>OZ037993.1:19816252-20111252 GCA_964035705.1 Porites rus
TCATATCTTTATTTACACCGAATGCTGTCGGCGCGAGGGCACGCTATCTAGTTAGAAGAAAAACGTCCTCTAAACACGTCTGACTTGCAAGGCGTCGAAAAGAGGAACCGTTGTTTGACAATTTTGATGTTCGTTTATATTAGAAAGACCAACTGCATTAACATGTTTGTTGTTTACGTTGATAGTTGCTGGGTATGCAGAAAATCCCCTCACACTGGTCTGCACCAGGTAATAGGCATATAATGAAAATGCGGGCAGATCTAAATACCAGCTTAACCAATAGGAGAGTAGCAAATTGAGCACTGGAAGTTCAGTCTTCCTTTGACTGTTGCATCCTCATTCAACATTATGTTGACCTTGCTAGATCTGTTTAATAAGGCATGACAACAGATATACATCTGTCGAAATTTGCTAAAACGTGCCCACAAGGCTTTTGCTTGAGAATGGGTGTCGCCCATGTTCAAGCGAGGGTAGCTGAAAAAAATGGAGGGGCTTGCCATTGTGCCAGGTGCTGGAAGATAGTCCAGGTCCAGACATAACTGTAGGTGGGTGGGCAGCAACTCTGTGTCAAAAGTAGGGGCAGTTGTGCTTGGCTGTCTAGAGACCAAAGGTTGGGACACACTAGGCAACATGTTGCTATAACACATAGGAGCAACAAATAACTCCTTGTGTTCAGGTCAGGCGTCAAGTTGTGTGACACATTGCAGTGAAAAAATACTTTGTGTG
Source organism: Porites rus (assembly GCA_964035705.1). Classification (NCBI taxonomy): domain Eukaryota; kingdom Metazoa; phylum Cnidaria; class Anthozoa; order Scleractinia; family Poritidae; genus Porites; species Porites rus. Next base: position 19,816,979 of record OZ037993.1, read on the forward strand.
TACTGGAGAATTTTTGTGAAGTTCTTTGTCTCCACAACAGAATTTTGTCACAACAAGAAGTTGCACTAATTGAATCTGATTTGATTTTGTGCAACTTGTTGTGGTAACAAAATCCTGTTGCAGAGATAAAGAGTTTCACAAAAATTCTCCTGTAGACAACATAAGCTTATCACCCTTTGTTTGTGTGGCCATTGTTGTCATTGAAATATGAGCAGCGATCTTTTGTACTCAATAGAAGAAGTACAGATAAACATTACAGCAGCTACGATTTTCTACAAAATACAGGTTTGAACCTTAATGTTCCAGCAAAGTTTTAAAAAAAATGTTAACTTAGTCATTTGTCAGGTTTTTTTGCTGTCCTGAGTTGTTAAAGCCTCACTTTGTGAGATGATTATTTGAGCGGCTGTTTAGACATAATGAAAGAGACAAGGCAGGCAACAATCACTGGTCACCTAGAATCCACTTCAAGCTGGAACTGATGCCAAACCATTGAATTTCTCAGCTCAAAAACATGAGGTATGTCTTCATGCTTGCGCCAAAGCTCACCTCAATCATTTTAAAATTAACCATGAAAAGTGATACTGAAGTTGTCAGAGCAGCTTTTTGAATATGATAGCACAGGCATCCCAAGCTCTTGTTATGAGTATGTTATGTAAATTTACTATTTCACAAGAGAGTCAGTGTTGCATTACAAGCAACCGTTGAGACTTTGTTTGAGAAATAAAATACTAAGGTTTGCGAATGCTGAATATAATTATTTCTACTTTTTTCCTATAAAATAAAATAAAGAAGACTTACCTTTTATATATTCCTGTGTTTTTTGGTGTGAATTCATCAATTTAATAGTTTTTTTGGCTGTTATTGTGTGACCTTTTGCCACTCACTTCATAATACGAAGTAAAGGCAGCACAGAAAACAGGCAGCGGTCCAGACCTTGTCTACTCGAAGGCAGTTTGTGGTCCGAAAACCCATCAAATTGCTGATTTTTGTGACAAGAGGCAAACTTCAATCATTGCTGCACTGTAGTAAATGTTTAAAGGCAAACTAGACCCACGTATGTTGCTGGAAATGAGTATTTTCTCGTGCCATGTCCAAAATACATTCTCTCTCCAGACGCTGTGATTTTGAGAGTGGACATGGCATTGGTCTGAGGTCAAATTTCCCTCGACCACGTTATAATATGTATTGAAGAAACCACTACTACTACTCACTGGCTTTTCGCAACGGCAATTTAGACATCAAGTGGGTTAAAAACAATGAGAATATAATATAGTCAAAGCACATGGTTAAAAATTTGTTTGACAAATAAGTATTTTGCAAAAAGGGATTTCCCACAAGAAATATTCATGGCATGTGCTCTGGTGCAAAACAAAGTTGGGAAAATGCGTTTGTTCTAACAGAAATCGTCCAGGCTTTGTGAATTAAGAAAAAATTATAACAATTTCAATCTTTCATCCTAACTGTACATTACTCAAATATTAAAGCATGCAAAGCTGGAAACTGCATAATTGTTGTGATTTGAGATTTTTAGACGTAGCTGCCATTAAGATCAGAAAGAAATTTTGTGCCAGACAGAGTACTGCACCAAATGGGCTTACATGTGTCTAACACAAATTAGCTCTACACAAAAGAAAAAGTACAGCCTTTCTTTCATTTAATCATTGAATGGAGTTTACAATGATGTGCCAGGTAGACAACGTTTTGAGAAATTTAAATAAAGGCTCTTTTTGCTGCAGGAGATCCATTTGCTGTAAAAAGGCAGATTTTGTGTAATTTGTGCACCTCTTGATCAAGTATTGGTTGACACTGTCGGCTGATATGTCGGTCAACGTGTTGGCCGAGTATTGGTCGACTCTTGATCGCTGTATTGGTTGACATGTTGATCGATATGTGTTGGTCTACACTCGACTGATATGATGAATGGTGTTATCGGCTGATACATGGCCAGTATACCTGGTCGTCACTCGGCCAATATTGGGAGTGTCAATTGTGGGAAGAATATCGGTAGACTGTTGGTGGAATATCGGTCGACTATCGGTGGCATATTGGTCGACTGTGATATAATATGATATGTGTTTTAAAATGAGAATGTGAGAGCTGGGTTTCAGTGTTATACGCAAAATATTGCGGTTCGGGACTTTGAAAATAGTTTCCATTCTGTTGTTCATGCCATCCCATGTCAGCCTTGCGGCGTCAACTTGTTGGATTTCTGCTGTTGTTCTATGCATATCAAATGTTACATTGTCCTTGAGTACCTCTCAAAGGTGATGATGCCATAGTGGTCCCAATTTTTTCCTAAAAAATCTCGCACACACTTGAAATTATACTCTCACATTAGGCTGGTAAAAGCTGCCAAAGCCCCTTAAAAATTCCAACATAACAACAATCAAAGGCTCCTAGGAGCGAGCTCATGGATGAATTGAATTAGTGTAGAAAAGACAGTTCAATAATCAAAGAAAAATGTATAAATCTTTTTGAACGGCTCATGGTGTACGGACTTGCCAAAATACAGCGTGACTCGAAGTATCCGATTGCATGTGTACCTGAATATTCTAGAAACCTTTTATCAGCGCAGCATTTCTACTTTCAAAGCAAAGATCACTTTTAAAAGCAATTATTAACGCTTTTTAGTTGTAAAATAATTTGCTTTATCATGTGACTGTCAAACACTCTCCGAACGACAGTGCACTTTCTTGTAAAATAGCCAAGTTTTACATACATGAGTTTTATTTAAACCGTGGTTTTAAAAGTGCGATGCTTTCAAATAAATGTTTCCATATGATGAGTACGTAACGGTTAGTATACGCAGTATGAGCTATATTAAATACAGAATACAGGGGTTTATGGCTAAATTGAACTGCTTTAGAACGTGCTTTTGATAAACACGAGCTAAAAATTATTTTAATACATGTAAAACGGATTAAGCTCAAAGCAGTACGTGCTCTGACCTAGCCAAGTAATTTAAACGCAGTCGAAGTATCCGATTGCCTTTCGACAGAGACTTGTTTATACCAGCGCAGCATTTCTCTTAGAAATTACATTAATAGAGCACTGCTAAATGGAATCATTGCCTACTTTAAGGCAAAGATCACCTAAGAATTCAAGCAAAATAGCGTAACGTTTGTTGGTTCTAAAACCTGTGCTTCTAGTTGACACAACATTAATTCATTCCCTGTTTGCATACGAAGACAAATGGTCGAACGGATTCGTCCAAATAACTGAATAAACCTCAATAGATACTCCTCAATGTTGCTTTAACAATTCGAGGACAGTTTTTTTGCAGTGATTATAAGGCTCTTTGGCTTATTCGCTTTTCGCTGAACGAAATCCCACCGTCAGGCTGCAATAGTTCTTTCACACTCCTGTTGATCGCATCTTCTCCATATCAAGTACAATATCGGCAACAAATGTGCACAATTCGTCCAAATATACAACAATGATCCACGCTTAATTATTTCAATGTCCTTTTAACAATTCTAAGTCCATTTCTTGCGGATGATATTATCAGTGTTCTTTAAAATATTGTTATTTATACAAAACCCATCTCTATAACTGATGTGTCGGGAAAAAAAATTGCCTTACTAGTACCCTCTAGAATATTCCAAACATATATGTAAAAGGCACTTGGAAAAAAAGTAATACTAAGTAAGGGAGGTAGGAGTAACGTGTTTAATCTGACTTTAATGAATAAATTAATGAGAATCGAGTGAGTGAGTGTGTGAGTGAGTGATCGAGTGCCATTCGAGTGCCATTCGAGTGCCTCCAAAAGCCCATGGCATGACTACGTCATCCATGAGCTAAAAATATACCATCTACCCTCGGCTGAATTTCGGTAGCCTATCGATTGACACGTCGGCCCACTATCGGTCAACCTTCCAACCAAGGCGATCTGTCGGTCAATGTGTTGGCTGACTATCGCTTGACATATTGGCCAACATGTTGATCGAGTATCAGCCAATAGTGTCGACCAATACCCAATCAAAGGGGTGAGCAAATTACACAAGTCGGAAAAAGCTACTGAAACCAATTCTATGGAATGAAACTGTTTCAGAAATTGACTTCAGCAGCTTGACTAGCTTACCTGAGGATCAACTTGGAACACAAGCAAAAAATGAAGAACCGTTTTAAAACTTTAGGTCACCAAAAGGCGACTTTGGAGCACTGTATAAATATTTCAATAAGGACAACAGCCACATGAACAGAGGGTGGTCTGCCTGTGGTACACACGAGGGGATTTGTCATCACAACATGTTGCTGCAACTTCTTGCCTAGTAAAAAGTGCCTCACCTTTTATCAAATCCAGTCAGATATACATGGACACACCACCGATGTGCATTAATCTTATCTTCACATGTTCTCAGTCCTTGCAAGTGAGAACAGGTGTTGTTTTTATAAAGTTAAATATATTTAACACAGTAAACAATGAGGGGCGTAGTCAGCAGTCAGCCTCAGCGTTTTCCTGGTGGCCACTCTCTTCGTTTAGGCTTTGGATCATTGTTTTACCCCTGTCCGTCCCCCCCCCCCTTTATTTTTCCACTGATAAATCAGTGTGACAGGTGCCTGGTTCCATTGGTGTGGGGGCTCGTGGCTGGACAGCATGGGTTTGCCAGCCATGGAGGCATAACTTTGTCTAGGGGCTGGCTGTGCCTAAAATTGAAGCCCCTGGACATCCCGGGCACCCACCTCCACTGAGTGACGCAGTTGTTTAAAAATATATGTTATACTTGAATATTCTGTAGTGACATTGCAGTTTCTTATTGAGGATGGGAGACTATTAAAGAGCTTGGCTCCACTGTCATTTAGTGTGCCTGTATATCCAGTGGTAGACAATGATCTCAGAGATCTTGTGGGTTTATAAATATTTCTCTTGCCTTAAAAAAGAACAGCAGTCTTTGTAGTGTAGGGCTTTATTCCATTGACATCCTTCAGTCTTGAAAGACTTTGTTGTCATGCACTGATTGGTGGTTCTTGAACAGCACCTTGTGTGGCTGGAAAGACCAATTCGGGAATGACAGTCCCTTCCTCACAGTTAGCAGATGTGGTCACTTGCTGGTCTATGTCCCTGATTTCAGACCTTGTTTGTTGTGCTCAGACTTCCTCATTTGTCCCTCTGCCTGTACCTGTTCGGCAAATGTTGCTTTAAGAAGTTTTGTGAAAGGTTTGAACCCAGGAGTCATTTAAAAAGTAGGTTGAGTTTGATGGTCCAGGTGAATGAGTCCCGAATAGGACTGTTGTTGTCGACAGTGACTGACATTTCAACAACCTTTGCGGTAGTCATCTTCAGAGTCAAAGTGAGTTGAACGCCATTTACAGACGAAACATCTAATCGACTGGGACTCTGCGACATGTATTACGTAGATTGCTATCAACAACTAAGTTAAGAAAGCCGGTTTACTGACTTAGAACAAATGCCACTGAATCGTAGCCAACAGTTACCAGCACCGTACTAACGACTTATTGACGCCGATTAAGCAAAACTAACTATGACAGAACGACTGGAGAACTGACAATTTGACTAACAATAGACGGCTGTTTAACTGTGACAGTAGACTGATCAAAACGCACCAATTACATTACGAGTCTTCACGGCCAATAATATCACGGCTTAACTGACATATGACCAATAACATTGTGACGTAATTGACCAATGAGATCAATAACCATAGTATAGTAAAATCAACTGATGTGATACAACTCACTTTGACTCTGAAGATGACTGCCACACAGGTGGTCAAAACATCAGTCACTGTCAACAACAACAGTCCTATTCAGAACTACGTTCACCTGGACGATCAAATTCAACCTACTTTTGAAACGACTCCAGGGTTCAAACTATCACAAAACTTCTTAAAGCCACTGCTTACACATAAACTTTATCATTTTTGGTCTGTTTTTGTTCATCTTTCATCACAAGTTGACATTTATTTGTCATATCAAGGTATATTTTACGTTTGGCTTCTGGATTGTGTTCATTATAACGAGGATTTCGTTAAATCAAGGTTCTGTTCCATACATTTTACCATAATTTTGGCCAGGCTGAAGGAAACAGTTCGTCGTACCGAGGACTTTATTACATAGAGCTTTGTTAAATCGAGGTTCCACTATATTGCATCCTACCAAACCTGGTGCTTTCCATGTCAGGAGAGGGTGTTAGAGAAACCGCGAAACCTGCACGGGATAATGAAAAATACTGCACAGGAAAAAGTTGTAAAAATGCAATAACTACAATCAAATTTTTCAAAATTTGTAAAACTGCAAACCCTTTGATTACCATAGGTTAAAATATAAATTCCCATTGTGTGCTGGTGCTAAATGTGGGAACTGGTGTCCAGTGAAACAAAGTGAAGGCAGGAAACAGTCTAACCTTTAGACAAATCCATTATTTTGTTGCTTTGGCCTGCCTGAGATACAAACTTTTCATGAACCAATTTGAAACTCAATTCATTATGGGAAAGGACATGAGCAGAAAATAACAATAGCAAGAAGCAAGTGGGCGACAATAGGAAATAATGATGTTTGATACAGCTCCAATTCGTTATGATCGGCTTTGGTCGTAGGCCTTTTTAAGGAATAGGAAATTGAACTTCGATATGACGCAAGCAAATTAATTTTTGCTATGTAGTTCTTGCTCACCTCATCCTTAGATAAATTACCAAGTGAAGTGGATTGAAAAGATGAAAGAAAATTTGATCTTCTTGAATAAATTGCATAACCCAGTTAAAAATCAGTTAAGACCCAACTAAATTTACCTTTTTTAAAAAAGCAGTATGTTTTGATTAGTGTATTGGTCAGGAATAACTTGGTTAAGTTTGTGTTGGCACCATCTTTGTCTGCCCGTAACTAGCCATTAAAAGTTACGTTGTAATCAATTACTTTCCAGGTTTTAATGTTACAGTTCGAACCTCCGGCTCCCAAGAAACCGCCTTGCATAGAAGTGTTCTTTGTTTGAGTTACTCTGACAGACGACATTCTATAGACAAGATTAAACGACTTGTACACCTGCTGAAGGATTGTTTACCCCTACAAGACAAGTCCATGCAAACACCTCTTCATGCAGCTTCGGTTAAACTGATCACAGACACCGCCAGGAATGATTATTACTCAGAATTTGTGATGGCTATGGTGGCCAAGGCAATGGAAATCCCTGAAAAGACTGCTGACATATTAAATGCAAAGGATCATCACGGCAACACAGCACTACATTATCTTGCACAAAATGACAACTTTGGCTTTGTCCCTCTTTGCTCCATCATCAATGCTGGTGGTGATATATCAATTCTGAATAAAAAGAAATTGAGGCCTTTAGATTTGGCCACGAATAAAGGTTGCACAAGCATAATAAAGGCCTTGAACAATCATGGGAAAACCTCCAACCCTTCTTGTGATGATAACATTGTCTACTCTGCCGACAGCCCTCCAGCATCACCTGTAAATCAAAGTAGTGAGAATCAGCAGCATGATGTGTTGAATAGTACTGAAGTTGAAAGCCAAGCTGACCGCACCAACTTCAACAATACAGACACCCCATCACTCCAGCATAACGAGGACAACTCTTCTACCAGCGTTTCTGAGGATGTATCCCTAGGCGAACCCACTTGTGCCATGAATGAAGTCTCATCAGCCATTGCAGCCACTGACCCTGACTCTGGCTCAACTGCTGATGATGCAGCTGCAGCTGCTACTGATGTCAATAATGACGTGCCGCAAACTGCATGCCCTGAGGTTTCTTGTGAAACCCATGATGATTCACCAGCCACTCTTGATGCACTGTCAGTCAATACAGATGAGGCAGGACCTTCATGTGAAGCAAGTGGAAATAACGTGGAGGGGGATTGTAGATGCAGTGCTATAGGTGTGCAGACTCCTCTGTTAAGTCGATACTCGTGTATTGTCCACATCAAACAAGAGCAGCTTTCTCCAGTAAGTAATAATTTACATTCTTCTACATGTTATAGCTATGCAGAACTGCAAATAACAGTCGGTCGATGGACCTTGTTTAACTACAATATTTTTGGCGCAATGTCCAACTTAATCTTAACTGTGGTTGGACATGATGTCATGACTAAATCATAAGATTGCTTTTTATACTTCAGGTGACCCTGATAGGACATGTAGTAGACCTCTACTATCTATGCTCAGGATGATCAAGCACAGCTTTATTACAAGTTCTGTGTGAGAATGTTTTTTCTGAAAAATATGTTGAATTTTTCTGGAAATGGATTCTAAAGGACTGTGTCTATGTTCAAAAAAAGAGAAAGAAAATGTTTCTGTGATCACTTCCCCCACAGAACGCGGTGAAAATGAAGTTTCATGTCGTAGTGTGAAATGTACAGCAAAAAAAATCGTGATGTTGCTTTGCCAATCTTGATCTATTTAATTTTTGCTCTTCTTATTGCTGTCGCCGCCACGTTGCTCGGGCTCCCTACTGTTTGAAGGGCCCTCTGACTACCTCTGGCCTCCGTTTCCTTGAGTTAAGTAATTCTCGCGCATAACGTTCTCAGGGAAAAAGTAGTGTGGCTGCCATCATACCCAACAACATGCGCAGTGCATTGGTAGCAAGTCATTATAAAAATCCCATATCACCTTACTGTCTTAGCTTACAGGCTCTTTGCTTTTCTTTTGACAACATTATTGAAATAGCTGTATGATAAATATGCATTATTGACCATAAGCCTGAGGACAAGATGGCTAAATGTTAGCCAAGTTCTTTTTTTGCATAATTTTTTAAGAGCCAAGGCAAAGTCAAGGTTAAGGAAAAATGCAACAAAGAACAAGGCCAATATGCAGCCATCTTGACCGATCAAGCTTGGACAATAAAAGGATTAATTATTTGGCTTAATGTATGAACAATGCAGGAATTCCCAAGAAGGCAAAATGGGCCCTTCTTAGCTTGGCTTCTCAGGTAGCCTATCAGAACACAGGATTCGCTTCATCTTGCCCACTTGCTGATTCAGCCATATAACAATATAACTTTTGTACCTGTAAGCATGCAACTTTAAAACCGTCCTTATGCAGTAAGGGACTTTTAACTCCCAGAAAGGTAGAAAAAAGTTCTACTTTTATGTAGCCTGGGCCAGCTGCTGTATTTGGCTTAGTCTATGATCAGACATGGTGTGTCACACTGGTGACTATTTTCATTGTATCATTGTAGTACTTCATCACAGTTTTATTGCCCTGCCCTAAGCATAGTGCCTTTCAGTTTAGTACATTAATCCCCTTTTACAGCCTGTTTTCAAAGAGGGAGGATACTCTGGATAATAATTATTGAAGTACCTTGTACAAACTGTTCTGTATTGCATGAACAGAGATGCTAAACTCTGGAGATCTAAAATCTGGAGATTGTTTCTTTAGTACCATTCAACATCAACCACCTCCAAGTTAATGGATGTGGCTCAAGACATTATACAATGTCTTACATCTACGGACCATCAGTCTAGTAGTCTAGAGACATTGATGAAATACAGGAAAAAATTCGCCAGAAACCATACTATGATCAAAAAAGTGTTAAATTTGGGGGAAATGAGCTAATTACAAATTAAATTGTGTGGAAGTTCAGAATTCAATTTTATCAGGGATATTTGCTGACCCATAGGGAAGACTAGGAGATTTGTGCCATATCCAAGTGACTCCCTGATAATCTGGGAGCCATGGCTGGTTACATCCTTTTTCTTCTGTGCCACCAATCAACCTGTCTTATCACACAACTGCTGGTACTACCAGGCAAACATTTCCCATATGAGAACAGAAGTCAGCAGCGAAAGATGCTGTCCTCATCTTAACCACTGGCTTACTTACATAGTTGACTAGTTCAACTTCACAGGCATGCCAGAGGTAAAGGGCCTGCTTTGTTTCTTGTTGCCACCACTGTATATTCTCATATATAGGGACAGCTCCTCAATCAGTCAGTTGGGTGTATGAGAATCAGAGCAGCTAAGCCTAGCAGCATCTGAAAGTGGCTAATTACTTGCGGCAGAGCATTTCATTTCTGTATCAGTCCCATAAGTCTGCAAAAAAAAAAACTGGAACAGCCTGCATATAAACAATGTCTTGGTTATTGTCCCTCCAGTTGGAGATAAGGTGACAGTGAAATCTCAATCAGTCCGGCTTGCTTACGTAGTTGACTTCAGTTCAACTTCACAGGCGTGCCAGGGGTTAAATACCTGTTATGTTTCTTGCTGCCGCCACTGTATGTTCTCAGATACAGAGACAGCAGTCACAGCATTTCAGCTTTCAGTAGCCAGAAAGTAGTTTCTGGGCGTATCACAACTAGGCTCAAGGAGAGCACTGCAAAATACAGTGAAACCTGTATTAAGCAGACACCCTTGGGGAATGCTGTAGTGTCCGCTTAATACAAGGTGTCCGCCTAATACAGGTTTCGATAGATATTGTCATATGAGGTGTCAAATGCCATTCAAATGAACAGTGGAAGCGTTTAGAATACTCCCAGAGACTTTGACAATAGACGTTTGCATTAATTTCTTTATCAAAGTGAACCAATTGATCATAGTACCATGAACATGGATTGCAACTCAAATCAGATGAGTGAAACAAGCTCTATACAAACAAAACGAAGTACAAAACAATCGTGTACTGTGAAACTAATCAAATAAGTTCGTCAAGTCACGTTTTTCAATGTAAAAATCGAAAAATTTGTGGGTGGCAATTCGAGGAAATCTTTCGCGTTTCCGGTGTCTGGCATGTTGGGTGGTGGAATTTAGTTACAAGTGTCCGTTTAATACAGGTTGGCAACAATAGAAATGACCATTTCAGGTACTTTTTAGGTGTCCGCGTCCGCTTAATAGAGGTGTCCGCTTAATAAAGGTTTCATTTGAAGTAAATAAGGGAAATAAATTTGGGGACTTCGGCTACTGTCCGCTTAATATAGGGTGTCCGCTTAATACAGGTTTCACTGTACATGGTAGTACAATATTGCCATCCCGAGAAGGTGAAAAATAAAGCTAATTTAAACAACACTTCTTTGTGATTTTTCCTACAGAAGATTAATCGCAGACTTTACAACTGAAGAATACTTTGTTAGAGGATTACTATGTCAGCTTTGTTTTGAAACAGGATTTTCTGTAATTTCATATAAATTACTGAGTACATTAAAGACTAAAGAACATCAAGATGATAGAGACCACGCCCTTTTGATGGTGGGGATAGCCTACGAAGATGACGGTTTTTTTGGTGTTTTTTTTTTTTCTACAAGGCTTTGAGTGGACACGTCCAGTCGTACCGCAGATTAGAACTTGGACTTACGATTCGATTTTTGAATACATGTAAAAAGGAAACAAATTGAAATATTTGTTTTTACTCTTCCCATACCGAATACAGACAGCATAGCCCAAAAATGATTGTTAGACAAATCTTTTTTATCTTGGACCCTGTAACGGTATATATAGATTGGTACATTTGGCGTTAAAAAGAAGTTGTTTCATTTTGTGTCAAAAACTTGTGTTACTTTTTGCGGTAAAAAGTTGTTCAATTTGCCTTAAAAAGCTGCTACATTACGAGTTAATTTAAGTCCAACGTAACCAACATCGCTGTAAAGTTACGCGGGAAGTGTTTTCGTTACCAGGCCTCGAACGTGTATTTCGGTCAAAATGGCAGTCACCCACGAGTAAGTAATGAATATTTATCGGCTAATTTTGCAGTTCATCTCTTGAATATTTGCATTTTGAGCGAAGCTTTGTTTCTTTTCATTAGTGCGTCAGCTAGTTGTGAGTTACAACTTGCACTGAACAAGGACGTGCCCAAATGTACACAGGAATCAAAGGGAACCATAACTATTTGCTCCAATGCTACGTGTCCGTACAGCCAGGCTGTTTTTGTGAAAGTAAGGTTATCTGAGAGTCTTTGAGTGTATATGATTGGTATTTCACTGGAAAATGGACGACAAATATCTTCCTTTACCTTTCGTTAATGTATACTAGGAACCCGTTTGCAAACCTCGCCTCAGCTGGTTTTGTTTTTGATCTGTCAATTCCACGTGCAACTTCATTTCGCGCGTTCGATAACATTCATCACTTGGACTGCAATTTGATGGGTGATTTATAAACCCTAAAACAGTTAAAGCACTGAAAGTGTCGTATTCTTGGATTATTTTGACTGCAGGACACAGTGCAAGCCATGCGAAAGGAAGGATTAATACGAAAAAAAAATAACCGAAAGCTATAAACCGTTGTGAGTGTTTAACACCAAAAAGTGCTTAACCCTAATCCGTAAAGCGAGTGCTTAACCCTAGTCAGTAAAATGAGCGCTTAACCCTAATCAGTGAAAGTAGATCAATACTGTATAATCCTGCAAATATTCCATCAGCAAAACCTCGGAACTAAGCAGGAAACATTTTTCATGTATTTACAATTTCATAAAACTCTATTTTTTCCCATGGCTCCCTCAGGCCTGCAGGGCTGCAGGCTTGTTTTGGCAGAAAGACAACATCGTTTTGGGTGCTTCACACATCAACCACAGGACAATTTAAACAACAAATTGTCAGCTGTTTCCTTTTCTGTACATCCCTTGTTAGCATCCTCATCATTAGATCCTAAACCGGTGCTGTCAACCCTCCCTGATGATCTGGAGACTCCAGATTTTGGACTGTATCTCCTGGTCTCCAGATAAATCCTGGTTAATTGCAAAAATTTGCCATTTCTTGTAGATTAGACTTTCCAACAATGACATTTCAAACATTTTGCATTGTGTGAGTTACTGTAAAATTCTAAAAATAAGCCGGGGCTTATATTTTTCAAAGGTCCTTTTTGAGGGGCTTATTTTGTGAGGGGCTTATATTCAGAGGGGCTTAAGTATGGAGGGAAATTAGCGTTTCAAAGTCGATTGGGCTAGCCTTATTCTTGGGAGGAAATTTACTGTTTTTCTTTGTTCTACTTTGTATTTGAGGGCAATTTCCAAGTACATGCCCCGAGGGGGGCTTTTTATTTGGAGGGGCGATTTAATGAGGTTTTTTGCATTATGAGTTTGGGGGACCAATACTTGGAGGGGCTTATTTTCGGAATTTTACGGTATTTACTGTTAACAATGAACATTTCCTCATAAACTGCGGTATGCCATTGTTATAATGTGATTGGTGGGAAGAAAATCAATCATGTCAAATGCTACAATGCTAACATCTTTTTCATGCATTTTGTGTCATTGCATATATTTGTGACTGTTGGAGTCAACAAGCATTTTTTTTGTGCAAATAACGACATGTACTGTGTGTTATGACGTCATCTATCTTCTGTTTCCTATCAATAATATTCTTAATATTAGAAGACCTGGGGGGGTTGACAACCTTTCCTTCATGTGATCTTCTGGAGGTGGGTTATGGGACAGGATACACTAATACTATTACAGTAATAGTAAAAGAATAGAAGGAAGGCTGCAGTGTGATTACTGCAGACTTAATTTGCCATCCCTCAACAACAACTACAATCAATTTTATTTTAACATATAACTTGTAAAAGGCAGTGGGACTGTTCTCAGGTATTAGAAATACTATAATTTAATGGTTTGTGTTATAATTGAACATCAATTTTTGTCTTCAAATTATGCAGATTTCGCTAATGAAGTTGTATTTGTGTTAATACAGTTGAAACTCCACTATGTCCACACAATGGCCACTTCTTGACATTGGCCACTTTCTTTTGTCCCCAAGGTGGCGGTTGTTGAGAGATTCAACTGTAGCTATTGCATTTCATCAATAACACTGTTGTTTTTCTTTTTGCAAGTGTGAAAGGTGTCAACAGGAATCAATGGGGGAGATATCCTCCTCATCAGGTATTATTATTTGTTTTTTTGTATCAGATATATAGTGTTAAATGTTTTGTTTATGTACTAAAATGGTCGTTAACGAAGTGTGTGCGCCTGCCTTTGGACATTTGAATACAATAACATCTTTGTGTATTATTAAGTGAACTACCAGTATCTTCTATGCAACACCTCTGCAAGACGGATCCTTTTTTAACTGCCGCATCCTTCTTCTGCAGTCATGTCTATTAGACAATTTTTCTCTGTATAATTCTTATAGCAGTAGACGTTTTATTGAAACAAGCCAATCCGGTCTTAGGGAAAGTTGACCGTTTGTACATTAAGTAATAGCAATACAGAAAAAAAAAAAAAACTGAGGTCCAACTATGCTTGCTAGAATGTTAGGAGTGTTTTGATGCCAACCATCCAGTGCTGCTTGTTATCTGTTGTACAGAAATGCAATCCATTGCTACAACTGAGATGGCAAACTCTGTCATTACACTGCTGCGAGGAGCTGGTTTACTGGACAACTTAACTGAGATAGCAGAGAAGAGGAGGATTGAAGATGAACATGTTCTTACAGAGAAGCTGGAGATGGTTAAAGGTATGTTGATATGTCTGACCTACTTGCAGCCCTGTACATAATTGAAGGGTTCCTGCAATCAGGGACCATGCAAGCTTTTAATATTAATCAATATGTTGTTTTTGATGAAAGAAGCTAATTTTGTAGACTGTGACTTATTTTTACATGGCAAGTACAGTTTTATATTTTATTTCACTGTTTTTTGCCTTGTTTTTCGGGAAGAAGGAAAAAGACAATTTAAAAAGGCTCTGTTTTACATCATGATATCATTTGAAAAGCTATTGTAGGTTGTTGAAATTAAGCAGTAAAGCATAGTAAGGCATATTACGTATGTTAAAACAATGGTTATGGATGCTATTTTACATGAAATTTGCCTTTATTGTTATCCTCCATGACTGACAAAGAGACTACAACGTAAGCAGGATACATCTTGTTTCTTATAGCGGGTGTTGACCAATGTATCGGTCGAGTGTTGATCGATTGAGTGTCGGGCTAGTGTTGGTCCGGTGCCGGCAATTATCAGTTGAGTATCAGTCGAAGATTAACTGATCATCAGTCGTTTGTCAGTCAACAGTTGGTCACGATAGTTTTGGTACTGTGTCCGCAATGCATCAGAAGTATAGGTAATGTATCAATGGAGCATCGTGAGTGCTGAGACAAACATTGTATCTTCATGTTAGCAATGCACTGCAAAAAAGCAATTACGGTTTTGTGGGGTGAAATTGGACCAAATTTGGCAAGGAAAAGCCGACTATCCACCTTTCTGGCCCAGGCCAACCTCATCCCCAGGGTTTTCTTGTTTTCCAAAATGGCAGCAGTAGGAGAGAAGACCATGACATATAGCAGCCTAAGACAATTGCTGATTGGTGCATTTCATACATGGACATTGATTGGATTACATCTTCAGAAACAAAGATGGTGACTCGCGGTGGGTTCTTCTTGGAAAAAGAGCACTGTCCTTGGAGGCCTAACCGGTGAATAGTCAAAAAAATGGAATGTAGGATGTATTTTGTTTAGTTTCATACATTCTCTTATAAATTCAAAGTGCCAACGAACTCCCACAGAGTTTGGGCTGCCTGTGAAATAATCAGGACAAATTGATAGTTCATTCTGATTCTTCTTAAGTCCTTTTTTTCTGGTGGCCAACTTGATTATCTCATCAATTAATCATAGCTTTTACAGGTTTGAAAAGAATGCTGTATGGTTTTCCTTTTTTTTTTTTTGCATAGAAACAAACAATGAGCTAGAGAATGCTGTATGGTTTTCCTTTTTTTTTTTTTGCATAGAAACAAACAATGAGCTAGAAAGCAGCGTCCATGAAATAGAAGAAAAGGAATCGATGATAGAAAAATTGTCTGCAGAGCTTGAAGAATTAAAGAAAGAAGTTCAAACAAAAGCTGATGAACGGGAGAGGTTGCTCCGCAAGCGAAAAAGTCTTAACGAGGAGTGCAATTCTCTTCAAAAGAAGCTTCATTATTGTGATAGTCTCTTAAAGTTTGTCCCTAAAGAAAATTTGGACAGTTAATAAGATCATGGTTAAGTAAAGTACATGTACAGGACTATAAATATGTCTGTTCTAGCTGGAACACCTGACTATCCTCCTTATAATTATGAGGGACCAAAGGATGTTTTTCGCCTGAAATTTTGATTTGAAGGATCTTTGAGGATTTGTAAACAGAAAGGCTTGGGCATAGTCAAACTGTGAAAAGCTAGGACTTTTTTGTGAATATTTTTAAATCTTACACTAGTGTTCATTTTTTCAAGTGAAGGTAAACCAGAAGATTTGTACAGTCGAACCTCCATGTGGGACCGCACCCTTCATAAGCTACGACCTCCCACAAGTGACCATCTATCCAAAACACCAAAATTTTCGTAGTCAAATTATTACAGTTAGAAGCTCTCATAAATGACCACAACCAAATTTTTTTTCCAATGACAGGTTTTGAATTTTTCATTGTTTTACTCTCTTGTAAGAGAGTATTAGTATTAAGCAAGGTTTGCCTGTATTCACAAATCCATTCCATAAAAATTGGTTCCTACCTGTTCTAACTTGGAGCTTAAATTGTAATATTTTACGAGAATTTTAAGACATGATTTCAGCTCGTATGGAGGTTATACTCATAGGACAAAAAGATAGCGAGGGATGGTCTGGAATTCCTAGATTTGCATTAATTTGCCTTGAACAACTCAGCCAAGTTCTAGCTTTTTTTTGGTGTGCGTATAATGGCTGCAATTGTACAGATCACTGAAGTTTTTCCAGGCGTAAGTTTTCTATTTCTTTCAGACTGACAAGTGAGATGTTCAACCATCTCTGTATTTTTGACACATTTGTCATCATCTCTCTGTGCCAGAAGGCACATGAATGCTGTATATGTTTGAGACAACACACAAGAAAAACTTTTCCCCAAGAGAACAGAAGCCCTGGTAAAAAGTTTATTCATGAGTTAGCATTAACCAGCTTTTCAATAACAGTAACTGGGCTTGAGGAAATCAGGGTATGAACTCTTTGTAATGCAGTGCAGCCTGTCAACTCTCCCGGATAATCCAGGAGACTGCAGATTTTGGACCGTATCTCCTGGTCTCCAGATTAGAGTCTAATATCTCCCGGATAATTGCCAAAGTTGCTCTTTCTGTAGACTCGACTTTCTAACCATAAAATTTCAAATAATTTGCATTCTTTACGCTACTGTTAACATGGAACGTTTCCTCATAAATTCTGGTATGCTACTGTAATTTAAGCAATAATGTGGCTAAATATGAACTGTTTATGTGCTATATACGTTGATCAGAATCAACAAGCATTTTTGGCACAAATGACGTCATTTTTCATACAATATTACATCATCTATCATTCCTTCCCTCTCAATTCTCAATATTTTGATGACATGGGGGGTTGACAGCCCTGTAATGGCTCACTAGTTTTTGCAGCAGTATAATAGGACTGCTTATTATGGTTATTTCTCTTATTTTTTGAAAAATCTGTGTTGAAAACAACAGAATATTTACAAGTTCACAACTGTCAAAGTTAGCAAATAGTTTTTTACTCTAACCTGCAGTTTACATTGGATATGTAATGTGGCTGCCTCTAGTATCTGCTGGGTGGTGTACCGGTACGTGATATTCACAGCATGGAAAGCTGTGAATGTTGATCAAGCTCTGGCCAAAATAGTTACAACATTGTTGTTAGCTGATGGATGTAGCCTCTTGCCCTCCCCCCCCCCCCCTTACCTATTACATTGTTGGTAGTGAGATATGTTTTAATTATAGTTAAAAGCTTGTTGTCACAACAGTACTTTTTTTCTTTAAGTGAATTTTTTTTTCTGTAAAATAATGTTGACGCTGTTGGGATTGTTGTCAAACAAAATTCAGTGATGTACTCGCACATGCGAAGTGTGACTAATCTTCCTTTGCAAACATTATTTGTGTGTGTTGAGGTAATGTTGTGGATGACAAGCTGACACAGTCACATCTCGTGGCATGCTTTTAAAAAATGTTGTAACCACTAGACCAGCACTTTATTCATATGCAACAGCCTTATTTAAAGTTCAGACTTAGTTTTGTTCAGAAGATAAGCATCTTTGATAATGGACATTATTTTAATTTACAACTGTTGTTGTTAAGTGCTTGTAGGATTCCAATATATTTTTGTATCACGGTTTTACACATTATTTGGATTTTTACTGTAAAGTTCCGAAAGTAATGACCCTCAAAAGTAGCAAACCTCCGAAGGTAGTGATAAAATGTCACAGGTCTTAGCAAATCCCGAAAGTAGCGATCCCCAGAAAAATAATGACTCTCCGAAAGTAGAGACCTAAAAACTAATTTCTCTTTTTGCAAAAAATAACAGATATGATGCACATCCTGAACAAATCCCACACTGATCTGAGGTTTATTAATAATGATTATTTTACATTATTTTTATTTTCTATTCATAACTCTTAAAGTACAGGATATAAATTACCTTTTTCAAAAAGTATTCTTTTCACATTAATTTTGTGATTTTATAATTGAAGTGCCAGGTCGGAGTACATGTTTTAGCCATCCAAAAGGGACAACCCCCCGAATGAAGCGAGCCTCCAAAAGTAGCAATAGCAGAAGGGGGCTAAATCTGAGAGTAATGAGGGTCGTTACTTTCGGAACCTTATTCTTATCTATAATAGTCATTTATAATCCTGGTACTTCTATTAATTAAGCGGACAGTTGCAGAGGTTCCATAGGTGTCCTCCAAGTAGTTTCAAAGGTCAATGGACCACATAGACATTTAAATTGTGAATATTGATGTCTGTTAAAATAATACAAATGAAGAGGTTCCTGGAAATAGGTAGCCTGAGAAAACAGTCTACATTTTGTGATGTCACCACTGGTTTCCCTGTGAATGAAATCTGAGTAACGAGCACAGAAATTCAATACTGATGATGCTCCACTACCGAGATCTGGGTGGTGTTTCTGGTGCCAGTGGGAAATTTGCTTCAACCAGTCAGAGGCACTACCCAGTTCTAGGTAGTGACATGTCATCAGTACCAATGGTGTTTCTGTGCTCGTTTCTCAAAGGTCATTTGGTGGTGAAGCCAGTGGTGGCGTCAAAAAATGTCAGCTGTTTCGTCAGGCTAGGATATAAGCCCTAATTAAGAGATTTTTGATATTCTTGAAGATCACTCTTAAAAGATGTCCTTTCTTTCTAGAGTTTGACATTAGTTCAAGAATCACCAAGGGCCTTATTCAACGCACTTTATAGAGTGTTTTCACATGACGTCGTCATTGCGGCCATATTGGTGTTCCAAAACAATGAAACGGCAGCCATGTTGGTGTCCGAAACAGGTCCTGTGGGATTTGAACTCTTTTCTTATGCAAACACTTCCTTTTGTTCCAATAAATTTGCATAGATGCTGGCCACGTGATTGAAAACACTCTATAGGAGGAATCTAGGATCTTGTGTAATTTGGGAACCCTCAACCAATTATTGGTCATCGGTCAACACTATTGGCTAATACTTGGTCATCATGTCGATCCACTTATCAGCCGATATATTGATCGACATGTAGACTGACACTCAGTTGAGTGTCGGTCTACATGATCAGCTATCAGTCAATACTAGGTCGGAATACCTATGATATAGTAAGTGTCAAATGTTAGCAGAATATCGGTCGACTGTTGGTGGAATATTGGTTGCAATTGACCATCATACAACATAATTTCAGAACTAAAATGTAAGAATGGACAGTAGGTCAGAGATTGTTCAACAAAGCCACCCACTTAAGAAGTCTGACCACAAATCAGAGTTCATATCCTCAAACTCTGTGCCTCCTCAATCAAGTAAGAGTGCAAATTTTCTTGTGCAGTATGCATGACATGCGGAGGAATGTTTGAAGAAAAAATTGAGCAGACAGTTTTTTCACGTTAGACAGATCAATGCCTTGTCAATGGAAACAACAAAAATTTGAGGACACATGCAGGAAATGTAACTCTAGAAGAAGAGTCAACCAAGTATCATCAACGTATTGGCCGAATGTGGGTGACCTATTGATTGATATGTCCACTGACTCTCAGTCGACATATCGGCTAACATGTTGACCAACATGTCCGGTGACATCTTGACTTTTAGTCAACTGAGTGTTGGCCGACATGTCGACCGACCAAGTATATCCACCAATAGTGTCAACCAATACTTGGCCAAGGGGTGCCCAAACTTCACAAGATTTGCACCCTTTACAAAATTATCATCCTTGTCATTTAGGGAATTTGGCTGTTTTGGACCAAATTGTCCCTTTAACAGGTACTAACCTTTGACCAAAAACAAAATCAGTTAAAAAATATACCCTTTAGAAGTAGTGAAGAGAAGCTAGAAGATAAACAAGAGAAACTTCTTGTGTAATCATGTGCTCAACTATAATACCGGTACTTATGACCTTGTATTGATACGATGAATGTCATGTAAGGGAATTTTACACTAAAAATTAAAAATTCAGTTGTAAAAGAATCAACATTTTCCCGTTATCACCTAATAGCTGTGAGCTCCCCAAACACGGGCTGGGAAGTTTAAGTACAGAGCTACAGAGAGTTTCATGGCAGGCTACTATATTATGATCCATACATGCAGGCGCCCATGATAGACAGGCTCCTGGACAAGGCGTTTTGTTTACATGCAAGTACTCTGTTTTCTGTCTCCCGGTTATTTATAAGAAAACAGACCTTCTTCATTTCTCCACCCTCGTTGGCATGCTTAAAGCTACCTAGAATTCCTCATGAAAGTGTATATATACTGTATTTGAAAGGGGTTGCCCCTATGCCACACCCAGGAATCACCAGTTCATATACAGGGCCGGGTGCCCGTTTGTCGAAAGTCCCGATAATTAACGGGCCCGGAGAGCTGTTGTTGTTTACATTCAAGATAGAGGCTTCAATAGTTTTGCAGATCAACATGATAAAGCTATCAGTTAACTAGTCTGTCAGCTAGAATCCGCGCTTTTGGATTTTGATTTGAATATTCAATTTAATTTCGGGATTGAAAAGTTATCGGGACTTTCGAGAAACGAACGGGCCACAGGTCCACTACACAAATCTCCTATTGATATTGCGCCCAATTAAGTTTTTTAGGTGATGTAGTCGCAGGTTTTGCCACTGTCTTCGATAGAAGTTTCCATTCCCTATCTCTTCCCATTCTCCCCTTAATTTCCCCTATTCCATTTCCATTAAGCATTTCATTCAAAACAATATGGCGGAGGACATGGTCGAGGTTGAACAAATTTCGTCTGCTGACGATCAGCAGCCAAAACCTCAACAAAACGAAGTTATTAAGGCTTGCAAAATAACTCCTAACTTTGAGCACTCTTATGAAAAATGTTTTTTGTGTGAACTGGAGCACGATAGCCCGGAATTCGGACCTTATTGTGCGTTGTGTCACGACTTCCTGTATCCAAACGTGTTGCTTCTTCATGAAAGAAAACTAGAAAGTGTGAATTTGGTAACGGAAGATTCTTCGTCGAATTTGTTAGGATCTGAAAGCTGTGAATTGAATATAATTTCTGGAGTTGTGGCTTTAAAAACAGAGGACAGCGGATGCGAAAGTGAAAACGAAAAGACATCGGAGTTGCAAAGAAATTCAACCAACAGCGAGTCAGCTGTTGTACCAGGACACAAGCTTCCTTATTTATCACTTTATGAACGGGTTCGAGCTCCAGATCTTGTAGCACAGCGGCTCGCCAATGAGCTACGTTTAGTTGAAGAGGACTTGTTTGAGACACTGCCACCAGAAAGTGAGTTCAGTTGAAAAAATTTCAAGTTCCCAGTTGTGTGACTTCAATCAATTATTACAGGGCTGACCCAACGAGTGGGCAAAGTGAATCCCATGTTCTGATCGGCTGCCAGATTAATGTCTAGCAATCCTGACCTCATACTTGATGAAATAACCAGACAGGCTAATTATTCTGGCATGCACCCGTAAATTTGTATGTGGGCAAACGTTCATGGGTGAGAAACAGTGTAAAGGTACAGAGAGGACGGGACCCTGCCATTTGGATAGGGGATGAGAGGCCCTAAGTGGAGATGACTAGTTGTGTAAATTCACTAATATCTTAAGTTATTTCGCCCAGTGTGAAACAAGTGCTGGGCATATCAGGCCTGCCAGGTCAGGGGTTTTTTGTATGCGGGCATCTGGGTTCTTCTTTATTCAGGTATAGTGCGGTAAAGTATCAGCTATCTAAAACTGTAAAATTGCTGTGTCGCAAAAAAGTTAATGAGCCATACATTCTTTGTAATAATTAATTTACAGTTTTTCAAAGAGATTCTCTCCGACACCATTAATTTTTTGGTGTATCGGAGTCAAATTTTCAGAGACAACTGAAAATATTGTTATTTCAATATTCAGAGAATTTATTTTATTAGCTTCATCAGGTATTGACAAGTATATATGTTAATGAGGCCAAAAGTGTAAACAAAGATTCACCTGAAGTTACAGTTGATGCTTTTCCTGGGACCCCCCTCTCAATACCAGCTCTAGTTAAGATCAGCATTGTAAAACCCCCTTTTCAACTGTGCTCTGCATGAAATTCTCATAACGGACAACTAATGGTACAAGACAGGGATGGAAGAACATTTTTTCAACTGGAGGCAGGCTGATTAGTGACTGGGCAAGGACACTCTCCTCCTAGTCTTAATTTTTTTTTTTGCCAGAAAAAAAATGGGAGGGGGCGGGGGGCTAATTAAAGACTGGCTTCGCCAACCTTGCAAGGCTGCAACCATTTTTTTAAATCCCTGGCTGGTCTTTTCATTTAAAAGTTCTCATAACTAACCAACCTGGTCAGAACTTAAAAAAAAAAAAAAGAATTATCAAAGTCTGGAACATTCGGCCACACCACCATAATCGTTGTCTTAATCTTATTTCTTGTTGTGTTGCAGTTCTTCTTATAATATTTTCCTTTCTGGATGACATTTCTCTCTGCATGGTGGGGCAGGTTTGTCAGTGGTGGCATCAACTCGCAGGTGAACAAGATCAGTGGAAAAAGCATGTGCTGACCAGATGGCCAAGTTTGTTTCAGCCTGCCGACAAGCCAAGCACCAGCTGGCAGAATCTCTACATAAAAATGTGAGGATTTTTTTTAATGCCTGTGGTTTTGACAAATGGATGTCTGTTATTGAGGGCCAGGTGCTGGAGATTTCCCCAGCTTCTTCCCTTTGAAAGTAGAGGGAAAATCCATCTTAGCAAATCAAGTTTGATTTTCCACCTAGTACTCCTTGTATTTTACTCAGAGACTTGAAATCTTTGGGATAGTCCTGAACAACAGACCTTTTCAGCTTGTGTGTTTTGTTTTCCCATTTCAGACCAGGTGATGGTACCCCCAAGAACTGTTTCTTTCAAATGTCGTCCTATGCATGCATGCGTCCATGTGCATGTGTTTGCATAATTTCTCAAAAGGCAAATTTCCTTGAGAACAGATTGGGGTATTATAAAGGGTTTAGTGTATGGAATTTTTGACAGCCTTATTTCCATTGTCCTCAGGTTACAAGGTGTTACCTGCAGGAGGTGCTTTGAACAAGGTTGTGTTCAAGTAAGTGTCATGTAAACAGATTTCAGGCTCTGATAAACAGACTACAAGTGAAAAAAAAATTCAAGTGCGTGTGCCATTTGTCCAGTTTATTACTACGGCATGATGTGTATTGCATGATGCATTACATTGTGGGGAGTGCTATTAATGCTGAAACCAGGGGGGCTGATAGCCAATCCGATTTTGAGAATTTTGTTTTCATTATGATAATACTTGTATTGTACAAGAAAACAATATAATATTATTAAAAGCCTTTTTCTGTAAACAAAATTATCATTAAATCTCAAAATTCCTTTGCAGCACTCCCCTGAAGATGATATCGTTAACTCATGGCGGAACAAACGATTAAAAAGCGAACTCAAGGGATTGCTTACAGATCCCCCTGAGGGTATCCAGGCACGTCCCCTAGACAGTACTCTCTCATATTGGCAGGCCTCAATCAAGGGACCTCCTGATTGCCCATATGAAGAGGGCCTATTCTTTCTCCATTTGGAAATTCCAAAGAGTTATCCCATGAGACCACCAATTGCCAAATTCATAACAAGAATTTTCCATCCCAATGTGAGTTACCATGGAGATGTTGGTATAGATGCACTAAGACACAACTGGAGTTTAGCACTGACAATACCAAAGGTGTTGGTTAGCATTCGATCACTACTGACAGACCCATATTGCCAGATATCTATGGAACCTGAAATTGCCTCATTCTGTGAAAGTGACAGAGAAGGCTTCAACTCAGTTGCCAGAGAGTGGACAAAAAAATATGCTAAATTGCACCTAACTTCCTGATAATCACTTTAAACAATCATAAAAATTTTTTATTTTCTATGAAAAGAAACTGGAATATGAAACAAACCCCTTATAGAAGTCACTGGAAATGAAAATGCTTATCATGGCTGCAGTTATTAGCTGTTAGTAAATTCTCATAAAACCTTCAGTCGATTCCTGCTCTACAGACACCTGTATATAACAGACAGTTTAATTTGTCCTGACAAAAATCTCGTATAAATATTTTCTCAAAAATTTACTTGCTTTAATAATTATGGACACCGTTTAATATGGACAAAGGACACTTTTTTGTGTCCCAAATCAAACTTTCCTTGTCCATCAACCCCACTTTATGGACAATGGTTTACCAGTGCACTTAGCTGCCTATTTTCATTATTATGGGCTAACAGAAAATGTAGACATTGCACCCTGCTAATTAATGGTGTATTTCTGTGGGTTAACGCTTTAAGCCCAGATATCCACATACAAATTCTCCAAACTGATCTCTGTACATTTCCTTAAAGAATGTGTGAAGAATTTGATAAAAGATCAAAGCATTTTCTCTTAGATGATCATTTTATTAACTCTCATAACCTAATCTCTTGACAATCTATGGATATTGTTAGGAGAAATTGATGTTGGTCACCATTGGGACTTAAAGGGTTAATAGGATTTTGCCATTAACAAACAGTAGCAAAATAGCATGATATACTTTTTGTCAGTCTATCCTGTCCTCTCATGTTTTATTTTTGTCTTTGCCAATTTTAGTCTGAGACTGTGATATTAATAAATGATTGTAAGGTTTCTTTAGTGTGAACTTTTTACAGTTACAATTTTACATTTCCCTGTAAAACTGTCTCCTTTAGTGTGTCTATCATTAAAACATGTGTCTGTGATGTTCTGTCTGTCAGCCCACTTATTACAGACACTCGGATAATACAGACACTATGGCATGTCCCCGTGGTGTCCATATTGACTGGGCTGCACTGTATTTGAATCTTTCTTAAAGACTCTTCTATATTTCACAGCTCATAAGTTGTGCTTGTTTATTTCCTGAAAGAATTTTAGCCAGATTATGTGCTGTGTAAGAAGCAAGAAAAATACCAGGTATCTGCCAGCAGACTAAAAGAAAATATTGACTTTTAGGATAACCTTTGGCAACCTTTAATAATTATTAATTTTGCAGGACATGTCAGACTGAAATTCAAAAATAGTTTCTTTTGTAAGTGACATAACTACTGGGATTTACTTCTAAGAATGCTGATTGATAGCCAGACTGGATTATAATTATTTGAGAAGTGTATATTTTTGGATCACTATAAAGTAAAGCAAGTCACCCCAAATTAGTTGTTTACTGGTACATTCAATTAATTTTAATTAAATATTAAAACATTAAATATTTGGAATTAAAACAGTACGCATAGCCTTTGTGTTAAGATAAAAGGATATAATGATTGTAGCAAAGAAGAACATTTTTAAAGAAACTCACAATATTTGTCTATAATTCTCAAGTTTTGACAATTTTGCTTGCTGGATATACTTTCCCTATTAAAGAAAAATGTTATCATTATCATTTATACCTATGATGGGAAGGAACAGTGGACAGGAATTTGAAGTAGATTTCTCGTAACCTGATGTTTGGGGAAACTGTGGGATAACCCTAAGGAGCAGTTCTTTGGGTGGTGCAGGGCTGTCAAAAAGTTTTCAAGTAGCAGGCTGATAATGAATAGTAGGCGGCTTTGGAACTCACATCAAAGGCACAAGTTCTTGAGGGCTGAGGCATCTAGGGACATTTTGAGTCTCAGAAATGGCCTTTCCAGGGGTTTTCAAGAGGTATTTTCCACTACGGATGCTATGTTGTTTCGTCAGAATACTCGCAACACTAGGAACAATGCCATAGAAATGTCACAAGCATTCCATGACATCGCACGGTTTGAACGTTTTACAGATCTAAACCTGTTTAAATATGCGTTCAATGTCTTTCAAAACTGGGACACGGATGCTTTACAATTTCATTTGATGGTGCTTATTTTTTGTTAGCAGTTATGGTAGAAGGAGATGAAAGTAGCTGGCGGTTTTGGCTGCATGACTGGGTGACAAGGGTTGTTTCTCCCATACAAATCCTTCTAATTTTCAGCCACTGTTACAATCACTACTTTTGAGATAATTATATGGCTGAAAATTGACAGGTTACCTAATTTTAATATGCTCTTTCAGTTCATGCTAACAACATTTTTCAAAAGCGAACTGTTGTCATGTTTACAGAAAGTTTTGTCATGTGATCAACTAATGCAAAAGGCCTATCATTACAAAAAGCCTCTTTCCAATATTAGTGACAAATGCGACAAACTTGGAAACTTTTCAATAAAAACAGTTCAGAACCTGCTGGTCCAATATTATATTTTCTTTAGATCTTCACTTTTCTTTGTTCATCTTTACTGCCAGACAAGGTGTCTACAGACAGTGGGTTTCCCCTTCACCATTTTCTTCAGATTTGAACAAATGCTAATGTTCCACGTGTGCAACTCACTGGAAAACTGAACTCACCAGAATATGGTTTCATGTGTAATTCCCGTAGGGGTGTAAGGAGTGACTTTGATTTTGTGTCTTATGTCAAAGACCTGTCCACACATGTTTTAGCAACTGCAAAGGTAACAAATGGTTTCTCTCCCTTAAAGTGGAATGAAACATGTTAAAGTCTGCTTGTTGGATCTTGGTCAGATATGCCTGGCAGGAAACCTGGAAATCAGCAAAGAGGGACTTCAGTGATGTAGTTGGTATGGGGAGTCAACTCATACTTGTACTCATGAAATGTTTACATGCATCAAATAACGCTCCTGAAGGAGGACCAAGAGCTTTTTCTCAGGTTACCCATCAATGATTAAAAAAAGCATGTTAGGGGTCGTCTCTTCCAGAGAGATGTTTTGCCCTGATGGTTCCATTACAACCCACAGAAGAATAATTAAAAGTAAGATGTACAAGACCTGTCGATGTCATACTTATCTTTGCAGACCAGAAGGCCAAGCCATTTGAGGTGTGAAATAAAGGCAGTACCCTCTCAGTTATTTCAAGACCCTAAGTGCTGGTCCAGCTTATAATTTACTGAACTTGGGCCTGCTACTCTGAAGTCTGGTACCCAACAATCGGGTGAATTTTGGCCACAAAATTTTTGTACTTGACTTTAATCACAGCTACTTACAACCATATTATAACAACCTCGCTAAATTTACCAGTAAGCCTTCAGGGCAAGCCAACATTCAAATGCAAGGTAAATGGCACACTTGAATGCCAATAAGGGCACATGAGAGGTTAACTTGTGCAGTGAACAGTAATTATTGTTAATATTTTATATTCTGAATCCACACAGTTACCTGGAGGTGTCAAAAACTAACTTGTAGAACATAATTAACCAGTGTCATTAATACAATGTATGTTATATTCTTTTACACATATCTCATCTTAGCTGTACTCAAGTACTCAAATCTACACCAAAGCATGAGCTATTCTGACTGGAAACGAACACAACTGATATCATCTTACCATGGGTAGAAATACTCTAGATGCCATTTTTGGGGCCTTTGACATCAATGACTTTGCCTGTGATGCAAAAATACGTAAACCAAAAAATGAATAGAACAGCTGACAAATTTATAAACCTTAAAGTCTTGTTTCAACATAATCACCCAACTCGTTTAAAATTTGTTCTAGCAATTAATATGATTAAACTAACACCTCTGATGTAATATGGGAGAACTGATTCTACAGAATACAGGCTAACTTCCATAATAATTGTTTAGATCTCCTTGATCATCTTATCATTTGACAATTCAGACAATTATCTTTATGTGAGAACCACGGCTAGTGACCTTATGTTTGGAAACTCTAGATATTTATCATGAAATTGACCTCTGTAAAGGAGGTTTATCTTCTGTTCAACTAATAAATCAAAGTACATACTGTTGAAAGATGAGAGTGTGCTAAACTGGCCAGATCATAAGTGACGTCTTTGACTGCTTGAGTTGTTCTTCCTCTGATGATGTCTTCTTGAGAAACACCATGCTAAGTAAATCATTAAAATGATTATTTTTTAAAATCCTTTTTTGAAGTTATATAATAATTTAAAATAATTGGTATTACCTTGTTTCATTGTTACATGCACTTTTTTGATAAGACAAAAAGGAGTAACTGGTTTCAATGCAGCTGTGTCGATAGTCTGTTGTGGGCTTTGAAGTTAGAGTAGGAGATACCTCGCGGCCTAGACATTCTACACCCTTTCAAACAAGACACTCCATGTACAACCGTCATTATTGCGAAGTGTAGAAGAAGCTTGTTTTACATTTCAACTTTAAAACCCACTGGCACCAAGAGTGGAATGCATTTAACTAGCATTGATTCTGTTTTGTCTTAATATTAGATTAAAAAACCCAGTTTTTGTGCTGAACACTGATCTGGTGCTCGTCAGACTGATTGGCCCAAGCAGGTAGTAAATAGATACATAACATCGTTACCTTTATCATTACATCACTAGGAATGTACACTTTCCCTCTGCTGCCATGGAAAGGTGTGGCCCTCAATAACGTTACAACTCCTATTGCTTTTCCAAGATGGCTTGCAGCATGGTCAGCCTGTACATCTTTTACCCCTACATGGACGTGCCCATTCAAACAAAGTAAAAAGAAGTGTCATATTACTAAAAAAAACAAAAATTTGATAAAGTAAACCTTTTGTTCGAAGGCAATGAGGTAGATCCTTAGCTTACAGTTGTTACTGATAATGGCAAACAATCCATGATGCAGAAATGGAAGAAAAATTAGCTAATATAGCCAAGAAAATGATGATCAAGTGGGGCATACTAAACTGGCATATTGTAAATTGTTCATAATTGAAAAATGTAAAAGTGGGTTGGTAGATACACCACCAACATGCTGGCCAGTGGGTTAGTAGACTGACACTCAACCAACATGCTAGCCAGCTGGGTTCATAGACACTTCACCAACATGCCTGCCCATAGGATGGTAGACACCCGCTGAACAGGCTAGCCCCTGGGTTTCTAGACACTCTACCAACATACTTCCCAGTCTGTTGGCAGACACTCACTGAACATGATAATAATAATAAATAATAATAAATGTCTTTATTTCGCCCATTAAAAAAAAAAAAAACTTTACAGAGAGTGAAGTATACAAATCATAAAAATCGCACAGATTATTTACAATTATCATGGTATAAAACCTGATAAAACCTTGGATATCTATATTGTTAAATTGCTAAGTTCTATTTAAACCTTATTCTATTAAAGTAACAATTCTTTAAACGTTCTGTATTATTAATCCGTGGTAATTGACTTGCTTGTGATAGCCAGTGGGTTGGTAGATACGCCAACAAAATGTTTGTAAGTGGGTTGCTAAACACTCCGCAAACACGTCAGTCACTGGGTGGATAGACACACAACCAAGTGAGGGAGTAAGTAAACACCCCAGGAACATACTAGTCAGTGAAGGCTGCCAACATGTGAACATGCTGGTAGGCACTCTATGAACGTGCTAGCCAGTGGGTTCATAAACCCTTCACCAACATGCTTGCCAGTGGGATGGTAGACACTCAACCAACATGCTTGCCCCTGGGCTGATACTCTACCAACAAGCTTGCCTGTTAGACACTCCATGAACATGCTAGCCCTGGGTTGGTAGAGAAACCACCATGTTAACCACTGGATTGGTAGACATTCCATGAACATGCCAGCCAGTGGGTTGGTAGAGACACCACCATGCTAGCCACTGGGTTGGTAGACATTCCATGAACATGCTAGCCAGTGGGTAACTGAAGAGGATCATACATCTTTTGGGCAGTGTCGATCGATGTATCGACCAATATCTCGGTTGACTGTTGATCAACATATCAGTCACTATTTCGGTCGATAGCTGGTCAAGTCTCAAGCAATATATAGGTTGGCAACCCTTGGCCACTGCAGTATATCGGTCGATAGTCAGTTGATAGTCGGCCAATACTTTGCCAGCGGATCACTGATAGATCACCGACATATCACTGACAGTAGGGACCTTACAAAACTACCACAGGGATGACAACATCAAAAAGCAAAAGGTTTAGTTAGCAAAACAAGAACTCTACACGTACATCACGCTCTTTTGTACATTTCTTTGCCTTTCCTGCACGACCAAATTTTAAGTTTTTCGGAGGATGAGAATGGCAAGGTGATAAATTCTACCATCTCTTTCTGAAATTGAGTGCCAGTGTGCAAAGAAAGTCACGTCTGATAGCGCGGGGCTAGCGGATTTTACTAGCGGGCTAGTGAATTCTGTTCTTAGCTTGCCTGCCTGGCAAGTGAAATTTTTTAAGGAATTCTAATCACAAAAGAAGTGTTATCAACCCTGCTCACCATCGGGCTAGTTAAAATGCCTTTGGTCTGTACATGCTAACTACAGCTTGCCCGCATGGCAAGCTGTAAAACTGACTTTCTTTGCACCCTGGGCGCGGACCCCTTTTTTCAGCTGCAACACAAATTCCTTTCTTTTAAGTAGCTAGGTGACTTAGGATAATCACGAAATGGTTTGAAAGGATGCACAGTCTATTTTTCAGCGAAGTTTTCATGGATGTCGCTGTTGTCGTATCATAAGGTCCCTACTTGGCCCATGTAACAGCCGATACCTCGGTCGATTTGTTCGTCGTTACATTGGTCAAGCGGCGTTCTAGTATTGGCTGACTGTCGGTCAAGAGTCGGCCGCGTCTTGACCGGTACATGACCACTACAGTCTATCAGTTGATAGTCGGCTGTTGCTTTGCCAATGGATCACCAACAGATCACCAATATATTACCTACACTTGGTTAATTTTAAGGCCTTTACCCATACTTACTTGTTTTATTACCATCAGATCAGGCTCTATTTTCATTTCACTTTGTAAAATTAATAACATTCCGGCAGGCAAGGTGAAACGACACATAAGAGGGAATGTATGAGAACTGCTAAGATTTGGCCTGATCTCAGGTTTTTGTTACATATTAAAAGCATTTGACATAAAAAGATTATCAGCAGACATGATTACTATAAATGCTGGTGAGCCAAACTGATATTATGATATGATTATCGAGCAGCTGGTACTGGTGCACTACATAAATTAAGGACAAGTTTTTAGAGCCAGTATTGTTGGTTATTAATAAACTATTTTAATACTACAGGACAAGCACGATAGAAAATTGCACAGGTTGGAGATGGACATTATATTTCAATAAGTGCTAGAAACTACAGTTTAATACATTGCAAAAGTCTGCAACGTCATTTAAAAAAAACTTAAAATTACACATACCAAGGCATTCTAATATAAGATACAGTACAGAAGACACTGTGTTTTCTCCATGATCCTCCAAGTTATCTGCTGTATCATATGGTCTGTTGTCAATGCTTTTTTCCTGTTGAAAGACGACCAACTTTTACTTAGATGTTAACTGGCAGCAAGCTTAAGTTGTATATCATTGTGAAATGCAAACATACTTTTAAGGCAAACAAGTGGCATAAAAGAGCTAGACTTGCTTCCATGGGGACAACGTAGAAACTACGATAAACATAGGAAGCCACAAGTAGAGTAAAAGAAAGGTGACTGCACACTTTATTAACAAACAGTTGGCATACACAGCATGCAAAGAAAGTAGTGTCCAACGGCCTGGGACAAAGTGGATTTTGTTATCGGGCTAGTGAATTCTGTTCTTGACTTGCCCGATGGGCCAGTAAAGTTTTGAGGAATTCAAATTACATAAGAACTGTGTAATCAATCCTGCTCATCAAAAAGCTTTTGGGGCTAGCTGAAATGAATTTTAGTACATGCTAGCTACAGCTTGCCCAAATGACAAGCTGTAAAACTGACTTTCTTTGCACGCTGATACATGGCCGGGTGTCCATTTCCACCTGCAAATAGCAGGGGCTAGTCAAGGTGGGCAGGGATACAGGGGTACAGAAGTCAGTGATAAACTTGAATGGTTAATTAAAAATTAAATAAATAAATAAAGCTTAAACATGAATAAATAAAGTTTATAAATTTTTAAAATTAACCACTTGTAACAGTTACAAGTATATATAACTGCAAAACTGAATTAAACGATTCATGTAACTTTTTTGTTTGCTATTTTCTGAAGCAGAATGCCGGCGCTTCATCATAATCATGACTAAGCCTGTATATGCAAGTTCTGTTTCTAACACAGCAAAAGTTGCCAATACTGTTTTAACCTGAGATAAGGCCTAATATATATAGTTCTCCAGCCTGGGAATTCATAGACAGCATTTGCAGCCAGGCTTTTCACCCGAGATCTACTAGGAAAGACCCTTTATCCAGAATTAGACTGTCTGCAATACGGGCTTGGGACTTCACTGCATTGTCACCAGAACAGCAAGTTAATGTCACTGGCAATGACTATAAACATCTGTCAGATGCTGAAGAACTACCGATGATGATCTACATGAATAATGCAGGTCATCACAAGAAAGTCTGCAGCATCTGAGAACCAAGCAGCTGGCTCCTAACAAGCAGTTTTATCAAGAAGATACCAGCATTATTCTTCTTTAAATAAAAATATCAAGGAAAAACATACCCTTCCATCTATTATTCTTGAGAACCACCTCTTTGTCAGTTTATGTTTTCTTGTTGTCTAAAGTAGAATAATATATTATTTGTAGCTTCCAGGGTTGTCATTAAGTTTTGAAGCAGCCGTAGCAAATGAAGATTCACCCGTAACATCTCACAAACATTATAAAGTGCCAGCTTTAGCTTTCCACTTTGATCACCCGTCCAGTGGATGAGGATAAATAAATGGTAACAATTTAGAGTGATTTCACTTGAACCGTGAAATAGATAGTAAAATACTACACACTATTAAGCACTAATTCTATTGTCTTCTTTTGTTTACCTCTCACTATTTTGCACTATTTGCTAGTATCTATTTCACGGTTCAAGAAAAATCACTCCAAGTCCCAAGAGAGACTAACATCAATTTTCTCCTAACAATACCCATACATCATCAAAAGAAAAGATTGTGAGAACTAATAAAATGATCTAAGAGAACACTTTATTGAGGAAATATATGAAGATAACTCAGGAGGATTTATATGTGGATGTTGGCGCTTACTGTGAAACTCAGAAAACCGTGAACACCTGAAAATTTTCAGGAATGTTGACTGTGCACTGGCCAATCAAAATAAAGTTCAGGACATGCTAGCAAACCTCAAAACCACAAATGAATTACCTTTGCTGTTTGCGGTTTAGTTATCTCACGCCTTATTGGCCTGTTTCTCGCAACACAATAACATTCCATAAATATTTCTGGTGTTCATGGTTTTGTGAGTTTCACAGTAAATGGTTAGGGAAAATATTGACTGTATCAATGAGAGTAGTTTGTTTTATAAATAGGCTGACCTCAGCTAATTCCAGTGCCACTGGCTGTTGAGGAGGATTCCCCTAAAGTGAACAATTTATAGTATTTAGTTATTTTGTAATACTCTAAAGTTAAACACAAGTTGCTTAATGAAAGGATTTTTCTTTCTTAAATTGATAAAGGTGTTTTCTTAAAGAACAAAACACACTAGTAAAAAGAGAAAGCTTGGAGGAATTGGAATGTAAAAAAAAAAACTGTACTAGTTCTAACAATTTTTTTATTAGTATTTTTTCCGAAGTATTATAGTAATTCTACTTCTACTACTTCTTACTATTCAATCAACTGCGAGGATCATATGTACTTTCATTATAATCATCTGTGGTTCACAACAATGAACTATTTTAAAATTTATTCAAAATCACTACTCATTTAATTAACTCTACTTCTTTAGGCTGTGGTGGAGATCATTATTTGATAAGAGAGTCCCCCGTGCATAATTGTTATCAATAAAATGCCATTTCATTTAACCTGATAGATATTATCCAGTGAGTCTCTCCAGAACTGCAGCCTCATTCTTCCTATGTTAGGATCACTTACAGCATCTTGAATCTTGGGTTCGAATAAAAACACAAAGGGTCAGAGTACACACCATAAAAAGTGCTTTAAAGCTACCTGCAAAGGGACACAACAACTCATTGGGAGTTGTTGCGTCTGTTTGCACGCAGCTAAAAGTTTGACTGGTTTCAAACTTTGTGCAACAACTCCCAACAACACGGCAGCAGGGTGTGCAAACAGACACAACACACAACATCCAACAATGTTGCGTCCGTTTGCACAGGGCTTAAGGTGGCTTGAGCTGATATTTTGTTATTGGACAGTTTAGTGTGTAGTATTGTGGGATATTTTTACAAGTCCCATATTTTTATTTTTGACGAGCCCGTAGGGCGAGTCAAAATACAAGAGACGAGTAAAAATATCTCACGATACTACACACTAAACTGTCCAATGAGAGTTTTATTATTCAACTCGAGAAGTATAAAAATAGGCTTGCCTTATGAGAATGCATGACAGACTAACATGAGTCCAGTTTTCATGCGCTGATTGGTCATAAATGAAATCTGGTCATACTGGTTTACTCTGTGAATCAATTTCTTCCAGTTTTCATTGGCACTTTGAGGTTCTATCTTTCTTTGCTAAGAAAACAGAGATGGAATGACACATAATTGTGAGGCTTATGATGGTCTTTCAGTTACGTAAAAAAGTGACTGCAAGTAGAAAAACTGAGCAGAGCAAATTGCAATGGAAAGACAAATACTCTCCCACAAATTCAAGGAGTTTCAAACTGTAGAGCTACTCGTCAACAAAGGACTTGAAACCTCACCTTTGACGGAGAGTTTCCTCACATTTTTAAAAGAAATAGAGGGGACGACTGTTCAGTTACTTGGCGGGGATTGCATTAATTTTAATGGACGTTGTTTGTTTCACTGATTTTCACCATCACCATCTCTATCACACACCTTAGGTCTGTTTTTGTCTTCTCTGTTGTATCTTGAGTTTACAACGTTTGTATGTTCTGTGTATTTTTAATAAATGTCGACATTATTTTAGACCTGACGTGTTTTGGCTTCTGGGTTCAACAGGGGTGTTCATTGTTGTTCCTAAAGGCGACTTTGCTCTAGAAACTTTGTTTTGTTTAAGCTTACAATTTGGCTCCTATTCCTTTTTTTCTTCAGAAAAACCATGCATTTTCTGCCATGTGCTACATTTGTAGATTAAAACCGGTCAAACCAGTCTTCTGGAGTACAAATCAACCGTGAGATATTTGTACTCGTTTTTAGCATTATTTGCACTCTACTGAGTGAAGTTGCATAATAAATTATCATACCCACTCTTTACAAACAAGAAGTACAAAGATGCCTCACACAAAGCAGAGAATCGAATGGCATCCATTTGTGGGGAAAGGAGAACCCCTTCTTCTCAAACTTTGGCAAGAAAAACACCCCTGGGTTATGCTACAGCCTGTGTTTAATACTCTCAGCTTCATGACATATACATACAGATTGTGATACTCGAGTACAAATCAATGGATGAACAACATAAATAGTTACACCCTTCTCTTGCAACTTGGGAGACAAAATATCCAGTACTAGCAATGATAGGCTTTAAAATTTAAAATAGCCGTACACAATCTTACCCGAGCCACTTCAATGTTGAAAGCTCTCACGGCAAATACAGATCTCCTAGAACCCTTAGGTAGAAGCAGCACACACAGAAAATTTTCATAGTCGAGGTTCCTGTTGAAACAAACACCCGCAGCCACCCAAGAGGCGTCAGTGCATGAACGACAAAAATCCCTCTTCACTACTAATTCGCGCAGCCTCTAAAAATTTGAGGCAAAGAGGAAACAATTTTACCTGACTAGATTAGTGCAATATTGGGTAGAACTTTGAGGAGAACTTTGGGTAGATGTCGTAAGGTTCTTCCCTCGTGAAGAAAACGCTTTCCAGCGAAAGCGTACAAAGTACCTTCCCCCGTTCGAAACGGCCGCCATATTACTAGTTTTCAGGCTTCTCACGTGGAGAGCAGCCTGCGTGACGCGTGACTTTACTTCTGAGTGGCGGTGGGGGAGGGGAGCTCGAGGGGTAGTTGAATGATTTGGTGTACGAATGATTATTTTTTTCAACCCCTTCATTCACCTTGGAGTATGTGCTTGCATGATATTTTTTCTCCCTCCAACACTTTGCAAGAATTTTTTGTGGCATTGCTGTGTTGAAAAAGTAGCCTTTCCATTATATATTACTACTAATAACGATTTGTGAAATAATCTTTGAACAAGTATATAATTTTTCATCTAAGAGTATTGGACTGACCTTGATAATGCAGCACTTAACACTGAATATAAAAGCGGGGAGACAGAGAGCCCTTTGCTCTGGTGAAAGGAGTTAGGAACAAATTATGGAGCAGATTGGAAGGCAATTCAACACTCAGAGAGGTCTTGAGAGTAAAAAGCCAATTTTCTTTTCCAAACAATTTTTTACTTTATACATTTTCAATAAAATAGGCATCCCTGTTCCATTCCATTTTGGCTGGACCAAAGAGCCAGTCCCCCTTGGTGGACTGAGCACTGCCCCTTCGTGAGTCCACGCTTAGTTCCCCAGGGTGCCTCCATTTGGGAGGTCAGTCCCTAGGATGCTCCCCAAGGGACTGATTGTTGAGGTTCCATGAGACTGTCACAAAATCTAACTGCAATGCGACATAATGGGCATTGTCAGTAACTTTCATTAAACAGAACAAGTGCCAAAGGTATTTCATATTGATTGTATTTATTTCACCTACTTCATGCATTTTTCCCTAAATATTCTTGCTAGCTTTCAACTTTGCATTTGCCCACTTGCCTAGTAAACCACAAGCATTTAAAATTGCATCATCACCTCTGCAGTGGGTGCTCAACCTAAATTTGGGTAGTAATTACATGCTTCCCCAAATTTCCAATCTTTTATCTCTATGAAATGTCTCTCAGTGACAATTTTTCTTTTTGTTTTGTGAGATTTACGTTGCAATGAGATGTACACAGAGATATGCAAAGGATATTAAAGGGCAACTGTCGGGAAAATTGACCCTGTTCTTTAAGCTTTCTATGGTTTCCTTATGGCCTGTAATATACCTCTCTGGTGAAATTTCCGATATATCTACGAACCTGATTTTTTTATGATTTTTCGAAAACTCACTTTTTGCCGCCATTTTGAAAACACTCGGATCTCAGATCGATCACGTGATTTTACGTCACAAGTGTGGAACACGAATTTTTTTGTGAAGATTATAGGAGAAAAACGCACCACATTTCTCTTGCGAATAAAGGAGAAATAGAGCCTCTACTGTTATATTAACGTTCGGGAAATGCATTTCAATGATGGTTCCAGTTTCTTACAATACCTGGGCATTAGATTCGGTGATTTAGATTTTTTTCTGTGTTTTTTTCAGTAGTGTGACTTTGAGACATATCGACCCGAGGTCAATATTTGTCAACAGCTGAGCTAATAATCTGCACCGTACAATTCAAAGAGCATTATTCCTAAAGAAGATTTAAAATTCTGAAGCAACCATTAATGTTATCTGATGAGTGTTGATGCCCTTCATTCCTCATAAATGACTTTATTTATTCCCGGGAAAAGCTCCGCGTATCTTTGAAGAGAACCCGGTCACGGACCGCTCTAGACAACCCGACCTGATTCATGATACTGACCTTTTGTGTTTTGATTTTAGTGTGTTGTAATCTTGTCTGAAATCTGCTGTACCATCCATTTAGCCCTGCTCCTAATTCACTCCTCGCCGAAAGTCCCGATTTCATGATCAATAATATTTTGAATGATCGCCTAATGTAAGAATCTTATCAAGTTATTCGAGATAAGCTCTCGAGATTGAGGCGTCAATCTATTGCGAAACCTGTCGACTATAAAATTGCCGTGATAGCACGCGTGCCTCGCTTTTTTTGCAATACTTCTCTTTGGGACACAAGTAGGAAAAAAAAATCAATTACCCATATTTAAATCCCCGTTGCGGTACTTATGGAAAACTCCTCCAAGGACAAAAAAACGGCCACGGGACCGAAAAAGAAGAGAGAACCAGGCAAGCGCTGCGCGGTTATGTTTTGTAACAACACCAACAAAGACGGAGTAAGTCTCCAGCAGTTTCCCACCGATGAACCCTTTCGGCGCCAGTGGATCGCTTTTGTCTTAGCAAAGAGGACCGACGACTGGACGCCGGGATCTGGTAATATTCGCAGTTCCCATTTTACGCCAGACTGTTTTGAAGGAATGGGTGCGAAACTCGCAGGGTTTGCTAAGAAGGCTTATCTGAAGAAGACGGCCATCCCAACAATTCAGGCCAATCCCACCCCTGAACAAATCCAGGAAGCGCGCTCTCTTAAGAGAAAACGTCCATCTGCGGCAACGCGAGGTGATTCAAAGCGGCAAGTTCAACAAAAGGGGGAAATAACGCCAAAAAGTCGTCCAAAAAAGTCTAGTCGAGCCTTGTCTAAACTTACCGCTCATAGGGTGAGTATTAATTTTGTGTTTTTTGTTTAGATACCTTGGCACGAATAAAAACTTTCTAAAATATCATCAAGATAAACGATCATGATCAAAACGCAACAGTGTGCCTTCAAGATACAATAATACAATTTACTGAAATCAGGCAAAAGATTATGGAGCACATGCACCAACAGAAAACTGAAAAAAAAAAATCTTTGTTTATGATAGCTAGTGGCAGATTATAGGAAGACGCGAGAAAAAGAAAAGACCACTGATAAAGTACCGGGACCATCCCCAAGTGACAACAGACAACCACCAAGTAACAATCAACCTGAAGTTCCCGAAACAACGGATCTGGCACAGCCCTCAACGAGTGCATCTGGTGACACTTCGTGTTTAGAGACTGGTGCAGGGCAAGTAGAAGGAAGTCAGGCTCGGGAGTTTCAAACGGCTAACAGGGGAACTCAGAAAGGACTCCGCCGCCCAATCTGTCGCAGCAAAGGTAGACTTTAATCAAAAAACATTTTCATATGCCTAGGAAATAAACACGTTCCGCCCCTTTTTAATAATGATTGGCTCACTCAGGTGCGTTGAGTCTATGAAGCACCATGAAGGTTAAAGCTTAAAGCTCATGTGATATATCTTCATTGTCACCCAAAAGAAGTTCTTTTTTTGCATTAACTCCTCTTTAAGTGTTCAGAAGTCATTTGAGTTTGCCACAGTGGTTATCTGTCCTTCCCAACATGATCAATCCCAACAGCTTCTCCTATTGCATTGAAACCATCATTTCTGCAGAAGCAAACAATCCAAATAGAACAGTGTGAAAAAATTGACAGATCTCTTGATTTCTATGTTTTTAGTGCTTGGCTCACCATCAAAAACCTATATTCACAGGCAAATAGTACTTTATGTAAACTGGCAATGTCTTTCCTGACTTTGATATAGAAAACAATTCTTAAATATTGCAACTGCCGATGAGAGTTTATAGAGCTTAGAGATAGACCGCTTCATGTATCCCACAAAAAAGATGTAAAATGTTAACTTCTGAAACTTTTTGTAAAACAGTGGAAACTGGCCTGAAACCTAGCTAGATTTTATCTGTAAAGTGTTCAACAAATTTAATTTACATTTCCCTATTCTAGACTAAAACTTTCTCATTTGAATACCACATCCAAGGCAGGACTGTCACTTAGTGTGGGAGACTGGAGATTTCCCCCGGCTACTATGAGCTTGACCTCCAGCTGTTTTTATAGGAAACAAAAGGAAAAGAGAGCCAAAAGAACTTTCCATCTGTTTTTGCAGTAAAATTCCCCGCCTACTAATTGCATATACTCAGCAACTCAAAATCTTAGTGACAGCCCTGCAAGGTTAACAAAACTGCTTGAAGGCCATTTCCCAAACAGTATAAAATACTTAATACAGGGCAATTTCTGAAAAAAAAATGTCAACATCCCTGTGGCCTCAAGGACTACCACTACTGCCAAAATTAAGCTTATGACTACAGAATTTATGGAGTCCTGGTAAAAACTGTCCTCTTGCAACAACACAGGATTTTAGAACAAAAATATAGCAAATATTTTAACAGAAAAACATTCTAATCTGGAAGGAAGGACAATAGATCATTTTGCTGTCTCTATTTCTTTTAAACAAGCACATTACAGATCTACCATGAAACAACCTTAAATAGTCTGACAAGAGTGGGTATTGACTTTGAGATGACAATGAGACCCTAATAATTGCTCAGAACTGCACCCATTATTTAATGAATACATATGTCTATCTTAATAATTATGTTTTTCTCACTTCAAAAGTTCAGCAAGTTCCCTCTTGATTTTCTTTACAATGGGAGGTCCTTCATAAGCAAGGGCTGTGTAGAGTTGTACTAAAGATGCTCCAGCCTTGATTTTGTCATAAGCATCCTGACCTGTTGATATTCCTCCAACACCAATGATAGGAACCTTGCCTGAAACAAATCATATCCCTGAACCCTTTAGGTCCCAAGAGTTCACCAACATCAATTTTCTCCTAACAACATCAGCAAATCATCAAGAGTAAAAGGTTATGAGAATTACTAAACTGATTACCAAAGGGAGAATACTTTGATTTTAAACCAAATTCTCTCAACCATTCTTAATAGAAATGTATGGAGATCAGTCTGGAGAATTTGTATGTGGATCTTGGGGTTTAAAAGGTTAAACGCTTGATTAACCCTTTAATTCCTAAAAGTAACTGTTGCTAGAGTAAAAAGTCACAGAATATTCCAAATCTTTCTTTTGCCAAATCCAAGGATTTAAATAGTGCTATTCAGATGTTCTGGCCCAAAGAAGTTTTATTTGATTGTTACACCATAGGATGAACAAAATGATAAAAAATAAATTTTTTTGGACAGAAATAAATAGAGAGTAGATAGTGTTGAAAAAACATAAGAAACAACTTTGAGGACGCAATGTCTCATCACATTGAGGCACCAGTGGTTAATTTTATTGCAGATAAGACAAATAGGCCAGGCCAGCTAGAAGACTAGACACTCAAATTAAGTTCATCATTACACACAAGAAAATAAGAACATTTACGAGGGGCAGCTGTTTTGCATAATGAATGTCAAAACTCTTACCATTAGTAAGTTTATACATGTCTCTAACTGTGCTTGTTGAAAGTTCTGTCAAAGGTTTTCCACTCAAACCACCTGTCTCCATCTTGTTTGCACTTTTTAAAGTCTCTGGTCTGGTGATAGTTGTGTTGGTCACTATGATACCATCTACACCACCCTGATGAACAAATGCAATCCAACTTTAATAAATTTTGACATCTTCAAAATATCAATCTTCATTAGGTCCCATAAAAAACCCTAATTAAATGTTAATACCAAAACAACCAAAGAATCTGTCATTTGACAGATTGAATAATGCCTACACTTTATTAGACTGCGAGCAGTTCCTCTTCTTGCTTCGCTCGATTTTCCCGCTCACGCTTTCCTCGCTCGCGTGACCATCCTAAGGGACTGCTCGCAGTCTAACACTTTATTTTTCTATAATGGCATCCTAAGCTGAGCAAGCTTGTAAATTTTTTTTGTAGTTTCAGATGAACGAAAGTGCAAGTGGTAGTGCAACAAGATTTTTTTTGGAATCTTGGGTCATGTTACTTTACATGTTGTTCTTAGACATTTTTTTCTAGCCTGTTTGACTGAATCACATTAAAACTGATGACATCCAAGTAGTACAAGGGATGTGGTTCCACATATATAGGTGGTTACTGAAGGTTCAGGGAATGGATCAAGGTTAAACAACATCTTTTTTAATCAAAGACTGAACTCTAAGAAATTCCCTACCTTGATGACTCTAAGGTAAAGTGAACAAGCCAAACAAGTAAACAAAGCCCAAAATATATATTTTCATTTGGTCAAGGTGGTTAGATGTGGTCCATGTCTCTTTTTTTTTTTGCATTTTTATGGAACAAGAGTTCAAGGTAAATAGAAAAGCAAAAAAAAAAAGGATATGTCCAGCCATCTTGACCAAACAAGCTTGAGTGATGGCCAAAAAGCAGGCTTTTTCTTGTGGGACAAATGGGGGAAATCCAGAGTGGGCCAGATTCACTCCAGTAGCCAATCAGGACATCACGAGGATGAACTTCATCTTTGGTGTTGGTGGATTCAGCCATATACATGTAATAAAGCATAAAGCAAAGTATTTGATAATCATGTAGATCGTTTAGCAGGGAGGGACATGTCAAAACTGCTGAGTGATAGCAGATTGCACAAGGTACATTTGCCGTGGTTTAGTTGAATATATTACCCAATGGATAAAGAGTGTTTCCATAGCAAGTTGAGCAATGCATAATTTATAAGCCAAGATTGCTACGCGTTTTAAAAAGGAGATGATTAAGAA
Source organism: Porites rus (assembly GCA_964035705.1). Classification (NCBI taxonomy): domain Eukaryota; kingdom Metazoa; phylum Cnidaria; class Anthozoa; order Scleractinia; family Poritidae; genus Porites; species Porites rus. The sequence goes on from OZ037993.1 coordinate 19,859,410, forward strand.
CAAACCGTATTTCTACTGACGACAGCTGCAATGTCTTCTTTATCATCTTCACTCAAATCTGGAGCTATCTTCACCAACAAGGGATTGCGAGTATTGACAGGCAAAGTATCTCTTGCTTCTAATACCTGGAAGACATTGGACACCAAGAAATCAATGTTTACCACTACTGAAAGTTGATTTTGATAAATTCTGGCTCTTGCATAGCACAGGGCGTATCTCAAGTTTGGCCCAAACATAAGGCACAGTAGCTCAGTGGTTAGAGTATTCACCTGGAGTATTTACATATACCTTATTCTCACCTAATTTTGCAAGTATTAGATTTCACGATTTGGGAAAAATCACAAAATTTAATACTCGCAAAATTGGCTCATGATTTTTCGCAAAATTTACAGTCAAGCCAGGTCAAGTGTACCCCCCAAGATGCCATTAATGAATTTATTATTCGAAAGTTGAATCCATTGGTAGTTGTAAATTTTAGTTCCGATCTCTGCATTGTTGCATGCATAATGAGCCGTGAATTCACACGCGCGAGGCAGTTATGGAATTTCTACCGACTCAGTTTCCCTGAATTGATGTAAATGTCTTCAAAGTAATGTTATCCACTCAAAGACTTTTAATCTGACCAAATACAGAGAAGTTCTCCTAAAATATTCACTGCTCATTACGCATGCAGGAATGCCGATGTGAATTTGACACCAGTTACGTGAACAACTAACGGATTCATTTTTCAAATTATTAATAGAATCTTGAGGGGTATGCTTGACCTACCTTGACTGTAATACTCGCGAGATTAAGTGAGAATAAGCATCACGTCATGATTCCTACTACAGTATCAAAATATTTTCTATCTACAATTAGGACATAATATACACAACATCTGGATGTTTTATGTTGGCATAGAACTGTAAAATTCACAACTTGGGTAAGTGCTGAAGGCAAGACAATTTTAGCAGGGTTTGTTTTTTTTGTTAGGGGGGGAGGGCTGGATTGAAGTAGGGAGTCTTTTTCTAAGTGAAACCTCAAGTTTCACAACAGCCATTGTTACTGAAAAAGTATATTCCTTAAATGTAAGGTATAATGAATTCTTGTTATTTTGGACTTACTTTTGGCCAAATGGGTCTTTTACCAGCTGTCTCTCCAATGGATATTTCATTTTTGTTCCCATCACTTCAGATCTGCAGTATATTTTCTGGGATCTTAATCTCCTAATTTAGTAGTATATTTTTTTCTCCTAACCTTATCTATTAAGTTTGCTAGTTGCTCTCTTCCCTGTAATGACCTCAATCCAGGTGTATTGGGTGATGAAACATTAACCACCAAATAATCCCCCAAACCACTGAAACATTGGACTCCTTTGACATAATCTCCCACAGCATTGTCCGATGTCTTGTTTTTACCAAGGTTAATTCCAAGGATCCCAGGGGGATGTCCACGGACAAGGAACTGCTGCTCCAGTCTTGTCTGAACAGCATGATGCCCATGGCTGTTGAAACCATACCTAACAAACAGACAAGATAACATTGTTATTGTTTAGTTTATTATTTAGTTTCATAAGGGCTGTGGTGTTCAATACTAACTGTTTTGACCTTCTGATATCGTGTACGCTCCTTAAGCATCTGAAATTTTTTTTAACCGCATAACCGTCCAGTGCCTTAGAGCACATCCCAGGTCATCTGCAAAGGTCATCTTTGCAAGTTTCCATATGAGAAACACATCTTGCACAACCTCTCAAAGGTTGATGGTAGGAAAGAAAGGGGCAAACAGGCCATGCAAAAGGGGGAAAGGAAAAAAACATGACCCTGCGATTGTGTGTATAGTATGACAGGGAGTCAGCAATGCCACCAGACCATGAAACTCTATGCCCTTTCTAGCTAATCGAGGCAGTGTGTCCTACCAGTTAGAGCACTGGACAATTCGGATGCACCAAGGTCAATTCCCACCCTGATCACTGGCTGGATTTGTTCACCATAGTCCTGAGTTCAAATCCTCAATGTTCATGCTTGTAAATATTGATTAATATGCATTCACTCAGTTAAGATTCTTGATCCTAATGAGATCTGAGTTTGAGTCATCAGGCTGGAGCATTAGTGAAAGTTACAGTTTCTGTGGCACAGAGCTACTGGTCATTTTAACACTTGCATTAGCAAGTGGGTGAGCACTAAAGTCAAACCCTGCAACAGACCTCACAGCTGGAGCCCACACCTCCAGATCCAAAATAATGAGGTGTTAACCACTCACCTACAAATCCTCCATTGCAAGAAACACGAACGTTATACTTATAAGTACAACAAATTTCTGAAAATTAATTTTTGTTCAAACACTTGTTCACCTATTAATCACAGCTTTGTCCTCCATAAGTCTGAAGACCCTTGGCTTGTCATTCCCAGGTTGTGGCAATGGAGTTACAGTTCCTATTTCAACAAAACCAAATCCAGCTTTTAACAGTCCGTCAACTGCTTCTCCATGTTTGTCAAAACCCGCTGCTAAGCCAATGGGATTGTCAAAATGAAGACCAAAAACGTTGGTTTGCTAGACAAGACAAAACAAGATTATAAAATTTTTTTTATTATGTTTTGAAAACATGTGCACAAACATTAAGTAAAATAGAAACAAACTAAAGATATCATTACTTATCAGCTTGCTTTATTGTAGAGAAAGTAATATAATAGAATAAACAAGATAGAAGAGTTGGTAAGAGGCATTTCCATTCCTTAATCCAGCATTGTAATATCAGCATGAAAATGAAAAAAATCATAATCACAGATAGTCTATGAATAACATCAAATTATCTTAGATGAAGATTTTTTGAAAATTTGGTACAAATGAGTATAGTGATGCCTCTAGATCTTACCACTTGGCATCAAGATTCAAATTCCTGGTACGTGAAGCCCTCGTATTTAAAGAAAGTCCTTTTTAAATGAAAGCTAAATATTGTAAAATTATTATTCTTGTGAAAGCTGTCTTCAAGAAAAAAAATGCGCTTCTGAAAAAGCCACTCAAAGTCTTTGTTCTCTAAATTTACCAGTATTTCAGCGTCTCCATCCACATCAACAGGAATCAAGCCTTTACTGGCTAACCAGACAGCAAATGTATGGGCTTGTTCAGCACCAAGAACTCTCATAACCCAAGGCATGATGAAAGATTTGTAAAATTGTTCATCCCCAGTGATAGTGAAGTAGCTGGTAAACATGAGACCAGTACAACCAACCACACCCAAGGCATGACTTATCAGCTTCCTTGTTACTCGTTGTTTAAATGTTGAATTTGACTGCAATATCAAATAAGTGAGATATTTTCAGTGGCTATGGTATAACCTGGAGTAAAAAACTCCTACACTTATCACAGATAAACGGTGTAGCTGCACAGGTGTGACTGAAGACTGCAAAACTGTGAAAGTCATTTCAAAAGTAGGTAGTCATTTCAAACTCAACCTACTTTTGAAGACTGCAACTTTAACACCAACCCTAACACTCATACTGAGTCACACCTGAACGTGCAAATTAAAATGGAGATAGGTGTCTTGAAAAATCATGCAGAACTGGAGGTGAATATTACCACTCAATTTAAGCCCTGACGGGTGGAGTTAGGAACTGAACAGGTGACTAGCTGCCAATATCTTATCACAAACACTCCCATTTCTTTCTTTCTCATTTTGTTTCATTGTCCTTTTATACAGTCATTTCTCTCATGACCATTTCTCGTAAGTAATCACCTCCCATAAGCAACCACTTTGTACAAATACTGCTTCAAAAAGTCTCTTGTAAGCAACCACAACCAAATTTCTTAAATGACCACAACCTCTTCTTGGGGCAAAAATTTGAGATATTCTTCTTTTTTTCCCCATAGATGATAACCTCCTATAAGTGACGACTTTGTAGTGAACCATGGGTAGTCGATTACTAGAGAGTTGACTGTACTGAAATGCATATAGCAAAGCATGTTTAGCATTATTTTGGTGGTGAATGGAAAACAAATGGCAAGTTCACATACAAATTCTACAGGTACAATGAGCTGTAAATCACCAAGGTGCTGAGCAGACACAACTCTTGAATCCCTCGGTGGGGAAAGCACCAAGTCATAGGTAAATGGCTCGAGTATAAAAAAGATGCATTTTAGGAAAATACCGAAAAGCTCTTTGATTAACACACATAGCAGTCAGAAGCAAACTTATCTGTGAGAGGTAATGCCTGAGGAAGCAGCGTCACACTAAGAATTTTTTCCATGTGAATTCTAGCGACTGCACACTACTCGAAGTTCATAGAGTACCTCCTTGAAGACCCCCACACCTACCCCCATCAAACATTGCTGATGTAAAAAAATCAATCAATCCCACAAGCAGTCTACTATGATTCATAAAATGCATGAATTCTGGCTTTCGTTACTTTTAAGATTCCCCAAAAGTAACGAAAGCCTGGATTCTCAGCTGAATGCTGAGAATGCTGCTTGCCTGCATTACACAGTCAGCGCTAGCTTTTCTTTGCAAACAGTTCATGCTGGGAAATTTCCTCCACTCAAGCCCGGAACTCAAGGCAGGGAATTGCAGAAAAGTAGCTCATGCTTATTTGCATATATTTGCTTATATGCGTCGTCTTTTTCTAACACTCAATTAAGCTTAATTTTCCGCTATCCCGCACTCGAGGATTTTGCTGCACGCACAGGTTTGTCAACGAAGAAAAACTCACCATCTCGCAAAGTTTTATGCAACTTATAGTTCGCGGATTCTGCAAAAAATTGGAGAAGTTCGAAAAAAGTTTTCAATGGATGTTTTCAATCAGTGTTAGAGCTTCGCGATGAAATGACCCTCTTGAAAAAATCCGCCATTTTGGAAACTTTGAAGTCCCAGTCCCTACTCTCCCAAGCAGAACTACCATAAGCCCCTCCATGTATAAGCCTCTTCAATTATAAGCACCCCAAACTCGTAACGCAAAAAACCCGCCGTTAAATCGCCCCTCCAGATATAACCCCGCGGGGCCTTGTACTTGGAAATTGCTCTCAAATACAAAGTAAAACAAAGAAAAACGGTAAATTTCCTTCCAAGAATAAGGTTAGTCCAATCGATTTTTAACGCAAATTTCCCTCCGTACATAAGCCCCTCCAAAAAAGGGCCTTTGAAAAATATAAGCCCCGGGGCTTATTTTCGGAATTTTACGGTATTTTAACGCTCAGCAGAGCCGAAGGGCCGGGTTGTTCAAAGCTGGGTTAGATAATCCGTGGATAGTGCGAAATTTGAATTCAGATATGAAAGCTTAAAAAGTAAATTTCTGTCAGCAAGTTGATGATTGGATGCTCTTAAAAATAACAGGGAAAATTATCCAAGAAAATGCTTTTGAACAAAAGAAAAAGAAACCGGGATTAAATTTAACCCTATAGCTAGGTTAAGCGCTTATCGGCCTTCGAACGACTGGATTTTTCCACCCACCGTGAGAAATGGTGGAAACCCTATAATTGCTCACTCTTATCGAGTGCCTGATAAAAGACCCTATTTAAGATTTGCGCCCTATTTAATTTCTCCCTCTCTCCGATCGACTTCTAAGCCGATTATTTACAAATCCACTCTTATGACAACGAACCGCTGGAGAAATTTGCGGCCTTACCAAAATCTCTCGTCCTTCTGGTATGATCAGTTATCTGTCCATCACAGGATCTGGATCCTTGCAGGTCACTTCACTGCTTGTTGTCCATCCTGGGCGCAACAGCACTTTAGAGCCCGTTCTGGCAAAAGTTTATTTAAATACGGCCGAACTGCCGGAAAAACCTACATTTGGCAACAGATAAAGCCAAATAAAGAGAAAGCTTATTAAAATTTCATTTTTCTTCAAATTTTGTTTTGTTTTGTTGTTTTTTCTTTCTAGTTTTTAATTTCCTTTTTTTGCATTTTTTTTAGTTGTTTTATCTTTTATTTTTTTGCTTTTTTGTCCTTTTAGACCGGAACAAAAAGATAATATATGAAATAAAACAGATGGGTGTTTTATTCCTCAGGTTTTGAGTCTGCAGCAGGAATGGCGTCGCAGCCAGGAATGAGATAAATCTGTTAAGTTTGCTTTTCTGCAAAGAAAAAATATATAACATTATTTAAAACGTCATCTTTAAAAAAAAAATCAATGATAAGAGAGCTGGTTTTCTGCAACTGTAGTCACAGCCTGTTAAATTTGCCACGCTGATTAAACCCTTTTTCAGTCCGATAAGGCAGCATTTTAAGGGCTAGAACATGCCCTTTTTCGGTCACGAAGTCTTTATAAAAAGGCTATCCGTATGCAGAATGAGGGATCTATGGAAATCTCAAATAAAACTCAGAAGAGTATCTATAATTTCTGAATAAACTCACCAGGTCCTTAGGTGTTTTAACTCCGGTTGGCCTGTCTTCTTTTAAATAGTTAAAACTTCCTTTTTACCCTCGCACACTACAGGTTGACAGTTGTTCGCTAAGGAGAGAAGGCACTCGGAAGAACAATTGTTCTGACAATCTTCCCATTTTGGTTCTTTACTTTCTCTCTCGTATTCCTCCTTACTTTTCATCACCTGCGATTCAAACATCTTGTCGAGGGAGGCGATGTTAACTATGACTGACTTGGTGACTCTAACAATGGTTAAACGCTCAATCTTTGTTGTCAGAGTTGCTTGGCCAGTTCCTGTTTTCTTTAGTAACCCACTCGGGGCTACAAATGGCGGGAAATGGTGGGTGGTCGCCAGGTCCGGCTTGCACATCACTGTGGGAAACTTGAACGACGGGGCAAATGTTGGCTGGCCTCTGGAGGAAGGCCTTAGGTAAGCTGTCATGGGAGAGATGATGTTATAAATTCTCGCCTTAGGTAAGCTGTCATGGGAGAGATGATGTTATAAATTCTCACTGACTCGGGGAAAGAAGCGTCTGAAATAAACACTCCGCGCTATCAGAGTTTTCTTCGGGAATCAATTTCCTTTTTAGCGGCAGGTATTTTGTTGATGTCCATGACTCTTTCCGAAGACGTTTTTAATGACACTATGCCTCCCTGTGAAAAACTCTATAACGCTGAGGCAGCATTGCAATCACGTTTTCGTGAATTGGTGTCATCTCGTTACTATCAATCTTTATGATAGTCGCTCCTCCAGATGATGGCCTGCCAGATCACTGGAAATGACTCAGCAGATCATAGTACCCCCGGTAATAAAATGACAGATATTGATACATACTCCTCCCAAGGCTGTACCCAAATCGAGCTCCTGTTTTGTTTGATCTAGTTCCTGTTCTTTCTGTACCAGCTCCTGGGTCTTCTCCCGGGGGTCTTCTCTTCAAGCTTCCCCGTCAGTGATGTGTAGTGGGCTTTTATTTTAAGATGTTTTTCTTTCTGTCCGTTCAACTCGCGAACAACGCTTCTTTGCCTTCGTTTGATATCTTCTTCCAATACCTTCAGCCTGTGCAACTTTTTTTTTTAAATTGTGTTCTTTTAACTTTGTCGACCATTCTAGATCGGTGAAATTCTTTTGAGATTTTTCTCATAGTTCCTCTTGTCGTATTTTGTTATCCTCTGCCAGCCACTGTCGTTCTAAACGCGGGTTATAAATCATTGTAGCTTGTTTTTGGGGGGCTATGAATGTATGATAGCATTTTGTTGGTTTAAAGTTGCCAACAGCTTCTCATAACTGTACATATAATACATTTGCGCGTCCATCAAAAAGTCGTCGGAATCTGCACAAAAAAAATTGTACAATTTTTAGCCAACAAAAACAAAAAAGTTTCTCTTGAGGAGAAAGCATAATAAGATCTTAATTACCAACAAGAAAATGCTTTAGAAGAGACTGTAGGGGAATGCTTTGATTGCATAAAAAATCAGTCACAAATATCTCGCCAAACTCCTCATTTCTTCTGTCAAGATAAATTTTAGTGATGTCATAAACAGTTGTCAAATTTCTTTTGCGCGCGCAGACTCTTCTGGAGCTGCGATACTTGCAGTCAGCACAAGGGCACTTTAATCCTTGTTTAGAAAACCCGCGAGCGAGACAGTGCGCGAGCGAGCGGGAAAGACGCGATCCACATGCCAATCGAGCTAGCTTCTCAGGACACTCCATAAATGGTCGTGAAATAGAGAGCTTGCCTTCCGCTTCGGTAGACCACCCTTAACACCAGTTATGCGTTTTACCAGAGCCGTAAAAGAGCCAAACATAAAAAAACTCGTCAGACGTCACAAAGGGAAATTTTTAACAGAAAGCCTGGGTAAAAAAGTGAAACCAAACAACATTTTCTTCTCAATTATGTCTCATATTTAAACTGTTCAGACTTTTTTGTGCCTTGTTCGAGGCCAATGTATCTTACATTAGTAAAATCCAACTAGTGGTCTATTAACAATGCTGCGTTTTGATTAATTGAGCTACTACTAGGTAATATGTTATAGCCCACTAGTAGCGAAAAGCGCCGGCTTTTTTGCAGCAAAAAAGGATGTGTCTAGCTTTAACTAGCTAAGGTTGTTTTGTCTCGCTATTTTTGACCAACTAGTTGGATTTTACTAAAACAATTATTCCTCTCGCCAACGGGTGACTCTTTCACTTCCCAAGCCGCTAAAATCTGGAACTCACTTGAACCCGATGTAAGGAAAGGAAACCTATCCAAGTTTGCAAAGTCAATTAAGAATAAATCACTTTAATTCCATTTTTAATCTTGTATATTAGAATCAGCTTTTATCTATCCCATTCTTATTCACAGTATGTTTTATTCCTTTTAATCCTTATATAGTGACATTTCCATATGTACATTTTAGTTGTTTTTTTTATGAAAAATCTACTTGTTTCATACATAAATATATTTTTAATTCTCTATATTTTAAGGTTATTTTAAGTGTGCACGTACTCATTTTGAACGAGCTTTTTAGCTCACTAGACGCTACGTGGGTAAATAAACGATAGTGGCTGATTGCAAGCAAGTTGCTTTTTTTAGAATCGCACGCTAGAGGTGTAGGTTACCATGACGTCATTTGCCAAAGATGACGTCATTGACAACACTACCTTGAGAAAGCGTTAGAATTTTTTCTGTTCTTCAGATAAGGGGAACTTTGGACGCTCATGTGGCATCAAGATTTAATGCTTCATATTTCATAATCTATTTTGAATTTTTTAGCTGGCTTATATTTCTTCTTGTGTACATCTTAAAACCACGTTACTAGGCCTTCCTTGGGGGTTAACCTGAGGAGAAAGATTTTCCCAGAAACGCCTGATACTTAGGCTACCAGGTTTCAAGTTCCGGTACCATCAATTAGCAGGGGCACCCAATGACCGTGTTTTTTGTAAAATATCTGTTCGGAGAAGGAGATATTGCCTAGAATTTTTTATTACTTGAGGACGGCTAAAAATTTCTAAATAACCGTTCCATTCATGTACAATTTCGAAGCTTATCTAATAAACGCCCTACGATTTTCTTTAGTTTATTTTTTCACATTTCACTCCCCTAGTTAGGCTATTTTTCGTAGGAAAAAAGGAAACCTGAAATTTTCGGATTCAATTCAATTTTCGGGGAGAGAAATCAGATGCAATTGAAAACTAAAACTAAAGCCCTTGTAATTTCGAAAACACTCAAGTTACCCTAGCATGACCGAACAGATACAGATTTTATAGCGCCACTTAGAATGCATTTCTAGAGCTCCAAAAGTACTCTGGATAGCCTTTAAAGTGTTTTTAATGTATTTAGGAGGAAACCGTCTTTGGGTGCCCCTGAATTAGGTTGTTTAATCTGTCTCAATACTTCATGCACGAATGCTTTTTCAGTTGAAAGGAAACTAATTTCTGGTCTCGATGGTGTTTGCAATAACTGAAGTTGAAAGGACAATTTTGTGACAATGATCCCCATTTACCCGAAGAGAGTTAACAATACATTGTGTGTGAGCAATAGGCACCCGTACCCTTACATGGGCCAGGCTGACCACAGTACTATTAATACATGCAACAAAAACTAACTTTGTGATTATATGGCAACCCAGCCACTCGGGTTAGCTGGAATGGCATATAAAAGTTGGGCAAAATGGACCAGCTAAGCCCCTCAGGCATCGGTTTTCAAAGCAAATCTCAGCCCCAGCTGTTATTTTATTTCCACCTACATGGTGAATTTCAGCCCAGGTGGAATGCTAAAATAAGGTGGAAAAATTGGCTGGAAAAATTTTTACAAATTATTTCAAAACTCAAAATACAATAACAAAAATGCAACACTACAAAATAAAATTTTCCTATTTCAAGGTCCTACCAGTAGCTACCCCACCCTCGGAGACCCAGGGGCAATCAGACTGCCCCTGGCAGTGGTGGATCCAAGGGACGGCCCCCCCCCCTTATTTTTAGACCAAACTGAGACCCAAAGGGCCGAACAACTTTTGTTTGGAGACTGCCACCTCCACCCCTTATCTCAAGGTCTGGATCCGGCACTGCCTGGGTCACTGAGGATGATAACTACCATACCATAGCTATACTCTCCAGACAACTCTTTCCAGAAAACACTGGAACCAACGCTGAGCTTGTGTTTTAACAGAGGTGACCACCTTGCAGAGAGTAATATCAAGTAAAAATGACCGAAGATCAACAAGGTCTGACTTGACCTGTCCATTTACGGCAGGGGTCTATCATCGAAGAGAGATGATGGAAAACCTATAGTTCTACTTTCTATTTTTTTTCTTTTTTACTCCAAGTAAAGAAATCAACCCCTTGCACTTCCGGAGGTAGGTATGTTTGATCAACGGGTCCATCAAATGCAGGATTGTACTTGTAGCCAGCACCATAACCTAGACCTTTCATGAGTTTGGTTGGTGCATTTCTAATATGTAATGGAACTGATGGTTGAGGGCCTTCCCAGCCATTCACAAGCTTTTTAGCTTCACTGTACGCATTGTATACTTCAATAGACTTGCAAGCTCTGGCGAGGTACACAACAGCTTGGGCAAGAATCACCTGTGAAGAGAACAGAAAATATTTATAAATACAGGAAACTTCTTTCTCCAAATCCCAGCCTTTCAATGTTTCAGGTTGCCCTACCTATTATAGGGTTTGTACAGATTTTTAGATCCGAAATTCAAGGCTTTTTCCAAAACAATAGTATATTTTTTCACACTCAAGGTTACCAAATAGGTGGTCAATAGAGACCTTGAAAAATGCAGGAACCAACCTTTTTTCAAGATGCACTTCAAACGTCAGATAACCACGGTACAATGCGGATATATGAGAGTTATGTGCGATTAAATGTCTTGGCTAGGGATCAGATTGAATGGGATTTGACAATGAGAAAAAAAATTCACTTATTAAGTACTTGTTGTAGCTTTGAAAAAAACTCCAGACTTTTTACCATTTTTCCAGACTTTTCTAAAAATTCAAAAGTTTCAAAAGTGCAAAACGAACCCTGTCATTATCTTTGCTTACAAAAGTGATTGCTTGGGAACCACTTCTTCTTATATTTTGTTAATATCATTTTGAAAATGCACCTTATTATATGCAACCCCCTTTAGGAGCCACACAGACTGCATCATCAGGACACATTGACCTATATTAACCAATACTAGCCCCACATATTAATAATGTATTTAACATCATGTGAGGAGACCTCTTGACCATGAGCCTGGCAGTTTCTGGGGGCCTCTATGCCATTCCTCTTATATCTCATTTGTGTAAAACGTTCCCTTTTTTTCCTTTTTTTTCATTGTAAATTCATCTGCAGGATATAAAATCGTATTGTATTCCAACTGCAAATGTCATATTCCTTCCTTTTGGTTAAAATAAATAAATAGATGAATAAATAAATACAGTTAATAGAAGACTGTAGCAACCAAGGAAAAACTTTGTGAAGTACTTACATCACACTCTGGCATTCCAATAAAATGACAAGCCTGGTAAGCAGCCACAGTCTGGTTCAAGGCCTGTGGATCAGCCAAACCTGCACAAAACAAAACAACTACAGTTGAACCTTCATTAAGAGGCCACCCTCTGGGTACTGGCAAGTGGTCGCTTAATGGAGGTTGGCCGCTTAAGAGAGGTTAGTCATTAATTAGCATAATCTTTAGCAGCAAAATCAAACACAAAAACAACAGCAGCATTACTGCTCAGTAATCACCTTCTCAGGGTGTCCAGCGGTATGGTTGCTCAAAAAAATAGGAAAATAGGAAACTCAGGATTGAGAAAATAGGAAAAATAGGAAACGTTGCATTAAAAAATAGGAGAAAAATAGGAAAATCAAAAGTACTTTTGTCAACAAAGATAGCTTCCCTCAAGAGCCATAATAGGACGTCCTATTATGGCTCTTGCTTCCCTGCACCCCATAACGGTTACAATAAAGGCTACGAGTCCTCAGATTCTACATTCACAAGATTTAGATCAACTTTCGCGGCTAAGAAGGAGTGAAAATGATCAGTACCGTTTAGTTTATTGGCTCAGTTACGCTGTATTAAATCAGAATGATATGATTGACTACAGGTCGAGCGTGGTTCCATAATCAAAGGTGATCATTTTTATGGAAATTCCCTTTAAGTTGACGGCAATTTTTCAAAAGCTTTGAAGAGTGAAATTTCTCAGGATAGAAATTTCTTACGATTGAGTTGCCATTGAAGGATATAGAAAAAAGTCCTATGGAAAGCTTTCCTTCCATTAATCTGCAATCGGTGGCTGGTCGAGAATATGCTTGTTTGAGTCAAAAGACCGCATAATGTTAAGTACGGAACCGGGCTCTCCGTGGTGTATGCGAAATGACACTGATCTATTTGGTACCAGATTGTAAGTGTGCCATGGTTAAGTTCTAAGAAGAACATAACACTCTGCTTAGCTATGACTGAAAGACAGATTTTGCAACCAAAATGTTGGATCCTTCACCAGTTGCTTATGCATAGCTGTTAACAAGGGCTCACTAAGAGAGCTAGTGCCATAAACTAAACTTTAGTCTGTTCTTTTCATGTAGCATCCAGAATCAGCTAGTGATTGGTTTTTTAAACAAGAAGCTGATTGGATGATTTATCTGGCCTGTATTGTGAGAGGACAACTTGATCCTGTTTTCAGTTTCAAAGATGAACATAAAAGCGAGCAAGACTTCAAAATAAAATATAACATGTACAGATACTGAAATGCAGTTTCAGTGGGCTATGCAAAACATTTGACAATAATTATTCCTTGAGCCCGAATGGGCTCTGAGTCAATAGCGGCCGAATGGGCTATTGACTCAGAGGCCATGAGGGCGAGAGAAATAATTGTTTTTAGTAAAATCCAACTAGTTGGTCAAAAATATCGAGAATTTTTACCTAGTTAAAGCTAGACTTAAATCCTTTTTTGCCGCCAAAAAGCCCGCACTTTTCGTTACTAGTGGGCTATAACATATAGCCTAGTAGTAGCTCAACCAATCAGAACACAGCACTGATAATAGACCACTGGTTGGATTTTATTAATATTCAATAGTCATGAGGACTATCACACTTCATACAAAACATGCAGGTGCACGAAAACATTATACAAAAAGTAACAAAAAAAAATGTTAACAGAACTCTAATAGGCAATAGAGGTCATGGAAAGAACGTAACTGTCATTTTTACTAATATTAGAACATCAAAGTCAACATGCTACTTGCTTTAAGATAAATTTCATTCAAAAACACATACAACTATAATTGCATTTTCAATTTTGTTACAAATTTTGGCTTCACCAGCTAAAAAATAGGAAAAATAGGAGGTTTTAGTTTAAAAATGGGAGAAAATAGGAATAGGCTCAAAAAATAGGAAAAAATAGGAAAAAATAGGAACTGGACACCCTGCCTTCTATCTAAGACTATATTTTCCTTGAAATAATAGTACTTTTCTTGAAATAAAGCCAAACTAAGAATATCAAGCACTTGACAGCTGCTGTTAATCAATGCGCTAACAGTCATTCCCAAAGAAACACAGAACGACCTGTTGAGAACTGTGATCGATTTGCCCAAAAATCGATAAGACTTCTGCCGCATTCATCACTACTGATTTTCACAATCCTCTTTCAAGTAAAAGTTAAACATTAGACGGACCAACTGTTAGATCATTAGAGTAATCCATTAAAGTGTTGAAATCATTAAAGCGTTTAGACTAATGGTTAGAGGGTTTGGAGAAACCGTTACAGCATTTGGGCAAAAATGTTAGAGCATTAGAAAAACCGTTAGCTATCCGTTAGTTTTGTGAAGGATAACGGACTATCATTAGTGTACATTTAGTGTACAAAGAAGAATATTTTACGAGGAGACATAAAACAGTTTAAAGAACTTGTCAATGACTAGGTGCTTTTTATGCAAATTTAATTTAAAAATTCAGCTGCTTCCTAAAGCTGGCATAGAATGAAACTGTTGAATGGAATATTTAAGTCTTTCACATTATTTTTGTAGCTGCATATTAGATTTTAGATGCTAGGGAACTGTTAGGGTGCAACGAAAGGTCAATGGCTCACCAAATGCCAATTGGCAAGCAACTTTTGTAATCCTCTGTATTAAAACTAGTGTACTTTTAATGAGGGAATCAAAATTGTATCATGTGTCTTATAGAGGGCACTGACTGACATCTTGTTCAACTGTTGGTCACCAAATAACAGCCACTAATTGTCTGTTGATATATTGGCTGAGTGGCATAATACTATCGGTCGAGTATAAGTTGAGTGTCTGCCAACAGATCAACCAACAGCTGGTCGCGATAGCATCAGTAGAGTATCAGTGAACCATCGGTCAAGTATCAGTAAGGTATCAGTGGTGTATCGGTCTACAATCGGCAGCCCCTGTACCAGATTGATCAGTTACCAACTGACATGTTGAACAACAGTCGACTGGGGTATCAGCCGTTACATTGACCAAGTGTCAGTGATATGTCAGTGATCGATCAACAAAGTAACAACCAACTATTGACCAATAGACTGTAGCAGCTGACTACCATTCGAGTCTCCTTCAATCTCGACTGAGACTCGACAAATGTAGCGACCGATATGTTGACCAACAGTCAACTGAGATGTCGATTGATACATCAGTCGATACTCCTTATAAGAAACATAATCCTCTAGTTCTATTATCAATGAAACAAGAAAACACTTGCCACTATCTTCACTTGCACATCTCACCAGTCTTCGAGCAACATATAATGGATCTTCACCTCCAACAAGCATTCTTGCCAGCCAATACAATGCAGCATTTTCATCACCCCCTCTTATTGACTTGTGCATTGCAGAAATAATATTGTAATGTTCTTCACCATTTCTGTCATAAAGCAGATGAGTTCTTTGGAGTCCCTCTTTAATGTGAGAAACATTGACAAAAACAGTTTCCTTTTCACTGGAATCATGAGTATCATTAGCACCATATGATGGTAGAGTTCCATTTTTGAAGCATTCTCCATTTTGATGGAGTGGTAACGACATACTGTTGGATGAATTAGTATTGTTCTGTGCCTTATGTTTTACAGCAGACACTTGTGACTGCACTGCAAGCTGGAGGCCATTTAGTGCAATCCTGGCATCACCATCACAGAGGTTTGCTAAAGTTTTAATAGCTTCTTCTTCTACTACTACATGATAGTCACTAACAAAAGAATCACACAACAAATCAGCAATTTCACATTGTAAATTTCAACAACAGTTTATTCAATTTGAAAATTATTTACAGTTATGTTGCCCACAATAAGCGGAGCTATTATCAGTGGGTAACAATACAAGAGTCTGATTAAATTGTCTGTCCTTACTCCTTTCAACGGTACTGCCTGAGATACTGCCTGGAATACTGTTTGAATGAATGAGAACCTGTGCTGCCGTCAACAAGAGGGCACACAGGGCTTTACCGCTGGCATGCCTACGAAGTTGAACCCACGTCAACTTTGCAGGAATGCCAGCGATAAAGACTGAGATAACCAATATTGCGGGCCACTTCTGTTCTCATATCGGTACCGCATCCCAGGAGGTTCCAGTGGCCATGTCGAAGGTAGGTTGGCAGCATATGAGAACCAGGCTTTTACCAATTTTAGAAAAACTCAATACCAAAGCTTTCAGATGCTTCAAACTCCTCACCTGTACTCAGATGAGAGATGTACCTGGTTGGTGTCCAAGGAATCCCTCTTGGTAGTGAACACTCCCAGGCTATCAAGAGCATGTTTTAGGATTTGCTCCACATGTTCAGTTGAAAGCTTTTCAAGGACTATGACTCGACAGCGACTAAGCAGGGCATTGTTGAGCTGAAATGACGGGTTCTCTGTTGTTGCTCCTATTAAGGTTATTGTACCATTTTCAACATGTGGAAGGAATGTATCCTGTGGAGAGCAAGTTTGCATTTAAAATTATAAAATGCCTGATTCAAGGTTCTCAAAATTAATACAAAATTATAAAGGCTTAAAAAACTTGAACTACAGATGGTCCTCAAATTTTGCCTTCCCAAGGTTACTGCTTGCTTTTTTCAGTTAATGATTAAGTTGCAGAGTTTTCATTAAGAATTCTAGTAGCAGGAGGAAGTTGTAACATTGCAGGAGAATATTTTGAAAGAGTCCCCCCATCTGAATATAAATTGTCATAGGCTAATGAACATTAACCAGAGAATTCTGCAAAGTAAACGGAGATTTCTCCGATCTCTGTTGCCTAATGAACACCCTGAGTTGTAAGACGAGACCCTGAACGAGGCCCTGTTGCGGTAAAATTCCACAAAGCAACATGGCCATGATACAGCAACATAAAACTAGATGAAATGGCAACAAACCGACAGGGACATGGTCTACTCCTCAAAACACAAAAGGACCGTATTTGAAATTCAGACTATAGGGACATACCCCGCCCCCGAACCCCACCAAGAGCGCCTCCTGACAAGCACAAAACGTCACTTGACCAGTGAAAAAGGTCATGGTTCGTACAACTTCAGACAAACAAATTTCAAGGGCTTTTCTAAGATTTTTCCCGGACAAATTATAACAGTTTTCAAGGACTACGATTTATTCAATAAATCGACACCTTTTTGAACACTTTATTGGCTAAAACACGTCATGGAGTCATATACGATTTTTACTTCTTCAGCCATGGTTGATCACATTATATTACACTACTTTGCTCTGCAAAATGACTGGGTGTGACTTGTAACATCTGAGGTACAGAAACAGCACTTAAAATACAGGAACAGCAGTAAAATACTGCTCATGCACAAAAATTTTTTTAGACAAGGAAGTGAATTTCAAGGATTTTTCAAGACCTAATAAAGAAATCAAGTACTTTTCAAGGACTTTAACCGAATTCAAGACCTGTTCAAAATTGTACGAACCATGAACATGTAACGAAAAAAATCCAAATGAGACAAAAATTCTACTGGTAGAGTCATGAACAAAGATGATGATCACCTGCTGCAGTTTATTGAAACGGTGGATCTCATCCACAAATAAAATTGTTTTTCGTTTAAACATCTGCTGTTCATTCTTTGCAACTTTTACTACTTCTTTTACATCATTTATGCCACTGGTGGTTGCTGACAACTGCACAAATCGTGCTTTGTTACTACGTCTTGCTGAGTTGGCTACAATGTGTGCTAAAGTGGTCTGAAGGGAGAAAACAATAAATTAAGATACATGCACTTTAGATTCTACTTTTTGGTCTTTTAAACTACTACTTTTTACAGATTATGTAACAAGAAAGGAGAAAGGAAAGGCATAGGTGAATAAATCCTCAAAATAAAAATGCCCAAATTATATGAATATTCCCATATTCATTCATTGATTTATTTTGCCTTAACCACATAAAATACATTTACAATACCCAATAAATTTATAACATATTAAAGATGTTAGACCCTTCTCTTAATAAATAATAATTTTACAAAATGTTCAAAATGGTAATGAAGAGTAAGCCTATATAGAAGTCGGGGGCTCATGAAATATAGGCCTCCTCAGAATATAGGGTACAACATATGAATTTTATTATTGAACATCATTTAAACATAAAGGTTGGTTGCCATTCAGGCTACTTGCAGTGAAAACATATACTAACCAGAAGGCTGTCCCAGAAGCAATGTGGGACAGTAGTATCAAAATAGAAGCAAAATCGAGATACAAGAGCAATTTTCAGAACGTGTCACTTCGCAGATGAGTTTGTTTACGTTGCATGATAATTATGGTTCTCCAAGTGCATTTCAGTTTGGCATTTTCACCATCCAATCCTTGTGTTTTTTCCATGAAACCTAGTTTGGAATTCATTTTACACCATGGAAAACCCAAATTTACTACTTCGGTAGTTTCCCAGTGACAAGATCAAAGTTTCTTTTGGGTTAATATGTTTTCACTGCAAGTGTCTTAAGGCCAACCAAAGTGTTTTGCCTTAAGAAAGATACCGTAAGCCCTCTATTAAGCCCCCAGGGGGGCTTATTAATAATGTTTAAGGGGGGGCTTAATAGAGACGGGGGCTTATTTGAGAGGGGGGGGGGCTTACTTAATTCAGCAAAGACAATGGTATCAGTTCTCCATTAAGAACTGAAATACAAAGATGAAAAGCTTGGAGGTCATGCAGCGGAGGAGCAAAAATAAATCTGAACTTCCAGTTGGTAAATAAACCATCCTGGATCAGTCCACACAAAGTTTAACCCATTCGCTCCTGGAGATTTTGCCGAAAAACACGTTTTGAAGCTAGTCGAGTGGTTTTCTGGTCACTGTCGTGCTATACACCGTATTCACAAATGGCGGACACGCGGGAAAAAACTGGTGCCTAGTCATGCAGGGCTGTCAACAACTTTTTAAGTAGCAGGCTCAAAATGAATAGTAGTCGGCTTTGGAACTCGCACCAAAGGCACAAGTTCTTGAGGGCCGAGGCATCTAGGGACATTTTGAAAATTAGAGTATCGGAAATGGCGTTTGCAGGAGTTTTCAAGAGGTATTTTCCGCCGTAGACGCCATGTTATTTCGTCAAAATACACGCAAGACTGGGAACAATGCCTTGAAATGTCCCAGGCGTTGCAAGACATTGCACATTTTGAACGTGTTACAGATCTAAACCTGCTAGAATATGCGTTCAATGTCATCCAAAACTGGGAAACGGATGGTTTACAATTATTTTTATTTGATGATGCTTATTTTCTGTTAGCAGTTATGGTAGATAAGGAGATGAAAGTAGCCAGCTAAAGAGGGCTTACTAGCCGGCGGTTTTGGCCGGCTACCGGCCCTTATTGACAGCCCTGGTCATGAAAGCGAGGCGTTGGAGGATAAACAAAAATTGCAAATGAAGACTTTCAGTGAACTTGCAGAGTATTTAGCACGGATTCCACCTAAAATAACTTTTTACGGACTTCTTTATAAATACAATTACGTGGGATGTCTTCTGCTTTTAATGTTTAGTAGCTATTTGCTGTTTGCAATCAAAAGGGATGCATATACCTTCAGGAAACAGGATGATTTTGCAGGTTTCCGAAGCATCGATCAGAAGCTCGAAGAGTAGGCGATCGCTGGAGAAAAGCGGCAAACATGTTGGCCCAAACTTCACACTGAAACCGAATACGAAAGCCAGATCACTACAATTCTGTATTGGATTAGATTAATTCCGTCGCTTTGGAGGGAATTGTTAGAGGTACGTTGGCAGAGCTTAGCAAACATCTCATGATTTCTTTGTCATTGCAAAACAATTAAAAATAATTTTATCAAAATTAGAAGCTGTAGTGTGTGAATCTTATGGCTTGCTATTTGCCTGGTTTCTTTTAGGGCAATATCTCAGAGAGCTCTTGGTAAAAAAGTGGTATAAAGCTTACATTTTACTAGGTTAAAATTTTAAGGCAATGTTTTTGTCAGGACTGAACACGGCAAGCTTCTGTTTCGAATAATTGAATTCGAGTCTGGATCAGTTTAAGAAGACCATCATTTTATTTATTTATGTATTCTTCAACTTTAAAATATTATGAAACATAAAGTTAAAACTCTTAACAGCCAAAGGTAAGAAATACGAAATTACTCACTGAAATGATATGTGGCCGGCTTACCAAGTCTGCCGAGTAACAAGTTGAAATTTTGAGCGTACTCCTCTCGATCGCTTCCGCACATTAAAAATAAATTACCGAAAAACCGCTTAAAAAAAAGGTCAACCCTGCTGTCTAATTGATGTTCTTCATTGATAAAGACCAGAGAATAACGTCCTGGCAAACAAAAACCAAACATAACTTCATCGAAACCTCAGTCACCTCTTCTTTCCTGTCTTCCTTTTTTCCATCTCGACTTGAACTGTTTTGTTCAACGGCAGACGTCTCTTGCGTTAACAGTTGCAAGTAGGCCATACATCTGTCGCTTATTTCTTTTTTTCTTGCCACCAAGATTTGTTTATATTTCTGTTTCACCGAATTGCAGTGAGCTGGCTTTCGTACTCGGTTTCAAAGTGAAGTTTGGGTCAACATGTTTGCCGCTTTTCTCCAGCCATCGTCCACTTGTCAAGCTTCTGATGCTTCGGAAACCTACAAAATCATTCTGTTTCCTTGAAGATATACGCGTCCCTTTTGATTGCAAACAGCAAATCGCTACTAAACATTAAAAGCAGAAGACATCCCACGTAATTGTATTTATAAAGAAGTCCGTAGAAAGTTATTTTAGGTGGAATCCGTGCTAAACACTCCGCAAGTTCACTGAAAGTCTTCATTTGCAATTTTTGTTTATCCTCCAACGCCTCGCTTTCATGACTAGGCACCAGTTTTTTCCCGCGTGTCCGCCATTTGTGAATACGGTGTATAAAGAGCTAAATTTACCACAAAACCGTTTACAGGTCGTACAGTTTATGGCATTCTGATCCAGATGCAAACTATTAGCTTGCGAAGTTCGGGTAAGCGCAGAACGCAAAATTTCAAAATTTCCCCTCTCTTTTTGCTTTTCTTACCTCATTTTTTTTTCTCTTGCTGGGCATTTAGTGGGCTTCATTTTGGTGGGAAGAGTTTTTAGGAAAGATGTTAGGATCTTAGGATTAGGTGAAAGGAAAGGTAGGTGGGCAATGGAACAAGATTTTCATGGAGATTTTCAGGTCAATGTTACATGGTTTTTGTCCTTTTTCTCCAATAATGTCATTGACTGAATTGTGCTCATTCTGGTATGGTTTGAAAGATCTCTTCACTCTGCACAAGTTAGCAGACAAAGTTGCCCTTGACCGTTAAAACTGATGATGTTACAAGCGGTAGAAAGGACGTGGATCCACATGGGCGGTTACGGGCAGCTTGGGGGCGAATGGGTTAACAGTCGTGATTGATTAATATAGTCTATCATTTATTAGTGAAAAATAACAAGGGGAGGGGAGGGGGGCTTCTTAACTTTCTTCCCTTGAAAAGGAGGGCGGGCTTATCAGAGAGACTTGGGCTTATTTGAGAGGGGGAACTTAATAGAGGATTTACCGTAATCTGAGAAGGATATTTGCAAATTCAGGTATCACTTAAGGTTATGCGTGAAGACATTTTTAAAAAACTAGAGATTTAGGACAATGCTTTTGAAATCTTATTGAAGGTGAAAGCCATTCTAGGTTATTTAGCACCATAAAAAATGTCTGTTTAGTATGATCTCCTTTAGGGGTCAGTTTAAGCTTGAGCCATACCCACTTTGGTCTCTCTTAGGAGTTTAATTTTCCAGTGAGCATCCCCATCACTTTTAAGTGGGAGATCCCCCAGTGGTTGACAAAACACTGACCCTCCCAGTCCATGGATTACCCATATAGACTACCCTAACTTGGATTCAGGTCATTTTTACCAGTATAATGACCCTAAATGGAACGTTTCCTAACCCTAATCACTAAACTTCAGTGGCATAGTCCATTTTAGGGTAGTCCATATGGGCAATCTATGGATATCCATTGACTGGGGGTCAGTGTTTTGTCCACCATCAGTGCCCCCCTCCCGAGCAGTGAATAAAAATATCCCTGTTTTGATTACCTTTCCACAGCCAGGAGGTCCCCAAAGTATCATGGATGGAATTTCTTCAGCCTCAAGCAGGGTTCTCAGTAGACTGTTTTCTCCAAGCACCTTCGACTGCCCCACATATTCAGCCAAAGTTTTTGGGCGCATTCTTTCTGCTAGTGGCAGAAATTGGCTGTTCTTTGATTTTTGGCCGTCTTTTTTCCCAGAAGAAGACGAAGTTGAACTATGGCCAGAGATGGAATTACTTGTCCCTGAAGGAAGGCCGGGATTATTTTCTGTACTTTTGGGCTCCGATTTGGAGGTTTTTGGTGCTTCGTTTTGCTTCAATCTCTTGGAAAGAGGATTCGCGTCTGAATTTCCCGCCAAATTTGAAAAGCTGTTGGATAAGCTTCTTTTTAGAGTACCCGTCGCAGGACTTGTCATCAGTGAGTTATTAACTTTTCTTTCACTCCTTTTGCCAAAGAAACCAGACGATCTTTGCAAAAAACTACCTTTTCCCAGAGGAGAGCTGTTCATACAATCATGTCGGCTCTTCGTTCCAGGTGGTGTACATCGCTTCTCGTTCGGTGGTGAAGCTTCCTTCGCATTCAGGCACTTATTTACGTGCTCATTCACGGAAGAAGCCGAGAAAAAGCTTCCACAAATCGGGCAGTCTACCTGATTAGCTTGTGACATGGCAAATCACACAAACTCCCCTACAATCTGAATTACTTACATTTTCCGTCCTACTGCCGTGCTACCACTCTGTTTATCTTTTTCCATCAAGCGGTCAGCAGACTTCCACACTTAGATGACGTCATGAATGCTCGGGAAACGCAAAAATGGCGGCTGGCTTCAGATCATACGTCTGGGATCCATGCTTAATAATTTCACAAATTGTAGCGGTTCAGTGTGTTTTCTACATTTTCTTGGCACTCTGGATTCTTTTAGTTGATTTTTGGACAGGATCTACGCGGTCGTTAGACCAATTTTTCCGTGCCAAGGTGAGGACAAAGATGTCAACACGTTCGCTGTGGTTGGCTTTTTTCTCATGCTCTTTTCTCGTTTTCCTAGGAACTGCGTTTTACAACGTTCAAGGGAAAGATAACCATGGCGGCGTTTTGTTTGAATGCTCTGACTGGGTGAGTTAAAAAAAGAGGATTTTTGTTATTAATAAGGGTTCGTGTACAGCTGCTCTCATGGGTGAGAGAATAAATTGAAGAGCCAAAAACGGAAGTAAAATATAACCTTAGAATATGTAATGGTAACAGGACTGAGTGGAGTCCAATAATATAATTTGTATAATCACGAGTATGATCACAGACCAAATTGGACGACACGATGTTCTGTTACCAATTAATCATAACTTTAACAGAATTTGTGATATAATAAGCTATAATTTTAAATCAAAACACAAGAAATTCGAAATTTTGTTTTGCTAGCAGTGAAAAAAAAGCCATTTAAGCGCGCGCGTGATGGCAAGTACTGTCCAATTACTTAGGCATGACGCGCACTGTCCTATTAAACTGTCCAATTAAGGCTGAAATCAGGGCAATTGATAGTCAGATTTGACAATTTTGTTATAGTTATGATTAATTGTATAAGTGTATCATATTTCCTTTAATAGTAGCCAGCCCCTCGAGTAATGGCCTCCCTCAAATAATCGCCCCCCTTTGACGTAACTATTTAAAACTAGCAGAAGTGCAGGCAAACTTATAACATCATTGGAGCTACATTAATCGACCTTAGTAAAGCTTTTGATCGCCTTCCTCACAATCTACTACTTGAAAAACTCTCAGCGTATGGTGTCAGCCTAGAGAGCCTAGAGTTACTAACAAATTATGTGAAGAACAGAACACAATGTGTCAGGCTTGGCAACACTCGCTCGACCACCGGGAAGCTAATGTCAGGTGTCCCACAAGGATCTGTACTTGGCCCGCATTTATTCAATATTTTCATAAATGATCTGTTCTACAACATTAAGAAGGCTAAAATATCGGCTTATGCAGATGATAAACAACTTTATTTCAGACGCAAGAATTGTACAGAAAACCCTAAATTCTGAATTAGCTGTGGTTTCGAGTTGGATCACGGACAATGGCCTTCTGCTAAATCTTAAATCCTAAATCCTAGACGAACGGCTAAATTTCAACAACCATGTAGCTTCAATATGCAAAAAGGCAAGCAAGCAGATCGCAGTTATTAGTCGCTTTAGAAAGTTGTTAAGCATCCAAACTAAACTCACGCTATATAAGGCTTATATTTTACCTCATTTCACCTATTGTTCCACAGTGTGGATGCACTGTGGAAAAACGGCATCAGATAAACTTGAAAAACTGAACAAGCGGGCCCTAAGATTAATTTTTAATGACAATGCTAATACTTATGCTACTCTACTGGAAACAGCAAACATGCCTTCTCTGCACAACAGGAGAGTCCAGGACATGTGTATTCTTATCTATAAAGTCATTTATGGAATAACACCTACTCCACTTCGTAATCTACTGACGCTTAGAAGTAAATCACGTAATTTACGGGGCGAATTGATTCTTGTACAACCTAGAGTTATCACCACCAAGTATGGACTAAACACCTTTAGGTACTACGGACCAAAAATCTGGAACTCTCTAAATGATGAACTCAGAACTTCTCCAACCCTTAAAAAATTTCTAACACGCATCAGAAAGATCACCTTTGACGCCTGTAACTGCTCTTTATGTAACTGTTAGACTATTGTTAATATTGTACCTTTTAGAATTACTATCTGTAAATAATATCGCATCATGATGTAAATAGTTTAATTCAAGTTAATTTCTTCTTTGTTTTGTTTTTAACCTCGACTCATTAGCTATTTAAGCTAGGAGCCTAATAAGCTCCAGACCCTCGAGTATAAATAAAGTTTTCAGTTCAGTTTTCAGCAAAACCGCTTTCATATGTAGGTGAATTCCTTTTACTGGGGGTCATGAAAACTGGATTGAAAAAAAGAAAAGAAAGAAGAAGAATTTGTACAATAAAATTTATTAATTTATTTTAATTTGAAATGATCATTTGCCTGTCAAAACACCATTCGCATATTCATGAGTTCATTAAGGTTTTCTAAAAACAGCCACTTCGGGAAAAAGTAAGCCGAGAGTTTGCCCCCTAGTAAATTAGCCCCCTGCGAGTTTAATAGTGGAGCTCTTATGCGCAAAGCGCCCTCAGTAGAGCACCATGGGTAAGAAAATTTGGTTATCTATGTATCCAAGAAATTTTGGTTCTGAGAAGTTCGTACTTATGTACGTCCACCCCTTCATGTAAGCCAGGGTGAAATTTTGCATTTCAAGTACCAACGTGTTTGGGCATTAAATCGCATAGCCACCCAGTCTTTTAGAGATAAAGAATAACGTGAAAATTTTACAGCAGCAGTGATCCGCCCAAACTCCTAACCCAAAAAACCCTCCATTAAATGGCCCCTCTAAACATAAGCCCCACCATGGACTTGTACTTGGAAATTACCCTAGAATACAAAGAAAAACAGAGCAAAAACGGTAAATTTCCTTCCAACTAAAAGGCTAGCTGAATCGGTTTTGAAACACAAATTTCCCTCCGTAGATAAGCCCCTCCAAAAATAAGCTCCTCAAAAAGGGCCTTTGAAAAATCTAAGCCCCAGGGCTTATTTTCGGAATTTGACGGTGTTTTGTTTTGTGTAAGAAAAAATGTCCCGAAAAGCGCTCAAAAATACAAACGAAATGTGCTCATGCCCCCTGGGCATCCTATAATACTCCTTAAACCGAATTAATTCAATATGGCCACCGTATCGGTAAAAAGGTCTATTGCTAAACCAGATTTTTCTGAATAAATAAATGAATAAGAGGAGAAGAGTAGAGGAGAGTAGGAGCTACAGTATTAGACAATACTCACTACAATATTACATTACTCATGACATTTGTTGAAATACTTGTCATCTTTTTATTTGCTGAAATACAGTCCACTCCTGATAATTCGAACCTTCAAGGGAAATGGAAAAAAGTTCGAGTTATCAGGAGTTGGAGTTATCAAGGGTAAAATTGTATAGAAAATTATCTGAAGGGAAATGAAAATTGCTTCAAGTTAGCCAGAGGTTCGAGTTTTAGAGGGTTCAAGATACCGGGAGTCGAGTGTACCTGTCATTTTACAGCCTTCCTAATGTTAACACTTGTATCAACCATTTGCAAATAAATGTAATTCTCAACACTGGGAAAGGATAAAGTTAGAGTTACACACGGGGAAAAGTTAAGACTAAGTTGGTTGAGAAGACATGACGTGAAAAATCTCCAGCTTCAGTCTGGTGTTGCAATGAAATTTGATGAGTGTTGTAGCTTTGCTAAAAGTTGAACCCTTCAGACCTCCAAGGTGACCAACCTACACAAAGAGATGCAGTTGCCAAATGTGGGTTAATAAAAAATTTATATGAAACAACTATATGGTCCTTTAAAATCTGGGACATTAAGAATTTACATGTATAATACATATTTGACTGTAATACATTTATTGAATATTGCTGATATCATTTTTGTAATTTTTTTCATGCTTTTAGGGCAGGGGGATTGTGGGTGATTGTACGAAGAGCCAAACAAGTAAGTTTAATTATTTTTAATATGTGCTGTCTGTGATGTTTGTTAGATCCCAAGTAACTTGTATTTTGTTTTACTTTTACCCCCTAATGCTTTAGTGTTTCACACAGTTTATAACTCCTTCTCCCCTGAAGCAAAAAAAAGACAAAATTATGAAGACAAGTACATTAGTAGAAGTTCATTGAGTGTATGTTTTGTGGGCTTCTTTTTCAGTGTCTGGACTTTGCAGCCACAGCGCATTTAATTCATCTGATAGTCTGTACAATATATGCTGGTTTTCCTACAACCTTAACGTGGTGGCTTCTAAACCTTGCATGTATGGCACTTATGTCTGTTATAGGAGAGTTTATCTGCATGAGAACTGAACTGAAAGCTATACCGGTGTCAGTTGCTTCTGTAAAATCCACTGTTTGACAGTCCTGCTTGGATCTGCTTTGGTAAATGCTGTTTGCGTAATTTATGCAGAGGTGTGGATGTCAGTCAGGCAAGGATTCCATTCCAAGGATTTTTTAAGAGAGGGACGTGATAAACACCAAGGAACTTGTTTTCTAGTGGATCCAGAAATTGCAAGGTGGGGCTTGGAAAGAAAAAGCAAAGCGCCAAGAGCTGAACGCATTTTATTTCAATATAATGCTTACAAAAAATAATAATAACTTATTGCCTCTTGGGCTTTATCAGATTTACCAGAAGGAGTGTATCTCTTGCAATCACCATTGGTTTCAACAACAAAAAAAGTCTTCATTCAAGCTCATACAGCTGTTTTAACACTTAACCCACAGTCTACAGTACTGTACCACCAAGGTCAGTTCTCTTAAAGGCCGTATTGATACATGTACGTACACTGTAGATCATAAAATCAGGTTCTGATTATGAAAGCTCTGCAGGCAACATGAGTACTTTTCTTCTTCAAGAGCAGTTTTCCAATTAAGAATCAAGAGTTATCTTGTCACTGCTTTGGTTCTACCCTGCTGCCCACTGTGTGTTCAGATTTCTCTTTTTAAATCTTTCTTTGCTTGTATGTGACAAGAACAACAACGATAACAAACTTTATTTGCATGACCATACATGTAAATGTACATAGAGTACTACTGAAAAGAAACAAAAATTCCGCCACACTTTTTGATACACCATTTAGAGTTCCCCTTTTTTCTCGAAGTTCATATCATATGTACAGAGGGGATGGGTGTCAGAGTTTACATGTATATCCCAACCTCCCCCCCCCCCCCCCCCCACTCTGCTGCAGGTGGATTTCATACTCTTCCCCGGGTCACTTACATATTTTTGTACATTCCGTACATGTGAAACCAAGATGGCTGCCATTTATAGCAATCTTGATGATCTTTTGCAAAAATAGGGGTTGGTAAATAGTCTAACTTGGTGCATACAGGTGTAAGTGTGTTACAGGTCAAATCTGATTTCAGGTGAAAAACATTTTTCTAACCTAGGTTGATTCACAATTTCATGTTTCTTCTAGTGCTAGAAGAAAAAGGAAATTGAAAAATCAACTAGGCTAAATCTAAATTAATCTACTGAATTCACTGTCTTTGCTGGGATCCTCTTTGTGCGTTGTTATCTAAATGTTGTCTTCGACTTGAACTTTAGAATGACCACTGAATGGTTGAAATGCCTTAATTGTTTTTAAGACTTTTTTTGTTGGTTGAAGAGTAGGGTTAACTTGTTCAGAGATACATGAACCTTAATATTTTGGAGCTGCATAAGTGATGTTCAAAGCAAGGGTATGTGTTTCAAGATCAGCAGGTAGCAGTGTTTTCAGTTCCTAAATTAATTTAAGTTTTCCTCTGTGAGTCTTAAAGGCTTAATATTATACAATGTATGGGTTACTGACCAAGCTTGAGGTCAAGATAGCTTTAATGTATGATACAGAGCAAAATTACGTTCTATTTTACAATAGTGCATAAAAATATATAGAGAAAGAAAAGATAAATAATGTAGATAAAATTAAGAAAGCTTGACTAATTTTACGAACTTATAATATATTAAAGTACATCAAAATCATCTTTTAAACATAACATATGTGTGTATTAACTGAATTTGAAACATAAAGTTTCAACATATTTCTATCGGCAGATACTTGACCAGGGCTGATTTGTTATGTGCAAAGGTAACATAATAAACATTGAATGACCATAGAAATTAAACCCAGATTTGACTGATATTGTCCTTTGGACTAACTTGGCCCACATTTCCGGGTCAACTATCAAAGCCAATAGAAGTCAAAGAGAGCTGAAAGAGGGGGAAAAAACTCTTCTAGTTTTCTAATGCAAAAATAGAGCTCTTTCTGGTGAATGTTAATGTTAGGGCGAGCAACAAAAAAATCTTCACATTAAGATAAAACAACAGCTTTAATCACAAATCCTTCTCAAGGTGTCAGATAAAAAAACTTGCAAATGGAGTAGAACTGAACATTACAATGATATGTAGGTGATCGATTTCCAACAAACAAAAGCCATAACCTTGAAGAAAAACCATAACAAAAACTGTTAAAACTTGAGTGATTTTTCTTGGTCACCCTGTGCAGGCTGCTCGAAGGTCATATTTACATAACACACAGGGAAACCATCTGAGCACCCAAAGCCCAGCAGTAACAAAATTTATAATTTCTATTGATTTTAAGTACATTGTATTTATCAAGTATTGATTTTATCACCTTTATTACCTTTGAGCTGAAAGGTAGCAAGTACATTAGCCAGTTCATACTAGAACACCTAATATTTGTTAGAAACTAGAACATTGTGCAATGATTGAAGAGTTTTGATTGGCTTAGTGTCTATGGAATATGAGCCATCCTATAGAGTTTATAGACTATGTTGCTTGGATTAATGCTATGGGTGTCCAGCTGCACTTGCAGTTCTCCCAATCTCATGGCTGGGTGTTGAGTATGTCATCATAAATGCATTAACTGAAAAAACCAAAACAAGACTGCTTGACTTGGAATTACCAGCAGCAAGTACAAAATTTTCAAGGGGGAACACACAGACCTTTTCAAGCTTTTCTCTTCCCATAAATTTCAACACGCTACACAGTAGTTGATTGGTAGATGACCATGCATCTTACCATGAGGTGGGAAGAATCACAGGTGCTTTAACACAGGCTCTGCTAGAGACCAAGCCTATGTTCTAAATTTTTCTTTTTCATCTGCAACTAGCTATCTCCAAAATCTGTTAGGCCCCTTCCAAGGCCATCAATGTGATGTTTTAAATCCTTACAGTTCTTTCTTGGTTGAAAGGTTCTGCTTCAAGGACAAAGTTGAGTATTTGTAATTATGACAAACCTGTTGAAATTTGATTGTGTTTGTTACGTTTTCATGATTATCAGTTCCAAAAAAACTTTCCAAACCTCAGAGCATTTGAATCGCTCAAACTTCAACAGCGATGTAGAATGAGACCCATTCCGTTGCGTAATGGAAAGGTTGCTGCATATTCCTAAGAGAGGATTGTAAGTGGCAAGGAGGTCCAGTCCCTCATTCCTATCGTGTTTGACTTTTGGAATTTGTTTGTTAAATGTCTTCACCAGAGCAGACGAAAAACCGTTTTGGTAACTAATTAGTATATTTTTTTATAGTTATTGGTTATGATGCCAACTTATAATCCTTAATTTGAACCCTGAAAATTGCCAGCATGACATCTTATGAAATGACTGCTTATGCAACTGTAAAGGTCATGCAAAGAAAATTATTCTCCTCTTTAGAATCTTACGAAATTTATGCAAATGTTGAGGAGAACATGCATGTTGGTACTGAGGCTTGAATGGCTAACTGTGTTGTGTGTACAGATGGTGTATCTCTCTCTACTGTGTTTGTTTACAAACAAATGAAGATGGAATAAGTTGAAACATAAGAAATTTTCAAATCATTCTTTTGATTCAGAGTACTGTTAAAACGCTACTTTAAACTTTGTTACTGTTAACTTTTGTCTTATTGAGTTAATAAAACAATATTTTTTTCAAAAAAGGAGGAAATAAATAAATTTTAGAAGTCGCAGACCAGAGGCATAATATGAATGACATCATTCTAGCCCTAGCCTAGCTCGTTCAAGCTGGCATGCAATTTTGAGATCCGTCTTTCCGAATGTTGAATTTCCGGTTTCTCCACCCTTTTAATAGGTCTCAAAACACAGGCGTGATATCATTGACATCATATGAACACTAGCCAAAGAGTCCCCATTGACCACTACAGAAAATGTCATAACAAGTACCATAATGCTCTTTGTTTGTCACCCCAAAATTTTGCATAAGCATAGTCTTCAGTTTCTCTCGGGGCCATTTTAACTCCCAAGAGAAACTGAAGACAATGCTTATGCAGAATGTTGGGGTTACAAACAAAGAGCATTATGGTTTGTTATGGTGTTTTCTGTAGTGGTCAATTAGGGTTCTTCATCATCCCGACCCCAATTTTCGTTCAACACCGTAATCCCGATGGTCATTGTCAGTATCCCGTAAATACTTTCAATCCCGTATCCGGGACTGCAAAGAAGGCAAATCCCGGATTATCCAGAGAAACGTATTGGGGACCCTCTAGCCAACTGACAGCTGTCTATGTGTGCCAGAATTCAGACTCCGATACACCAAAACAGACATTCTACACATGACAAAAATGCAGCAGTCTGAGAAATGTCATCATCAGCGCCTTTGTATGCTGACGTCCGAGCTTGCTGTTCACATGTTAAAATATATTGTAAGAGGGTACGTCTGTTGTCCTAACATACACGACTCTTCATTCATTCATTCATTCATTCATTCACCAGGAGCCCATATTTAAATATATTGGTCATGTTTGCCGTTATCCAAACACTACGCTGACAAAGGGGATGCCGCTTGCAAAGTCTAGGCGTCCATACAAACGGGACCCTTCCAAGTCACATTCCACAGCTCTGAATACAGGTCACCGTTCTCCTCGGATAAATATCGCTAAATCATTACATGTCTCCATGGGGCAGGCAAAGTGGGCTGCACAAGATAAGTGTGGTTTTGCTGCACTGGTCGACCGTGTAGTCGCCATTGCAACTCCATGTTAACAGGTTTGCCGTCTGGATGATTTAAACTGTTCTTTACTGTTTCGGGATGTTGAATTTCTGTTCTCCCCACCCTTTTCCAAATCTCAGGCCACAGGATGTGATGTCATAGTCATCATGCTAACACTACTAACAAAACTGGCGCAAAGTTTTCATATTTATCTGTTTGCTCCACCTCTTTTTAAGGTCTAAGTTTTCTCAGTCGCACCTTTGCTGATGGCCACTTTAATTGTCCCTTCATAGGACTCACCAAAAATTAGGAACAACAGTTGAACCTCCATGTGCGACAAACTCTCATTCGCGACCTTCCACAAGTGACTAGCTATTAAAAACGCCGAAGTTTTCCCAGTCAAAACCCTATGGTTGAAACCTCTCGTCAGCGACCACGATCACGTTTGGGGATAATAGTTATATCGTTTTTCTTGGTTTTCACATTCTTGTAACGAACACTTTGCATATATTTTTATCTCTTCGTTCACTTTACGTAATACCCTGCACGGATTATACAAATGACATTTATTAACCATAAATAAAGCGCGCACTCTGATTGGGCAACTACCCATTCAGTATTTGTCTATCACTAAATAGTCTTTGCCTATCAGTAAATAGTATTAAACGAAAGCTAGAGCACGCTCAAAGCCGTACGCGTAACTTTCTACCCGACTATATTTATTTACCTCATGGTTTGAAAAGATTTTGCTCGTAATAGTCAAAGGTTTCAGAGGCCCGTTTAAGAGAAGGTAGAACATGTCATATCAAAATTTCCACATTTTGCATCATGCGAGAACTGGAAATCGGCAAACATCAAGGTTTCAATATTGTGCACAAGGTAAAATACAAAATTTGTCTTCGTTATAAACGTCAAATATCAAAATTTTATTATTTTGCATGATCCATAATCTGGCAATTCTCCGTTATCAAAATTTCTATAAGATGTGCCATGTATAATAAAGAATTTGCCTTCATTACGAAGGTCAAATATCAAAACTATTTTGCATCATGCAAAATCTGAAAGTTTTCAAAGATCATGCTTTCTGTATTGTGCACCATGTAAAATATAAATTTTGTGTTCATTATGAAACGCAAATATGAAAATTTCTATACTTTGCGTAATGCAAAATCTGGAAATTGGCAAATATAGGAGTTTCAATATTATGCACCATAAAAATGCTACATTGGTCTGTATTATAAAATTGACATATCCAATTTTCTATATTTTGCATCATGAAAAATCTATAAATTGACGAATATCAAGCTTCTATATTTTACACCAAATAAAAGAATTTGTCTTGATTATCAACGCCAAATATCAAAAAAAAAATTTTTGAACATTTCAAATATCAAGCTTTCTATAATGGGCATCGAGTAAAATATCGTATATGTCTTCATTATAAAGGTAAAATAAAAAAGTCTGATATTTTGAAGATGTAAAATGTAGAAACTGGCCAAAATCAAGATATCTATGTTGTGCACCATGCAAAATATTTAATTGTCTTCATTCTTAAAAATCAAAAATCAAACTGTCTAAATTTTGCATCATGCAAAATATGGAAAGTAGTAATGGAGGCTCATATTAGGCACAACCAATCAGAGCGCAGCACAATTTGTCTCGACCAATCAGCATCGAGTATTTAGCCCATGTGACCATGATGACGTTTCAATGCCCATATTTGGGCATAAAAATCACGTGACCCCACACAAGAGGTGGATCCGCATTCTTCGCATAGTTTTAAGGACCGCAGTTCAGACCCAGACCCCTCGCATCCCCCGGAAGTCAAATAAAAAACACACACGTTATATGGAGAACCAAATCACTGTCTTGGTTTAATGGACGTACCGCGTAAAGCCTGGTTACAAGCGGGACGTATGTGACGCCCTAATGACGTCACGCCCATGGTTTACAAATCTAATAACAAATCAAGTTCGTCCCCAATCCTCTCGTAGCCATAGGGATAGCTCGACCGGGTGGTCACATCAATGACACGCTTGTCGAACACCAACCCATACTGCTTCACGCGCGGAAGCACTTGAATTTGTTTCTTCTCTAGATCCCGTGTGAAATGATAAGGCGTGGTAATGTTCAAATGTCGGCGAGAGTCTTGAGGCGAGTCTAATTCCGAGACAATGTTCTCTTTCATGGTGTGAAAATTGAGAATGGCGGACCCCCGAAAATTCAAGGTGAAACCGCGGACCTTGCACACCACTTTGCCAGCGCGAGTCGTGTACCCATAATTCTTGGCGCCCCCCGAAACGAACTCGGTGATGACATCTCCGTCCAATTCATCCGTCATGTCCCCCAGAAAATCACCCGTGGTAATAGAGGGTTGACCGGGACGCCAGCGGTAAATGACACTGTCCGTGTCATAGTAAAGCACTTGCTGCTGGAGGGTATCGAGGGACTCGTAGAGCTTGAGCCGAGCATGGCACGTGGTGAAGGCCGCCACAAAGATGTTGGTTTTGGTGCCTTTAACAGCATTGTCCTGGACACTGGTATAGACGGCTTCCAGGATGTCGTCAGTGCAGAGACGGAGCGTACTGATATCGAGGGCGGCATCAGAGATGAGATTGAACAAATGGGCGGGGTTGTGGACGGTGACGGTGGTGGGTTTGTTGATCCGCTCCCCAAACTTCCCCCAGAAACTGTTCAGCATGAGTTTGGCGGTGGCCTTACGACCGGGATTTTTGGCAATGCTGGCAATGTCCAGTCGGATCCCCTCTCGTTCCTGGTAGCGGAGAATATACTCTCGTTTCTGCTCGAGGGTCTGACACCAACTGGGCCATCCCGCCGATTCTTGTTTGAGTTTGAGCCAAGTATCGACGTACTCAGCGAAAAGACCCGTTCGGCGTTGCTCGGGGGGAAAATGCCAGACTTCGTGGATCTTGATGAGAGTGTACCCTTTTTCCACGGCTTTGACCAATTCGGGCGTGCACCAGGTTCCACGTAGCATGCGATCGGTGTCCGAATGAGGACAATACTGGGTTCGGGTCAACATGGGTTGGGCTTGCTCTGTCTGGACACAGGCACGGCAGAGAGGAAACGTGAGCTTTTGGCCACAGCGTACAGGCAAGACCGGGTGGAACAGGCCAGCCGGGGGTAGAATATCCACCGTCGCCAATCCAAAATAGGACGCCAGGGACTGGTCAGCGGGTTGGGTGATGATCTTGGGATGACCGATAGGGTAAGGGCAGTTCTTGTTCACCCATGGGTACAGGGAGGTCACATCCACATAGCGTATGTCCTCCCCCTCCCCAGCCACGGCATGCAGGGCCACCGCACCGGTACGTCCTCCAAAAAAGGCGTCACGGGGTTCCAGGGGTGCCACCAGATCAAACGAAGCCAGAAACTGAGATACAGCGGGCTCATGGTCGACCAGTCGGTCCCATTCACACTCCCACATTTCGATCACGGTGTAACCCGCTCGGAGCAGGGCCATGCGTTTAGAGAGCGTGGCTTGATACAGTTCCTCCACGGTTCGATCCGGTGTGGCATAATGTTTGACGTCTCTCATAGGATAACAAGTGGGACAGCCATGGTAGAGACACCCATGAAATTCGTAGACAGTACGGGTCAGAGGATCGTAGCCATCCACAAAATAACTGTTCACGAGGGTCCGGACAAACTGCTCGCCCCCATTCCGGACATGACAAATACGATCGGCACTGGCCCCCTCTTTGGGAAGGAGATGTTCCTGATAATACAGCCATTGCAGGGCCTTGAGCGATTGGTTGACTTGGGCGCCTCGCCATCCCCTGAGCGGTTCGACGGCAATGGTGTCGGGGGTCAAATGGTGCTTGCGCCAATAGAGGTTGCAGGCACTGGCGATGGTGATGCATTTGGCCATGGGATTGAAACCAGCCTGCTGTTCAAATTCTTGCTGAAAGGCTTCACACCCCGCTTTCAACAGAGCCACATCTGATTTGCAATAGTCTATCATATCTTGCTTGAAATCAAAGCGCACGTTACGACGGACTTGATCGGCATGCCAACGCGTCAGTTCGTCTTTCTTTTTGGCCATCATCCCCTCGGGATCGTAAAATTCCAAATCGGGGATCCGACCCACATACTGTTGATGATCCGGGGTATTGAACAAATGCGGAAAGAAGCCCTTCTTTAATTCGGTCAAATTGAAAGTGCTGGGGAACGAGGCCAGCGGCATGGGCAAGAAGCACAACGAGTCAATGAATTTGAGGGGTC
This sequence comes from Porites rus, assembly GCA_964035705.1. Classification (NCBI taxonomy): domain Eukaryota; kingdom Metazoa; phylum Cnidaria; class Anthozoa; order Scleractinia; family Poritidae; genus Porites; species Porites rus. Next base: position 19,895,017 of record OZ037993.1, read on the forward strand.
CGCTCCTGAAAGACAACACTTTGGCGCCCACCGTCAGTTGATCCACCACCTCGCGTTGTTGCTGGTACAGTTCGTGCAGAATAAACATGCCGTCAAATCCTTTCAAATTGTGAAACACCACGAGAATGGTCCGCTCACTCTCGCTGTCCGGGATGTCCGTGAGATCATCCAATTCATGCAAAAATTGTAGGGCACAGTCTTCCCCGTCCAATACATGAATAGTGGTTTCTTCACTGGACGAATAACACAACAAATTGGCCACAAACACACCTTCTGCATTCTGCATGGCTTCAAAATCGGCGTAAACAAACAGGGGAGGGGGTGGCGCCACCATGCTACCTCCCCCCTCCTCTGTGGGTTCAGTCTCCTCATTTTCCTGCTCCACCACAGGTTGAATGTGACACTTATGGTATTGGATGGACACCCATTCTTGACACACGGGACACTTGGCGTACCCGCACTGGTGACGTTGGTTAGGGAGGACGTTGTACTGGGCCTTACACTTGAGACACACTTTAATGGATTGACATTGTTTGCTGACCACATGTTGACGAAGGCAATGGTCGCCGTAAAACTTGCGGTGACATAAAGGGCAATTCTCGGTAGGGCGGGTACCACGCACATAATCTTGACAATCAAAGCGCCCGCACGCTTTGCAGCGTTTCCCTTGACAAGTGTGATGGGTCCGATCGTTGGTGTTGAACCCTCGTTCACAATCCACACAATAATAGGATCGGTTCACAAACGCCGGAAAAGACGTACAACCATCAAAATGATCGTTCGATTTCAGTAAACGAATCTGATGAGGCGCGTCAGGGCCTTTGAAGATGAGAAAAAAGGGTTTCATCCGGGTCATCACCAAGAGTTGATATTGAGAGCCTAATGCCTGTTGAAACTGGCGAAGCTCTGGCAAACCACAGGGACCCTCAGCGACGCCTGCTTGCTGATGGAGGGCCTGGACTTGACGTAACTGCACAGGACGACCACGTTTGAGATTGTCCCAGTCGCGACACCCATCCACGCCTTGATCTTTATGGCAATGGGCACGCATGGTGACGATCGCGCGAGCACAGCATAGGGCATCTCTGTTTTTGATGGGTATAATGCATCTCTTTTTCTTATTTTCTCGATCCAGGCATAAACGTCCCGCATTGTATTGTTTACGATGGCCTGTTCCTGGGCCAGGCATAGACACAAACACCACATCCACTTGGAACCCGCGATCGGGGTTGAAGGCTTCATTGCTATTCAACTTGCCAGCCAACGTCGCTAACATCTCATCCAAACGAGCCGTGCGTTGTAAAAACTCCCCCACCGTAAAATTGGCTGTTTGATACGCGTGGGTGAACCCATGCGCAGTAATAGCAAAATTCACAAAATGATGGGCAGGTCGCTGCTCGCGGCCCAGTTCTGTTTCAATGGCTTGATGGAGCGCTTCAGTCAAAGCCATGCCAATATTATCCCCAGGGACAGGATCCCGCAATTGTCGTAATTGCGCATTAAATTGCGCCCGCTCCACCACGTCACGCCAGCGGCGTCGTCGACCGATGGGTTGCATGGTGAATTGAAAGAGAGGGCCACGGGCGGCAGCCCCTCCCATCTGTTCTCACCGGTCATAGGCACGGTCCAACAGAACATCCCCCTCGTCATCGTCACTGAAAGGATACTCCTCCGCCATGATAGCGGAAAACCATTTGAATTTTCCCGCGCTGAGCCTTGACTTTTATAGACCCTCTCACGTGATTTCTCACGCACTGGGATTGGTCCACCCAACTCAGGTGAGAGTCAGGTGAGGGGGTGACTCGACAGGAAGAAGATCAGGGGTGGTCCCCCCCCATGGGTACAGACTCCTTCCATCTCCTCTAGGCCTGGAGCGAGAGCGGTGATTGGTCCATGGGACCCTAGATAAAAATCCATCGTCCAGCACAGACGTCAGTTACGTTCGAGATGCCTAACAAAAATCCGGAGAAAGCAAGAGAGTTAAAGCATGCGTGGTACCTAAAGAACAAAGAGAGGTTGTTGCAGCAGAAACGTGAACAGCGAGCGGTCCAGAAAAAGCTGAAACCACCCAAACCGCCTAAACCAGCTCCCACGCCAGAACAGAAAGTCCAAGCCCGAGCGGTCAACCAAGCAGCTTGCCAGCGTTATCGAACCAAAAACGCGGCCTTTGTTCGCCTTTGTAACCGGGACTACTACCGCCGACACCGCGAGCACATTACACAGCAGCAACGGAACCGACGTGCCAAGTATCGACAGGCCAGAGAGAGTCCCTTCCGGAAACTACGGGCCTTGGCGGACGTGTGTACCACTCGTTTATTGGAGTTAAGCCATGGATACACCCCCATCGAACCGAAAACGGCGGGACCCCGAAGCCCATAAACGGAAGCAGAAACTCTATCGACAACGACTCTATGCCAGGGTGAACGGCATTGAGGAAGTCAAGTCCCTGCACCGTCGACGCTACCACGAGCGCATGACGCGTATGAAAGCGACTGGGGAGTACGAGGCCTTCGCCGCCAAAAAAGCCGAACAGAGTTTGAAACGTTATCACAACGTATCCGAGGAAAAACGTGTTGAAATCAGACGCAGGAATGCGCAAAGCCAAAAGAACTGGATGCAACGCATGAAAGAGGAGGGGACCTACAAGGCGTACAAACAACGCGTGAATGCACGACGGCGGGCCTTGCAAGCCGAGAGAAAGCAAGCCATGGGCGCGGATTTATGGAGAGCCTTGCAGTCGCGAAAATACGAACGGCGACATCAACGTCAACAATGGCGATGGTTAGACGAACACCTGGAGCGTCCCTTTCCCCTCCCGTGGTTACCTTTAGACTGGGCCGAGTCCGAGCCTGAAGAGAACTCTGTGCAAACTGTTCGTGCCAAGGCGTTACAGCAAATGGACCAGTATTTGTAAGAACAAAAATGAGTTTTATTAAAACATGAGTTGTTGCAATGTAACAATTGTATCTTTTTTAATGCCTGTATTAAGTAATTCACATGCCCAATCTCAGTTTGGTTTTCATAATGCGTCTGACAATGCGTTCCGTCAGGCTTTTGCGACCGGGGAGTTGATCAATCTTGGCAATCATTTTGCGATCCGCCACCCATTTGTCTTTCAAGCTCTTGGCTTTATCATAGTCCATGTCATGTACTTTCGCAATCCTGTCTAACCGGTTGATGCCGGGATCCCCACGGGCCAATCGTTTTTTCAAATGTGTTCCAGGGCCCATGTACTGATAGCCGGGCCAATGAAATTCAATCCCCGTCTTGTTGAGGAGGTTTTGCACATCAAATAATTTGCCCCCGCGTTGCGATCGTCGTCGTCGCCTCGGTCGGGTCCGGGAGGCAGCAGCCACACGGCGTCTCCGTCCCATCACGGGGTTTTCCACGATTTCCAATCCAAGGCTTTCTTGGCCAGACTTTTGCCTTTCTTTTTGGCGACCTCGGCGGTTTTTTTGCGAATCCCGCGCTTGATCGATTGCTTGATGGAGTCCACCCGTTCACTGGGGGTATCCCAAGGTGCTGTACCAATCGTGTCGGAAAAAGGCAGTTCGTGTGCCAACTCCGCACTGCTCAGTGGGGTCGTAAACTTGAGTTTCTTTTTAGCACTGGGGGTGATGTTCGGTTTAGGCGGGACGGGTGGTTTTCTGGGTCCACCCGGCGTGGCTCCTTGTTTTATACCCTGGGTCGCCTTGACCAATTGCGTGAACCACGCTTGCATAGGCCCCGCTTCAAAGTCATCATCCTCACCGGGCGTGGCACCCCCTGCAGCACTCACACCCCCCGCCGGGGCCCCAAACGGTTGGCGCACTTTTTTGGTCCAATGGCGTAACTGACGGCTCACGGCTTTGAGTTGAGGTCGTTTCCAAGCATCGGGGACCTCACTGGTCAGGAGGACATGTTGTTTGGCAGCCAAATCCGCGGCTTTACTCAAACGCGTGTCTTCCACCAATTCTTGTTTGTACTTCTCTTTTAATTGTAAAAAGGCAGGGGCGTTGTCCACCGTGGTGCTCACCATCTCGGGTTCCATGATGCAACTGACGTGTCTCCTTTAGCGCATGCAACGTTTATAACATCGGTAGAGTTCAGGCCAGAGGGCACCCCCTTTTTGAGCCATCATGATAGCGCGCCGTCGTTTCACCGAATGCGCGGGTTTGGCCATGGCGCGTAAACTCTGGGCGTGGGGTTTGAGTAACGTGATGGTGTGTCGAGACCGGGGCACCGTGCCACGAAGCGTGTTCATCACCAATTCACTGATGGCATTGATCTGATCGGCATTGGCCATCCGTAACAATTCCTGTCGTTTATGTTGATTGGCTTCTTGTAAGACGCTCTTCAAGAACGGGGCTTGACGTTCCATGCGCCACCCCATGCTGACTCTTCAATTCAGGCCACGAACAAGGTCTATTTATGGTAAAAAGGGCGCCACACCGGCCACACAATTCGCCATGATAATAGCATTGCATATGCGTGCGACACTGATGGCATAACAAGGCATCATAATTGGGGTCCCATTCTAAGGTGAAGGTGACCGCTTTTTTTCGTTTTTTGAGCACTGGATCGCGTCTAACGTGGATGCGTCCGTCGACGTTTCTTCTTGAACGCCCAAGGCGAGAGAGCCATTGCCAACAGCGGTTGCCCGCCTCCGCGTTGCAACCCACGTCGTCGACGTCGTTTTCGGGGGACATAACGGTGTCGGCGTCCATTGGGTCCACGGACCATCCTCCAATAATGTCTTGGTCCCCACCCATCGTGTCTTTTATAGCATCCCTAGCGTCCGCAACGGAGGCAACCCCGTTCGACTTAACATCCGCTGAACCCGTCGTTTATTGGCCGCCCATTGCGCTGCACTGATCTTGCCCACTTTTTTCTTGCGCGTCGCGGCTTGAATGGCCTTTTTGGCCCCGTACCCCGCGGCACCACTGCCGGCGCCAGCCGCGGCCGCCTTGGCTGCAGCGATGGCAGCGGGGATGAGGAACACCGGGAGAATGCCCCCTCGTTGCTTTCGGCGTCGTGTCCGTCTACCACAAGGCATGATGTTTGTCCGACGGAGGACACGCCTCTTGTCTTTTATACTTTTTTTCACATGATCGAACAATTAAACGATTCCCCCGCATAGCGTTTCCGTTTACCGGATTCCCACTCTCGTGTACGTTTGTCAATAATGGCTTGGGCTCGCTTTTGTTGATGATCCCCAATGGCTTTGGTGATCCCATACCCGGCTTTGAGAATCCCGATAGGCAAACCAGGCCCGACACCCCCCACTTGACTGTAGGTCACACGCCGTGGTCGTTTAGCCGAGGATCGACGTCGAGTCGTCGTGCGTTTGCGTTTGCGTCTGGCGGCCATTCCGCTTCGACATTGGCCACACATGGTTTTGGGATGGTCGAAGGAAGGTTCCCTGGTTTTATAGCTTCACGGGCGTCGACCCCGGCCACGGGCTCGGCCACGGCCTCGGCCTCGGCGGGGTGGAGGTGGACCCGAGGTGCGCGTCGAAGTGCGACGTACCGACGGTCTCCCTCCCTCTTCATACACGGTGGTCACCGTATTGGTATGCGTAATGTTACGAATACGTCTCCCTCGCGCCCGTTCTTACGCATCTTCATTCAGTAAATCCAACCGTCGCCTTAAGCCTCGCCCTCGATCATCGTCATCGTCATCATCATCCTCATCCTCCGACGGAGGGGAGGAATCTGGGGACGGTGGGGAGGGGACACGGGCACGTCGTCGCAGTTGTTTGGCCGCGATAGTGGGACGTCCCGTGGGGGTCGTCACCGTGGAGGTAGTAGTCCTGGTCCCGGCTCCAGCACTGCGGCGGGCGGTGAGAGGGCGGGAGGGTGCCGTGGTGGTGGTGGCGGTGGTGACAGGGCGTGGTCTGGGTCGTCTAGAGCTGGCGGTGGTAGTGGCCGTAGGACGTGTTCGGGTGGAGGTCACTGGTCGTGTTTGGGTGGCGGTGGTGGTGGGAGCGGTGGTGGCTGGAGTGGTGCCTGTGCCTGCCACGGGGGGTAAGGTGAAGGCATTCAAGGCATCGTCCACATTGACCGGGTAGGTCAGGTTAAAATCCTCAATCTCTTGATCCAATTGGGCTCGATCGACTGGTCCAGTCAATTCGGTCACCATGTCCGTCATGCTACTGAGGTCCTGGAGGGGAGGGGCGGTAGGCGAACCCACCCCAGCCGGCGAGAAGGTCGGGGTGTCCATGCGGATCGATAAGTCACGTTGTTGTCCGCCTTCTCTTTGCCGACGGACCCTGGCGAGTTCTCGTTGCAGTTCGTTTTCGAACGGCAGGGACATCCACGGGGAGGGTATGGACTTGCGCCTTGCCTTCGCGGGGCGTTAAATGACTCCACAAACGGTACCGATCATCCGAGGCCGGGTGCACATCCAACATCAAATAGCCAAAGGCACGAGACGTGAGGCGTTTAAATAGGCGCAGGACTTGACGCCATCGGTCGGGAAAGGCTTGCAGTAACACGGTCCGTATGCCTGTTTGATCCCGAGGGTTCTTGAAGGCCACGATGTAATGCGCGTTGCGATTGATGGTCTTGGCAAATTTACCCGGTGGGAATAAATCTTGCGTCAAATACAAGACGGTGATGTTCCGATGATGGGAATCTTTGGTGAACAAATCCAACACGCGCTTGTCTTGTCCCCCTTCTTCCATGAGATCATCCAACACCAACACCCTGCCGCGCGTTCGACCAAACCATTGGGTCAATTGACGAGGGTCCGGTACCCCGCGATAAAACTGAATCCCCTCTTTCTTTTGCATACGGTCGAACCGGGGTTGCCATCGGTCGTAAGCATAGACGATCTTCCTGGGTTTGACTTGAAAGAGGTTCTGGTCTCGTAACCAATGTTCCACTAACTCGGTCTTGCCACTCCCTGACGGGCCGGCGATGATCACACTACTGGGGTGTCGGATCATGATTCCCACGGTCGAGGCAGACGTCGATAATGACCCGTGGCTCCTTTGGCGCCCATCTGTTTATACCGTTTGTCACGTCCCAATTTATCCCCGATTTTATAGGCTTTGGCCAACACGCTCATGATCCCTCGCCCGTTTTGACGAAAGCGGGGTCGTCGTTGGGACGAGGTGCGTCGTCGTCGTCGTCGTCTGTGGCTGGGCATGCCGTCCAATACTCGCGGTAGAGGCGTGGCGATTCGATCTGAATCAACTGTTCCATCGTCTCTCTTAAATGCGTTTCACGCATGGTATCCATGTACTGTTTGAGCGCAACCCAATCTTGGTCTTGCGCCAATTGACGGGCCACGAGCCAATGATACCCATCCCAGGCATCGACGCCTTGGACGGTGTTCACCCGCTCAATGGGGTGTAACCACCAATACAGGGTTTCTTCTAAGAGAAAGGCATCGATCACCCGCTGGACATCGCTTCGCGTAATCATGATGCTGATACTAAAATGACCACGCTGACACCACACATGCTCGTTTTATGATGTTTTTTATTTTAAGAAATCACAAGGATTACACGTCATAAAGGCCTGACGGCTCACATTGGTTTGGCCCCCTTCGGGTCGGGCATCGACTTCATCTTGGAGTTCTTGTTTAATCACCCGTTTCAACTGCTGGGCCACTTTCTGGTCATTCATCACTAAATTGTCGCAACTCCATTGCCCCAAAAAGTCTTGATACGACTGGCCTTGGGCTCGGGCTTTCAAGAAAAAGAGCGCGTAATGGCCACAGGTCTGACTATCCAGGGCTTGCAGGGTCATGTCACTGCGGGTCAGGTACTTCCATTGACTCCACCATTGGTGCAGGTCCGGGTTCGTGTACACGTGTAGGGGCAGCCCATAACTGTCAAAGACCTCGCAGTTGTTCTGGTCCGTCCACAGCCCCAACCAATGCTGTCCCGGTTCTCCCACCGGATCGGTGTTGACAATGTAGGCTTGACGGACACTCTCGGGGGGTGAACGGGGTAACTGGTCCGCTGGGTACACGCCGTGAAACACGCGTCGTAATTGGGGATCCTCTAGAGCCAACGTGCGCAACACCCTATCGCTGAGCGCTACAAACTCCATGACCCGTGTCTTCTGACTTCTGACTTCTGAATCCACTTCAGCCGTTGATGTTGTACTTTATACCTCCCATATGATTGATCTCGTACATGTTTTCATACTCGCTCCAGACCAACACGGTGATGTTGTGATTGACCGCGGCTGCAAAATCAATGATCAGTCGCACATTGCCCGATTGACGGGGGTTGCGATACTGAGGGTCATCAGCTTTTCCACTAGGCACATTGTTGAAGAGGAACAACGTGCAGTTGTTGCCTTGTCCCCAATCACCAGGCAGCAGCATAGGAATCTTGTCTTCATCATAGACACCCATGGCTTGCAGAAATCGATCGTACCCCAGTAGATCTTCATAGTCTTGATCTCCAGTTAATTGCAGGGTTCTGTAAGGGTATTCTTCTCCATTCAAGGTCTGACGTATTTGGGTGACCCCAAACTTTTGAAAGGCAAAAGGGTAGCGTTGTAGGTTTCCATTGAAGGCATCCGAATGCAGTAACCCGACCATCACTCGATCAGGAAATCGACCTACAAACACATTGTCTTGTTCCCACTGGGTGGAGCGTCCATCGAAGGAAAAGGTGCGGATTTCGCTCCGCACCACGGGGTAGCGGGCAATCTGTTTGCCCAACTGTCTTTCTTTCTGCAGTCTCACATAGACGCTGGCATTCAGGGTCACTTTTCTCATCAGCAAAGTGACTTTGATGTCTTCTGGGTGAATGGCAGGAAATTTCTTGGTGGTCAAGGTGCCTTTGTTGGGGGTACTCATCAGGTAGACCGTGTTGGGGTTGAGGAAGAATTCAAAATCCATCTGGACATTGGGGACCAACAATTTGCCTGTTCGGAGGGGTGCCAAATGGGGGCGGATGATGAAGGTGTGCCAATGTTTGCTCAGTAACTTGCTGGTCAAGGCACGCAGTTCTGTATTGCCTTTCCAATCGGCGGCTGTGGGGATATCCGAATTGGCTCCTGTGGCGCCCATCACTTCTACCACATCCAGTTGATTGACCCATCTTTGCGGGACTAACTTGGTGGCTCCTTCTTCTCGGTTGTAATTCAGGAGGGTTTCTAGGTAGGCTCTGTAATGGTAACTGTTGCTCTGTTCTGTCATGAGGACCCCATTCATGCTCAGGGTGATATCTCGAAAGATAGAGTGCCCAAAATTGTTGACACAGTACGTGCTCTTGGAATTGTTGGCATCCGACGCGGCGGTCAAATCAGCATTCAAGCCGAGATACCCAGTGGCTGGATCGTTCAGGCGGACCTTGATTTTGAAGCGGAGGGAATTGGTGTCGTAATAATCGTCGGAGCCCGGAATGGAGAAGGTGATGGGCTGGATACCTGTCAAGGCGGGTTGAAACTCCACCTCCCGCGAGGCTTCGTACCGATAATCCACATCGGGCACGTCAAACAGTTGGAGCGACATGCTGCGGTCTGTCCCTGGGGTTTAACGTCGTCCCCTTTTTATACTTTTTCGCCTCCGTTGCCTCCGGGCTTTGGCTTGGTTGGCCCACAACACTTGCCTGAGATCCCCCCCTTTCATCCGTTGCTGGAGCCAGCGTCTCTGTCTGGCCTTGTCTTGGTCGGCCGCGAGGACCTGCATGGGATCACGACTCATGCGCATGCGAGTGGACGTGCCAAAAATCGTGCCTCCTTTCATCTGGCGGCGTCGTTTCAATTGTTGGAGGATCATGGGATCCACCAGGCGAGAGGACGTATGCATCAACGGATAGCGCGCCATCACCGACTTGCCAAAGATCGTGCCCCCGACTTGGTACGGCGAGATGAACCGTCCACGGGCCCGTTGCCGTCGAATGCGATTTTGCGTTTTGAGAAAACCACCCACGCGTACCATTTTCACAGTCCAAAGATGTCCCGTACACGTTGGGTAGCTCTTTTATAGGTTTTTTTGGCTTTGTGTTTGCCGCCCGCCCACACCATGGCGGGGGCTTTGCGTTTCAACCCACGGCTCAGTTGCCCACTTCGATCCGCCCACGTGTCCGCGGCACTCTTGCCTCGTTGAATATCTCGCAATCCCGCTTGAGCTTGCTGTACGACCAGGGGTCCCGCTATTTTGATCAAATCTTCGGCCAAGCCTTTCCCATCTTGCTTAGTGACCACGGGCGTGTGATACCGCGTTAAACTCCCTCCGCGCATGGTGCTGTTTTGGACCCTCACGTGATGGGATTGGGCTTTTTATAGCTGTTTGAGACCGATGGTCACCAGGGTTTTGCCTGGGGGTAAGATGGCCAGGGGTCCATGGGTACTGGCAATCTCCACTTCTATGATATCCATTTGTTGGCCTCGCACTTTGATCCATTGATGGTGCAGGGGTTCCGCCGTGCTTTCTCCATCCCCGGTTCTCAACAATTGCACTTCCCTTAGCAAGGGAAACTTGCCACTACCCACCACGGTGGATTCCACTAAATCGGAATAGACCATGACGGTGCGTTTACGGGTCCCCACAATCTTTTCGAAGGAGGCATCCAGGTTGTTCAACCGCCATTCAAACGCCAGGTGCAATCTCATCCACTTCACATTGTCCATTGTCATGATCGTAAAGACTCTGCTGGTGTAATTGACCCCCTCGTACACGTCCCCTTCCCAATTGTAATAGTCTCGATATCGAGACCCGACGGGGCCCGTGGTCTCATCATAGGTTTTGGTGGGTAAAGAATATTGCATATTCGGCCCTAGCACAAAATCGGACGTGTTGTACCCAGTCTTGCCCGTCTTTCTGCGCAGCAAATCAAACTTGAGGGCAATGTCCACGTTGATGTAAAACTCCACTGCGTTAGCCTGGGTATTGTACAACAATTCCTCTTTGGCAACCGCTTTAATCACCAAGGACTCTCCGTTCCAACTCAGTTGGGGGATGCCGTGTTTTGTGACAAACACAATCGGTTTTCGGTCTCGATCTTGAACCAGTGCGTTAAATTGATCTTTCATCACTTGGGTCATGATTCTGTTATGCATCGTTTGCATCACGCGTTTCCAAAACTCACTCCCCGTCGACACGATTTGATGGGCATTCATGATCTCTTCCAATTCGATCATTTCGACCGCTACTGGGAACGTGATGGCCAAATACCCTGAGGTGGATGGGTTGCCTGTGTCTGTCCATTTGCGGCACATTATCGGATATTTGTATCGGATCACTTTGGTATGAGGATCCGCGGCGATGACGGCATTGCTCTGGCCTTGATCCGGGACCGTCAACGACATCAACGCGGCATGCCACCCCGCGCCCGGTAACGACAACCGTTCGGGCAGGCGGACCTTGAAACTGTTGTTGGCATTGTTGGGAAACTCGTTGGTCGGATCGCTGACGAGCGTTAGGCGTTTCATCTCGCCCATGATGATGAAGAGTGGTCTCCTCCCAACTGGGTCAGGGTGCTTTTATAGCCATTGGGCCACTTTCTGTTTGCTGCGAGGGACGCGTCCCACCACCGAATTGAAGGTCGATTGTTTCGGATGAAAACACACTTGCTGGGCAATGTTGGGAAAGGCCCGGGCCAGTTCCATCAGGGTCATGCAGGTCTTGGCTTTGGGGGGTTTCTTCTTGCGCATGGGGGGATGACGCCCCGCGCGTCGGCGTTGTTGTTGTTTTTTCTTGGGTAACGCCCCTCGTTTCTTGGCATACTCTTCGGCTCGATGGTAGGCATTGGCGTACGCCCATTGCTGCTTGGTGGGACTGGCCAATTTTTCCCACCACGGTTGGGTTTGCCGTTGTTCCGCCGCTTTCTTCTGGATGAATTTCAGCACATCCGCATCGGTGGTGGGGGAAGGGGTGTAACTGGCTCGCGGTCGACTGGCCTCGGCCTGCACCTCATCGAGAAACCGGACCCTTTTTTTTCTTTTTCGAGGGGTGATTTTGACGCGGACCATGCTGCGCGGGAATCCAACTATCGTACTTGGCCGGCCACCCTTTCCACCGCACCAACACCTGGCGTCCTTTGCGTTTCAAGACTTTTTCGACCCGAAATAACGAGTCGTCCGAGACTTGCACTTTTTGAACATCGGGTTCGTAAAACGTGCCTTTTATAGGCGTGCCGTCCCATTCACTGAGTCGATAGGTGACGATCGGATGACGACGGACGTGCGTGACCACAAACACTTCTTCTGTCCACCCGGGCAAATACCCTTTTTTGAAGGGACGATGTTTCTGGTTGAGACGCACCCGGTCCCCCACGCGACATTTGGGCGGAGGCGTGGTTTGCTCCAAACGCGACCCGTAGAGTCTATCCCACACCTCCGGGACCGTTTGGGGGGTGACTTGATGTGGGGCCAGCCCAATACTGCGATGACGGGTGTGATTGTAGGTATGAATCAAAGGTTGTAACACGTCCACGTACCGTAACGTATTGTGGGCAGTGAAATACCGGTACATGCGTTGTTTCAACGTACGATGCCATCGTTCCACCACGGAGGCTTTGCTATCCCCATACGTGTAAAAATGATGCCACCCCTGTTGCTTGAACCAGGCTTGCACTTTTTTATTCAAAAATTCTTGGCCTTGATCCGTCTGCACGCGGAGCGGTCGTCGCGGCGAGGCTTGTCGGCGAATCTGGTTCAACCCTCGGATCATCTCCGTGCTGCTTTTGGATTTGATGGGGACGGCCCAGGCATACTTGGACAGGACGTCGATCACGGTCAACAAATATTTGTTCCCCTGATTCCATCGACTGTGTTTTTGCATGTCGACCAAATCCATCTGCCATTGTTCGTCTCGGTCAAAGACCAACGTGGGCGCGGTCGGAAACCGGGTCCGTCGGGGTTTGTGGAGGGTATAACTCAACACCGATTGGAGAATCCGTTGCGCTTGCGGGGGTTTCAATTTATGGGCTTGGGCAAAGGGTTGGACCCCACCCAACGCCCCCGGCTCATGGAGATCTTCGTAAGCGCGTGGCAACGACATCAAGACACTGACACACACTCTTAGCCAATCTCGGTCTTTAATAGTTTTTTTTCACATGTCAAAACAACACTGAGCTACCAAAGTTCTTAGGCAAATGAAGCGTCCTCTCCCGCTCCCTCTCCTTGGCTTTGATGGCTTCCCCAAACTGATTCAACCAGGGCCTATTCTTCTCGATAAACTCCCTCTCTGGGCTGGGTCTTTTCCAAAGGGGGATAGGTGGATACTCTTTGTAGTGGATCACAGGGGGTGTGTCTCTCACCCAGCGTCTCAGCGTGGGTTGCGCTGGCTCGCGGGGGCACCACAGCGGACCATGCAGCCATTGAAAGTAGCCACAGGGGTCTTGGCCTGAGAGAAAGCTCCCACAACTGAAAAACACTTTCTGGAAATTCTTGCTAGTACGGCTCAATTTCATCCTGGGGACCAACCCACATTTGCACTTCAGCTCCCCTCGTTGCAATCGAGCACGGACTTGAGGATGTGTGTCTTGTTTCAATGTCTCCATCATCACTTCCCGGCTATCTTCAAACAAATACACGGGACACCCTTCTTGGGGACACTTGAATCTCAACTGACCAAATTGGGTCTGGGGGTTGACACACTGGATGTATTCACAAGGATGAAAGGGGCATGTTTCATACAGGAGCTTGTTCAACTGGGTGTCCATCTGGTCCAGGTCATGTTCTTCCCATTCTCCGACTTCCTTCGTGCGATCTGAATGAATCATCCCTTCCTCCACGCATTCTTCCTCATAGTCTTTCAGGGTTCCCTCCATCAATTCATCCACGGAACAGACAGGGGAGGGTGTTGGGGGTGTCAGTGGGTCTGCTCGGGCTAGGTTCAACACGACTCCATTGGAGGTGGTAATGGTTTGGGTGACTGGGGCTTCCTCCGCGTCCGCTCGGGGCAAACCGTTCAAAGCCATCTCGAGTTCACGGGTGGCTTCTTTTTCCCCTTTGGGTTTCTTACTAGGACTCACTCGGCGTCGTTTGCGTCCTGAGGGCACGGCGGCAGGTTGAGTGGCTTGACGTTCCATGCTTGGGGCGGAATGATTTGGGTGAACGTCTGGCCTGCCTTTTATAGCCCATCCACCCGCGTCTCATGATCCTCATAGGATCATTGGGTCCACCAATCCTGACGCAGCCCTGGCTCTCGTGAGGGTGGTGTGATCCGACGGTCCACCAATCAGAACCCACGCTTTTCGCTATAAAACCCCGAGGTGGCACGACGGCCCCTCTCATTCATCCCAGTGTTTTTCTCATCCATGGTAAGTGAGTATGGCGCTCCATGAAGTGGGTCTCTTGGTATACAGTCAGGGGTTTGCCCTTTCCCGAGACGAATATATTATTCGAGAACTGGCTTTTTGTGATTGGACGGGGCATCATCATGCTCTCTTCAAATACCGGTTACCGCCAGGCGTGTCGTATCACCAATTATCCGAGGAGGCCCAGACCCGGGTCGATCGTCAGACCAAGACAGTGCATGGGTTGCCTTTTGAACCAGACACGGTGTACAACCGCCAGGAATTCCATCCCTACTCTCAGCTCCAGGACGATCTCACTCATTGGTGTCAACAGTACCTGACCCCTCCACGGACTCGGCTCGGGGTGTTGACCCTCAATGGACTGTATCGACTATGCCAAGCGAGGTCGTACCCCCTCGTGGTCTTGGAAGGGCAGGGGTGTCGAGACTTGGCCCCTCTTCCCATCGCCACGGTCAATGTCATGGCCATCAACGATCATGGCCGCAATTGGTGCATGGATCATACGGACGGAGCCCGTGGGAGTGGGATCTGGCACGATCGTTGCGCGCATGTCCGAGCCTGTCAAATGAGTGGGTGGTTACGTCGTCAAACCCATGTCCTGCCTACCCTCGATCAAGTCAATGCCCAACGCGTGCTGTGGCAAAAACGGTGTGATCGGTTATTGGATAGATGTTTATGCGAGTTTTGTTGCGAAGAAAAAGATGACGCCTTTGCTCGAGGTCAAGGCTTGGATTGGATCCCTAACAATTGCAATGACTGTCGTGTAGTGCGACGCATTTTCGAACAAACCGTCACCCAACCGGAATGGGATGCCCCTTTACTGTATACGGATGATGAACCCCACACGATGTGGGCTTGGACACCTGTTTCTTACCCTAAACAATGTGTTTCCTCTTTTGACAGACCATGCCGCTGACGATTTACACGGGAGGCGCTAAAGGCGTGGACACGCATGTGGAACATTTATGTCAGATGTATGGGCATGCGTGTGTGGTCCTCATTCCACCCTGCCACCCTCGAGCCAAATCCCTCACGCCTTTGACGCAATCGGAGTTGGACGCTGCCACCCCTACCGTGACTCAAGCCGCGTTTCGATTGGGTCGACGACTCCATCATCCCATCAGCCTCCAGTATATCCAGCGGAATGTTCACGTGATCCAGCCGGCGTCTTTAGTCTTGGCCGTGGGCCATTTTGACGAGTTGCACAAGCATCTATTGGGCGGGACAGGCTGGGGGGTGGTCATGGCCCAGCTTTTAGGCAAACCCCTCTATGTGTTTGATGTGGATAAGGAAGAATGGCTTCGGTGGAATCCCACCCTAGGTCAATATCAACCCTGCGAAGGTATGACCGAGGAATTCATTGCTCTCCCCACCCTCCAAGACAAGACCGCCATTATAGGCACGCGGGAAGAAGACCAGGCCATTTATCCCACCCTGGAGGCTTTATTCAAACGCACATGAACATTAAAAAAGACACTGTTATAGAACAAACCATCTGTTTTTTAATCACATTCTTAATGTATGTCAATAACAATAAAATTCATGGCGGCTGTGACATTCATAATCAAGTCCAGTCTTTTCATGACTTTATCCAATGTATCGTAGGAGGGCTTCCTCCGGCCAATCATCACAGGCAGTTGACCCACGGGACAGTGGGGGAGCTGGTGTTTGAGGGTGTCGATCACGTACGCAATGCCCTCGTTCATCAGGCGGTCCAGGTTGGGGGGTTGCCGCGCCATTTCCGCCATCATGCCAATCTGAAAAAAACCCAGAAAAAATTCTCAATGTCAAGAGAAGAAGAAGAAGATTCAACACACATTTTTTTTTTTTTTTTTACTCACCGAGAGTCGGTGTTCTATGAGGCGGTGGCAGTGGTGGCAGCTGATCTTTCGGGGGGTGTTTAGTCGTGTCACCACTTGGTTCCAGATATAATGGTCCCCTAGCACTTTAGGATAACCCGACAGGTCGCACTTGGGCAGTCCTTTAAATTCCTGCACCACCTTCTTCCGCTTGTCCATGGTGTGGAAGCAATGGACCCAAAACATAATCTTCACTTGCACCTCCAAGGGGAGCACGCGGCCAAACGGTTTGTTGTTGGGATCGACTAATCCTCGGCAGTCCATGTCTGACACAGTGAACTTTAGGCGACTGACCTCTCGACGTCGTGTTCCCCTTATTCATCTTGGGTGTCCACCAATCACAGACTCGCGCTAGACCCCTCTGGTCCAGGGGATGAAAAGGTGTACCCATGGGGGGTACCCCCTAGAGTCTCCTCTCGTGCCTAGCAACCCACGTGATGGCTCTCCACCAATCACGGTCTCTGAACGAGTCTCTAAAGCACGTCGCGCGCCCTGTGTGAGTTCATTCCAGTTTGATTCGTTAAGCTGTTCAAGATGGTGAGTTCGCTCCAGTCCATGGTGCTGTATTCGATGCCTATCGTGATGTTATTTGAGGCCTTGAAGACTTTGTGGCATACGCCGTTGAGAAGCGACTGTCTGCGCGCCTTCTTCCGCCGTTGCACTCACGAAGAATTGAGGGATTGGGCGAAAACGTTGCCGTGGGACCATCCCATCGCCCGGAAGTTGGATCATGAGGTTCATCGCCGCAGAATGGCTGGTGAGTGTTATGCGTTTCATTTTTTTTCGGGTGTGGGTCCCTTGGCCTTATCCCTTTTTTTTTTTGATTCCTAGACGTGTTCAAGGGGTTTGCGTTTCTACGAGACGTGCTGTGGCCTGTCCACTTGTGTCTTTGCCCTCGACGTGCTCGACTCAATTGGGCCGCGCGGTTCTGGGTTCCAACCTGTTCGTGTTAATTTTTTTTTTTTGGTAGATTCTTGGGATTTCATGGAAGACCAACCCGTGTGCCACATTTACCAGTGGATTGCTCACCCCACTCATGGTGGGGTGTGCAACCATTGCGAGAGGATGATGGATGGGTTAAGACTAGACGATATCATTGCTGGCAACCGGGAGGGGTCCCTCACCGAAGATGAGATTGTGCAATATGTGCAGGATGGGGACCCCAACCATCGGGACTGGGATGATTTTCCACTGCGGATGACCTTTCGCCTTAATTCGTTTCTGCGGGCCCATGGACCTGTGGGTGATGTAGATTTGGCTGCCTTAGGTTTTTTAGAGGAGGATGATTAATTTTAGTTTTTAATTTTTTTTATAGCCACGCATTGTCTGTTACGTCATCACACGCAATGGATCCGCCCTTTGCAATCCGGGTTCTTTCGTACCAGTATTCCCATTTTGATTCGACTTTCCACCTCTTTGTAGGCTTTCATTATACGTTACATCAATATGGAAGTTGGCTTAGACCCATTCAATTGCGATGTCATTATAGTACGGTTAAATGTGTCATCCAACTTCATGAAACGTTTCAGATGTAAATGCTGTGTTTGAACGCTATGCGTGGATCATCCCTTTGCAACATAGATGGAAGATTCATAGTGTTCAACAACTTATTCGATTCTGTAATGGTACTTCTTAGGTTCGCATGCCCTCCTCAAAGACAACCCCTGGATCCAAGATCATCTTGTTTATTTGCTCATGGCTTTACACCATTATTATTAATTTTTTCGTAGATTCGCATACCATTCTCAGCACCCACAGGGTTCATGGTACTTCCGCTGCATGGTGTTTCCTCGGTAGTATCGTGCAGTGGTACACTGGATCGGGGGTCCATCTTCCGTTTCCGAGACCCATTAAATTACTTTGTTGTCGTAGTTATTTGACCTTTCGTCGTGCCAGTGACTTACACGCGCCCTGTCATTGGTGCGAGTTGTTGCAAGGCATGGGGTACCCACCCCGTCCTTAAAAAAACCCTTTTTTATTTTTTTTCAGATTCTCGTTTTGTCATACGAGCCATTTATCTCCCTTCCCTTTTTCAGCCACTGCCCAGGTGATTCACCAACATTCGAGGAACCATCGAAATCTGACGGGGAGATTATTTTTTGTGTGCAATCGATGTTGGATTTATTTAAGGCACGTGACTACCCTCCATGAACCCTGTCGGGGCTGTGCGATGATGGACAGCATGGACTGGGAATTCTGAACACCCGGCAGGGGGAGGTCTGCATGGTGGCGCCACCCCTGCTGGATGTTCATTGATTTTTTTAATTTCATTAGATTCTCATTGGATTATGAATCATGTGATAATTTTTCAAAGCTGGCCCATCCCGCACAAACTTTGTATCGTCAATCACCAAGGATGGTCCAGCTTACTCCATTTGTTCAACCCTTTTTCCCAGAAACACTTCGGATCCTAGACTATTCTGAGTTCCCGGAAGACTGGATTTTAATAGTTTGAACCTTTTTCTCAGAAACGCATTGGATCCTAGAACATTTTGAATTCACGCAAGATTGGATATTAATAGAATTGTTTTGTATACAATCGTTCCAGGGCGTGACACCACGAGGGGGTCACACACGTCCCATTTTGTAATGAAGGCATTTTTTTGTTTTTTTGTTTTTCCAGTCAACCATTGGACCATCCAACACCGACTCGTACGTGGCAATGGTCGACTGTTTCTTATTCAGTTTGCTTCTTGGCTCTAACCACCCCTCTTTCGTTTTTCAGATTTCTTTTCTCTATTTCGTTTCAGATATTTTCTCTGCATTGATTTTTAATTTGATCAAACCATGGTCATTCACAGGATTCAACCATTATATTCCATGGCCGCATCCTGTGCTTATGACAACTGCTGCCAAGAGGCAAACACCATTTCTCATGTTCACCTATTAAATGTCAAGGGCGTGACGTCATTAGGGCGTCACACACGTCCCGCTTGTACCCAGGCTTTACGCGATACGTTCAATAAACCAAGACAGTGATTTGGTTCTCCATATAAATGTGTGTTTTATTGACTTCCGGGGATGCGAGGGGTCTGGGTCTGACTGCGGTCCTTAAAACTATGCGAAGAATGCGGATCCACCTCTTGTGTGGGGTCACGTGATTTTTATGCCCAAATATGGGCATTGAAACGTCATCATGGTCACATGGGCTAAATACTCGATGCTGATTGGTCGAGACAAATTGTGCTGCGCTCTGATTGGTTGTGCCTAATATGAGCCTCCATGACTACTATGGAAAATTGACAAATACCAAGCTTTCTATAGTTTGCAATTTGTAGAATATGGAATTGTCTTCACTGTGAATCTCAAATATCCAAACGTCTATATTTTGGCAAGATGCAAAATTCGGAAATTTTCAAATATCATGCTTTTTAAATTGAACATATGTAAATAGGGGAATTTGTCTTCTTTATGAACGTCAAATATTGAAATTTCCATATTTTGAATAACACAAAATCTTGAAATTTGCAAATATCCATGTTTCTACATTGTGCACCATGTAAAATGTAAAACTGATTTTCGTTATGAACGTGAAATATTACAATTTCTTTATTTTGCATCAAGTAAAACCTCGAGATTGTCAAAGCTTTCTACATTTTGTACCTCGTCAAATATGAATCTCAAGTATGCAAATGTCTATGCATCATGTAAAATCTGGAAATTGACAAATATTAAGATTTCTATATTGTGCACCATGTAAAAGTTCAGTATGTGATATTCAAAATCGAGAAGTTTTTCATATCCAACTTAACTTCATTCTGATTTGACATGATGCACAACAGAAATTTTGATCAATGACAATTTCTATATTTTATATGGAAGTTTTGGTATTTAACATTCAAAATTAAGAAGCTTTATGTGTTTGACTTAAGGCACAATAAGGAGAGTTTGATATTTTCGAAAATATGGACATTTTTGATATTCGACTTTCATAATGAAGACATTTTTTATATTTGACAAAAATTTGATATTTGATAATTTCTAAAGTTTTCCCCGAGGAAAATATAGAAAATTGGGTATATGACATTTAGAATTTAGTTTTCTTTATCTGACATGACACATAAGATTTAATACAGATAGTGGAAATTTAAATAGAAAAATGAGAAAATCTAAAACATTTTTTGGCAATGCGCAATGTGAAAATATTTAAAAGGAATTTGAATATTTGACCTACCGAATATTGGAATCTCCATATTTTACATAATGAAGAATATGGTCATTTTTAAACACATTTGACAAAGGGGAGAGTGAAATTTCAGTATTTGACATAAATAGTGAAATCAAAATTTCTATTCTTTACATCACGCAGAATATGGAAATTTCTACATTTAACATAGAGGACACGAAAATTCATAAATTTGAGATAAATAACTTTAAAATTTCCATCTTTGACAATCCAGAATATGTCATTTTAAAAGGTTTAATATTTGACATACAGAATATTGAAAAAAAAAAAATATAGCGAATTTTTTAAAACATGGTACCTGTTCAGCAACATGATATTAGAAGGTCCCATCACGCATGGAAATACCTTACGTTATGTAGTCATAAATACGAAAATACACATGCTAATATTCAGGCTTAAAGAGTATGCTATGAAGCAATAAAAACTAAACCTAAAGAAAGAAGCCAGCTTCTACAAAGCACAATACTCGTTTATTGATGTGTAAAAATGTCAAAGCGTGAAACCGCCTTTTACGAAAAATGCGAAAAAGGAAACATAATTTTACTATAATATGAAATAACATTTTCGAAACCTTTATTGCCTCAGGATCTAAAACTACTGACACACAAATATATACCACTATCACTAAAGTTTGGCTGCAGAAAATAAAAAGCAGAATGTCCTTTTTTCTTACACACTTAATGAACAAAAACTACGAATTATACCAAAGACATTAACACCGATCTATAGTTGAGTAAATTAGTGTAAAAATTATCTTACAGAGAACTGTGCATAGTATCATGATTATAATTCCAGGAACAAGCTCTCTATATAGTAGGTTAAAAAGTTACTGTACATATTAAAACATTTCTTTTCTAAGTCAACATTTCTTTAAAGAATTTGTCCATTTATCATTGTCATTAAATAACTTATCACACTTAAATAAATATATCAAAATATCTCCACTGACTCAAAAGTATAAACTACAACTAAAATCAGTCATAAAGAATTTGTGCTCTAGAATGCATTATGTACCTTCTTTGTAACTAGTAACCAAAAACAACTTAATATCTGGAGGAAAAAGCTTTGCCATTATGTTCCTCTTGAATCTAACCGCCATATCTTACATAGTTATATACTCTTTTTTCCACAACGTCTCCTGAAATGTCACTTGGGTTTTAGATTTTTCCCTATAACTTAAGCTTTGCGACGTTCCCCTCACCCTACTTTTCTCAAGTTCCAATGGCCTCACAAGTCAAGTGGAATGGTTGTTTCCTGTAAGGATGCCTTGTATATCGCCTGAGAAGGTGTAATAACTATCGTCTCGTTCACAACCGTTAGCTAAAGAGCTGGCACTTCACCATCTGAGGAGAGAGAGAGAGTACGATCAAAACACTATTTAACTAGCAGTGTACTGTACGGTGGTTACTCTAGCAAACCCCCACCCAGGACGGGTCCCATGCACATTTCATTTGGTGCCGTTGCAGCACTAGGAATCTGGTACCCTCAACAATTACAAAACAATGCTGGGCTGCACTCTATCATCACGTCCTAGCTAGGCGAGACACCATAATTTCTTACCTGTAACAGATGTTGAATTTTGGCCGGGTTGTGCAAGGCTGGATAACCCAGGGTCAGCGCGATATTTGAACTCAGATATGAAAGCTTAAAAAGCATTCGATTCTCTAAAGAGAATCGAGGAAATTATTGGAGAAGAACCAAAATCAAAATTTAAACCAAGGTTAGCGCTTATTGGCCCTCGAATAAATGGACCCTGCTGTACACGAAAAATGTTTTAGCACTTCCATAAGAACGCTTTTTAGGAAGTGACTATCCTAAACCAATGCTAGATATGCCAGCACTGTTTACAAAGTAAGCATAAGAACTTCAGCTTAGACAGGGAAGAACATACAATTACACGAAAATTATGTTAAATTCTAGTATGACCTCTCTGGACAGCTCTAGTAGGTACTTTCAGACTACGAAAGTAAACCTATCTATAATATCCTGTGCTCTCTGAAATCTGATTTCCGAGTATACAGCTGGAGTTAAACAAACAGGAGTTAACATTCCAAATAAATTAAAACAGTTTTGAACAGTACCTGAGTTCACTACTGTTGTATCTGCACCTTGATCCACGAGGAAGGTTTTCATTCCACCCTTTGGAGACAAAAGGAAAAGCTATATTACGAGACGTACGAGCATCCACGTCTAAAACAAAAACAAAAACAAAATACAAAACAAAACAACAACACTGTTCATATTTCTCTTATTTTGGTTACATATTGTATTTCCTCGAATAATAGCCAGGGGCGTATATCTCTTTTCTTTTTTGCATCAAAAGGGGGCGATTATTCGAGGGAAGGCGATTATTCGAGAAAGGCGATTATTTCAAATATTGCTCACTGGAATTCGTGCCCTAGCCTGCGTAGCAAGCGTTTCTGTGCGGTTTAGGAGCAAAGAACGAGGAACGAGAGTCAAACTGACCGCGCGACAAATGGCTTTGGCTCTCGTTTCCTTTCTCGCTAGGTCAAAACCGAAAATCCCCTTCCTCGGTCTTTCTTTGCTCCGAAACCTAACAGAAACGCTTGCTACGCAGGCTAGTCGTGCCCAAAATATTTTGTTTTATTATCCAGTTAAATAAAAAGTTATCACATCAAATAAACTGAACATGGGCTTTTTAAGTGTTCCAAATTTGGTTCCTTAATCAATTTTGAGAGCTTGAGCCGTCACTGATCAGTTTTGCTGGATTAGATTCGACATCAACTTGACAAGATAAAAGAAAGAGAAGATGGCCAGAGGGGTGGGGAGGGGGCGATTAATTAAAATATTTCCATCAAAAGGGGGGGGGGGTTAATTATCCGAGGGGGCGGCCATTATTCGAGGAAATACACCTCTCTCAGGTCAACACCTCGTACTGGACTGAAAGGTGTCTGTCTTGGAGAGAGTTGATAATAACTTTTGCACCTCACCTGTTCATGTTCACAAGCAATATGGAGAGCTGTATTTCCAATAAGGTCTTGTTTGTTGATCTACAGAGACATGAAGATTATGAACCCTTTGTACAAATTGCATTAGCCTTCTGTAAACTAAATGAAAAAATATTCTAAGAGAACGCAGTGGATATCAAATGATGATAACCAACTCGCCCTCTACCAGAGCTGCAAATGTCTTTCTTTCTTGAAAAGACATATGTCTGGCTTAGTTCTCAATTTGGTCAGCCAAAACAAAAATGGGGTTGAACATAATAAAGTGATGCATTGCACATATCTGATAAAAACTGTGCATATATGGCAGGATTGGGATTTGAGGTACACTGCAGACAGATTACTTCCATAATGCAATTAATTTTGTTGGTACGACAATTTACTACTTTCACATTGCCTATAATACACCTCCTTTACCCACCCACCCCAGAAAAAGAAGAACAATAGACCTTATTTACGATAGCTGCCATCTTTACACGCGCAATAGAATTGATGGGATTGTTTGCCGCATGCGAAACCACGTGACATTATTTTTATCCCATCAGTCCGACGTGTGTTATGGAGAATGTGAAAGTGGCTAACTTCCTCTGTACATCGTAACCAACCCCAGTAGAAGGGATGAAACAATCACTAGAATTTACAAACAAATGTCGAAAACAAAACAAACCACATAAGAATAACTCCAAATGCACTTTGATCAACCCAGTGGTAATATTACATCTTAAGTGTACACACTTTCACCTAAGATGTTGATTTACCTCTGCTCCGTGTTCCAGAAGAATTCTGGCAGCATCAACAGAACCATACTCAGCTGCTCCATGTAAAGGAACACCCTGAAAATAACATTACTACACTTTCTCACAGAATGTTTATATTATCTTAAAAGTCGTGAAATGCTAACTTTCTTCACCACTGAACTACATTAATCTGGAGCTAAAAAAGCTTTCTTTTTACTTCAGTACTTAACTTCACATTAGCCACCTCCTTCTGCTGCCGCACCCTCTTCTTTAGACAAGAGTCTAAACTCGAATGACTGGTCTCTCTATTACAAGGGTTTAACTTAACAAACAAACCAGGACAATGACAGGGGTGAGGCAAACATCTCTCCTGGACGTAACCACTCCAAGGTAGCAGGACCCTGGCGTGTGTTTATGTGTGACAAAATCAGGGACAAACAATGTACTTTGGATTAAAAGATTATTTGATAGCAGATACATTGGAGTGACAGGGAAATGAAACTTTTTTGCTTTGACAGTTTTTTTCAGGTACGCACAAACATAATGTCAAGCAGGTAGGTGTGCCCCTGTTAATGCAAACATTCACATCACTCTCAGTTACATTCGGGTAGACCTGCCCTAGCACATACTTATTGTTTCACCATGTGCTTCGAAGAATGAGCATGGATGGCCAGGCACCAGTTCAAGGCAACAAATCATTCTCAAGTAGCCTGTACAGATCAGGTCCAACTGACTACATTTTTTTTATGACAGCAAAATTGAGCTTTATCTCAATAACTTATACTGAGAAATTTAAGTGTCTTTATCATCCCTTCTCTCCAAAACAGTAACTTGCATGTTCGTAAACAAATATTCAGAATTCTCACTAGCCTTTCAACAAGAAAAGTCCCTTCTTGCACGTTTTAGCTCCTATTTTAAAGAGGTAAAACTACATTTAATAAGTATTTGCACCTGTAATATCTCATCGGTGATATTCGGATCAAGTTTTCCTTCCGTCAGAAGGTAAGTAACCACCTAGAAGTGAATATTTTCCAGTAAGTTTGGGCTGCAATACATGGAGAAACTGTTGCCTATTTCAAGCACAGTTTTCTCCTCCCTTCTGACACTCCAATATTCCATTGATTGAAAATAACAGGAAGAAACAGAAGAGTAATAACTAATTATTTTATGATAAAGTTCAGATATAACGCGCACTCTGATTGGTTGGAAAAGCGTGCTTTATGAGAGTATAAAACACGGAGCTAAAGGTGTCGATGCAATCTGCCAATGGTTTGTTTTGAAAATAACAAAGTAATGGGCGAAGAATTTAACGGATTCCTTATCATAAAACAGGGTTTTCACTAAGAATTCTATTAACAGGAGAAAGGTGTAACGTTACAGGATAATATTTCGAAAGAGGCTCCACGTCTGGACAAAAACTATTCATAGGCTACCGAACATTTGCCGGAGAATTTTGCGTTGTTAACAGCGAATTCTCCGATCTTCGGCGGCTAATGTACAATAAAGAAACCTTGACTGTGCTCAAGAAGTAGGAAGAAACACTAGACTACGCCTCGTGTTTCCTCGTGTTTTCATGCGCTGGTAGCTTATTGCTTGCTTTACAACAGAACAGAGCGCAGTCATTGTCAAGGTTCTTTATTATAACAGAGTGTTAGCCCCTAGATAATGGACAAAAGAGAAAGTAAGTACCCTGGCAGCATTTCGTTCTGCTCCAAGATGAAGGATTGTTTTGTTATCCTGAAATCTTGTAAATCTGATATTTTTTTCCTGGCGAAGACTTTTCACCTGAATTACAGAAAAATATTGCAATCTATGTAAATTACCTACTTGAAAATAACTTTTACCTCGGTATGCATCTATGGCAGCTGGTACTTTAAAACGTATACATTACCTACTGTTAGTTCTTTTAGTATTTCACAAAATGAAATTTGTTCTCAATGAATCATTGCATATTTTGATCCTTGGCACGGTTGGAAATTAAAGAGTTACTTACCAGTTCAATGTCATCCACTTTGACTGCCTCCCACAAATCCCAATACTCATCCTCTGTTGCAAGATCGGGTCCCTGAAAACATCAAGGAAAAAGGTCAACCGCCTTTAAATCTTGGTAAGATATCATTGTAGCCTTACTCATCCGTTGATAAGTACCTTATTCTGATGCTAGCCTTGTAATTTTTTTGGCAGCACAATCCATGATTTTTTCAGGAATAATGCTATCTCACCAT
The DNA here is from genome assembly GCA_964035705.1 of Porites rus. Classification (NCBI taxonomy): domain Eukaryota; kingdom Metazoa; phylum Cnidaria; class Anthozoa; order Scleractinia; family Poritidae; genus Porites; species Porites rus. The sequence goes on from OZ037993.1 coordinate 19,921,202, forward strand.
CTTGGACGTTAAAAAAAACTGATTTCAAGGGAGAGGTTGATGGGAACCTTTTGTTTTTTGCTTTTCAAGATCGCGGCCGCGATCAAAGAACCCTCAGAGTTTCAGTTAAAAAATGGATGCTCTGCAGGCTAGATAGAACCTGCCAACCCAAAGTTTTGGGTTTAGAATTACCCATCTGCCAGATGCTCAGCCAGTGGAACAGTATGCCTTATACATTCCATGCAATGGCAAAACGAAACCAGCAACACCAAAAACACTATTTGCAGTCCACTTGCTGGCTTCTAAGAGATATTGAAGGGATGTTGCAGCTAAAACTAACGATTCCGGTTGGAGGAGGTTTGCAGCATTCGCCATTGTGTGAGGTACATAAGGATTAGAAAAAACAAGGGCTTCTCTAAGTGAGGGTGAAAGAAAAACGTTTCGTATTGACATACACCTAAAGGGCACCTATAAATCTTTAATCTCCATAAAGGGTAGTTAACAAGTCACAAAGTCCTTTGTTTACCACACGTTCAAGTACCTTTGATTCATGAAAGAATAAATGCAGTCTTCTATAAAAATACTTCCTGAGACCAACAGATATTAGGAAATACTGACTCACCAGTTGCAAAGCATTATCCATTTCTTGTTCAGGTGGACTATCAGCACTTTTGTCCTCGACCTTAGAAGGGTGTTCATTACTGTCTACTTTGTTAGGCTCTTGGCTATGCCGATCATCACTACTATTTCTCTGATCAGGAGATTTTTCAACTTTCATTTGTTCATCATTATTTTTCACCTCCTGGCCAGAAGTTTCTATATTTTGCATGCCACTTTCTTCTTGGTGGATACTATTACCATATTGTTCTTCACCCACTTTTTCAGTGTCCTGCTTTATGTCTTGCCCAGCTGTTTGATCAGACAAAGCAAGCATTTCTTTAACATCACCATCCTTATGATATTCTTCAGCATTTTCAGTTCCTTCTTGAGGATTTTCTTCCTCACTTTCCCTGACATCTGTTTTGACTGGTAGTGTTTCATTGCCAAGAGATTTTGTTACTTCTGAATTACCATTTTCCATGACAGTTTTACTCTATAATTCACAAAACAAAAGCATTTATCAACCACTAGTGCTCTGACCCCGCTTGTTCAAAAGTTGAATAGCGATGTCCACTGGATAAATCACTATCCAGCAGATAAGTAGTACGAAGACCAATTACTAGTGATTCATCCAGTGGACTGGAGCCTGGTCTTAAATGGTATAACTAACCGGGCTTCAACCTGACAACAAATATAGTACACACTTTAAAACACAAAAACTCGATATTTTCTGCTTTCTTTGGAAGTTAATATTTTGCATCTGGATCAAAGGGCACCGAAGTGTCTGACCTGTAGAAAGTTTTGTGGTAATTTTTAGCCCATTATAGCCATACCGTGACCAGAAAACGGCACGACTAGCTTCAAAACGCCTTTTTTTGGCGAAATTCCCAGGAGCGAATGGGTTAATAGCTACAGTGTTTCACCCGTTCAAGAGAAGTGAGGTAAAAAAAAAACTGTCTTCCACTTATATTATTACACATACACTCTTACATACTTCTGAGAACAATTTGAGTTTCTTTAGGGTAAATGGCAGTAACAACTAAAAGTCCAAATTACAAATTCCAAAATGCAAAGAACAAAAACATTGTTCTGGGTTAGTGAGTATTTTTTGGCCTTTCTAGATGCTGTTCCACTGGCGCCAAGAAAACAATTCATACAGCATTCCAACTATCGACACTTGACCAATACTACTACATAATGTATTATGTATTTGCTTACTTGCAAAATTCTTAATACCTCAAAGGAAGAAAAAATAATAACAAGCCAAAAAAGACAGCTTTTACACACAAACAAGGTCAAATGAGCCATACCATTTTCGAAAAATCTTCAGTCTTTCTCTCTCCCTCTGGTTTCAAAGTAGTAAGACCTGTACCCTCCTCTGCATCACTAATTATGGTAATTCTTCCCTCGACCTGTAATGAAATAATATTGAATTCCTGTTTAATAGAATCTCTTGAGTGTCAGGGCCTGTTTTATGAGGGTCCAACAGAATGGCAAACTATATGTACGAGGAAATTTTCATGAGGTTGGTTCTTACTTTGAAGTCAAATTCAGTTTTATAATGCTCAGCATGCTAGGGAAGTCCTGCCATAGATTCGTTTCACTCTGGTTCAATCTCATTACTAAATTCTTGTACCTCGCCTATAGTAGGCATGAGCAAATCATATTCCAATGATTGCTCTAAGTTTGTTGCACAACTACAACTGCCTTTTGTGCAGGAAACAAACTCAACTTTAACAAGCAAGTTGCTGGCTTGAGTGAGAAAATAGCCTTCTCAGCTTTTCAGTAACTTAATCCCTGCATGTACAATGTACTAGCATGAATTACTGGGAACAATGAACAGCTGATAATGCTCAAAACGTTATTTAAAAAACACAAGAAGTTCTCCTTCTCTATAGTAATGCTCCAAAAAGCGACAGGGTAGGTACATTGTTTTTCAGATGCTCGTTTATTCTTAACCGTTTACACGGCATCTGGATACTGGCAGTTGGCTTAGGCCTGGCTTCCACAACATAGAGCTGCAGTTGCCATGGATAGTGGACTGTTTGAGTGCAACTGCATGCCATTTGGACCTACAAAGTCACCAGGAACATTTTACTGATTGATTGTGCCATCTTGGAGGGGGTACACGTTAAAATTAGTTTGAACTACATGGATAATCCTCACCAGAGAAGTTGGGTTCAATTTTTTTCAAGTTTGAACCTCGTATGAAACTGGTATGTATAGGACGTATGTCAGTTTTGCTGCAAAATCTTCTTGATTGGTCATCAAAAAGTAGTTCATTAAGAGAGGCATTAGCCTATTTTTGCAAAGAACAATCCCATGACACTACTCCTTTTAAAACACATAGTTGTATGGTATTTACTTCCTTGGTTGGTAGTATCTGGTCCAGCAGTCCTAAGAATCAAAGGCTGTACCATTAACATTCAACAAACAAACCTGGGGAGCAATGCAAGTATGCTCTTTCTCCAAGTTAAGAAATAACTCTTGTGATGATCTTTGATCTCCAACATCAACTACGTCTGGTGGTCTATGCCGCCTGCAATGAAGAGAAAATATCACTTTTGGTAACAAGGGTAGGACTTTTATGGGGATTGCCACAGAATGGCTTATTTTCCTTTATGTAATAATAGATCCTCAAGACATCCTAAAGAAGCTATTAACAGTTCAGTAATCAATCAACTGCTAAAAATTGAGATGAGCTATTTTACAACACCGTGGTTGTCTTACATTGTCTTTTACTGGGCACCATGAGTAACATTATCAGTGACAAAACATTGTCATCTGATATGGCACCCATATCACAGCTGTTACACATTTCAAGCATCTTAACAACATAGCTGTACTGCTCTGTATACTAAAAAACAATCATTCTTTTGGCATACAAGTATTCATTTATTGATTGTTATCTGTTTATTCTGTCTCTGCCTGTCTACAGCTGTCATCACACCCAATTTCCTCACCAACTGGCATGTTGACTTGAATCCCAGCCATTTTCCACCACATCATGGTCACTCATGCCTAAGTCTTCTTTATGTCTCCTGTTAGTTACAGGTATTTTTTTCATTTATTTAGTCATGAAATATAGAAATGGAAACAATATTTATGAGTTGAATAATAAAGAAATCATCTGGTCTAGTCTTGATGTCAAACACATTGCAGGGTCCTGCTGTTTAAAGATCATATTTAAGTTAAGAGTTAAGTGCAGAAATGAAACAACTTCCACGGCAACTAAGTGATGAAAAAAGTCAGTTAGGTTAAAATATTGCTAAATTAAGCGTTTTTTAGTGTTTGATTAGAGGGCATGTACAACCTTACGTTGAATGGATGAAGGGTTAACAAAACACCCCATTAAATTACTGTCAAATTGACTAAAGCAAATTACTTTCTATAATGACTTACTTTGTTTCAAAAAGGCCATTCAAAGGAGCAGAAACTATGACATGCTTTGATGTGTGTTTGATTCTGTTTAAGTGCTCTCATATTAGTTAACAAAGGTTTACACTGTAAATTACCAAATTTCGCAATTAACAATTTATTTATTTACCAGCTTTTCTGCACACAGGCCTCCCCAGAGGGAATGGGCACGAACGGGACTCATGTCCCATGCGAGGTGCCATCCCTACCCAATCCCACAACCTGTAAAGGTTGGCCACACCACCGGGGTCTACGACCTCTACTCTTTTCGAATAGTGATGTGGGTTCTTTTATGTCCCACAAGAACAAATCAGTGAAAGTGCTATGAGACGGGACGTACGGTTTTTCGTCCTTATCAGAGAAGACTAGAACGTCTAACCATTTGCAGATGTCATTACAAAGGCAGCACTTTCTTCTCAGTTATTTAAAGACCCTGAGTGTTTGTCCAGCGGGGGTTTGAACCCGTGACCTCCCGCTCAGCAGACTGGCGCTTTACCAACTGAGCTAACCAGGCGGTGGTTAGTGATGTGCAACACATTCATGAAAGATTGCTTAGCTTCTTAAAAAGAATTTTGAAAGTGATGGATTTCATGTCTCTGTTATCAATATTGTATCACTATGATATAGGCATGAGGAGGCAATGCAACAGGTACTAATAGTTTTCACTCTTCCGCTGACACCAGTTCTAAGAATCACTAAATTAAGATTTGGCCTTTGGTAACAGCCTTGCTAGATAAATCTCTACTTGGTGTATAGCATTATACAAGTTTTGAGAAACTGGGGATAGACAAATCACTACAAACTGGATAAGTATTTGGGAAACCAAATCGGTTTCCGATTGAATAGTGATTAATGCGACTGATAGCATTATCCACCAAATTAGCCATTAGGGCCAGGTGTACATTTTGTAGTTGTTTATTTTTTCAGGTTTAAAACCTAGTTTAAAAATTATTTTTAAACTAGTTTGATTATTTTATACCTGGCAGTTTATTTTTTCCCAATAAGTCACTTTTATTGTTTTACTCAAGTAAAGTATATTATTTCTATGTAAGTATTCAGCAGTGAATTTAGTGATTAAGGTTTAAAGCACTCATTTTATTGATTATAGGGTTAGTGTTAGGGTTAGGGTTAGGGATAATACATGTAATTACAGAGTGTGGATGAATAATTTTTTGAAAACGGGGGAATATAATCTCTGTTTTATGTGTGGACAGGGCCTGTGTTGGTTCACAGTGACTCAAGGAATACACAACTTAAAGGGAAAATTGTCAAACAAAATACCACTTGAAGTGACTTCAGCTATTTCTGACTGCCCTCACCAAGAGAGCCAAAACTGTTGAAATCTTAATGACTGTACTTTACCATTTGACAATACTTTCCTTCCATTCAAAGTGCAAGAACGTGCTTCACTTTCGCATGAATATGCGAAAGGCAAAGACAGACATTGAGGAAATTTGGTTTTTATTTTCTCCCCACACCTTTTTCGGCACCTTTCTTCTGGTAGTTTTTCCTTTTTGTTTTTCTTAAAATTAGAGTCTTTCAAAATACACTGGAAGTGCGGGTACAGTATGGAGACAAACTTGTCAAGCATGCCTGTTCAGTACTCTTCTGTTTGATAAGTCTTGCAGGCAAAAAACGTCACACTTACATGATTAGACTCTGCCGATGCGAAGACTTTGATTTGGTAACACCTCTTACAATGTTGATTGACCGGAAATGGTTTCTCACAATTGTGCCTAATATTGGGCCATCCTCCTCATCCACCTGAAGAAAATGATCGTTTTATCAAGAAAGAGTTACCAGCACTAAATCTTTGTAAATTTTCAGCAGATGCTTCAACGTCTTTAACTTGAAAAAGTACTTCCTAATTTACTTCAATGTGATGCCTTTCCTGAAGCCAGGATCGTTTTTGAACACTGACTTCAGCCCACATGAGCTCACATAAACTTTCCTGACTAAAATCCCCAAAATGAAGTGATATACAATGTGTATTTTCACCTTATAAACCCATACAGTCAGGTGGAAACAATTTTATGTTCAAGGTGTATAAGAGCCACTATTTGGTTGACCTATTTTGGTTGACCGAACTTTTCATGAGCCGAATCTAATTAGAATTAAGACTGATCCCAATTATTTAGACCCACTGAATTGATTCAGACACTGATCTTAATTCCAGCCAAACTAAATTCAAAAGGAGAAAAATGCTCATTTCGGTCAAACTGCATGCTTACAAAATTTGTTATAATTAAATTTATGCATTAGGTTCCGTACACAAAAAAGTTCAGTGTCTGAATCAATTAGCCATCCCAAGGTGCTCCCGGTTCAGCTAGGCATGAAGAATGGGGCTGAGCTATTCCAAATTGAAACAGGCGTTCCTAATTGATTCAGATGCCAAACTTTTCATGTACTTAATTCAATGTATTAGCTTCAGCGTCTGAACTGGGCCTTAGTTCAGAATACATACAGCCCTGTATGAGAACACCATTTGAAACAGATATAAATAGTGGGGATGTATGCTCAAAGCAAATATGGAATCAACTCAAAATTAAAAGGGAACCTTCAAGATAACTTAAAAATAAGTTTCAACTGAAGATTGCCTTTCATATTGAGTTCAACACAAATCATTCTGACCACCCAGACCTGCAAACCTCAGATAGCACTCTTTTGGACACTTTGTTGGTTTTCTGTCTCCCCTTAGCATAGTTGAAAATCACTCGCACTTTGTGAAAGAATTTGGCCTCTAAACAACACTGTAAAGGAAGGGGATGGAAACCGTCCACGCTGAGAAAATAAAAAAGTTCTGTCCCAAAGATTCTTCTGTGAGGGGTGGCAGGCCATTTTTAAAAAGCTTAGAAGATTTTCAAACTAAGCCCCCAATTCATTCGAGCTTTTTAGAAATGACCCCCCATCAATTTTACATTTTGTGAAAGTGACCCCTACCCAATTCAGATTGCTGTGGAAACTAAGAATACTCTCTCTAAAAATCGTTCCAAAGTTCACCACATACTTTATCTTCAGTCATGTTTATGAGATAAATGTTCACAATTTACAGCTAAGACATTCAATTTCAATTCACGCTTATTACTGCTTCCTACTACTTTCATGATAGTTATTAATAAAAATGACCCCCATTTAACACTCCCTTATCTGAAAATGATCCCCCACCAAAATGGCCGGGGCCCCCTCACAGGTTATAAACAAACCAAGCCCCCTTGTGAGGAAATAAATCTTTTTCTCTTAATACTTAATTTATGATTGATCCATTAACTCACCAGAACTTTAGCCTTGGCAAAAACCTGATAACCATCCTTACCCCTGGCAAGGTAGGACTTTGTACAAACTTTGTATGTCTGAGGAAAATAAATTAAGAAAATTTACATCACATTCAATAGGGAGTGAAAATGACTGATAATAGGGCATTGTTCTAGACCAGGTCTTTGCCCAGTACTGTCATCTCCCTCAACAAGAACTGCTGCTCGATGCTGGACCTGCATGAACTTAACAGTTTGCATGCCTTGGCAGTAACTTAATAGAATAAGGGATTGACAACAGAATAACTAGAACCTATAGGCAGTCAAAGTGGAAAACTGTAGATACTTTTTGTTAGAGAGTGTGACAAATTCTGGTGTTTAAAAACATCAACAGATACATGTATGAATCTGTTGAAACTTTAATTTTCAGGAATCCAAAAGGCACCTATGATGGCTTTAACAATGATGCTTTTTTCAGAGACAGGGTCTTTCTGTCAGGTAACTGCTCTAACTGTTATTAGAAAATACAATTAACAAAGCAGAGCTAAAAATTGTACAAACCTTGTTTCTATCTAGTGGTTTGCTATCAATGCTAACAGAGGGTTTCAGTATTCTACACCCAGGATCTTGCTTTGGGTTGAAAGAAAATCTCATTCCAGCAACCTTGATTGAAGAGAGAAAGGTGATTACGCTGCCATTAAAAGCATTAGTAACATAAAAAAGCAAACTAGTGGCTTACTCTTATGTCACAACACAACTTGAACCCATGTTTAAGAAAAAGAATGCAATCAAAGTGGCTGTGTTTTGAAAACAACTTAGAGTGAGTGTACTATATGGTTTGTTTTCAAGCAAAAACAAGATGAGTTACTAAATACATGCCCACCTGGGGAAATCTTCCTTCAAGCTTAGGCCACTGACTGACTCCATTTTCTAGGGCCTCTAAAATCTGGTCACCTGCAACAAAGGGCAATTTTAAAGCTTATTTAATACGGATGACAAGTAAAAGAAAGGGTATTGGGCAAGGCATAAATCATTGATCAACCCCAAAAGCAGACCAACATTAATTTCTCTCAATATCATTACATTAATTTTCAAGAGAAACAGTTAAGAGAATCAGAAAAATAATCACTAAAGGGAAAATGCGTTGACCTTTGAAAAAATTCCCTCGACCAACTGCTTAAGGAAATATATAGAGATCAGTCGGTAGAATTTGTATGGTATTGGAGCTTTTAAAGAGGGTTAAGTGCCTTCACAGGAAAGCTACGTCATGCAGGCGTAACCTGGGGGGGAGGGGAGGCACTTCCTTATAAGAGGCTAAAAGGGATGTGCTGCTGGATAGGGTTGCATTTTCACAACTGGATTGACTATAATGGGGTTGCATTTTCAATAGAGTTTCTAGAATGGGGTTGCACATTTTCAGATTTTTGGGGTAAGAAAGTTCTTCATATTTTCCGTTAGCAAACATACCACAATATTTGTACTGTAGGTAAAAAGTAAAGTGTTCTTCATTCAATTGATTAAAAAATGGGTCAATTCATCTTAGGATGACCTATTTAAAGGATTGATAAGGTAGATACATAAATAAAAAGTGACTAAGTCAGGATCGCAAAAATTACATTTTTGCCCAAAAGTTACTAAGATGGGGTCTACAATTGGCCACAAAATAGACTATAATAGGGTAGGGGTTGTCAGAGGCCAGCAGCACATACCCAGCAAAAATTAACCAAGTAGCCCACCCCCCACACTGGGAGGTGTAACCAGTATAATTTTAGAAATTTTTGTGAATCAGGGATTAGCTTGGAATACTGATAGTGAGATTCAGAATTTCTGACAGAATTTTCTTATTTGATTGGAAATATATAACAGTGATACATTAATTTATATAAAAAATTCAAGCTGTTCTGTATCTAGTGAAGTCAATGGTAGTGTCTACAAGATGTGAATAAAATAACCCTTTTAAGCCCTAAGAGTAATCAGTATGCATATTTCCCCTTGTTAGCAATGCTTTTTATCACACCCATTACAAGAATTGAGGACATGGTCACACAAGATTAATTAAACTGATACATCAACAAGTCTAAAATACCTGTAAGTTCTAATACCACTAACACATCTGGCATAGGAAGAATGGCTGCAAGGTCCTAAAACAGTATAGAAATGTAGTGATAATTCAACTCATGATTTCATTATATCTGTACTTTTCATTATATTTTTAGTTTTATTTTCTTACATACCGATTCGATATGAAAGGGAATAAACAAAATTTCATAGTTAGAACAGGGGAAGAAAATAGTCCAGAAGCCCTCCACAATGACAATGTCATGAGTGGATCAGAAGACCCAAGAACAATGAGGGCAAAGGAACAGCAAAGAAACACTGTAATGAGCAAAATGTCCATCCAATAGCTGAACTGAGTCAACAAAGTACGAACAGTGAACTGATCTCACCCAGCTATGCAAGGCAAAAGCAACTAGGTCAACTGCTGTATCTATAACAAAAAAGGCAGAAAGCCAAAAGGCCAAAGATAAATAAATATTCTAAGAAATATGCTGACCCCACAAGCTAGGGCAAATGGGCAGGGATGTCATTAAGGGCCGGGGGCTGGGGATTTTCCCCTGCTATGATGAACATGACCTCCGCCTACTTTTGTAGGAAAATAGAAGAAAAAATAGAACCAAACAAAACCCCTGGTTGTTGGATTCCTTGTCTACTTGTATCATTATCCCGGCAACTTGAAATTTTAATGACAGCCCTGGTTAGGTAAATTCAGTCTTGTCTTTTGTACCTGATCATGTACTGTATATTGGCTTGCTCTTACCAACAGAATAAACAAACACCTTCTCTGATTAAAAAGTGAAAACAAGTTACCTTCATTTTAAATTTTCCAGGAGGATGTAATGTATCTGAGCGAAGAGTTCCAGAATTTAATATCACACAATCAACTTCTGTGACATTATGTATGATATCTGTTATAAAGTTTCCTGTAACACATAATGGAAAACTTAGTTTTAAATGTAAAACTAAAATATGAATGGAAATAATATTAAAAAGAGGCGACTTTTTTCAACATTTAGCTATAAAGAACTACATAAAAACTTTTCTTAAAAAACATTTTACTTGATAATGACGTCCAAGAATGTTGAAACATAGTACATTTTTTTGACTTTTTTAAAATTTCTTTAAATGTTTTTAGGAAAAGATCCTTTAAGGAAGTAAATGTATGGCCAATACACTACCATAATAAGAAAGGAAAATGTATGTTTACCTAGATTTGTTTCTTTATTTCTTATACTGGAAAATCTGCCATCTAGTTCAACCTCTAGTTCACCAATAACTTCTTCCATCATCTCATTCATTACACCTAATTGAATCAAAGAATAATGAAGCCTGAGTAAAATTTATCATGCATAGTAAATTTTGCAACAAAGAATAATCATCCAAATTTGGGACACACTGTTAATGTTAGGTTTCCTGTGCACTAGGCCCAGTCTGCGCTGAGGTTTTGTCATTTGACATTAGGTCAAACCTCGGAATACACGTGCTTTTATCGCTTGTTATTTTCGCCCTTATTTTTCACATATTAAGGATCATTTAACTAGACTCACAATGAAGGAATAGAACATTACGGAATCATTACAGATATTGCAGTAATTTTCAAGGTTACGGACACGGACACTTGCTTGTTTGTAAGGATTTCTTGTACGGTATTGTATTCGAACAGTGTGCTGAGCATAGTTGATCGGATCAAATTATACGTGGAATTGACACTTAATTGATGGCTGTTACATGCACATTTTAGTCAAGAGCAAAAAAACAAAAACTCAGAATACAGCAATGTAATAATAATATCATTTCCAACTTACCAACAAACTTGTCAACAGTCAGTTTAACTTCTGGGTCTTCTTGTATATCACTAGTTATTTCAATTCGCTGTACATCTAAACCAAAAGTGTTGTCATCATTAAAGGAGACGGTAATGCAGCTTAGTTCTCTGAAGTCTGTACCACTCTTTATGACCTGAACACCATTGATCTTTGATTAAAAATAAGAAACAGGAACAATTAACAAAACTAAGAGACACCTCTTACCATGCAGTTTTTCACAAATTAGTACAAATTCAACTGTAACTGAGAGTGCATGAAAAAGGGAATTTCCGGCATTTGAGTGGATATGAATTAACCAGAAATAAAATATTTTTGCCGCACAGGAGCAGTGGGGACTGTGGCGGTTTCAGTTGAAGTGCAGCATTGGTAGAATGGAGTGCTGTAAACGGGACGCTTATGACATGGGAAAGCATTCTAGGCTAACACCTCATTTACCCCACATAATTTTTCATTTATTTACTTTTTATGTATTTAATTTATTAAGTGTCAGATTGAGTTTCACCAGGGTTTTAGCTTGTTTTCGTTTGTTTACGAATAATTGTTTTGAGTTTACTGTGCTTTGTTGGTATACATGCTTAGTAAATGTGAGCAGAGACGTTCGAGCTGGGTTTTTTTTGCCCTGGAGATTTTTTCTAGCCTCTGTTCTTACAGTATTTTTTGTAAAATTTCTACACTCTGAATCAAGAAGTCCCTACCTGGCCACCTTCACTGGTGCAATTTGCATACAGTGGATGCAAGCGTTTGCAGAGGGAAACAAAGTTTTCTAAGTCAATACCTTCTGTGAAAAGTAGTCATGATCATGTCCACCAAGTATAAGATCAATTCCAGTAGCTTGTTCAGCTAAACGACGATCATTTGGTCCTCTCATATGTGTTAGGGCCACTACAAACTCAGCACCCTAAAAGACAAAAAAATGTTAGCAGTTGCCCATCATTATTGTCCACATCAACTATATACGTTACTTCCAAATTCGTTGCTTTGCTGGCTTTTAGCCAGACATTGAAAACTAGCCATCAAGAAGGCAATATTTCCCATTAAATTATAAGAGATTAAGTGAATTTTCCTTGTATTTCTTCCAAGAATGGGCGTCCATAGGATGGCTGGACACCCTTCTGGCTAAAATCTTGTGTATATGGGGACAAATTACATGAACAGGACAAAGAGTTGATCCAAAAATGAAGACAAAAGTCAATGCAAGTGTTGATATTTCATCCTTTTAATTATCATTAGGGTAGCAAGTACTACACTCAAAAAACATGATTATTGCAAAATAGACACCATTATCTGGCTGTGGTGCATTTTGGGTCCCAAAAGTAGTTTTTAATAAGCCATATGTGATTATGTGTATCACATAGCCATCCCACCCTCTGTACTCAGCACCAAGAAAAACAACTGACATTAAAAATTGTAACTTCCAAAGAACTTAAAAAAATTAGAGCCTTTTTCTTACCTCTTCTCTCAACTCCTTTGCCAGTTTTGTCCCCTCTGTTACAAAATCCATGTAAGTAACTTCTTCTCTATCAACTGTTGCTAAGGTAACAAGCCATTCCTCTTCAACCAAACCAATAAAACCAATCTGAACAAAAAGTAGTAAATGTTTTGTAAATGGGATTGATGTTACAAAACCAAATCCACCATATAGCAAGGGCAAATCTGATTGTAAATAATCATACTACATTAATCATAACTATGAAAACTGTGGATGAAACAAGGTATAAAGTAAACTAATCAAACCAGCTTGAGTATGTAAACATTAAACTTGCTTGGTTCAATGCGTACTGTTTGAACCAAGAAGTGTGTGGATCAAGTGCTAACTTCACACAACACATCCTTGACATTTACTAGAAACATCACAAGTTAAAAGCAAAGCCTCGTTTGTGGGGTCATTCATGTACATAGCTAAACCAGTAAGGGAACAATAAGAGGGAGGGGTGACAAACAATAATTTAGTTAATTTTTTTTTTGCGAACAATATGTTACTATACTATGCTATGCTATAATACATTTGTTTTGCAACAAGTATTAACAGTGAACTTATGCAACAGGATGGCAGAAAAGAGAGGATAGAAAAATGTCTATGTACCACAACATGACATGATTTTCTCAATCTTTGTTTACAACCTTGTATTGGATTTTACAAAAACATTTGTTTAAAGCACAAAACAAAACTATTGTCACACTTGTCACACAAGGTTTGCTATCTTCTTTCCTTCGCTGTCCTATTGCATGACTTCACTAGTAACAATTATGCTGAACCCACCTTTCTCCCACCCCACTCAATAATCCGTTTGACCTCACCATTGGCCAACTGCCTTCCAGTCATATTGTCAATTACATTACTTAATAGCCACGGACATTTGGTAGCATTACGAAACTCCACAAGCTCATCAACACCAAAATCTGTCAAAAAAGTAACACCAATAAGAAAATAGAAGGATGAAGACTGCAAAACAGTCTGTACTTTTATGTATTCAAGTAGGTGTGAACAGTAAAACAAAAGGTCCAGAGCAAAGCTTAAAATAGCGAGTGAGACTGGGGTCCTCTTGCCTCAAATATGCCCTGAGTGAGACTGGGGTTCATGGTTGAAGAATGTTATTAAACTGAACTTGCTTTTTAAACTTTCATATCTAATTTCAAATTTCGAACTAACCCTGGGTTATCTTAACCCAGCTTTGTTAACCCAGGCCAGGTTCTTTCCTTTTGCTTGCAGGGTACCATACATTTGAACACTGTCTTCTCGATTCTTCTTCTTCGGTCTAAAGACATTGTTACACAAGCAATGTTCTGTGCAGCTTGTCTCACAATTTTGTTGTACCATTGCAAGACCAGTGATGCAAGACGTTGTAAGTAAAGCACCCTCTAAAATGAATATGTTTCAGAACAATTTTATAGCAGTGCACAGTGCAAACAGTATTCTATTCTGTGCAACAGCTGCTGTATAAAAAATACTGCAAGACAAGTTCATTTCAAGGAGTGTTTCACCAACCACTATTTTGTGCAACTTTTGTAAAAACATGAATGGTGAGACAAGCTCAGGAAATTGCCAAGTATTGTGAGCCTTAACTCTCAAGACTTATAGAACTTGACTCGCTTTGACTTACCAAAGTCATGATTACCAAACACAGCAATATTCACATCTAGAGCATTTAAGATTGGAATCATCTGCTTGCCACTAGTCACACTGCTCACTGATGAAAAAACAGATGGAGAGAGACATGGTGTTCAGGAAACAACATGACAGAAAGGCTTAAACCTGGACCAACAGATCCAAAGTTTGAGTTCCTCATGGTTCTGCCACCAGATGCCACCCCTCCAGATGGGAAGAAAGTCTAAGCAGGGTAAGAATTGGGTGAGTAATCAAGTTTTTATTGAGTAAGTCGTGGTAGATTCGCTTTATTGTTTGTTTTTTTTTTTTAACTAGAAGTGAAACCCCTTATATTCCCTAACAAATTTTCTTTTTAAAACATGGAGAAAGCAAAGGTCTTAGGTGGGAATTTTCTACCCATATCTCCTAAAGTTTTAGTGCAAACTTGCTTTTTTAAATGATATGGGCCAATCATAATTTTCAATACCCTATTGTAGAACACTCTCATCCCAGAGCTTCCAAGCGTTTTATTAAGGCCTGGTCAAGACAACAAACTACTCATGAGCCAAACCTAAACATTGAATTAACAACAGCAAAAGTTTGGCGCCTGAATCAATTAGGAATGCTTGTTTCAATATTTGGAATGGCTCAGCTGTTCTTTCCATCTAGCCTAGCCAGGAATTTCAACTAGGAACAGCTTTAATGAACCTAATGCATAACTAATTTATAACATATTTTGCAAGCAGTTTCACTGAAAAGAGCATTTTTCTCCTTTTGAATTTTGTTCAGCTGGAATTAACTACCATTATTATTCATTCAAAATATTTCCCCAATTCTGATTGGCTAAAAGCACACGCATAATTCACCATAACCAGCTACTGATGACCAAATTTGGAACAATTATGCGATCAATGAACCGATGACGTCAAAAGTGCAGCTTTCTTGCAGGTTAATGCAACTTCGTCCCCAGGTCTTCTCAGTTAACGGTGAGTTGTTTTTGGTTGTGAAAACAAAAATGGCGGACATGACACTCGTTTCAAGAGTAAGAACTAAGCAAAATAATAGCTAAAAACATGGCAAGAACGGCAAGAAGAAAACTCAAAGGGTGACATATTCTATTTGGAGAATATTTGTGGAACTAAACAACCCTAAACGTGCACTACCGAAGATGAACTTAACATCGATGGAGGTAAGCATGTTTTAACCATGTTTTTAAACTAGGAATTATTTTGAATGAGTAATAAAACTACTGAATTTGGTTTTTGTATCCTATGAACAACAATGGAGATCTTGGAGGGTGTTATCTGCATAATTAGTATTAATAGCACTATATAAATGAGTTTTATTATTATTATTATTATTATTATTATTATTATTACAGCCTACGGCCTCGATGGGTAACATTCTCCTCGATCTCCATAATTCTTCATAAGATACTCAGCCTCATTCATCATTATTTGTTATTATTCATTCAAAATATTTCCCCGATTCTGATTGGCTAAAAGCATGCGTTTAATTCACCATAACCAGTAATTGATGACCAAATTTAGAAGAATTTTGTGTTTACTGCAGAAATGACGTCAAAAATGCAGTGTTCTTGCAGGTTAATGCAACATTAACTGAGAAGACCTGGGGACGAGGTTGAGTTGTTTTGGTTGTGAACTTGAAAATGGCTGGTATTTCACTTGTTTCAAGAGTAAGAACAAGGCAAAAAAATAACTAAAAACATGGCAAGAACAGCAAGAAGACAACTCGAAGGGCGATATGTGCTATTTGGAGAATTTTGCGGAGCTGAACAACCCTAAACGGGCACTAACGAAGATGAACTTAACATGGATGGAGGTAAGCATGTGTTAGCCATGTTTTTAAACCAGGAATTATTTTGAATGAATAATAAAACAATTATTGAATTCAGCTTTCATATCATATGAAGAATTATGCAGATCTCAGAGGGTGTGATAACAACCTCCTCGATCTCCATAATTCTTCATAAGATACTCAGCCTCATTCATTAATTGTTAATTAATTAACATCAGCTTCTGAATCAGTTCAGCCAGTCTAAATAATTTTGGTCAGTTAATGAAAATTCCGGCACCTGAATAGCCTCCCCTGCAGACATTCTTAGCCGTGCGTGACGCACGCCTTAGAATGTCTGCGGGGGAGGCTAGCACCTGAACCGCACCTAAGATGTTATACCCTGTTCTACGAAACTGTGGAAAATGGATGGCTCCAAACAGGGAGTCCTGGAATCACTTCCCCTTTTATGGCCGGCACACACATACCCAGGGAGAAATGACCGCCATTTGTGAGTTGGAGAAAGTAAAAGGAGGAATCATTTCATTTTCATAAGCACTAAAAGCAAAGGTTAAGCTTTACAATATTGCAAAGCAAATGTGCATTTTCTCATCCACTTCGACCAATTTACTTCTCATGTAATGTATTATGTAAGACTTTATTGACTTATAATTTGTATAGCTACGCATGGAAATTTGTCAACAAACCATACTCACTTGTTGAAGGGTTCAAACAGTCTCCGCTGAAGACAATCAAGGGGTTGAGATATCTGAGGCTCGCCACCTTAGTAGCAAATCTAGCCGCTCCTCCAACAGGCTCTTTATCCCGGGGCTCAATGTTATAAACATCATTGAAATGCAAAATGGTCAGCTGTCGCGATTTCGACTCTGTAGTCCTTTTCGTCCCACTAACACAGCTGTTCTTCTGCACACTAGCTGTTCTTTTATCGACAACCACTTCTTCAGATTCTTGAGAGGCACTATGTGGCTGTTTCTCTGATATTTTCTTGCTTGGGACCTTCGACATGTTGTTGTCAACAGGCGAAGGATCTACATGTGCATGGCGATTCTGTTCGGTGGCTGACGCCGTGTTACTTGAGCCGCAACCCATTTCTTTTGCGTTAGATGAAATCGTGGAACAGCAGATGAATCATTGTGTGTCAAAAAACACATTTAATTTGCCAAAGCTCCATGGTAAAGTTTCCTCTTCCTGTCAGCCAGGTTTTCAAGCCTCTCCCGGTAAAACCTGTCGCGTCTTTCCCTTTTTGACGGAGGTTAAAGAGCGCGCGTAGTTCAAATATGCCAGTCATTACTGTGTCTCCATAGCAACCACTTGGGAAGAGGTCAAACATCTCCCTCATTTTTTTGTCGTAAAACAAACTTTTTAAAAATACTGGACCCTTTCAGTGGAGTAATAAGACTTTTACAGCAACTATGATGAAATATGTGGGTTCCTGGTATCTCCACCTAAGCACAGCCCCACTAGTGGGGAGAAGCGTTGCGTGACGACACTAAAAACGGCTGTGTGGCAGACTAGGTATCATCATAGTTATTAGAGGAGACTGGTTATGAAAAGCGGCAAACATCAATGATAAAAACAACAGTGCTGCAGTTTATGTTGGAAGCACCCTGAAAGTGCACAATCCTTTGTTTTCTGTTGGCAAATTGTTACGGAATAAATTAATGCAACGTTTTTATTGGTCAATACAATCAAAATGATAGGAATTCTTTTGAACGTTGTGCACTTTCAGGTCCACAAAAACATATAACAAAGGAGTCTGACGGGTTTCAAAAACCATTCCACTCAATAACTATGGTATCATTAAAGGTATCATGTGGACGTGGTAATTAATTTGGGTAGCCTCAACCTCGTTCCCAGGGCTTCCCTTCTCGTGGAGGGCGCCCCCCACGAGAGGGGAAAAGCCCCGGGAACGAGGTTGGGGTAGCCTGTGGACTGTGTGTAAATAGAGACCTTTAGATTCTAAGACGAGAACGACTACGAGTACGAGATTTTCTCAATAGAGACCTTTAGATTCGGGGACGGGAACGACTACGAGTACGAGATTTTATTTAAAGTTTTTTCGCGTATTGTCAAAAAATAGACACCCCGGGATTCTTCATTGTACTTTTTTTCACCAGAAAAGTTAGCACTGTTCTCGTTATATATTGAAGGAGGTTGAGCCCTCTCCCGATTGCAAAATTTTGAAACTTCTTACATTTGATAACTTGTTCCCGCCACACCGACACTCTTGCTAAAACCATGGATAATAGAAAGACTGGATAGGAAACTTATGTCACGTGGGCTGATTTCTTATCGCCGATTGGTTGTTTCGTGCGGCGAGATGGCGTTGGATGGTTCCATCATAGTGGAAGTTTGTGACGAAACGATGGCGAAAATGTGGCGCAAACCAGTCGAAATGTAGGGTTTGTTTGCCTGCATGTTGTTCTTTTTCGGAGTTTTTAATGCTGCTTTAATTTTTGGTGTATGTTTTTCCCTTCGTTTGTCGTGTTACGGCGATGGCAACCCTTCAAAGCCACACTTGAACCTTCGAGGTAAGCACTTCTTGTTGTTGTTTTGTGTTATTTGTCCTTGTTTTTGAGAAAATTTCGTCCCAAAAATTCACCTTACCAGAGCCATATTTAGTACACTTGGCGACTGTTTTGGGACGCCTTTATTAAGACGGTTCCTTCTTCTTTCTATTCATAACTACGACTGACAGATCCTTCAAGGATGGAATTGTGGCATAGGCATAGTTACAGACTGAGTGCTGTTATTTTCCAGCCATACATTTCGATTGAAAATGGCTGAAATAAACTACATTCGGAACTGGCGCCGAGCGAGTGTACGTACACGGTGTGTAAAGTTTCAATCGACAGACTAGTTTGTGTTGAAAACTGTTTCGCTCAAGTAATATGCTAATTGTTCGTAAAGCAATATGTTAATTTCGGTCATCTTTTAATGTTGAAATAACCTGCTAAATTACATATTCAGTGAATACAGTCGCCTCACGTCGCTCCTCGCAGCTTGTATTCGAAGGCACTGAAGAGACTCGAATAAGTTTTGTACTTTTCCCTTACATAAACAAATAATTGTATCATGAATGGGAAAACACCTACTAACATTTTTTGGCCTCCGTTTGGGCTCCTAAACGTTGTTGTTATTATTTAAACAGTGTTTTAGTTTTCCTTTTGTTTGTCTTTATTGTAGGATTTGCTGAACACATTTAGTCATTAGAATGAAGACAGTATAATTGTGGTCAAGTACTCTTCTGAGAGGGCACAAACCAATCAATCTTTTTGTATTAAACAGCAACTTTTGTTATGCATGAGAGCCAGAGGGTGGCATCTAAGTTTCCAACCAAAGATGGACTTGATAGCACTATTATTGTATTCGTTTTTTTAGAGATCAAAGCAACAATGTACCTGTACCAAGATGTATTCTAAATCAAATTAATAAAACATATACATGTACTTGTTTGGGGTATGAATTTTTTTTTCAACAACATGATAGTCTGACCAGAGACTGTCAAGTATTTTTTCAATCCCTCATCCACTTACCTCAGACTAAACAAAAGCCCTGGATGTTACTGTTTTTTTTTCATAACCAGCTTCTTTTTTTTTGGGAACAGTGTTTATGTTTATTTCAGAGGTGATTTACAGTATCCCCTATCCATATCACTAACATTACAATACAAAAACTTTAACTTTGTTTCATCCTAAAAAAAAAGGTCAGCATCTCAAAGATAATATGTTCTAAGTTTTATTAAGCCTTATGGAAGACAAGTGTTTCCTCGTGAAAAAGAAGTGAAGGCCCTTCTATTAACCAAGAGAGTTGTATTCTAGTAGTTAACAAGTAACCGTTGTATATGACATTTTTAAAAGCGTTGCAGTTAGTTTTTTTAAAGACCTGACTAAAAAGTACCTTGGGTCATTGTACATTTATACCTGAAAACAACAAAACAACTTGCTTTACGATGAAAATTGAGTTGAAAAAGTTAGAAACGGCGTTTCCACGGTGGTCCACAAGCAAATTTACTGTCTCTGCTGTGAGCTTTTTATCCCCGCTTTTTATACATTTCTCAGATACGGCTTCTTGTCACTGGTTGTCCGTAAATGATTTGAATAGAAATTAAACACTTGTTTGAGTTGGGTACTTGAAACATCAAGCCTCGACAGTTTTACCGCTAATAAAATCATTTTGCCAAGGGTTATTAACTTATAAAATTCGACACTCGATGAGGTTTTCGATAAAAGCAGAAAGGAAATCGTGAAAACCGTGATAAAAAGAGTTGAAATAATTTCCGGTGTTCTTGTGGTTTGTAGAATATTAGGCTGTGCCTTTTTTGTAGGTGTTTTGTAGCTGTATACATGTACGTTTTCGCATAGTTTTTATGTAGCTAGGCTTCCCGTTTGGTACATAAAATTATCGGGCGCTGGAGTCATTCTTCGCTCTCACAAGTTTCATAGTCATTTACTCTATCTTTTGCGGTTTTGTACCCTTAAACTATCTTCTCCAAGAACAATTCCTCTTCATCCTTTACTTCAAAACATGGGCAACCTGTATATATGAAATAAGCGATGAAAAATAAGATGCGCAAAACATCGGATCCAGATGTAAGAGGTTGAATGGCTCTCGAAAACATGACGTCACACTTTTCCACTATGTTGGAACCGGTCGCGTCAGCCAGTTTCCTATCCAGTCTTTCTATTAATCATAACTATAACAAAATTCTCAAATCTGATTGGTTCTCAACTGCCCTGATTTCAGCCTTAATAGGACAGTTTAATAGGACATTACGCGTCATGCCTAAGTAATTGGACAGTACGCGCCATCACGCGCGCGCTTAAATGGCTTTTTTTTTCATAGCTAGCGAAAAAATCTTGGAATTTCTTGTGTTTTGATTTAAAAAGAGCCCTATATATCACAAATTTTGTTAAAGTTATGATTAATTGGTAACAGAACTTCGTGTCGTCCAATTCGATCTGTAATCATACTCGTGACTAAACAAATCGGACTCCCGCTACGCGGTCGTCCGATTTTGTTAATCACTCGTATGATTACAGACCGAATTGGACTCCACTCAGTCCTGTTACCATTACTAATCATGCTAAAACTCGTAGTAGAATGACGACGGCTACCACGTTTTCCCGCCAAAATGACGCTGGTTTACGCGCGAGTACTCCCTTTTATTGAGAAAATCTCGTACTCGTAGTCGTTCTCGTCTTAAAATCTAAAGGTCTCTAATAAAAGGGAGTGCTCGCGCGTGAACCAGCGTCATTTTGGCGGGAAAACGTGGTAGCCGTCGTCATTCTACTACGAGTTTTAGCGAGAATGTCGGTGTGGCGGGAACAAGTTATCAAATGTAAGAAGTTTCAAAATTTTGCAAACGGGAGAGGGCTCAACCTCCTTCAATATATAACGAGAACAGTGCTAACTTTTCTGGTGAAAAAAAGTACAATGAAGAATCCCGAGGTGTCTATTTTTTGACAATACGCGAAAAAACTTTAAATAAAATCTCGTACTCGTAGTCGTTCTCGTCCCCGAATCTAAAGGTCTCTAATAAAATGGCGGACGACACGTTGTCTTCCGAAGACGAAGCAGCTTTTCGTTTCTGGTAGATCCAGACTGTGAATCTGTGATTACATTGTTAATTGTTATCGCACGAAAACAACAGTTAGCTAGATTTGTAAACCAGATTGTTAAACTTACTATGTAACTTTCTGTAACTAGCCACTTAGATTCAACTAAAGGTTGCCTAATTTGTTGTAACTAGTTACTTAGTTGTACCTTAATGTTGGTTACAAAGCAATTGTTACTAAAATTAGACATGCTGTCTTAAAAATACTCGAGCAACTTTACAAAATTTTTGAGCAACTTTTGAGCAACTTTTTGGTATATTTCTCCGCAACTTTTTAGCTTTTTCGGAGCAGAAT
Organism: Porites rus; assembly: GCA_964035705.1. Classification (NCBI taxonomy): domain Eukaryota; kingdom Metazoa; phylum Cnidaria; class Anthozoa; order Scleractinia; family Poritidae; genus Porites; species Porites rus. Next base: position 19,943,145 of record OZ037993.1, read on the forward strand.
CTGGAAAGGCCTATTCGCAACGACTGAACTAACAGGGTAATATTCCCTGTACGTCAGAAAGCTGACTTTCCAACATATTCTTCGGGGGGCGTTCTTAAAGACACCCTAACCGCTTATAGGAAAGAACACAATACCACTATTGGCCATGAGCAAGATAATATAAAAGTTGAGAAAGGTCTAGAAACAACGTCTTAAATAAACTCTGAAAATGCCACTGCTCACTAGCAGAACACTTTTAACACTTTAACTTCCACCTAACAAAGCAAAAATGTTTAGGGCCATGTTTATCATCCATCATTGTTGTAACTATATTAAGAAATACTTTTATTTCCTTTCTCTTGAAACACAATATCTTTATATCCGTGTTATAATATTTTGCAGTCTTTTTTTTTTTTAAGTTCATATTGCTCATGTTTTTCGCGCAGTTAAGTTATTTATAACTATCGATCTATCTCGTAATGAGGTTATCAAAAAAACAACCGTGAGCCGTGAGGCTTGAGATCTGTAAAGGCCGGGGTAGCCGGGACACACTAGCCGAAAAGTTGCTGCGACGCTTTTATCCTTTGTCGCGGGGACAAGTAGCCGCAACAATTCGCCTTGTGTGACACGGTTAATTTTATGAAAATCATTGTCGCTGCGGCAAAATTTTGTCGCCGCGATCAGTCGCACGAATTTAAACCAGTTTGAATTTGTGCGACTAATCGTGGCGACAAAATTAGCGAAAGCAGCGTTGTCGCACCGTGTGTACACTTCCGGCGACAAGTCGAATGAAACAATGAGAGAACGTCATATGGTCAGCCATGTTGAATTAGAAAGCTAGTTCACATTCCTCTTCACACGAGATTATAGCCTGCGTAGCAAGCGTTTCTGTGCGGTTTAGCAGAAAAGAACGAGAGTCAAAGACCGCGTAGCCTGCGTGGCAGGCGCAAAAAGGGGAGGGGAGGGGGAGAAAAGCACTTACCCCTTTCGACGCCTGCTGCGCAGGCTACAGACCGCGAGAAAAGTGGCGCAAGTAAAAGAGCGGCTCTCGTTTCATTTCTCGCGCGGTCAAAACCGAAAGTCCCCTTCCTAGCTTTGTCTTTGCTCCGAAACCAAACGGAAACGCTTGCTAAGCAGGCTAACGAGATTACTGCGTGTGCACCGAACAGACGTCGTGTCGCAGCGACTTGTTTTGCAAGTAGTACACACGGAGCAACTTGTCGCTGAGACCTGTCGCTGCGACTTGTCGCCTAGTGTGTCCCGGCCTTAAAAGACATTTCATAAACAAAGCACTTCTGAACATTTAGGCGAGATCCCTCAACGGGTTGTGATTTCGGACTAAAACCGGAAGACGTCTGTTTTATGTCCTTTCTAGAAAAGGAAATCAGTCAGAAGAGAGGCGATAGAAAGCGGAAAGGTAGGGTTTTTAAATCAGAATATTCTCAAAATCAATTTACACTACGGTTCTCGGAAACATCGAATTTTTGGGTGAAAATATCAATTGCAGGGTCATCACCTATGTCCTGTTTATTTTAGTCTTGTGACTAACTCTTAAATACTGGTTATTTATTGTAATTGTGTTCAAAGCTATACATACAAACGAAGCTGAACCCAGATGGCAAAGAGAATACAACGCTATTACAAGCTGGTCGTGTTTTGGTTCTGCATTGCTGAAGGTAGGTAACAAGTAAGCTAAACTTGCTGTAATATGTGAATCTAAATCTTTAAAACGAATAGGATTGCTAACTGGTAGGTAAACAACTGTCTTTACTCGAAATTATTAAGAACGGCTGCCGGTCTTTCACGGAAATATTACAGTCAAACCAAGTCAAGCGTACCCGCCAAGATTCTATCAGTGAATTGATTATTTGAAAAATGAATCCGCTAGTCGTTCCCGTAACTGGTGTCAAATTCAAAGCGGCATTTCTGCATGCGTAATGAGCAGTGAATATTTTACGAGAACTTCTCTGTATTTGGTCAGATTGGAAATCTTTGAATGGATTAAGCTTCATAGAAGACATTTACATCAATTTCAGGAAAATGGAGCTGGTAGAAATTTCATAACTGCCTCGCGTGTGAATTCACGGCTCAGTGCAGAGATCAATCTGAAATCTACAACTAGCAACGGATTCAACTTTTGAATAATAAATTCATTAATGTATTCTTGGGGGGTACGCTTGACCTGGTTTGACTGTAACAGTGCCGTAGCCAGACCAAACGGCCAACCGAGGCAGGCGGGAGTTGCTAGGGGGGTTCGGGGGCATGCCCCCCCCCCCCCCCGAGAAATTTTGAACTTTAGTCTCTCGGAAATGCGATTTGCAGCGTTTTCTGGGCCTTTCGGTAACTTTTTTTCGAGTTAATTTAAGTGGAATTTAAAAAGCAATAATCAGAAACAAGCTACATAATCTGGGTGACCGTTAACCTCGCCAATGGTTTTGATCAGTATTTGTTCAAAAAAAATTTGAGTTAACGTACGTAGCCCCTTGAGATCGATGATATGGTAATTTTTTCATAATATATTGACTGAATTGCTGAATTCTTTGTAATATCATGATGCGTTAAAAATATCCGATGATCGCTTATGTAAAATAAAAATGATCGGCGAAATTCGTCAAAATTTTACCGAGGCGAGTGCCTCGGTTGGCCTCATACTAGCTACGGCGCTGTGTAAGCTTCTTAGAAGACATCAATTTCAGGAAAATGGAGCTGGTAGAAATTTCATAACTGCCTCGCGTGTGAATTCACGGCTCAATGCAGAGATCAATCTGAAATCTACAACTAGCAACGGATTCAACTTTTGAATAATAAATTCATTAATGAATTCTTGGGGGGTACGCTTGACCTGGTTTGAATTTAAGTCATGTATCCAACCTGACTTAGTGTGTGCCAAGCTTTGTCGAAAATTGGTACAGTCTGTATACAGAAATGCGCTGTTTAAAGTTAAACGCCATGCCGTGCTTTTGAATGGCCGACCACGTGGAAACTTGAAAATTGTCACCGATTTTGAAGCTGATTCCAACCACGGAGAGTGAATTGTTTCGATGAAATTGCCCCTAATGCAACTTATGAATTTTCAAATGTTGGTATAGATATTCCAGTTCGTGGATTGATTTACAATGAAGTTCAAGAAAACAAAACTTTTCCCGGAAAATTAAGATGACTAGGTTAGCCTTTGATTGTTAGACATGTCTGAGCAATTTTCATTTTAACTTACTAGTACAACCAGCGTTTCATTCAAAATTGATCAATTACCAAACTGAAATCGTGCAGTGGAATTTTGCGAATTTTCTGAACAGTTGTCCGAAAGCAGCCTACAATGTCGAAACCCTACTTAAAACAAAGTTTTCAGTAAATCAAGAACACAGATTTCCTGGAAAGAAACAGAGGCCGAATGCAATATTGGACTAATGCAAAAAGGTGTATCACAACTGCCATAGCAGAAACTTCTAGTGCTTGGATGACTTATTCAGCCTTTCATTGCCAAAGAAAAAGAATTAGTATATAATTTGCGTAGGAGAAAGTGTCACCTTCCTCAGATAATAACGGAGAGATACAAGAAAACTTTTGTAAATAGACTTGTTTTTAAATATAATTTAGCATAGTATTATTCTATCTTATATTACTATTGTATTTTATCGTGTATCTTTTAATACATTTTCACGGTAACTTAGAATATGTATTTTTATCCTTTGATTGAATAAAGACTATTATTATTAAACGGATTGCAGCTAGAGTCTAAAACTTTGCTTTTAATGAACAAACCAGCATAAATCGTAGATTATAGTGCGTCGCTTCCGGGCCTCCCATACATTACCTATACGGGTATGTGCCGCGCAACAGGGTCGTGATTTTGGTATCCATTTCAGAGGCGTTTTCTAGAACGGGGTATAAAAAATTGTGGATCACGGCTTTATCTTCTGCTTAAAATTGTTGCTGATTATGAAGAAGCATTTATTTGATGTATTAGTCGAACAAATAAAGAAATATCTTTTTAAAAAACAGGGCTATTTCAATTTACAAACTTTCTAGAACGGAGTATAAAAAATTGGCCCATTTCTAGAACGGGGTATCAGTTTTAGGGCGAATTCTAGAACGGGGTATAAAAAATTGGCCATTTCTAGAACAGGGTATCAATTTTAGGGGAATTTTTGTTTTAGACAGGGTGCCAATTTGGAGTCCCGGGCGGCACATACCCACCCAAGAATACCCAAGTGCCCCCCCCCCCCCCGGGGGCCATAGGCAACTGTAGAGAGACTTTATTTTATGAGGGGAACACGTGACAGTAACTAACATTACTGATCAACTTGTGGGGTATGGGGAGTTGATTTCTCACTCTAAATAATTACCTGTGGACGAAATCCTGTGGTGTTTTCATTGAAATGAAACTTCTGATTCTTTCTCCATTCGTTAGCAATCATCCTTTCAAATTTTAGAAAAAGCGACCGATCCGCGAATATCTTAAGCTTTTGTTTTAGCAACGTGACGAAAGGTAAACAGATTACGGGCAAGTTTGGGCATTGCGTTACGCAATAATAGATGTCAAACAGATTCTTTTCACAAAATTCCTCCGAATTGCCAAGTATCCTCTCAGAAAACAAGAACATCATTCTAAAAGCTTATCCCACGCAAAAAGTAGGTTCTGGGGGTAATTTTGAGAGTGGAAAACACGTCTCCGACCGAAGGTTTGATCACGTCACGTGGAATACTAATATGATCACACAACAACTGAGACGCTAACCTTTATTATTAGACATTGATGTCACCAGCTCGATTTTGATTGGCTATAAGTACGCAGCTAATTCATGCTTGCTTTGTTTCTTTTACATCATACCTACAGACAATAGTTTCATGCATGTAGAAGTGACGTCACCTAACACACTAACCAGCAGTTTGTTGATCAGTTTTGTCTCTGGGGTTTTGTGATGGCGAAGCTCAGCTCAGGAAAATTGCATAATAAAACAATTACTGGATTCAGTTTTCGCATGATAGCGATGATTATCAAGGCCTCAGTTTGTGTTATCCGCCTCAGCCTTTGGCTTTGGCAGGTATCACAAACTTTGGCCTTGATAATTATCGCTACCATGCTCAACCTCATCCAATAGTTGTTTATTATTTGACGTGGATACACTTCACAATTGCCATATAAACCATCCAGATGTCTTCGCTTGGCTCTAAAGAAGCTCTCTATATAATTCCCTGTTTTTCACCCTCCAGCATGGACGCCATTTCGGTCTCGCTCGACGGTGATCTTCGGCAAATCAGAGAATGATGTCATTTCAACCGATACCGATAAAAACTGACCAGTGATTGGCTAATTGTCATATCTCGTTCCTGACCAAGTTTCCTGTCAATCAGAAATGCCTCCGATTTTTCCAACCTCGTTTCCAGGGTTTCCCTTATCGTTGAGAAAGGGAGGCAGAGAAGAGAGACCCTGGAAACGAGGTTGCGATTTGTCCCCGAATGATTAGTCGGCATATGTTATTGTGACGTTTCAAAATGGCGAAAAACAACCGCTCGGCATGCTGGATGCTATTGAGACGCGAAGATTTGGAACCGACTGACGACCTCTTTTCTCGAGTTCTCACGCTTGGAACATGAACACAAACAGAACTCCCAACCACTCACTTAGGAAGCGTCTCCTACGTCGACGCAATAAAGAAGCCTCGCCTGTGATCTGTTCTGTGTAAAGCACGCAGGAAGAGAATAGAGCACCGAGTGTAGGGGAAACACGAGACGCAGTGGCGAGGATCCACAAGATTGTCGGAACTTTCGACCAACAACTGTCCTTCCAGTGGTTAGTAAGGTGATCGAGCAGCTACTTAGCGACCAGATTTCTAAGCAATTCGACAGCCGTCTGGATCCCCGAATTACGGCATATCGTAAACGCCACAGTTGTGAAACAACATTGATAAGTCTTATTGAAGAGTGGAAATCAGCACGTGATAACCAGCAAATTGTTAAAATCTTATCTACCGACTTGAGTAAGGCTTTTGATTCGCTTCATCCGTCCTTAATGATCAGCAAATTAAAAGCGTATGGTTTTAATGACGAACTATGTGATCTACTTCGATCTTACCTGTGTAATCGATTGGACCGAGTGAAACTGGGAGCTTTCAGAAGTGAATGGAAGCGTACAGATAGGGGTTGTCCACAAGGATCGGCCCTTGGCCCATTGTTATGGAACATCTTTCAAAACGATCTGACATACGTAATAACTTCGCATCTCTCTATATACGCGGATGACCATCAAATGTTTGAAATAGCGGGGAACCTGAAAATGGCTGACACCAATCTTATGAGGAATGCCAATAGGGCCTCCGAATGGTACGCTAGCAATCTGCTACAAGGAAACCTGAGCAAATATCAAACTATGACTTTAAAGCATAACAAAACAGAAAGTAACACTCCATTACACTTTCAAGGAAACACCATCGAATCCTCTGACTGTCTTAAGTTGCTAGGGGTCACCATAGATGAACAGTTGAATTTTAACACTCACATTAATGAAATATGTAAGAAGGCGAGTCAAAGAGTAGGTGTAATGTTAAGGCTTAAAAAACTTGTCCCTACCAATGCTAAATTAACTCTGTATAAATCAGCCATATTGCCTTACTTAACCTATTGCCATCTGACTTGGCATTTCTGTAGTGCTACCGACAAACGAAAGCTTGAACGGGTCCAAGAAAGAGCACTACGCGCAGTTTTCCTAGATAAGCAATCAAGCTACCAAGCATTGCTGGACAAAAGTGACCTAACGACTCTTCAGAACAGAAGACTGCAAGATATTGCTATCCTTATGTATAAGGTGAAACACAAACTATGCCCCATCAAAATATCCGAGCTATTTCACGCGCATTGCTCACCCTACAACTTGAGGACGGCAGAGTTCGCCATTCCCAGATTTAGGACCAGTAAATATGGTAAACACTCGCTCACCTACCTGGGACCAAAGTTGTGGAATAAGCTGCCAAGCGAAATCAGAACTCTCCCATCATTATTTAGTTTCAAAAATTGTATTCGTAAATTTGATCTAGGTGTAATGATAGACGACGACAATTGCTCCAATTGCATCCTTTGTAATTCTTAATCTTTATAAATCAATTATTTCATTAGTTGATAGTTAGTAGGTTTTTTAACTATATTATATTGTTAGGTAACTATAATTGCATCCTTTGTAATTCTTAATCCTTTGTAATTCTTAATCTTTTTAAATCAATTGTTTCATTAGTAGATAGTTAGTAGGATTTTAACTATATTATATTGTTAGGTAACTATATTATATTGTTAGGTGTCCCCAATTAGCAGAGGGGTTCTTAACCCCATCGGCTAGACATTCCAAGACACATTAATAAAGTTTATGTATGTGTTTTCCCTACTTCTTGAGTGCTCTGTCCGCTTCCTGCGTGCTTTACAACAGAACAGATTACAGGCGATGCTTCTTTATTTGTTTTATGATAAAGAATTGATTAATTTCATCACGTATTGGGCTAAAATATTTTCGCTAAACTTTATTGTCCAAATCATGTGAGTGGCGTCGGTCGTTCATCACGGCTGTACTCTCATAAAGCACGCTGTTTTAACCATTCAGAGTGCGCGTTATATCGAAACTTTACAATAAATGTAAGCTATTTTCTCTGCCAAAGTATTCTGTAACTTCCAAGAAGGCCAACATAATGGATGACAGACACTACAGAATTTGAGGGTACAGCCGATCCGATCCAGTGTTACTGCAGCAACAACACGGCTTGATTTATCGCAAGAAACAAACCCGAAAAAAGAAACAAAAAAGTGTCTTTAATTTACTTAAGTGGGATAATCAACCGACTTTCTAGTAACTTGATAAATCTGAACGCTGGAAAAATGAAACATTCTTTCTTTCTACCTAATTTGAGAGAAATACTTGGAAATTAAGGGAGGGCAGAAGACATCATTTCGTTGTACTCCACAAGACACCCACCCTGCCAGCAGGGCCTCCCTAAAATTCGCCAAAGAGCGAACAAGAAGAGGCTCGGCAGAAATAGTGTCGAGTCTTTTACAGTGCAACAAGCCTTACCGTGGCCACCCAACAAACTTTCACATTTGACAACCTACGTGTAAATACAAGGAAGGGTTACGTTTTTACAAACGTTGGCCGTGTAGCACTTATATTTCAACAGACTTAACTGATTAGAGTGTAATGCGAAGTGTAACTCTTCCTTATACTTGTACATGTTCATTGCCGTAACATCCTCAGTTCCCACGGCCGGCTCCCGTCTGACCTTGTAGCTCAGTCGGTAGAGCAGCGGTGATCTAACCCGAAGGTCGTGGGTTCATCAAGGCGACCGTTGCTGCGTGGGGTGCCTCAGGGGTCTCTACTGGGCCCACTGCTGTACCTTGTCTACACTGCGCCGATTGCTGATATCGTCAAAAAGCATGACTTATTATACCATCTGTACGCTGATGACAAGCAACCATATATTTCCAATTGTTGTGCTGATCTTGATGAGGCAAAGTTGCGTATTGAGTGCTGTGTTGAAGAAATCGACCACTGGATGTGCAAAAACCTATTGAAACTTAACCAAGATAAAACTTAACTTGTTGTTATTAGCTCCAAATTTCGAAATAGACCAACTCTTGAATATGTTCGGGTCGGTGATGAGTTCATTGCTCCTAATTTGTATGTACGTAACTTATGACGCGCCATAGGGGACAAAAATACTTGTGTGAATTTGTGTACAACTTGTGTGAATTTATACAACTTATCCTTGTCGAAGATAACTTCCTACAATACATTTACAACTTTGCTGTTAGGTCTACGACTTTCAGCTTCATTTACTTTACTTCTGACAAAATATGTACAACTTGTTTGTCACACAAACCAGTTATCGATCTATTCACACAACTTTAACTTGTAGACATCAAGGTTGTTTTGCAATTTAATTACGACGTGTTGTTTACATGTTTGACTTACGGCAGTTTTTATAACTCACCTACGAAATACACGACTTAGCATTGTTTGAGTACAACTTACTCTATGAAATATAAAACTTCTTCCACATTTTCTTCCTACTTGTTAACGATTTCAATTAATCGTCACGATCGATTGGTTTCATCAAATCCCAACATTCTTTGCGCGACTTACAGAAAAAGAAAATGGCGGCTGAGACGGAACTGGAAAGGGCTATTTTCACTCTCCCATCTTTGCTGTGTGAAATGGAACGCCATCATTTAACTGACAACATCAATATGTGTGGATTGTTTGCAAGAAGAGGGGAGGACTTTGTAGGCTTACTGAGAGTGTGTGCGTCGTTGCTAGCAGTAAAAGGGGGTGGTAGGCCTACACGACTTTTACCTCATGCCAAAATGTTGCTTATTCCAATAAAGTTTTTTCTCTCTGCTGGGTAGATTATGCTCTGGAAGGTTCTACATTTTCACCGGGCAAATGTGATTTTACCCGAATGTTTCACAAGGTCATGACAAACATATCGATTTACTGTAGTTATTATTTCTGGTCGGCAGGATTTGCCCTCTGATATAAGCGCATTTTCCTTGACCTCTTTTGAAGCGTAAAGCTTTTTTTCTTACGGCTGAATAAGGTTTCCAATTTTCTCAAATGTGCCTTCTGGATCTGAATAACTAAGCGATTTTCGTTAGTCGTGAGTGTAATGTTTTTCTGCAACGCTGTATCACGCTGGGCCCAGCTCGTTAGTTTTCTCTACAGAATGTTATATTATCACGAATAGTGATTTGCAGATCCCAAATTATAAAAATGAAGTGCAGCTTAAACTGAAGCTACATCAACTTACTATGGATAACTGAATTGTGACTCAGTAAACTCCAGCTTAGTGTTTTTCTAAAGATAGTGTGAGTCTTTTGACTGGAGCGCGTAGTTCCTCCCTTGGTAATAGCTTTGAATAAGCTTAACAGTCTTTAAACTGTTTTCTTATTTGTCCCCTATGGCGCGTCATAGTAACTTAGGAGTCATTATGGACAATTGCTTTTGCATGGAACAACATGTAAAAAAGATATGTAGTGAGGCAAATTACCATCTCAGGAATATATCAAAGATCCGCAAATATCTCACCCAGGACTCTGCTCAAATTCGCATCCATGCTTTCACTAGTTCTAAGCTTGACTATTGCAACTCACTTTTATATGGTATTCCAAAATACTTAGTTTGTAGATTACAGCGTGTTCAGAATACGGCGGCTCGCATTGTCACGTTAACAAGGAAGTACGATTCGATTACCCCAAAAATGTTCAAGCTACACTGGCTCCCCGTTCATTCACGTATTATTTTTAAGCTCCTGTTATTGGTCTATAAAGCACTCAATGGCAAAGCACCTTCTTACATTTCTAGTCTCCTGAGCCATCGTAAGTGCTCTCGGTCTTTACGCTCTAGTGGGCAAGAATTGCTCACTGTGCCAATGGCTAAACTAAAGACGTATGCAGATCGGGCGTTCAGCATTGCTCCGCCAAGGCAATGGAATAATTTGCCTCTTAGCATCCGTAAATCTCCATCAATCGCTATCTTTAAGAGACATTTGAAGACTTATCTTTTTAAAGAAGCCTATGGTTTTTAATTCTTTTCTTTTTTTTTTTAACTTTCATTTTTTGTATAATGTATATATAAGCTCTGTAACTATTTATCTCGGTATTTTATTATATTTTTTTAGTTTTTAAGTTCTCTGTTAATCTGATCATTGTAAAGCGCTATGAAAGAGTATCTGAATAGCGCTATATAAATTATTGTTATTTTTATTATTATTATTATTATTATTATTATTCAATTCCCACCCTGGTCAGAGTTTTTCTCTGTCCTGATGTAGGCCCATTTCCATTAGTAGGGCTAACGCTCACATGGTTCATATGAGGTACAAAACTAGCACTTCACATTACACTCTAATCAGTTAAGTCTACGTGTAAATACGTCAACTCAACAACCCATGCAACGGCGATCAACTTACAACCGTACGAACTTTGCAAGGAGGCGTGACTGACAATGAAATTCGCACACCCTCATTGGCGGATAATTTGTAAAGAACTTTGTTTGATGGCCACGGTAAGGCGCGTCGCACTGTAAGTCGCCGTAGCCCAAGTTTCTGGGATAGTCACTTCGGTCAAACCGGTTAAGGCAGCGCACGGATCATATTTTTGACAAGGCGAAGGTCAAAATCGAGCCTTCAGTACGAAAATCAATATGGCGTCGAGGAGTGCGAGCGAGAGTTGGCCTGGCTTTGAAACGTCTCCAAGCAACGGCTTGCGCATACTCAATAAAGACTTTACACGATTTCTGTAGAGTCCTTTCCTCCTCGTCCAGTTAAGAAAGGATCTGCTGGCAGGGTGCGAGACACCCAACATCTGTTTCGACTTTCGAATTGCTGGACTATCCCTATAACTCTTAAGGGTGTTGATGTCGCTCTTCGAAACTCGATCCTTGCGTCTGTAGGGTCGAGACCTCCTCGAAAGAGCTTGGTCGCAGGCTAGCATTGGACCCGGCTTTTTCAGGCATCTTTCCCAACTGTACCACTTACTCATTTCTCTGTGTTGATATTTCTGACCTCCGCAGTTAAAATGTGTGATATTTCACATCAAGAGAATAGGGGAAAATCCCCCAACTTTGGCCCTGTCCCGATGAGAATTACTTAAATTCAATTTTTTGTTAGCATACTTCGAAGTTATTTCAAGGACGACACCTCACAGGTCGCTTGGTGTAAGAGTTGACCACGTGGCCATGGGAACAAAATGACCTTCGCAGCATGGGCGCAATCTAAAAATAAATTTCAATCAATTGTCAAGGGGAGAAGGGAATCGCTCCCTTACCTCATATTCTCAACCTCGTTCCCAGGGCTTTTCTCTGCCGAGAGTAGGGCGGGCTGGAAAAGACCCTGGCATCGGCTGACAGCTGGTTACGTGTTATCAATGAATATTTGGAAGGGTACTAATTTATCTGATCCGCTTGATCCTTGTTGGCTGTTGGAATTCAGGGCAACATACATTATCATGACCATTTGGATGTTGTACGGATATTCCAATTTTTCTGTTATTCGAAAGGGCCTGCTAATATTTTCGATGGCGCAGTCTACTCCCAAAAACATGTATATAAGAAATTCAGTGTGCCGTCTTTGTAGTGGTGCGTACAAAGGTCCCCATATGCTTCGTATTCTGGGCAAAACTGGCATCAACATCGGTGACAACATCAATACCTTAAAGCATATATTCGAAGCACTTAAACTGAAGAGGCTTCAAACAAAACGGAGGAAATTTACCGAGGTTAATAGCCTATCCAAGCCGACAATTATTCGAATCTCGAATTTCATATAAAACTTATGACACCCAAGAACTTGGTCAACACCAGGACCTCCCTGTTCGAGAGAGACCGAGGTTGTCACCGTTATTGAAAAGTAACCGTGTTAAAATGGGTGCTGAGACGTAAATACTGTTCTCTCAGCGCTACTTGTAGGCAGTCTGCAAATGTCGAACACCGGTCTTTTGGCAAGTCTTTGCAATGTCCTGCTTGTATTCGGAAAAGCTACTGTTAGGTCTACTTAGGCCTAAAACGTTATTTAATCTCAAAACCCAACCTTTGTCGGTTAGTGTTCAATGTATAATGGACTACTAACCCCGAAAATCTTCTGTTACGAGTTAAAAATCGACTCCAGTCTTTCTCGAACAAGATGGTCCCGGTGGATGGAATGTAATGTCGACCCAAGATTTTCGGGTGTCGAAGGAACACGTGACCAGGCGATGCCAGGGTCTTTTCCCGCGTGCCCTACTCTCGGCAGAGAAAAGCCCTGGGAACGAGGTTTCTCATATTCTCTCGTTCATATGTATTCTCTGCTTTTGCAGGATATGTCACCGAGGGAAGGAACTTGTACCTTTCACGAACGGGCGAGGACAACGGGTCATGTGATCAGAAGAATCCCTGTAACACTATTGGATGGGCTGTTACTTTGGCAACATATGATGATCTAATTTACTTAGACGGCACAAACACCAGTAAAAATCCATACACGTGTGATTCAGGTATTTACATAAATAAGAGTCTGTCTCTGATTGGATTTGGCGATCCATTGCCTCGGATACGATGTTCTGGTGGATCATTTTTGGCATTCAACGGCTCTGTTGATGCCCTACACGAGATCAGAGCAAACATATCAGGTATTATCTTCGGCGGAAGTTTTTTGACTTTCCTGGAGTCTTCCGCTTACATCCAAAATTGTAAATTTAATGACAGACAAGAAGGTGTGAAGTTTACAATACATAAAATGATAGATTCGAGCCTTCATATCAAAGATACGATCTTCTCTGAAAACATGGCCGGCATCTCTGTTGACTTGGCTCACACCAATCAGGATATAAGCTTTGATTTAACTTTGGAAAATGTTACACTTATTCATAACCAGTTCAGTTCCAAAGGTCTTATATCCCTGAACATGAAAAATGGCAACCACATCATCCACTTTAAGGATGTGACATTTATTGACAACTCTGCATCGGGATACCAAAATGAACCACCTACTGAATGCATTGTTCAAAGCACACGGGCTGCTGTAACAATTTTCATCGATTCCAGCCATTTTCAAGGTCAACAAACAAGGTTATTCGCTATCAGTGGATCGAACATTTCACTGTTCATCCATAACTCCAGTTTTGTTGGATACGAAGTTGGGCCGGCATATGGAAATGGCGGAGTCGTATATCTAAGCGGAGAAGACCATCCTGAACAAAGGGCCATGTTCCATGTAGGCGTATCCAATTCAACCTTCGTTAACACGAGCGCGACTCAGGGTGGTGCTATCGCTGTTGACTCCATCAACGCTTGCAATATCAGCTTTCGAGATAGCATTTTCACCGGAAACACAGCTAAGGCAGGAGAAGGCGGAGCCGTGTTTATTGGCTCCTCAGGGTCGGTCTTTCATGATAATAAAAATCCAACCAACCGCACATTTGGCGAAGCTCTGAGTGTGACAGAACCAGATGGCTGCTATATCACAATAGAACGCTCTACGTTTTCAAATAACGGCGCATCCTCCAATGGCGGTGCAATCTCCGTTTTTGCAAACAGCCCAGCAACTATCATCCTTCAAAACGTGACAATGGAATCAAACAAGGCAGAGAATTTCGGAGGAGCTATATACGTCAGTGACGCTGGAGATGGTAAAGGCGAAACATTTGGCAGCAAGGAATTATCAAATCTCTGCAACATCACGGTATTACTCTCAGTATTTTCGAAAAACTATGCGCGGAGCATAGGCGGTGCCATTTCGATATCTGGGGAAAAACCTATTGTTCTAATCCTTGGAAATGTGACCATGGAAGCGAATAGCGCCAGTTATTCCGGCGGAGCTGTTTACGTCGACACTATTCTCTCGCTGAAGGTTCACAAGTCTTTCTTCTATAATAATACCGCACTTGGTTCTGACGTCACCGTTGGAGGAGCAATAAGCATAAAAAACGTGAAACCTTGCAATGGAACGTCCAACCTTACCATAGAACACTCAACGTTTTCAAATAACAAAGCAAACCATAGCGGTGGTGCTGTTTACCTTCGAGCTAACGCTCAAAGTGTTCTAACACTTTTAAACTTAACCATGGAATCTAATACAGTGCACTTCTATGGAGGAGCCGTCGCCGTCAACGTAGGAGGAACAAAAAGCAAGTTTGTTCCAGCCATTGTCATAAATAACTCAACGTTTTTCAATTGTTCTGCTAAACAAGTCGGAGGTGCGTTTTATATGCGGGCTGATGGCATGACAACAGTAGAAGTTAAGAGATCTCGGTTTGTGGAAAACCACGCGTCCAAATACTATGGAGGAGCCGCAGCTATTTTCGTAAATCAAGAAAACAGTGGAGGGGCAAGTCTCTTGTTGTTTGAAGACACGACATTTGAAAAAAACGCTGCGGTTTTTGGTGGCGCCGTGCATTTGAGCAACGGAAATGCAACATTTCAGAATTGCACTTTTCTCAACAATTTAGTACAGGTTTTAGGCGGGCATATACACACGGACGTCCAATCAACAAACCTATTCATTTGGGATTGTGTTTTCAACCAAACTTTATTTCAACTAGGAAATGAAAATTACTCTGCAGGGGCTTTTTTCATTGACACACAGAGCAAAGGATCGCTGAGTATATCTAATACTTCCCTGACCGCCAACTATCCTGCAAATCACGATGTTCTGATAAGAAAAACAAATGGCAGAGAAGTCAGTCTCGACAATCTGACAACGTTGACTTGTCCTGTAGGAAGTCAAATAAATGTACTTTATTTTCAAATTAAACTCGAAGGTCAAAGTTCTGTCACCATACTTGAGGTTCAATGTTTAGCATGCGAAGGGAATACCTACAGTCTGAATCGCGGCCGCGCCTTTGGCCTTCACGAAGGACCAGAATTTCCCTGTCTTTCTTGCCCATATGGAGCAAATTGCACCCAAAATATAGTTGCTGAACCTAACTTTTGGGGTTTTAGAGAAAAATACAATCCATCGACGCTGAAATTCATCACGTGCCCCCATGGTTATTGCAGCTCTCCCCAGAAAGCAGACTTTCCCAAATACGACAGTTGCCAGGGTAACCGTTCTGGTATCCTGTGCGGACACTGTAAAGAGTCTCACACGGAGACACTTTACTCCACAAGCTGCGCACCATCAAACGAGTGTAGGGATCACTGGATTTGGCCCGTGGAATTGGTTTATGTATCAATTATGGCATTGCTCTTTACATTTAAGCCTCCTATAGTGCCCTGGATCAAGCGCCAGATCCTGTGGTTTAAAAAATATGAACCAGCCAACCAGGATGAAGATTTTGACCGTGGTTATTTAAAGATCGCTTTCTACTTTTATCAGGCAGCAAACCTTTTACTCGTCTCCGATACAACCCTGCACATTCTCAAAACTGAAGTTTGGGAGCCTATCATCGGATTGTTTAACTTTCAGCACAATGTCTCACCAGTGTCAACTACAGGAGTGATCTGTCCCTTTCCTGGACTCAATGCGGTAACTAAACGGTTACTTTTGGCTTCTCCTGTCTTTGGGACAATGCTTATGATAGGTGTCTTCTACATGTTGCATTGGGGTAGTAAAAAGATTCAAGGCCGAGAAGCACCGCCTGTTGGTCCCTATATCGGCGGTATTTTACAAACCATACTGCTAGGTTACGCAACTTTGGCGTCCATGAACTTTGACCTGCTAACCTGTGTTCCCATTCGCTCAGAGAAACGATTGTTCTACGACGGAAACATTGCTTGTTTTCAGCCTTGGCAATTCCTTTTTGTGGCATTTGACTGTGTGTTTTTTGTGCCATTTTTGTTTGTCTTGATGTGGGGCTCCTTCAAGCTGTACAGAGGAACCGTTTCCGTGGCAAATTTCCTCCTTGCTTGTTGTTTACCTCTACCGATTTTGCTTTACTGGGCATACATCGCCCTTATTTATAGAGCGCGACCATTAGTCAGGGTCGGAGAACAGCCAGCAGGCCAGGCGTCAACCGAGATTTCCGTGGAAAGGGTTCTTTACGACCCT
The DNA here is from genome assembly GCA_964035705.1 of Porites rus. Classification (NCBI taxonomy): domain Eukaryota; kingdom Metazoa; phylum Cnidaria; class Anthozoa; order Scleractinia; family Poritidae; genus Porites; species Porites rus. The sequence continues at coordinate 19,959,623 of OZ037993.1, forward strand.
TTCAAGAGGCCAGAAGAGGGAAGCAAGCTTTCCTTGAGCTGGGAAGGGGTTATGATCGGCTGGCGGCTGATTCTTATTGTGTTAAATGCTTTTATCAATGATCCTCTGTCCCGTCTTCTCGTCATGACTTCGTTTTGTGTACTGTTTCTTCTGCACCATTGCATCGCTCAGCCGTTTCGTGATGATGTTGCTAACACAGTGGAAACCATTTCTTTGCTGTGTGTTGTGCAGTTGGGTTTAATTAACACGTTTTTCGCATCTTTCCACTCGCTTGGTGTCCCTCTGCAGGGCTCGAATCCCTTGACCTCTTGGACGAGTGCCTTTCAAGTAGTAGAAATCATAATTCTCGGTTTTGTACCAGCGGTTGCCTGCCTTTTTGTAGTTGCTGCTATTTTGTCGCAGGGTGGTCGCCTTCTTGTTGTGCTTTATCAAACAATCCGTCACTTAGCGAAACTTTGCTACAGCAGGCTATTTAGGAAACAGGAAAACGAAGAGTCCCCTCTCTTGGTCTAGCAAGCAACGATTTGCAAGCAACAGTGTAGAGCCTACCATAACGAGAGTGCTGTCTATGTCCTCTTAAAGTCAAAATGCATATTCTCTCAGCCGTGTTTCTATGGATTAATTTTGTTTCGGTACCAATAAGGAGAATCTGTTCCCAAATAAAAAAATTCATTTCACTTGACCGTTTGTAATTGTCATGAAGGATATGTTTGATTAAACGGTGATATTGTGAAAAGAAATTAGATACCAGACACTCTAATTATAAGTTGTTAAGTGAACAACGATTAGCTTTACAGCCTTTATTCAAAAAGGCGTTTTTTTGCGATGGAGAGGTGATTACACTCGACTATTCGACAAAATATAATTTTTTTTTCGGTGCCATCGTTAATTCTTACCGTTCAAGGAATTCTCAGTGGAAACAAAGTAGCTATTCCTATATCCTATTGTGAGAGTTTAAGAATGCCCATGGACACACAAAAAGTAAGTAATGTATTGATTTATTCCCCAAAACAAGCGGACGTCCGAAATCATCTTAGAGAAAGAACTGTTAGCCGCCATGAGACTTTGTGATATGTGCGGTGTATAAATCCTAAACCATAAACCATAACGCAAGACGCTAGGATTCCTTTACATGAAAAGTTTTGAGAGTGATTTTAGAACAAATTTGGGTCTTACAGTTTTATATTATGAAGTTTTAGTCAGCAGCCTTGTTATTGCTTTAAACTCGAGTCCTTTGAAATTATAGTTTAGGCAGATTTGTAGTTTTCAAGTAATAAGCCGATGGACGGACAGACAGTGCCAAAATAGTTACCTATCTATGAATTGTATTTTCCACGTGAATGTTTAATGAAGTGTAGTGTTCGTTTAAATGTCTGATCCAACTGGTTAAGTTTAAATCAATTTGAAATCTTTTAATCTACACGTTTTTTTTTCAACTCACGAGATCATGCAGTCAAACTTCAATATGATTGGTTAATTTCGCTACAACTGTACCAATTGGTTGGAATTTAGAAGCAATAATGTACAGTATTGTTCACACAAGGAATAAAGATTGGATTTTCCTGGGCACAGATGCACAGTGGTTTGTGTAAGTGTTTTTTTTTTTTTAAATGGGGGGAGGGTTTTTTCCTTTCGGAGTTGCCGTCAATGTTCGAGAAATCGCCTTAACATAAGTTTCAGTGAAGCCTCAAAAAGCCATTTTGACAATTGACCACTCCAGAAAACACCATAACATACCATAACATTCTTTGTTTGTCAGTCCAAAATATTGCATAAGCATTGTTTTCAGTTTCTCTTGGGGCCATTTTAACTCCCAAGAGAAACTGAAGACAAAGCTTATGCAAAATTATGGGGTGATAAACAAAAAGTATTATGGTATGTTATGGTATTTTCTGGAGTGGTCAATTACTGGGACTAGTCATTTACATACTTCTTGGCAACTGTGGTAAATCGCCCAAGAAAATGACGGTGGCAGCGTACAAACAGGAAAAACCCAGTCAACCAACTCTCACAGCAAAACATGACTAGGTACATTTTTTATACAAGAAACTTTTCATTTAGCAACTCAAATAGAAAACTTCAGTTCATTTGAAATGTCTCGCATTTTTTGTCATACTCGTACATTTCCATCAATGTTGCGGTAAACAATCCTACAGGCTGAACAATTGCAACAACAAATGGTGAAATCGCTGTTGCACTATAAACACAGGAAGCCCAAACTTATTCTAAGAGTCACCGAGATGAAACAGGGTGATACAAATAAATTAAATGTAAGTAATGTATTGATTTATCCCCCCAAATAAGATTTTTAAGTCTTGCTGCAGCAACATTAGTGTTAACACTTCTGTGAGGAACACAACTGACTCTTGAAATGCAAGTTTAGCCTGCCTGTACATCCCTCAAAGATTGATGGCAAGATTGGAATAAGTCTCACATCATAGCTTCACAGAAGGGTTTAGTGCAATCCCACTGACAGCATCAGCATTGATGTTCCCCTCTTTCTTCTCATGCAGGTTCTCATTTACTTCTCGTAAGTCTTCTTTCGGCAAGATAAAAGAAATGCTTATGGTGCTTGTATTCTAAGACTTAGTCCATCGTTTTCCTAGGTTGGCAAGCATCTGCATCTTACAACATTTGACTTAAATAATATTGTGTGGGAAATAACCTGAGATCAGGCCCAATTTGAGCTGTTATTTACAAAGCGAAACGAAAATAGAGCCTGATCTCAGGTTATGTGGGAAAAAGAATATACACTTTATGGTCCCAATAGACCACTTTCAATATATTAAAATTCAGCTTGATAGTGAGGCTTAGAGGACACAAACAAAAGAAATGAATAATCATGTTCATTCAGTTTCCTTTGTTTGTGTCCTCTAGGCCTCGCTGCCAAGCTGAATTTTAATATATCGAAAGTCGTCTATTGCTCAAAGGATGAGCAAGACTATCCAGTGGTCATGTGAAGCTATGATCCTCACAGTTATGAATGCAATTTTAGCAATTGCATAGAGAAGGCTGAAAAATTCAGGACTTTAACGGGGGTTGAACCCATGCCCTCACGATGCCGGTGCTGCGCTGTAACCCACTGACCTATGAAGCCACTGATGTTGGGAGTGGGTCAATAGGCCATTTGCACCAAGAGGCAAGTGACACCGTTTTTATGAAAATGAAAGTAATATGATTTTGCCTTCGAAAATCGATTAGTGGGTCATATCTTAAACAAAATAATAGTCATTTGGTTTTTCAAACCCGCACCATTTTCTTTAAATGAATAAGTTCGTAAATGGTCACGTGACCAAAATGTGATTTTTAAAATTATGAATTACCTCTCTCTGAACACAAATTTTGCACTTAAACTTCAAGGAAAATGTTGAAAAGATGATGTGATAAAGTTTACAGCACATTTGAGCGTAACTATGAAACGTTGAACAAGATATAAGCAAGAAGTAGTTTTGGCCGCCATGTTGGAGGGCAAGAGTATGCCCTCCAACATGGCGGCCAATATACAAATCATACTGCTTTGCTGAAAAATCAAAGTGCCACAAAATACCTCCCTTAAATTCGTTTCCTCTCAAATTTCGGGTGTAAGATAATTTTTGTGTGCTCTAACAATTTTTGGCATCAGCAAGATTCCAACTCATTGTTTAAAGGGAGCATTGGTCACGTGACCTCTTAGTGCAAGTGGCCATAATCAGTCATAATCAGTCATAATCAGTGGATAGCATTGAAGGCGCACTCTGATTGGCTACTCAAACTCCGAATATCCTTTGCTATTCACCTCCGAACAACTTGCACAGGAGCGACACGTCTGTACACAGGCTTAATTTGATAATAAGCGAGCCGAGATTCGCTCTGACTGTGTTGGTAAGTTCCTGGTCATCTCTACTCTTCATAATATTTCATGCTCAAATTGAGAATAGTAAACAAACTTGAAAATTTCAGTCCCAATACGAAAATCAGTCTTTATAAATACAAAATAGAGTGTACCATTTTGTTCAATTTTGGCAGTCTAGTTCGGGTTGGGGTTATACTTTTTGTTACAATTTTTCCTGCTTATTGATCACGAACTACTGCCTTGAAAGTATAGAACAATAAAAAATACCGTTCGTAATGACGAAACAAATTTTTTCTCAATGAATCAGGCACAATTTTTCAGCTGCTTACACCTGGGCGTCAAGTGATAGATACTATAAAGGCTGAGAAACGTCTAGAAACAACGTCTTAAACGTCTGAAAATTCCAACATAAATCTGAGAGGTCAGAATATTTTAAGTTAGATGTGACTCCAAAATATATTGGTACACCTGTGTCAAAAACCCAGAAGACTCTGGGTACGAGGCAAAGCATGTTTGACAAACCGCCGTACACAAAACCTGCTGTCACGTGTCACTTGTAAGTGCTTTCCCATCAGTCAATGAAATCCGTCATTCAATGACGTGAGAAGCAGCAACCAGAGACTGTCAAACTACAGCCAAAACAAAAGTTTAATACTTCAACGGACTACTTAGCCGTTTTTAGGAAAATCACCATGCCCGTCTCACAAGAGGACTTGGTGAGTCTTTTGGCCATAATAACAAGCGAACATAAGTATAAAGTAACAAACAGCAGTAGTCGAGTCAAAGGAGGGTTGATGACGGGGATAGGGGCTACAGTTGGTGGAGTATGCGGAGGGCCTGTTGGTCTTGTCGTCGGAGGTCTTGTTGGGGGATCTCTAGCCGCGTGGAGGGGAAAATCTACCCCGATACCACTGGACCAATATTTGATGGATATAAACAAGGAGCAAAGGCAGGAGATGTTCAGCTACATGAAATATCTGATCGAAGAGTGTAAGGTACAGAATTTTGTTGCTTTAAACGCCAAGGTTGCGACGGATCCCGAGCTGAAGAGACGTTTTTTGGATGTGCTTTTGTGTTACTTGAAGGTGGAACTAAAATTGAATGTCACGGGTGGTTGAGCGAAAGTCCTGAATGAAGACGCAAAAGCTTTTATTGAAAGCCTTTACTAAAAACGAGCGACAACTGGCTGAACCTTGAAGGAAAAACGACAAATGTGAAGCTACTGAAGTTTTAGGAAGTAGCTATATGTGTGCGTACGAGAATTTATATAGCAAAGAAAGCTGAGTGGCATTTTCCCGAAAAAAATTATGGTTTCTCAGTTATTTTGTTGTTGTTTACAAAAGCTAAAATAAATCACTGGCGTACTTCTCTTGGTGGTCTTAGGAGAAAACAGGAACATGTGGCAGATTTAAATACCCAATCTAAAGTTAGTATTAACTTTTTGTCGTAGATCAGTAATAAAGAATTATCTTCATTTAAAGCTAAGATCCTTCCAGATAAATTTAAAGCCATTAGATTATGACGAACCTTTTATCTCTCTAAATTTTGAATACGTCAAGTTTTTTTCCTTTATTTCAATTTAAAATCTTATTTTCAAACGAAGCAATATTAATTTACATGTGGTTCTATTAGAGAACATGTCACAAAGCAGACAAAGGGATTCATTTTTGTCGGTAACTTTTCATTTCCATGACATCTCAGGGCATCGGTACCTGGCCGTTTACTTTGTTCAAAGCGTACGCAGTGACAGCCATTTTCACATTGAAATCTATTCATAGATAAAAGAAGACCTTAAGTTTACCTTAAGCATAAAGCAAACAAAATATGGATAAGGAATTGACTCCCGCCGGCATGCTGCACTGAAAGGGACGATTAAAAAAATGTTGAGAAGGGCTTTTACGAGGGGTGATATGACCCAGACAGTTTTTCTTTTGACATTTACGATGATTGGTCGTTTTTAATTATATATCTTCTTATGTAAAAAACAAGTTTGCCGCTTTATGAGCAAAGAAAATTACAAATTAAAATATTAACACACATCAGGAAAGAGCTAGTGAAAATGATCCGAGAGTATCGTTGCAATACCTTAGAAAATAAATTCACAAGGAAATAGCTGATTAAGGAAAAAAACTGCCCCCTTCATATCATGTTATGAAGAATAAGTCTACTGTAGAACTGGTTATGATTAGAACTAGGTCAAAACGTAATGCTTTAAGTTTCGTTAAATACACAACAGCTCAGTCAACGTAACTAGCTCGGCTGAATATCAGGGGCACCCAACGAAAATATAGTTCAAAACCACTTAAACATAGCATTGTTAAACGTATTTTAGTATTTAAACAGTAGATATAGGACCATATAGGTATATTTTTATCCCCTAAAAATTTTTCACGAGTTCGGATTTCCTAGCTGAAAGTCTAGTGATCCGAAAATTATGGGGATCAAAACCTACCTTTTCGAAAATTTCAGCCAGAAAAAAGGCTCCCGGGAATTCTAGGTGACCTTTTTAAGCTAAAAATCCGTTAAAAATGGGAAATTATACCATTTTTTAGATGTTCGAAAATCATAGGAGAGGAGGCAAGCAAGAAATTTTACAACAGTGTTCCGAAAATTCTAGATCTCAAATCGTCTTCCGAACAGATATTTTCCGAAAATTGACGCTGGGTGCCCCTGAAATATTTAGCCAAACAAAAAAGTCTTTCCACAGTTTCTAAAAAAAGAACAATCATTTGGAATCATTGGAATGTCTCTCGATTGACAGATACGCTGACACTATGAAACATAGCCGTATGCGTCTCCTAGTGATAGCTGTAGACAAAGTAAATTCTAAGTACTCTGTCACTTAGTTTGTTCAGGATGGTATGCCCTGAATGAATATAATTCTTGGCCATAATTATCACTTAGGGCTGTGCATAGAGAAATATCCATACAAGAAAGGGCAAATGCCTTTATACTTCGCTAGAGTAGGGTCTCCTTAATCAAGTCTCAGCCATGCCCAGAATAGGACCATTTATACGAGGAAAAATAAGACGACTCTTGCATAAGACGCGAACTTTCCGTATAAACGGCACATTTCGTCTAAAATAAGACCCGACTTAGCTAAGACGCGTCTTATTTTAGAACAGCCCTTAACACCTGTTCTTAGATAAGACGCGTCTTAGCTAAGACGAGAAAAACTTCGTATAAATGACCTTCGCGTCTTACATAAGACTCGAACGCATGGTACGCATGCGTTAATTTTTGGCCAGCCGGAACGTTCAACAACCGACTGAATGCGACTGATTTGCCATCTCAATTTTCTAATAAATATTGACAATAACGGTCAATAACATTCGACTCTGGATGTTCAAGAACGGAAAACCGTGGCGGATCCAGACCTCCAGATAATGGGGGGGGGGGGGGGGGGGAGGGGCGGTCATCCAGACCCTGAGATATGGGGGGGGGGAGGCCGGTCTCAAAAACTTTTTTTCGGCCCTTCGGGCCTCATTTTGGTCTAGAAATAGGGGGGGGGGGGGCTTAGCCTGCGAAAACATTCGTTTCTCCTCGCTCTTCGCCGCGAAACGTCCACAGCGGCGAAGAGGGAGGAGAAACGGATGTTTTCGCAGGCTAGGGGGGGGGGGGTCGGCCCCGCCGGTCCCCTCCCCTGGATCCGCCACTGGAAAAGGCCCAGGAAAAACAGCCATTGAGCCTCACTCAAGCAAGCTCTTTAAAGAGATGCTCTCCCGCCTCCGCATTCTACGGATTGGTAAAACTTGTTTTCTTTTCCTCCTTCAAGGAGCTACGCAGTAGACTTCCTATAAGTCGATCTCACGAGTTTCTTAGCGAGCGGAACGAGCTTTGTTAGGTGGCGAAGCGACCGACCGAGCGACGAAGTGTCTGAGTCCACTCCACGCAAACGCCACAGCAGCAGTCCCTTCCCATTTTAGGGCCTCTTCATATGAGCCCGGTTGACCGGGCTGGCTCGGTTACCGGGATGAATTTTGCTTTGGGTTCATATGAGAAATTTCAGCCCGGTTTCCGAGATGAGAAAAGGTCAAAGATCCTGGGTACGAGTTCTGGCGCCAAATTTAGGAAACAAAGCAAACATAGCGAAACACAAAAATTTTAACTTTTGGGCCTATCTTAGCATCGGTAACTCTTAAAGCTGTATCACTGCAGTTAAATGGGATGCTTATGATGTGGAAAATACAGCAGGCAATGCAAGACGATGCCATCCGGACCGCCAGAATTCATCCCGCCGTTCATCCCGGTAACCGGGATGAAGTGTTCATATGGCAAAATTTCCAGCCCGCTTACCGAGATCTCGGTTGGAAAAACCGAGATCTCGGGAACCGAGCCAGTCCGCCCTCTCATATGAACACATCGAAAATTTTACAAAGGATTTAGAGGTGAGGCGAGATCTCGGAAACCGGGCTCATATGAAGAGGCCCTTCAACCTAGCCACTCGATCGCAGACATGGAACTTATTCCGCTTGAATTTCAACCCACTTTCAGCATGTCACGCCAAAAGGCAAGAGAAGCGTACCTCATAGAGATAGAGGCTCTCAACAGACGGTCTGAACCGAAGGAATGAATATTGAACTTTTTCCATTTCCATTCTTATTGTATAACCATTTACCTGTACATTATTCTATCTAGTATTTATATAAATCCAAGCTGCTAGTCGGTAGGAGGGCTTATCACGTGTTACCGGAAGTACGGTGATAGAAGGCCAGGTGGCATGATTCATCAGGGGAATACCCGGAAGATCTTATCGTTTTCGCGGAAGGTGACGTCGTGCTTCTGTTTCTGAAGACATTGCTATCTCCAACAAACATGCCTTTGTCCGCGGTTGAGCTACAGCGAGTTATGGCCATTTTGGCCGACGAAGATGAGCTAAAAGTCACCGTGAAGAACGCTGCGTATGGTGGAGTTGTAGCTGGTATAACAACTACAGTCGGCGGCCTTTTGGCTGGCCCACCCGGGCTTATGATCGGTGGAGCTGTTGGTGGACTCTTGGCTTACAACACTACAGGAAATTTCAAGCCAGTCTCTGCTGTTATTAAAGACATGAATGCCCACGAAAGACAGCTTCTCTACGACACCATGAAGGATATTATCGACAATTTACATATTGATGATTACTTGGCGCTTATAGCTTTTCTGAGCGGCGGCCCTGGATTGCTTGTGCGAGAACAGCTAATGGCTAGAATGGCGTCCTTTTTACGCGATCAGATGCGCCTTCAGATGGCTACATAATGAACCGAAATTCAATACGGGGAATTCAGCTTTACCCCTGGAAAGTTTTCTGTTAACCTGTTTACTAGAGAGTAGTGGAAGCCATATTGAATTTTAGTAGAAGTACCGGGACAGACCGTTCATATGGCAGAGATCTTTATTTCCTGTGTCACCTTGCGACCAACGACCCAGACATTAGTGGACTTTGCCTGAAGACAGACCAAGGTTGCGTGACTCTGGATTGTGCTTCGGTTTCAAGAACTACAATTTTTGACGACGTAGGGATTTAACAATTAAATGAAACTTGATAATCACTGTAGCTTTCCTATTGTTCTCAAGGAAACATTTGGTTTACGTTTGAAAACACGGCCTATCGAAAGGAAAACATATACTTTTTATCGGCCTTAAAGAATGTAGATTTCCTGTGGTGTCGTAATATTTACATTGTGTATTTTTTAAAATGCATTTTGAGATAGCAACGATGTCTTTATAGTAATATATTCACTTTCAAGAAATACTTTGTTTAATGTAGACAATGCAGAAAGTAGGGCAAATTTTACTACTTCCAAGTTTATCTAATAAAATCTTTTGAAACAGCAGCAGAAATAATTTAACTGACAAATAATAAATATTACATATGTATGGGTCATGATCATTGCCCTAAAATTTAAAGCAAAAGTGGTTATTTCTTTAAAGCCGGCATGTCTCTAAGGCCTATACACAGTCATACTTCTAATGCTGGCTTCACATTATGGTGAAGCTATCAGGAGCTTAGTGTGAGATTTTGAAGGTGTACTGCAGTACTCACAGGAAAAAGACTAGGGGGGTTCCTGGGACTTGGTCCCCCAGGAAATGTTCAAATGTACGGTCTCAGAAATGCCACGATTTCCTCCTTTTTCCGCAGGAAATTTTCATTTAATAAATATGACGAAAAATGGGTAGTTAGTTGTTTACTTAACCCATCTTAAGCAAGGGTTATCCTTAAGGTACAGTTGTAACTGCAGTTAAAGAAAAAAGACAGGAAAAAAGGTAAACCAAGACACCATCAAGGAGGTTACGAGCAAAGGGTGAGACATCTTAGAAAATACTTACCCAAAGACACCAATATAATGCAAAAAACTTATCGAACATTCTGATTTAATGATAAAAATACTTTCAGGAAATAATGAAAAAAATTTTTCCCCTAATTTCAGTCGTATTCATAGGTGTACGTGTATATATGGATGCTACGCTTGTGGCTATACACATGGGCATGAAGATGAGATTCTGAACTTAGGTTAGAATAATAATGTAAGTGTATAACAGGGAAATAGTCAGTAAAGGATTTTTTTTTAACATGGCACATTCACTCACTTTATGCAACAGATACTAATAATGCCTCATCAAATTCTGCAGAGGAGAAAGAGCAAGAAGGGAATAGGAAAGGTCATATTCACTTGATTCCCATTCTCCACTATAAAAAGCTTATTTTGAAAGAAGGAAAGGTGGCTAAGCAGTTAACACCTTGAGCTTCGGATATGGAGGTCTGGGTTCAAGCCTTACTGTTGCATTGTTCCTTCAGACAAGATCCTGTTCTTCACGACATCTCTTTTTACCCAGGGCCCAGTTTTTCGAAAGGTGGATAACACTATCTAGTGGATAACATAGTTGGTTTCCTTTATACTTATCTGCTAGATAGTGATTTATCCAGCGGATAGCGCTATCTGGCGTTTAAACAACTAGGACCAGGTGTATACATGTGTGTTGGTAACATTGCATACTGTTGAGGGTATCACTGCGATGGACCAGGATCCCACCCAGAGGAGAGCCTGTATAGGTGCTTCATGCTACAGTCACCAGGATGAGCTCCTGCTGTGTGGGCCCAATGATGGTCCAATGACGGCCAAATGACTCTTAGTGCCTTCACCTTACTTTTTAATTGGAAATTTTATTATCATTCCTCAGTTTAAAATACCTTGTCACATCAATACAGGTAACTTACGAATGGAAATTAACAATGTTTCTACTTTTTAGTAGAAATATAAATATCACAGATTTACTCTTACTACCGGTATACAATGTTTACTATAACAATTTAAAAATTCTACCCTAACTAAAACGATTCCAACAATGACACTACGCTTGATGCAAAAAGCACTGTACTGCTTTCAAAAATTTGAAAATTAAATACAAATTAATGGAAACCCGGTTTAAATAATGAATTAGGGTTTCTTCTTTTAATTTAACTTAGTTTATCATTAAAAAGGTATTAGAAGCTAAATATCATTAATTCTTCCCTGTTCTCTCTACTTATGAAATGAAACAGTTTTAGGTGATAACTGTTCCCTGTGAAACAATGTTGATCATCTTTCTTGTATGTTTGTATTTTATTTTCATGTGTTATTTTATCCTGATGAAGGTATACATCTATGAAGAAGGATGGAGGCAAAAAATTTCTGCCAGTGTATACTGCCTGTGGCACTTATAATGAAACTAATCTGCAATGACAACATTAAATTCTGCTGTTTTTCCATTCAGTCACTAGTATGGATATGTTACAGGTCAAAATAATATTCCTGAGTTGATCCTCATTTTTGTTTGTCTCCTAACCCTAGTTCTTGAATAATTAGGGCTAGGACACAAAGAAAATTGAAAATCAACCTATGTTGAAAAATTTTAACCTGAAAATAATTTTGACCTGTAACAGATACATTCAGAGAGTGATTATTCCAAGTGGTCAACTAGTGGGCGTCAGACATAAATCATAGCCCCCCAAAATGGTTGGACTGTATTGTACAACAGTTACAACAGTAGCCATAATACTGTGTTATTTTTGCAACATTGGCTAGACTGTACTGTCCAGCAGTAGCTAAACTGTACAGTCCAACAGTAGCTAAACTGTACTGTCCAACAGTAGCTAGACTTTACTGTCCAGCAGTAGCTAGACAGTATCAACCAACAGTAGCTAAACTGTACAGTCCAACAGTAGCTAGACAGTAAGACTGTATCGACCAATAGTGCTAAACTGTACTGTCCAACAGTAGCTAAACTGTGCTGTCCAACAGTAGCTAAACTGTGCTGTCCAACAGTAGCTAGACTGTACTGTCCGGCAGTAGCTAGATAGTAAAACAGAATCAACCAACAGTAGCTAAACTGTACAGTCCAACAGTAGCTTAACTGTACTGTCCAGCAGTAGCTAGACAGTAAGACTGTATCGACCAACATTGCTAAACTGTACTGTCCAACAGTAGCTGGATTGTAACAACCAACAGTAGCTAAACTAGCCACTACACTGTATCGACCAACAGTGCTAAACTGTAATGTCCAGCAGTAGCTAGACTGTATCAACCAACAGTAGCTAGACTGTATTTTCTAGTTTTTGAAACAGTATCAGTTCCACAGTGTTGCAACTATCACTGATAATGACTGCTTGTTGGGTTCTTCACAACTCATTGTCATCATCACTGAAAAGCAGTTGTCTTTCTCCCATCCTGCTAGTCCAGACTGCACTTCTTGAGGCTTGGTTACAGGCAAGGTATATCAAAATTAAATTAGCCAACAGGCTGATACCACAGAGGCTTATCACTGCTATAAACCACACAAACAGTTTGCTAAAGAAAGGTAAATAAACAGAAGAAATCAGCTTTACTACCAAACAATTACCACAATGATCAAAGAAAACAAAGACAAAGCTTTCAAAAAGAGGAAAACACATCAGCTTGCTTTACTGAGTTTTCCCAGTAATGACGATTTATGGAGGTGGTGTGGCTGAGCGGTTAGAGTGATGGTTTGGCAATCCAGAGACCCACTAGATTTGTTCCTGGTAGTCTCAAGTTTAGGTCCTTAACCACCCCTGTAAAATGACTACACATGTAACTGGTCTACCTCCAGCAATTTGGCATCCTTAACATAACAATAACTTTCATGTTCCATTTGTGTTATTTTCATTTTATTACCCCTGGAAAGCTCCACAAGAGGCAGTGATGAGAGAGCATTTTCAAACATGAAGGGGGGGGGGGGAGGGGGCTCATCTTCCACTCAGCCATACGCATGCCAGGCTTACTCAGATTTTCCAAAATGCCCCTTGTGTTGTTCTTTAGCACAAGCAAACCTCTTTGCCCCCTCCCTGCTCCTCCGCCTATGAGAGGAAAGAATTATCAAGTATTTTTATTGTTTATAATTCACAATTTAAGTCAGCCCATTAGGTTGAAAGTTTGTTTAGTAAAAAAAAAATCTATTAACTTTAAAATCATAATAATGGAGGGACTGACAGGTCAGACTATAATCTATGGTCTAAACCTCTTCATTTAAACATTCATCTTGGTTCTCTTACATCCTCTACAGCTAATTTTAGTTAATAGTAAAGGATCAAATGATTCTGTACTGGAGGCAATAGGGACCTTAAGATCCGAGGATGGCGACGGCAGAGAAAACGTCGCTAAAAAAGTGAATTCGCGTTCTTTCAGTCTTCATCGAGATTACTCCAAGTCACTAACTTTGTCAAATGTAGGCAAACCCTCCTTAAGTTAAATTCCTAAGAAACATATTCAAGTTCAGAAAGAGAAAGGAAATTTCGTCGCCAGTTGTGTACTTCCTCATGACCTTCTGTACATCGTGAAATCAGGCATTTTCACATCCTAGTCGTGCAGTGACGGCAAAGAAATGTACAAAAAAGCGTGATGCACATGCAAAATTGTTGTTTTGCTAATTAAACCTATTGCTTTTGTGGCGTTCCCGTTGCCGTTGCCGTCGTCGGATCTTAAGGTCCCTAATGAATGGTAAAGTCCACAACTTGCCATGACGCTGAAACCTGGCATAAAAACTCTTGAGACTTTGACTCAAAAAGTTTCATAAAAGACCAAATAAAATTCACAAAGAAAGGGAATTTGAGACCAGTTACAGTATTATTAGTTACAAGAGTTTGAGCTTGTGAAAAGGTTATGAGTCCAAGGATTTTCTCGTTAAATGGGTCATCTGGCATAATAAAACAAATAAATCCAGTAATACCTAAATTCCTTTTCCACGGTGACGACTTTTTCAGTATTAGGCTGTTTAGTATTAGATGTTGGAAGTAACTTGCTCATTCGTAAATCTAACTGGCACTGCAGCCCTGATGATAAAGGAGACGTAATAATAAGTTCTTGACATATGTAAACACCAGTTTTTCTTGAGAATAATAATGATAATAATATTACCAATTGTATGTCTTTATTTCATAGAATAAAAATACATATTTTGTCTTACAACAACTATTCAACATTGTGAGAAATACAATACGCTTGAAGCATCTATTCAGAACACATTGCAAAGTTGAAAGTTCAGCCTTGGAGGCTCCAAATACTGACAAACCATGCATTAACTTTGGCAACACTATAGCTTCAAATAGGTTGTCTATTTCTAACTGACTGTAACCTTCATGCATAGAGATCTTAAAACATGGAGTCCTTTGTTAGCCTTAGTAAACATCTCCTTGACATGGTTAACAAAACGCAAGTCTTCCTGGAAACACACTCTGAGGATTTGCAATTTTTTACATCGCATTATATCTGCAGTAGGTGGATAGAACGCATCTACGTTCTTGAGAAAGGTGAGTTCTTTGCACTTTATTGGACTGCAGGTCATACAGTTGATCCAAAACCACTCCATGAACCTGGTCACCAGATCTAACGACCAGGGGCAATTATAGCTGAATCATCCGCATATTGATATTAAAAAGTACAATAATCCTGTGAGATCTCTAAATCATTTAGAAAGATTTTAAAAAACAGTTCCCTGACCGGTGCCCTTAATGACCATTCTCCATGACCCCTTAAAAGTGTTATGCATCACTCTCTGTTGCCTGTCTTTTAGAAAATCTAAAGACAGATTTATAATATAAGGATCAATAGGAAGCTTCTCTAATTTTGCAGCTAGGAAATGCTTAACGGAGTCAAACACTTTATTAAAGTCCATAGTGTAGAGACAGACAGCTATACAGTCTCGGTTGTTCAAATACTTCTGAATTGTACAATAACGCACCTGTACAATTTCCACCCTCTCTGTAAGCAAAGGATGGATCTGTGTGCACTAGAATGCTGACTTACATTTCTGAGTAGCGTTGAGCAGGGTATTGTTGTGTGCAGAAAGACATTCACCAGTTTCTGGATCACAGTTGCACGTGTTAGGGCAATCACAAATCATTGAACAATTCTGTCCATAACTTCCAGGAAAACAGCCTGATAAATTTAACAAAATAGCAGATTACAAATAATGATAACAAGGACAGAGATGATGACAATGACAATGAAAAAATAATATTAATGTACAACCCATAGAGAAGGATGAACCTGCTAACATCTTTGCCGTAATTGAGCCAACCCCCCCCCCCCTGCCCCATGGGAGAAGACCCCAGGGAGGCTGCATAAGTCCTTTTCCAGCCAATTCCAGGAAAGGATCAACCCAAATAAGCATTTCTCAGAGGATGACATCGTTTGCAATGCCTGGTTACCATAATTATTTCAGTTTTTTTAAAGCAGTTAGTGAAAAATTTCACTCCCAATAGTGGCCAAGGAAAAACTTCATAAAAAATTCAAATTCATTTTTAATAAAATCCTAATAAATAAATATAACTGGGCACAAATTATACCAAACAGGTTTAATCTAAAAAGTAACAACAGATTTAGAGCACTTAACTAAACAATAAGTAGCACAAATGGTCCTTAGCAAAAGGAGGGCCATTATGAAAACTACTGGGTGACCAGTAATCAATGTCTTTACCCTCGTTAAATAAAGTTATTACTATTACTATTATTACTTACAAAAATAATTTTTTGGTATTAACACTTACGTTGTTGACAATACAATCCAGTCCAGCCTAAACTACAACTACATTCTCCATTGAGGCGGTTACACGTTCCGCCATTCAGACAAAGACATTCCCTGCTGCAATTTACTCCATACAGGCCTGGAGGGCAAGCTGTAAGAGAAATCAATATCATTATAATGCTCACTGACAAGAGTTTCTTAAAAAAACAACTCCTAAAGTATAATACTGTTCTCATAATGATGCAACGATCTGATAATTCCTGGGACAAGGACTTACTAGTTTTTCATTAAATCAAAGATGCCATCCTCTAGAGATTTAAAGTCAGTCAGTTTTTTTCTTTCATAGCCTCTGCGATAAACCTATTAACCTAACACTTCTCGGGATATGCCTTAAAGTTAATGCCCGCCACAATACAAACTTGATAAAATTTTGTGACTTTAAGGAGCAATATTTTTGTTTGCTTTAAATGTATCACTTTCTAACTTGGCAAGTTTATTTAAAGATTAAGGCGCTCTTTCCGGCAGTGTTAATGGATAATGGCTGACTGGTCTTTGTCCACACTAAAAAAAAAAAACACGGTAGAAGGGTCTATTGTTGTCAAGACTAACCTTCACTGCAATTATCCCCTCTCCAACCAGAAAAACACAAGCAGCCATCTACAAATTTAAAGAAAGACATAACATGACTTGTAAGGTCTTCACATTTTCACCTGGCAGCTCTTTATGAATTGCTACTCTCAAAAATTATTGTCCTGCAGTAAGAGTTTTCAATCACTACAATAACCTTACTGGCATTTTTGTAGATCTGTTGATCATTTATAACTCCTTGACTATAATTCCTGTATTGATTTTTACTGTCTTTTCTGTTTACAGCATCACAATACATTACAAGCATTCCAATAACTGCTTGCATTGGGCTTGTCCCTGCATAGAATTTCATTTGTTGGCAGCATTTTATTAATATATTTTTCCCTTATACATATAAGTTATATTTTTGTGTGGCAAGGCATTCCTTCTGAGAAAATCAATGTTGTAGTAGATAGAAACTTCCAAGGATAATGTCAAAAGTTACTACTGCAGGAGAAATGTTTGAACATGATGCTTTCATATACTACTCCATGGAGATTACAATAAGACACATTTTGCAGGATAATTTTCAAACTGAGTCAACATAAAGTATAGCCTGTCTTGACTCACCTTGTTCAGAGCACACTCCATTTGATGAACAATTATTTTCTTTACACTTTACTACATCACAAGATTCCCCAGTCCACTGACTGTCACAAACACACCGTCCCATCACACACTGTCCATGACCATTGCAGTTCCTGGACACACAGTCGGGCTCATGTGCGCACACAATTGTGGTCACCTGTCTTGGGCAGTTGAACTTACCACTAGAGATAACAAAAAGGGAGAGCTGATTTAAAAAAAAGGTCCTTAACGAAGAAAGAAGAAAGAAAAGCTAACAGAATCATTACACTTGATGGAGGAAAAGACAAGACGTTCGAATTACAGTCAAAGCTCCCCTAGCGACCACCCTCATAAGCAACCAGCTCTACTTATGACCACCTGTGTGAAACCCTGTTTGAACTGCGACTTAAACTTTGTAATGAAAATCTCTCATAAACGACCACTCCTGTAAGCGTCCATGACCACTTTTGGGATTACCCAACTGGACTTTTCCTTTGTTTAAGGGAGCAAGGGATGGCACAGTGGTGAGAGTGCTCGCCTCCCACCAATGTGGCCCGCGTTCAAATCCCAGCGTCAACGCCATATGTGGGTTGAGTTTGTTGTTGGTTCTCTCCCTTGCTCCAAGAAGTTTTTCTCCAGGTACTCTGGTTTTCCCCTCTCCTCAAAAACCAACATTTCCAAATTCCAATTCGACCAGGAATCAGGTAGATGAAGAACCACTTTGTGGATGTGCTACCTACAAATCGTTATTTATTTATTTATGTATCTATGTATCTCGTATGTGAGACCACTCAGACTTGATAAAACAGGAACTGTGAGTTAATTGAACAGCTTCAAAATCTTCTGATATAGATCAACTCATTCTTGCACTAATATTTAGATTTGGGGTTATTTTGGTCTGAAAAATTGGACATAAAGTATAGTTGTATCTATATATATCATGTATAAAGACACTCATTAAACATTAATTTCCTTTTGATTTTTTAAGAATTATTAATGGATTTTGAAGCTCTTGTAAGTGACCACCTTCTATTATTTTACCGTGCGGTCGCTTACGAGAGCTCATTCTCGTAAGCGATCAGCTCTAGTTACAAACACTTGTTTTGAATTTCTGCGGTGGTTGCTTACTAGAGCTTCGACTGTATATAAAATCTCACAAAAAGCAATCACTGATGCTTGGCATAAACAAAATCACTGCAAAAACCACAACGTGGCTCGAAATAAAAAACCTATTTACTCTCCACATTGATTCTTCTTAATTCAACAAGTCACAGTTTCAAAGGCAAGGGCAATTTGGTTGTTTACAATAAAGATTGTTGAAATTTTTGAACTCCACGCAAGCATGTGATCACCCGTTTTTGTACATTTATTTGCCGTCACTGCACGACTACGATGTGAAAGTGTCTAATTTCTCATTTTGTGGAGAACGTGAATACAAGACAATGACTTTCTCTCTCTTTTTCTGAACTTTGATACAGCATTTTAGAATTCAGTTCCAGAAAAATTTGCCAACATATGACCAATTAAACAAGATGAAATAAGCGCAATAAAGGTCAAAGCAGTGAAAATTCACTTAATTTTAAGTAATGTCTTCATAGCCTTCGCCGTTGTTGTTGTTTAAGCTCCCTAATGTAGGTTTTATGCAACTACAACCCTGGTCAAAACGTCTTGGGACACTTGGGGAAATTAGGTGCAAAGACACACTTTGCTAAATTAACTCATTTTCTGCCTCTTGAAAAAGCTTGGGGATGTTGCTATAAGGGGCTATTTCTGCTGTCCCCCTCTCCCCCAAGCAGTGTTGATTGTGTTGAATTAAAACTTGAATACATAACGTCAACATGGCACCGAGGGGGAAGGGGGGAGGGAAGATGCCTCAATTTGACGAGCTATTGTGTTAGCGTCCTAAGAGTTTTGACCAGGGTTGTAGTTCCGGGTGTAACAGGTTTTACTCAGTGACCATTGAATGATAGCAAGTAAAACAAATGTAACACTTAAGTTAAGCACTTACCATTGATCTGAAGGATAATTGACAACAGTTCCATTCACCACCATTGTTGAAGAGCCTCCACCATCAAGGTTTATGGCATTTACAAGACCAAATTTTAACAGAAGATCAGCAAAACTGTACAAGTCGATTCTTTCAAACAACAAAATAAAATACTTCATCAGTACGTTACGGCCATTATTGTGAACTGCTGCTTATAAATGTTGTAGTTAATTTTTTATCTCAGGTAACTTTTATTTTTCCTTTGTTTCAACTTCGTTAGCATACATTATCATACCCAAAAACAAAAGAAAAACAAAAATTACCTGACATAAAAAATTAACTACAACATAAACCCTGGCCTTATATATTTTTGTAAAGGTTTAGGAGGGCTTTTAAACAGAGGTGCTTATATTCAATAGGGCTTTTTATACAAACTGGAATATAAAAAGCACTCTGAAACAAGCTAAAACAGCGCAAATCAAAATTTATTTGCATTAAATCAGTACTTGACAATTACTTTTTTGGACACTAGGCCATGGGCTAGCAAGTGAAATAAATCACTTGCCCAAGAGGACAAGTCACTGGTCAAAAAAAAAAAAAAAGGCCAGAAAAAATACACACAGGGGGTAAGGACCCACTCTACTCCTTCTGGTGTCCAGTCTATAAACTATATATTTTAAAACGAAATGCAAATGAATAAACACTTGCTGTGTTATCTTTGTTTGTTTTCAATTCTTTATTAATACAGTCAATTCATTTCATGAAGGTCCAACTTTAAACTGGGAGAGACAAAAAACGGAAATTTTCTGTTTCTGTGATAAAAGCATAGTTTGAATTTGCTTATCTCTTAGCGCTACTGTTCGAGTACACACACCGCCACAAGTTCCACAACACATTTTTTCCGCTAATGAATCCCAGCCGAGGATATGTTTCTTTCAACCTCCGGAGATCTAGAAAATGACAACCTTTTGCATCTCTTTCCCTTCAGACTGTGTGAGGTCCTCTGGCAAACAACGAAAATCTGCTTAAGAATCATTGGCCATTGAAGGATGCCTTCTCTTACATGCGTGCAAAAATTCCAAAATCAGGCGCACCTGTGATGGATTTCACCCAGCTCAGGCATAATTCCATTTCCAACATGGTATCCGTTTTGTAAGTCAATCGTACGATTAGGTTTTACATTTAATACTCAAGCGATAGAAACTAACTACTGATGAAGCGTATTAGAAAAAGAACTTCCCAAGCTCCAGAAGTTGTTTAAAATTAATTTTCTCTAGTAAAGTAACTGGTCTAAGGGCTAGTAGGAGCACATGTTTACAAGCCCAGCATGAAGTTTCACTAGTCTAGTGGACTAGCAGTAGTGTCAAGCACTGCATTAACTGATTTCTTTATTATTTTTATAATTTTAAATAATTTTTGCAGTGTTCTTCATGACCTATTCATCATACCAATCACTACCCAGTCCCTTTATGTACTGTATACTGAAAAAAATTGAAAATTAGCTCCTCCAATTATTTGGGAAAAAAAAAGCTAAGAAAACTGTCAATGAGTGATCATAAACTTTATTCGTTAGGGAAATTTTACCCATGCTTACTTTTTAGTTTAGAAAGGTAAATGTTGATTTTCTTTCACAGCAATAAGAACATTAAGAGATTGTATTTCTGGTTTCTTGAAATTCCATGGCAACTGAACTTAGTGAAAAGAATCCCTCTAAGTCATGTGATTAACACCAGACTAGCTTCTATTCAATATTCTTTTACCGCCAATTAAATAAAATTATACGATTATCAAGGAAGGAAAAAAAATTCTTACCCTCGCTTATGAGTTTTTCCATCTACCTGCACCATCACGACTCGCCCTTGGCTATCATGACCAAGCGCTGTTCTGGCCGACAAAACACCCGCAAAAAGGTCCATAGGTCCTGTCTCCTCCGTGTCACGACATTCTGCCTTTTTGCTCTCGTTTACATAACTAGATCCATTTCTCAAAAGCCACACAACACCAGAAACAAGCTGAATAAAAGGATTTTCTTTCCGAAGAACGTCTTCCTCGGACAAATATCCTACAACAAGTGTACCGTCCTGCCGGATTCCGAAATTAGCATTTTGAACGCCGCTAGAATCTTGTACTTTTCTCCCGTCACTGAAAATATTTCCATAGCACATGCCGTCCCTAGTTCTAAACATTCCTCCATTAGTAGAGACGAAACAATTTCTCTGCTTGCCAGTTTCGGCGACAGTCGCTCTCGTATATTTACTACAACCTCCGACTTCTTTCGGTTCTAAAACAGAGATAGTCCTTATCGGATCCTCCACCGTTACAATACGTCCTACGACATTCAACGTTTTACCATCTCTGTTAAATTCGTGGTAGAAATTGTTCACTTGTACAAAAGGTTTTTCGGGGTTTAGGAGTCTGGAAACATTGAATATTTCGTGGGTTGTGTTGCCACGTTCAATCGGTTGGCAGTCCCGTACAAAGCGATGTGTTCTTTTCGTTCTGTAGTAATCCTTGTATGGCGTAAGGATGTCAGCTACAAAAGGATCTTCTGTATCTCCATATAATGTAGTTCCCATGGTTAGAAAATAAAGTAAAGTAGTAACAAAATAAACGTAAAGAACTCTCATCTCCTCTGCTCGTTTGCTGTTGGAGGTAGTTCATAGTTCATGCAACTTTTGCAAGAAGTTTGCCAATATCTTTTGCGCCCGTGGAGAAAACGTCAGCGGTAAAATACACCAACAGCTGATTGGTTGTGAATGCGTAATCAACCTTCCTCGAATATTTCGACTGTCAAAATAGTGTGCAAATCCGTCTGATAAGGTTTCCGGACGGATATGTTGCCTACAAAGTTCGTGGTTCAGCCGTCCGAGTCTCTTAAATGCCCAATTTGTAGAGAACTATTCGAGGATCCGGTTATTTCGACTCAATGCGGGCATACATTTTGTAGAAACTGCATTCGAAATGGCGTCTCACTCACCGGAAACTCGGGAACAAAATGCCCCTTGGATGGTACGATTTTACAACGGTTTCATTTGGTGTCGAATTTAGCCGTGAAAGGTCAAATAGAGGACCTGCAGATCTACTGTAGGCATGGTTTAACGAGAACTGATTCGGAAGAAGATTTTGAAATAGATTTAACTGGTTGTCAAGAAAGAATTTCTTTTGGCAAGCGAATCGAACATGAAGAAGCCTGTGGATTCGCTCTAGTACCCTGTCCTAATAGCTCAAACCAGTGTGGGAAATTTCGGCGGAAAGCTTTGGACGATCACCTTAAAGACTGTGCTCAGTACCGTTGCCTTTACAGCGTAAAGGGTACGTGATTTCATTTTATTGAGGTTGTTCCTTTGACGCTGTTCAACTCAAGTATCGTTAATTAAAATTAAATGCCGCCTTTTCATTCTGTGTTTTTTTCTTTGTATAAAAAGTAAGCTCAACTCAGTTCATTATTTATACATTGAAAAGACATCTGCTCTGTTGAAAGGTGATGTCAGTGAACAACTCATTTTAACACTGTTGGAGAGATTTCATTTTCATAAGCTTGTTGTATAATTATTGTTTTATTAAAATGATTGTCCCAGTAGGTGCATTTGTGTCAATGAAATATATTAGACTGTTAATCCTCGTCTTAAAAAATATTCAGAATAAGAAATCCATGAAAACTTTTGTCTTTTAATCACTTGTCTGCCCGTTAAAGCTTTCGACATGTGAAAAAAGAGCAAGCAAACAAAACAGAAAAAGCTGTACATCATATCCCAATTTTGACAACTGATCCAAGCCGTTATAAGTTAAAAAATGGTTGTTTCTCTTGCAGGATGTGAACATGTTGGTACAAAATTGAATGTGGATGAACACTGTAATACTTGTCCGTACAAAAACAGTGCAGATCCTCCAAAATGTCAAGCTCTCCATTCTGGGGTAAAGTAATGAATGTTGACAATTAAGTGCAATTTTGTTGGTCTTTAACATTTATAGAGAAAGTATCCTTAGCCCAAGTCCTTTTCCATAAAACGTGAAAAAAATCATGCTTGAATAGCCTGATTTGAGCCCAGATTACTAAGAATAAACAAACAAGTGTAAATTTCACATTATGTTGTCCTTCATGCAGTCATTCTTCACAGTATGTAACAAAACTAAAGTAAGGCATACAATCGTGGACAAAAGTCCGGCGAGAAATTCCCCTTTTATGGCCCTTTTTTGTCTAAAAAAAATTGCATTTATTTGTATTGAACTCTAGCTAGAAGGGAGGGATGACTGGCACTAGTTTCTTTCTCTGACATGCACTCTATGCAACTCATTTGCCATGTGCTGGTACAGATGGTAGCTTTGCTCGCAAAACATATTACCCAGTCCTAAACCCAGCAACAGGAAAGTAAGTTTGCTACGATTACCACCAACGTGAAGGTTGCCACTTTGCCTCTTCCTGTAAATACGATCATGTTTGCATCAAACCGCTGTGCTTGTGAACCCACTCACAATGGTAGCAACAGTCTGATACCGCTCAAGACCCCCAATACTGAACCCACACTCAACTGCAGAGCTTTCTCCTTATGGTACTTTGACTTCAGAACTTAGCAGGAGATGTCTCGACCACATTGTTAAATGCAGGGACTGATCCCGTCTAAAGGACACAATATCCTTCAGAATCTGGCGAAAGTTAACCTACTCACGCAGAGCCCTTCTCAGAATTTAAGCAGCAGCCCTAAGCAGCCAAGGTCTCCACAGACTTAGTTTTCAAGACATGAGCAACATAACTAAACAATGACGTGGACATGGAATTTATCCTGCCTAGTCCCTGTACAGCCTGTCCCAGGCCTTCTCAGTCAATGCATTTTGGTGACATATCTGCGACGAACAGCCAAAAACTCATTAATGGACCACATGACCTGAAACGCCTCGGCCACCCACAATAATAAGGCCTAGGGACTAGGCAAGAATTTATCTTAGATGCTGTTAAAAATGGATTTCAGCTCCTTTCTCCTGATTCAGTGATTTCACATACCTTTACTTACAACAATATGTCTGCTCTGCAGCCAGGAGCAAAAGATCAAATTGAAGCACAATTAGTCAAGGGTCTCGAAAAAGACCATTTTGATATAGCAGACAAGGCCAACATACCCATTATCCTTTAAATACCTTGGAGCTGTACTAAAAAAGGACTCCAGTGAATTATGAATGATCGTGGATTGTAGCCGACCCTTAATGATGGATGCTAACTCATATAATTGTGGATTTAGAACACTACAAGTATGTTGCTGTTGTTGATGCAGCAAATCACTGTCAACCTGGTTGTTGGCTGACAAAAGTTGACTTAAAACATGCAGGCCTACAGAGGCGTTGGCACACACTCCGACAGCTGGTGAGTTATAGGAATGTCGTGGTTCTTCAGTGACTCAAACACCCACCTACCTCTGTGATAAGCATCTTTCTTTTGTAACCAGGCTCTCACCAAGAGTTTTTCATTGCCTCACACAAATGATCTGTTGTATGATGGCCCAGATAGGGTTGTATACTGCGCTGGCATATCTTGATGATTCACCTCCAACAACTCCTTGGCAAGCTTAAATGGGCAGCACGTTTTGTTCAAGGGGGCTGCACACTTGTTAGACATCTTATTACCTTGACAACTTGGTTAAACACCTGTATCATCCAATCTATCTAAACCTAAATGTGAGAGCCAACATAATGTGGTGGACCTGTCTCCTGATGGCACACAACTGTAAAACTCTGTTTCCCTCAGCCATCCCAGAAGTTCCTAGAACAGTGCTTACTGATGCCTCCCTGTCTGGTGGGGGTCAGAAACAGACTGGGGGTGTGTCAACTGGGCCTTAGATTTCCCATCTCTATGCTCTCTCAATATCAATTACAGGGATACATTTACCATTGTTTTAGCTCCACTAGACTACACACCGTTGGGCACCTTATGGTCAGGTCTTAAGGTATTGATCAAGACAGACAGTCAGGTGGCTGCAGCCATTCTAAAAAAAGGCTTAAACTGTTGCCCGGTGATCATGGGCAGGGTTCATTGCCTGTTTTGGCTTAAGAAGTATTACAACTTCAGTTTGTTCATCAGGCACATCCCAGGAACAACCAGCTCCCCAGCAGATAGTGTTTTACCCCTTGATGATGTGCACCACTGGCCAACGTTCCAAGCATGGCTCTCCACATCCCCTGGATAGAATGACTTTGAATCTCACATGCTGCCGTTGTCTCCTGCTCTCTGTGGATCCAAGGGATCAGCAGTAACTTGGCCATGAAGTCACCAATTTCCAGTGTCAAATAATATGCATCTACTACCAAGTCCACGTACATGAGTCAAGTGCATTCATACCTATCCTTTTTCTGTATACTACGGTTTAATACCAACCTCTCTCAGCAGCAGCATTACCTTTAATCGCTATGCAGCTTTCCTAGCAAGGTCACTCTGAGCATCCTCCATCCCAGCTTATGTGTATTTGAATGTGGTTTGCATTCTACACCTTGAATATAGTCTGACTGATCCAACCAAAAACAATTTTCAGCTGGCAACGACACTTCAAGGAATCAAGCCTGCAAAAGGTTTAAACGCAGTCTTTCAAAAGAAACCAATTACACCCCAGATCCTGTTAGCCTTCAAGAGCCACTTAAATTTGGATAGCCCTTTGCATACAACTTTCTGCACAGAAACTTAAAATACTTTTGTCCCAAGGTAGTCATTTTAGAAAGATTCAACATGACTGCCGAAAATTAGCCTGTTACACTGCCAGAGCGGCTCCAGTGGGTCTAAGCTTTAGCATAAGCCATTTTGAAATAAAACTTCCTGTTGTTTAT
The DNA here is from genome assembly GCA_964035705.1 of Porites rus. Lineage (NCBI taxonomy): Eukaryota > Metazoa > Cnidaria > Anthozoa > Scleractinia > Poritidae > Porites > Porites rus. The sequence goes on from OZ037993.1 coordinate 19,985,443, forward strand.
TTCTTGGCAGTCTTCTGAAGAGTTACGCTCATCAGTACAAGTTCTTTCAGAGCGAGTTTCGTGGCTAGAAAACAATCAAGATGCTCTGATGACACAAGTTGAACAGTGTAACAGGTACATTTCCATTTGTCTTTTGATAGAGAAAATTTTGGGATGTGTATAGTTACATGTATTAATAGTGATAAAAATAAAAACATTCTTTTAAATTAATAGCAGCTTTAGCTACAGTCTATAAGAGGACAACAAAAACTAGGATCAAACAAAACAACTGACAGATTTCCCTATGTTGAAGTTTCTTTTGCCGACTCTTACAGCAACCCTGTTTGAAGAAATTGTTTGGGTGAATAATCTATAAAGAGCAGTAATAAGAGAACCTCAGAGGAATATCTATGAACCTTTAAAGATAATTTACACTGATTTTGTGAATAAAATATGAAAGCTGAAACTAAAGATTTTACGAAGAAAAACGAAGGAATTGACTCCATTTTAAGGGGTGCGTTGGATTGATAAAGTGATGGAGATAATTAAATAATTTTGAGGGAGGGAGGGGGTAAGATGATTAAGAAAATATATTTTATTGAGAGGAAAAGGGGGCTTTATTTAAGAGGATACTTTGTGAGGTGGTGAAACCTAGTTGGCAAGTTACTGTTTCATGGTCAAATAAATTAATTATTGTTACTTTGAATGTGGCATCCCTCACTGGGACTCTGTCCTCATTACAGAACCCTGCTCTAATATTTTTATTGTGCTGCCAATGTTAAACAAAATATATGGTTTTTTAAATTATTATTTCTCATGTCTGGCTCACAAATTTGCGCCATTTAAGCAGACGTTATAAGGAAAAAAATGCAAGATCTAAGTAAGTGGTAGCCCAGTGGATCAAGGGTTAGGTAACCACAATTCTGTATTTTGCTTTAGTTCAATTTCCAGATTGTCTGAAACAGTGGAAGACTTATCGTTCCAAGTGGAACAACTCACTGTCATTCTGAAGCGATCATCACTTTATCGTGAAATGTCAGTGACATCCATTCCAGACACCATAAACAGCTCACAGAGCACAAGTCCTGATGAAACTGGCCAGCTTTCTTATTCATATGGCCATAAATCCAGACTCAAGCCTTCTAACATGGTATCATCAACACATCATGATGCTTGGAGCATACCTTGTGTCTTCAAGTGCATTGGTACATTAAGGTATGTTTCTGGGTCTGCTTGCCCTTTGCCACACTGTTGCAGGAAGCCACTCATGTTTATATTGGAGTTACTAGAAATGCCAGCTGCTTACTGGAAAGAGTGGGGGATAGATTAACTTTTTACAGTCAGTAGACAAAATTTCAACACCTAAAAGTGATGGTTCCATAGGTAATCTGCAACTACATATACAGTCAACTCTCCCTAAGACAGACACCTTTGGGACCAGTACTATGTGTCCGTCTTAGAGAGAAGTCTGTCTTTTAGAGAGTCATATAAAGAGGTTTCCGTCTTATAGAGGTGTCCGTTAAGAGAGAGTTGACTGTGCATTTTTTTTTCAATTTATGCAAAAAGGTGTGGATTGCACACAAGTTTTCACACTAACTGTAAGTTATGACATTGTTTATCTTTCAGAGGTCATCGTGGAAGCATATGGTCTCTGGTTTCCAGGGGCCATCGTCTTTTTAGTGCCGGGGGAGATCAAGTTATTAAAGTTTGGAACATGGAAAATGTGCGGCTGGCAAAATGTACTGAGGTCCTTGAGGGTCACAGTAATGATGTAAGTTAAGTAAAGAAATTTCAATTAAGATATATGTTTGGGAACCATCTGTTTCTTTTGCAGTAGTCTGGCAGTGGCCAGTCACTGCAAATTTAAGTTACATGTACCGCATTTCCCTTATTAAATGCTGGCCCTATAAAAGCGTGCTTATGCTGCCAATTTGCAGACTACTCTTCATTAGGCTGATATTTCTATCTAATAGAAAGCCAACATGGAAAACAGCATTAGACTGATTTCCAAAATCTCCAGTTGTACAATAATCTTTTGAAAATCAGGCTGTTTTTTGTATTTGCCGTATGTAATATTCCTTGTAAAATTGAGCAGAGAAATTGTACTGTGTAATGGGATTAGTGGTTATGAATTACAGGATGTATTAAACCTAAATACCTCTGCAGTAGTAAGGAGACGTTTTAAGTAGTATTTGCACTAACAGTAGACATAAACAGCCTTCTTTTTTCTTCAGATTCATGCCATGTGTATTGGAGGTGGAAAGCTGTACAGTGTGGCATCTGATCAGTCAATAATATCTTGGAACTTAGAAAATTTAACTCTGCATAAGAGAGTAGAGGTATTGTCAGTGGTGTTTTGACGTCCTTAGAAATGCTTTTGAATGGAAGTACAGTCCAACCTCTATAACTCTTCAAAAACCCAATATCCACACAAAACTCCTCATTCTGGTCTCCCTACATTTTTTATAGAATTAATTGAGAGAATTTGATATGAAATCAGAGCATTTTTCCCTAGCTGATCATATTATCAATAATAATTACTGCAACCTTTTCTCTTGATAATATATTGAAACTGAAAAATTAAGGGCAAGTGACTCCTTAAAAGAGGAGCACCAAACGAGAGTGTTTGGCGTGGAAGCATCCATGGGGCGGGGGAGGTACTTCCTTATAAGAGGCTAATGGGGTTGTGCCGTTGGATGGGGTCGCATTTTCATGACTGGAGTGACTATAATGGGATCGCATTTTCAATAGAGTTACTAGAACTGGGTCGCACATTTTCAGATTTTTGGGGGTAAGATAGTTCTTCATATTTACGGCTAGAAAACATACCAGATTGTTTGTACTGTAGGTGAAAAGTAAAGTGTTCTTCTGTGAAAGGTTTGAACCCAGGAGTCATTTCAAAAGGTTGAGTTTGATCGTCTGGGTGAACGTAGTCCTGACTAGGACTGTTGTTGTTGACAGTGACTGATGTTTTGACAACCTGTGCGGTAGTCATCTTCAGAGTCAAAGTGAGTTGCATCACGTTTGATGGTCTTATACTCTGGTTATTGATCTGATTGGTCAATTATGTCGCGATGTTATTGGTTGTCTGTCAGTTAAGCCGTGATGTTATTGGCTATGAAGACTCGTAATCAGTGATTGGTGCATTTCGATCTGTCTATTGTCACAGTTAAACAGTCGTCTATTGTTAGTCAAATTGTCAGTTCTCCAGTAAGTTGTTCTCTCGTAGTTAGTTTTGCTTGATCTCGTCAATAAGTCATTTGTATGGTGCTGGTAACTGTTGGCTACGATTCAGTGGCGTTTGTTCTAAGTTAGTAAACCAGCTTTCTAAAATAAGACGTTGATAGTAGTCTGTAGAATACGTTATACATGTCGCAGAGTCCCAGTCAATTTGATGTTTCGTCTTTAAATGGTGCTCAGCAATGTGATTTTTAGTGTTCTTCGTTCAGTTTAAAAAGTGGGTCAATTCATAAAAATAGAAAGTGATTAAGTTTGGATCTTGAAAATTACATATTTGCCGAAAAGTGACTAACATGGGGTCTATAATTGGTCACAGAATAGACTATAATGGGGTAGGGGCTCTGAGAGGCCAGTGGAAGATACCCGGCCCCAATGTACCCAAGTTCCCCCGCCCCCCCCCCCCCCCCAAAAAAAAAAAAAAAAAAAAATCACTCCCAGGAATGGTGTAAAATTATGTGGCTGCAGCCGCTGTATAAAAGTTGCTGTTTAACAGTGAGGCTTTGTTTATTGTGGTAACTAGTTGCTAAGTAGAAGGCAGATACTCAAATGGTGGCCACTTAATGGAGGTTGGACTCTACTATCATGATAAATATAATTAAAGTAATTTTTTAATAATTATAATAATTAGTTTAATAATTAAACTATTTATTATATTTATTGTTATTAAATGTATTTAATATTGTAAGTGCAAGTGATATGTCTCCATACTACCAGCCTTGATTGGCTATGCTTTTTGCAAGTAGTCTGTACATGTAATGTATTGATTAGTTTGTGTTGTGTTTACTGTAAAAATGACCTAATAAACGCCGGGGTGTCTATTTAATTTTAGAGGTCCAAGAGGGGGCATTTGATACATAGGAGGCATTTAAAAGAGAGGGGCATTTATTGTCATAACCATAACAAGCTCAACCAAACTAATAAGCTCTTGGCTAAAATATTAAGTTAGTTTAAAAATAGCAGAATATTCTCTCCATCAGTTGATATGTCTTGGCAGTTTAGAGACTGATATATCTCTCTGTCTTTGAAATCCCAACATTGATGTCAGAATCCTTGCTCAGGGTTATTGTGTTGCCATTGCTAGTCTAGCAAGAAACTGAAAGAATTGAATGATTTTGCTAATTCCTAGTATTTTGGAGTAATTCACTTAGCGGGCATCTATTAGACAGGGGGGTGTTCATTAGAGAGGGGCATCTAAAACTATTTTAACAATGTATAGGGGGGTATTTATTTGGAAGTGGGCGTTTATTAGGTCATGTACGGTATCCCAGTTATAAGTAGCTATTGGTCACCAAATGTAAATATTAATTATTTTGATTAACATTTTTCTGATTGATTGTTGATAGTGATGTTGGTTCTTACCCTTGCCATATGGGCTTTTTCCAGTAGGTACTTTCTTTAAAAAATTCCCTGTTCTCCAAATTGATACAATCCACTGGCTTGCTCTGGTAAAAAAACAAAACAAAACAAACACAAAATGTGTTCATTTCTGATTCCTGTTGTGTTTCTTATTTTCTCAGCATGCCCATGACAATATAATCTGTGCTATAGTTTACAACGGAAAGTTTCTCTTTACTTCCTCTCATTCTTGCATCAAGGTAAATATGCCCCAGTGTTCTATTCTAGGGGGTGGTGTTGGTAAGAGTCCTTAGGGTACTCTAGAAAGGTCCTGAGCTGGAACCCTTGTATCATGCTACAATCGGAGACAAAATCAGTTGACAGCAAACACCCCAACTTTGAATAGAGGTGGGAGGGGGGGGGGAGGGGTGTGGATTTCTTTGTTCTCTGAAGTAACCCTGTTTGAGTACAATTTCTGGTTGTAGGTCCTATTTGCTTTGCCTTCCATTAGCCCCGGTAGGCATTTTGGTGCTATTCAAATATATTAATAATGTGCTGTGTGCAAAGTTTATACCTGTAGTCTCACCTCCCATAAGCAGATGCCTTCAGGACCAGGCTTAGGTGGGCCCTTACGAGATTTGTCCTTTAGTTTGATTTTGTGGGGTATGAAAAGGATGTCCATGCCCAAGAGGTGTCCATGAATGGGTGGTTAAAAATGTAGAGTTTTGCTGGTGAAATTGCTCAAACTGAAGTTTGCAGTTTGCAAACAGTAGTTGTCTGTAAGTGGTAGCTTGACTGTATGCAATGATTTCTTGGGATGCCATGGGAAAAAATCGATTATGAATTCAAAGTAAACTTAATTTTGTTTCTCCTTGTATGTGCAAAAACTAGAGATCTTTATTTATTATTATGCTAATTCATTTTAACGTAGTGACTTCATCAGGGCTGTTATGATTAATTGACTGACTCTTTCGTTTGAAATTTTTACTGACTTGTTAGTGTCTTATTTAAAGGTTTGGGAAGCATCTACTCTCCAGGAAGTACATAAGGTACCAGACCTTCATCACTGGGTCAGAGCACTTGCCTTAGATGTCAAAAGGGTGAGTTGATATTCAGTAAAAACAGCTGATCCTCCATTAAGCGGCCTCCCTCTATCAACCAGCCATTGATCAAAGTCCCAAAATAGAGAATTTATAGTCTCACTAATAGCGAACAGCAAACATCAGATTCATGTTGAAAAATTCTCAAAATAGAAAATGAGCAGATAAAACAGCCAAATACAATTCTTATAGATAAAACTGGCGTGAATCTACCGATTGATATTTACGCATGTTATAATGAACAGTAAACGGTGACGTAAGGGAAAACCTTGTCCGTGGTCCGTGGTACAGGTGTCGTTTGCCGTAAATATGACTATAAATCTCTCTAATAATTGTAGAAAAGAATAATGTAAATTAGACCTACAATCGGCAACAAAATGAGTTGAGACACGGGCTTTTTTACGTTTTATGAACTTCAAAAGGAGGAAATATAGCTTTCCTCCCCCATCCCCTCCATGCAATGTTGTGCCCTTGTTCTAGCTACCTATAGAAAACAACAAACACCCCAACTTTGAATGGGACAGGGGAGGGGTGCAGATTCTTTTGTTCTCCGAAGTTACCCTATTTAAGTACAATGTTTCAACAATTTTGTCGCCGATTGTATATTAAGCAGCCACCCTATTGCTTGTTTGTTTCCTTTCTGCTAAAGATTATGCTTATTTATGAAAAACCTCTTTTGAGAGGCCAACCTTCATTAAGCAGTCAATTTCTGGTCCCCCAAATGTGGCCATTTAATGGAGTTTCAACTGCTCACTCTCTTTGACTGTTTTAATACGCATATAATGGTGTACGTAAATAGTTTCCAGCAAAGTGAAGCATTCATCCCAGTGGCAGATCCAGACCTTCAGATAAGGGGGGAGGGGGCGGGGGGTCATCCAGACCCTGAGATAAGGGGGGGGGGGGGGGCGGTCTCAAAAAAAATTATTTTCCGCCCTTCAGGCCTCAGTTTGGTCTAAAACTAAGGGGGCGGCGGGTCCCCCAGGCTCCTCCCATGGATCCGTCACCCAGTCCAAGAACTCCAGCCGCCGGGTGAGCTGCCTTTAGCTTTATTAGAATAGGAAGAAGAACTTGGGGAAGAATGCATGATGGGCTTAAAGATAAAAAACTTCATAAAGACTATTGAATATGCATTTATTTGTTATTTTATATCTTTTTTTTCAAAATACTCCAGGAAAAACTTTTCAGTGGTTCTCACAACTTAGTTCATGTATGGGATGCCACAGGATCATTTGGTCTCCGTGGAACCATTGATCATTCATTTGGCTCAGTTTACTCACTGGCTGCTACTAGACAATTTATAATAGTTGGTTAGTTTTTCCTTTTATTGATATGGCCTCTGTTCAGCTAACACTGGCACCGTTTGCGGATGGACTTATCAGGCATTTCCTTTCCACAAGAAAGCAGTGTGTGTGATGACCAAAATTATGAAAACTAATGATTTAGAGGTATCACGTCCTCATAACAATTGTTCTTCGTCCACTTGACCGTACCAGTCCTGGTTAACTGTAAATTTGAAACAATCCCAGCGAGAACCAACAACAAACTCAACTCACGTGTGAGCCAGCTTTGCTCCCTGCCGATTACCTTGTAAGGGTCTGAAGACGTAAATGCATGTGTTATCAAAAGTCACGTAGTTAGTAGTTACATCCCAGGGTGAAATCAAGGTCTGAAGGAGTTGAGGTGGTGTGATCGTTTGTGCCACTTGCTCTGCGTTGTCTTTATAATGGGTACGAGTGGCGTAACAGTGAATGTAGACCCGGGACGGACTCTCACGTAAAAGTGACGGGCATGCTTGTTGTTTTGCTGAAAGATAGAAATTGCATATTTTGGTCTCCCTTAGGGTGTACAGGACCAAATGCACTATATTTTACCGTAAAGGAATCACTTAGGGTAAAAGTTAAAAAGGAAAAATGCCGTCATACTGTGTTGGTGTATTGCCTCCTTTAGGGGTAAAATAACGACCGAACCCCTCCCAGATTGGTCTCCTCTAGGGATTTATAAAGAGCCCTTACGAAACTACGACGGCGAAGGCAACGGGAATGTTTAAGGGCCTGTTTACATGGAGTTGGGGGACCCCAGATAGGTGATGTAACATGTGGCGGGTCACACCACCTATCATGTGAACATCATCGAATTAAAATGAGAGATTATATGGGCAGGCGGGTTACCCCACCTAAGCGGGTTACCTCACCTACCTGGGGTCTCCCAGCTCCATGTAAACAGGCCCTAAAACAGAATAGTTTTTATGAGCAAAAGAACAACTCTGCACGTGCATCACGCTTTTTGTACATTTCTTTGCCGTCCCTGCCCAACTACTACGTGAAATGACCAAATTTTGAGTTGACTTGAGAACGAGAACGGCAAGGCGATAAATTTTGCTTTCTCTCTCTTAACTCGGATGCGGTCCCCTCCCTTCAGTTCTAACTTAACTTCCCGACTTTCAAGTGACTGGGTGACTTGGTTTAAGGGCGAAAAAGTTTCAAAGGACGCGAAGTCTGTTTTTCAGCGACGTTTTCATTGGCGTCGCCGTTGTCGGATCTTAAGGTCCCTGATTAAGTTATCCAACAAGCATCTCTATCACTTTTATACAATGTAAGTCACCCCTTCCCCCAGGAGTGTAGCTTAGCAATGCGATGGACAAGCCTCCCGTCCAGAGGCCGCAAGAGGGAGCACTCCTGATTGCTTGTTTCTAGAGTAATTGCGCCTCCTACGAGACTCCACATTTTGCAAAAAGGTTGTAAGCTTCTTGATGCATTTTTGACAAGTTTGAATTTCAGCATCAAGGGCGCTTATTGCTTCTCCCTCCTTAAATGAACCTTATTTAGCTTGATTGTTACCAATAGTTTTTACAATCTCCACAGGTACGTACAACCAGAACATTCACGTGTATGACGTCAACACGTACCAGTATGTTAAGGCGCTTGTTGGCCATATTGGTACAGTCACTTCTTTAGTACCGGCAACCACAGGGAAACTGCTCTTCTCAGCTTCTTACGACACCACAGTGCAGGTACACTCATGTTAGGAGTGCAGTTAGCAAAGACATGACGTCAGTGACGACGGTGCGCGCAGGTCCGAAAAACAAATTGACCAATGGAATAGCGGCTAACTGAGCACCGGAAGTGCCGTCAAGGTCTTTCTGCGCACTTTCACGTTCTCATTTGACGTTGCGTTGTCTTTGCTAAATCTGCCTAATATGTCTAAAATAATATGCGAGTACGCTTTAATCGTTCTAAGGGTGATAAAATTTATGCTAAAGTAGGGCATTTTCATGTAGTTTGCCTCTTCGGTCTCCGTCCCCAGTTATAGATCTTGCATATCACAAGGATAGTGTCTCATAAGAAAACTAAACATGCGTCAAATCTGCGCATTGAAAAATGATGTTTGCTTCTTTAATTTGTTTTATTATTATTTACTACGTACAAAGGTAAAGTTTCATTGCAAAGTTTATGGGTAAGCCTTTTTCCCGATGAAAACAACTCCTGCTGTTCAAAATGAAATGGTATACACCATTTTCCCTCTTTCCTTGGCAGAAGGTTTCATACGACATTCCATTCTTAGTTGTCCCTTTTTCAGCCTTCCCTTTTTGTGTGTAAATAAGGATAATATTTGTAAATTTTTCATTTGATGATTTAGGTCATGTAAAAACTCTGCTCAGCATTATTTTAACATTTTGAAAAAAGATGGAAAAAAGACAGGAGAGATAATATACTCGGCTTAAGATAAAAGTAAAATGGCAGGAGTCGAAGTCAGATCATTATGCTATCTAACCAAGCTGTCAAAACAAAATGTTGGCAGTAATACAGAGCTCTCTACGATACCGAATGAAGAAGGACATACGACAATAGCCTTTCTTCTGTTGCGATCTGTTTGTGACACAGGCAACTTGAAAAACAAATCTGAATCTTACTAGCCCAGGTGCTCTACTACTACACTACCGGAGGTTTCATTTGTGGGAGCTAAGACCATTGAACTAGGTTTGTATAGCACTGGAATGTCGATAAGCCGCACATGCGTAAGAAGGAAAACCATAATGGAAGGCAAGCTCGTTTTTGAAACGAAGTTGAATGGAAGGCCTGCTTACCGTTCTCGATCGTTCTCAAGGTTGTCTTCTGTTTAAGGTTTGGAATCTGGACACCATGTTGCCCATGCAGACTCTTTCAAGACATGAAGGGAGTGTTAACTGTGTCGTCATTCACAAAGATTTACTGCTCTCTGGCTCTGAAGACATGGAAATCAAGGTTTCTATATTACTAAATAACAGAATTACTATATTACTAAATGTCTGTCTTTTCTCAAAATCCCGTTTGGATATTTTGAACGGTCGATAGCCCTCTCTCCCGAAATCCCCATTCCCAATCGAGGCAGGATGTGTCTCGCCAGCGCGCAAGGGTTAGGAAGATTATAATCTTTTGTTGCTTTCGCTTTTCTTTCTGTTGGTTTTTTTGTCTTTTTAAACTCCTCCCCTGAGATGTCTGTTTTTGTTTTCTCTTGTTGGCGCGATTATAAACATTTTTCTTGTGTTTTTCCTTCAGGTTTTCAAGTACTTCAAAGCGGAGTAAACCTAATAATTTATGAGATTCTTTCAAAAGCAACAGGAGTATTTAAGACTAAGAAAGACAATGCTTGGTGGCTGGATTATGCTTGAACAGAATAAGGTGGCAACATTTTCAAACTTCCCGCGGAATAAAAACTATTGAGTCAGACGTTGTCTTGACTTGTTTATAGCTCATTGCAGTTTAAGGTAAATGAAAAGAAATGTTATTTTCATATTTTATTTTATTTTTATAATCAAAATGAGTAACTCAATAAACACTCTATGGAATGTTTGTGAATGATGTATTTCTTAGACTACGTTCTCACGCCCACTGAACGAAGTTTCGACCGGTTGAAAATTCGGCATCCGTTTAGGTGTTCCCTTCACATGGAACCGACTTAATCGTACAAAAATTTAAACGCCTAGCTGTTCAAATTTCCCAGTGTGAACTGAGGGAAAATGTTGAACGGTCCCGTTCCAACGAAGTGACCGGTCCAATTTTCAGCCGGTCGAAAATTCGTCCGGGCCCGCGTGAAAGTAACCTAATGTTACACGGGACGATTTGCAACGACGATTTTTAGTGAAATACAGCGTCGCAACATTGTTGCGACATTTTTTCGAATAGTTGCAGCATTGATCCAACATTGCAACGCTGTGGTGCGCCAAGATCGTCAATGCGAATCGTCCTGTGTAACATAACCTTTAGACTGCTAGCGGTCTCTCTTTTTCTTCAGATGTAGTGAGGGGAGTGCATGCCTTCAGTCACGCCCGTAGTCATTTGCGTGTCTCACGCGTTTTGCTCGATGGACCAAGAAAAAAAGAGACTGCTCGTAGTCTACATCACCTTTAGAGCAACCTGTTTACTGAGAGTAATGTGAACCAGTTTCTGCTCCGAATGTGGTCACCACCTTATCGTGATGGGGCGGTTTGCTTGTCTCAATGACCCCTAGAGCTATGTAAACAGGAGTCTTGTACTTCTGGTAGGGCCACCCATGCTGAAAAGGTCGAAGGGTAGAGACCAGACAAAGAGTGACCCCCTGGTCCTCCAGGTTGGGGGTTGAGCGCTGGGATAACGACCCTGCTCCATAGAAACACTAACTGTTACAGAAACCAGAAGCGTTGGTAATGAGACAATACTGACTGAGGGTGTTGCTGCTGCCAGGGCTGCAATGACGCTCTTGGGACAAAGCCAGCCAGAAGCCCAAAGGCCGATAGGCTCCATAGTAGCCCCCAAGCGACAGACAATCATCGGTTGCACAAGACAGAATGTCTTGGTCAGACAGCGTGGAGGCCTTATGCGGTAGCCTGAGAAAACAGCCGACATCTCGCGACGCCACCACTGGTTTCACCGCGAAAAGACGTCTGAGAAACGAGAGCAGAAATTCCATACTGATGACGCGTCACTACCCAGATCTGGTAGTGCTTCTGATTGGTTGAATCAAATTTTTTTTTACGCGGCACGACCAATCAGAAGCACTACCCAAATCTTAGTAGTGACGCGTCATCAGTATGGAATTACTGCGCTCGTTTCTCAGACGTTATTTCGCGGGGAAACCAGTGGTGGCGTCGCCAAATGTCGGCTGTTTTCTCAGACTACTTATGCGCCTACTGGCGTGATGAGCCATGATGATGATGAATGTGAACCAGTTTATTTACTTAAACTGCATGTTCATCTGGAGCGAGAAAGGGGAATATTGCTTTCACTTTTATTCTTTTCAAAGTGTCTGAAAGCATAAAGGGTAACTTTCCCGGTTACTAGGGCACCTAGTTCCCGTACGGCGTCTTTCCGGGCCTTGTCGGTCAATGCATTTCGGTTATGTATCCAAGACGAACGGTCGGGAGACAAACTCGCAAACTCACTCGGACCACGTGACCGGAAACGTGTGGACCGCGCGGAATAATGAGGCATAGCGACAAGGCAAGAAGTTAACGAGAAGGCAGGCTCATCCCGCCACAAAACAACCTCTACGCATGCTGGCTATTGGCTAGTTTATCTATTCCCTGTAATCGACATTTCCACGGGCCTTCTGTCACTTCTCCAGTTTACTTGACATACCAAAACGACCAAAACCAGTTATCATAAAAGCTACAATTAGCATTCTTCATCAAATAAGCGTCTCCTTTTACGTTTAAAGTGTTACTTGAGCGCCCCTTTAAATATCCTCTCTCAGCCCTTCATCAAGAAAAATAATAATAACTTCAATGTCGTAACGTAGAGGACCGTAAAGGAAACAGTACTTTGATTGCGACCACTCAAAAAAAAATAGGTAGGATTACATAGGGTTATTCCCCCACTGAACAAGTTCTGGATACGTTGTTGGAAAAAAAATTGACAGTCACTCAGGCTCGAGTCCTCCTTTACCAAGTAGGCGATCTTTCGTCACATTTGAATTCACCGAGAATGACCGGGAATGTGGAAGGGATTGGAGTGGACTGGTACAAAGCCTTTATCGTGATTGTCAGACAGTCAATGTTCCATTCCCGAATCGGACTATTGGTGAACAAATAAAAATTAGGTCGGTGCTAATTAAAGGAAAACTCTTTGTTCAGCTGTTGTAAAGGTTACCATTACAGGCAAACTACACCGACACTAATGAACAATTCGATATCTTTCTCATGGATGGTCATAACTATGATGATACCTATTTTTAAGTTACAACCAAGAAAATTCTCGACGTTCTTTTTGGGAGAGCGCTAATTTATATACTCCACTAGTTTACACACGAGCTGTTAATTAGTTTGCACAATCTATTGAGATCAAAGCTGTGCATTTACAAGTCTTTTTTAATACAAAGTGATTGCTAATCCTTTTACTCTTTATGTGAATTTAACATCATGGGCTCTTTTGTGTCCGTCCCATCAAGTGATATTTGATTGGCTGTTGTGACATTTACTTAGAAATATTTTGCGAGGACGTAAGAAAGTGATTGAATCTTTCTGCGTTTTGGATCTTCATTTTACTGTTAGAAACATACCTGATGCGCCAGGAGAAACTTTCTGAACGATGAAACGGAGTTTTAACGTCATTGTGGCAGAACACGTCTATCTAACCTGATTACTCTGCTTAATTAAAAGGGTGGTTAGTTTGTAAAGCGCTTACCAAGACAAATGTGAGAAGTTGATAAATATGCGGAACTTTACAATTCCTGTCTAACAGCACACATGGGAATAAACACAACTAAACACTGCCTAAGTAGAGACGCCCATTGTTTACTTGGTAACGTAGAGTTTATGAATCGTAACCGACTTTAGGTCTTTTCAGTTCGAATCCATCAGCCATAGCGAATACATCTCTGGTTTTAATCCTTAAAGAGGTAAACTCGTAGAAAACAAAAATGCGTGAAATTGTTCATATGCAGGCTGGTCAGTGTGGAAACCAGATTGGTGCTAAAGTACGTTATATCCTTTGCTTCGTTAATGTTTTTTTCGAAACCCATCCAGACGTTCAATTTATGTGGTTTTTAAAAGACGTTATTTTCTATTGCAGTTCTGGGAAGTTATCTCCGACGAACATGGCATCGATCCAACTGGCGCATATCACGGAGATTCCGACCTTCAGTTGGAAAGAATCAACGTTTATTACAATGAAGCTACAGGTATGAAAGTAAAGCGGAATTTTGTTCTGTTTTGTTATTCGTCCGACTGATTGCCCGCCATAATAACCGTTACTAAATTGATAACTATTTCATGTTTTTTTCTTAGGTGGAAAATATGTTCCTAGGGCTGTTTTGGTAGATTTAGAACCAGGAACGATGGATTCAGTTCGATCAGGACCGTTTGGGCAGATTTTTAGACCAGATAACTTTGTTTTTGGTAAGATCATTCACCATTTGTTTTGAACGTTGGACAATAGAAAAGGAGGTTAGCCTTAACAGTAAATAGAATTTAAACTTCTTCCTTGGAAACTTTAAAAAGTACGAGGCATCAAGAAGGTGTACTTGATTTCTTGTAAATTATGTTTAATTTAATGAATGCAGTCGAAACCTTAATAACAACTATTGAGTCTGGAAAATTATTCGGTGTAATTAGGCCATCAAGTAAGTATGCGTCTAATCTAATCTCCCAGGTAACCATGTTTCCGGGCCAGTTTAGGACAAGCACCGCTTAAGAGAATACAGAAAAAGAGTGTTTTTTTCCTTTCCACCAATCGTCTTATCTTTCCAACTTAGGTCAATCTGGAGCAGGAAATAATTGGGCAAAGGGACATTACACTGAAGGAGCCGAGCTGATCGACTCTGTTCTAGATGTGGTTCGAAAAGAAGCTGAAAGCTGCGATTGCCTTCAAGGCTTTCAGCTTACACATTCATTGGGCGGTGGAACCGGCTCTGGTATGGGAACGCTTCTTATTTCAAAAATCAGAGAGGAGTACCCTGACAGAATGATGAACACTTTCAGTATTGTTCCATCGCCAAAAGTTTCGGACACCGTTGTAGAGCCTTACAACGCTACACTGTCGGTCCATCAGTTGGTCGAAAACACTGATGAAACATACTGCATCGACAATGAAGCTCTGTACGATATCTGCTTTAGAACCCTGAAGCTCACTACACCAACTTATGGCGACTTGAACCATCTCGTGTCAGCTACAATGAGCGGTGTTACAACTTGTCTTCGTTTCCCTGGACAGGTCAGTCAGTATCTCTTGCATTGAACTTGACTTCTAGAAATTTACTATTAAACATTCACGACTGTATGAACACAATATTTTTTGTTCATGAGCCGCAAATTAGCCGCTAATTCCCTCCAGTTTATGACATAATTTTCAGTCGCTTAAACACTTTCGCGTCCTAGGTTACTATGGAAGCATTCTTTGTGAAAAATGACGTCATACATTTTTGAAATTTTTCTGTATAATGTAATAAAAAAATTAAAGATGAAAAACAAACTAAGGAAATATCTTTCTAAAACGCTAAGAAAGAAATTACAGTATTTTACAAGAACTCATTCAGATTAAAACTTAACTTATTCACATTTCACTTTATGTTTAACAAAGCAATCGGAACATATTCCAGTTTCAAATTAACAGCTTCCCAAGTTGTCAAATTATTGTAGGCGTGCCAAGCGTGCTAATCGGCCTTTTCTCCTTTTAACAGCTTAACGCTGACCTCAGAAAACTAGCCGTAAACATGGTTCCTTTCCCTCGTCTTCACTTCTTCATGCCTGGATTTGCCCCCCTCACCAGCAGAGGATCCCAGCAGTATCGTGCACTAACAGTGCCAGAACTAACCCAGCAGATGTTTGATGCCAAGAACATGATGGCTGCATGTGATCCAAGGCATGGTCGTTATCTGACTGTTGCAGCCATGTTCCGTGGCCGTATGTCCATGAAAGAAGTAGATGAACAGATGCTGAATGTTCAAAATAAGAACAGCTCCTACTTTGTAGAATGGATCCCCAACAACGTGAAGACAGCTGTATGTGACATCCCACCCCGTGGTCTGAAGATGTCTTCCACCTTCGTTGGCAACAGCACCGCCATCCAAGAATTGTTCAAGCGCATCAGTGAGCAGTTCACTGCTATGTTCAGGCGTAAGGCTTTCTTGCATTGGTACACTGGTGAAGGCATGGATGAAATGGAATTCACTGAGGTAAGAACGATAGTCTTCTCAGTCTTCGCTTTTAAATCAACCACTGAGGAGTTGCGATACTTGCCCGATACTTGATCAACTTCAACGTCTTAAGAACAGGGGAAGAATCGTCAATGACTGGGACTTGTAAGCTTAACTAAGCTTGTATAAAGTTTACCATGAGTTTGATGAAAAAATTTTGCGTCTGGGAATATAAAATAATGTTACAGCAATTTATCCTAAAGATGCTGCTTATTGCTTTTCCCAAGACAAGGTATAACTTTACTGTATTTGGACTTTGATAGATATAAAGCAGATATAAAACTGGGTAAATTGAGCATAGTTACATATACTACGTCTGCTGGGCTGTATTTTTCCTGACCTAGCTTTCATCATACTTTTTAACAGGCTGAATCCAACATGAACGATCTGGTGTCTGAATATCAACAATACCAGGATGCGACAGCTGAGGAGGAAGGAGAGTTTGACGAAGAAGAAGAGGAGGAGGGTGAGACATAAAACAGACAGTCGAGCGATGGAATCATCAGTGACTGATAATTTATAATATGGCCATTAAGGAATCCAATATAACGTGAGAACGGTCTGATATCTACAACTTAAGCGTAATCTGGGTACAGTTTTTCTTGCCTTAATATATTCAAAGAGAATCAGCTGTTTGCCAGTATCATATTCATTTTACTCATATTACGATCTTGCTTTACCGAGTACTGTGATTGGCTAAAAACATGCTCCAACCCCTTTTTCAAAATATCTAAACCAAAGACTTTCTTCCCTTGTTTTGTCTGCATATTTTCCGACCCTTGGGGGCAATACTAGGTACTTTGCTTGGTTGCCTGGTTTCTTTTTTTTTTCGTTGATAGTGTCAAGTTTGTAATCTAAATTAGATTAAAAATTCAACACTGTAGTAAAAAAATAACCTCTCATTTTTTTCGCAACGTAATCATGAACCACTTGGCAAGAGCGGTGAATGGCTTTATAAATACTTTATACACTTTTTGATGTAAATACCATTTACTTTATGGTCAAGTTGAACTTTACTTTGTACAGTTTACATATGACTGTTTTTTGAGGTAAACTGAGGAAAACTGCGAAACGTTTCATTTCTTTGCGCATGTTTACTTCAATGAAACTTCATGTACGCAATAAAGTATAATCTTTTTAAACTTGTGTTGTAATTTTTATTCGCGCTGCTGATGGCTCTTTAACAAGACAGCTGTCGTGAACTAGTACATCATTTTAAACGAGTTCATTAATGCTAGCTCCTTTTTTATTAGGGAGCCTAGGGTAATATTACACTAACGAAGATTAAGGCTAACAATGTTGGAACAATGTTGTCAAAATTAGAAACAGCATCGCAACGATGTTGAGGTACGTAAAAACGGGCAACAAAAAACGTGCAACTTGTTTTGCAACATTGCTGCAAAACGAGCTGAATAGCGATGTTGCGCGTTTTACCACCCACATCAAACCTGTCTTGCAACAAGTCAGGTTGTTAACAGGTTTAAACATGGGTTGTAAAACGCGCAACATCGCCACTCAACTCGTTTTGCACCAATGTTGCAAAACAAGTTGCACGTTTTTTGTCGCCCGTTTTCCCGTACCTTTGGAACGCTCTGTTCCGTTGAAAATCGATGTTGTGAATTGTTCCCGACCGAGTAACATCCCCTTTAGACAACCATGACAACAACGACAACAACAAAGACAGCGACAAAGTCCTCTTCTTCCTGCCGTCCTCTTACGTTAAGCGTAACGTTTATGTCAAATTAAACCACGTGACCAAGTTCCCCGTTTACTTGTCGTTTACAGTTCGTTATTTCTACCTGTAATTTAATATAGTTTTACCCAATTTTTTATCCATAAAAATAGTTTTGAGCTGTTTTTATCTGCTTATTTTCTATTTTGAGACTTTTTAACACGAATCTGACGTTTGCCGTTTGCCCTATACATGAAGCTTTAAAAATTCACTATTGTGTCGGTTTGCACGCGAGAAAAACTCTCTGGTACCCCCCAGGGTAAGCTGCCGTCATCGCCATGGTTGCTTAAGCTCCCTATTTTCCGTGGTGGACGACAACACACAGCAACAAAAATATCAATGGGAAGTATATAAAGCCGGACCAACCTAAAAGCTCACTCGTCCAGTCTTACAAAAATTGTTTTATCAAAGCGGGGCAGGAGCCCATCATTTGATTGGCTCCTGAGCGGGGTCCTAGTATGGAGTTTTGTCCCGAAACAAATAACGCGGGGGCCAATAACGCGCGTTTCAAGTGTGTAAAATTTAAAGGATAAGACTAAATACTAAGCCAGTCGTAAAACGATGAAACAACTATTACGAACGAGATTTTCTTTTGCTCAACTAGTGCGGTTACAACGAGACAAACTAACAAGAGATGCTTGCAATGTTAACTAAGACAGCTATATAGATTCCCCTCATCACATTCCAGCATATTAGCTCTAGCGACAAAGGAGGAAATTGTTATAAAGATGAGTGGCGTGCTTGCGTCCTTTTTACATCTTTCTCCAGCCTCGTACCTAGGCTAGTTCGCGCTCACCGAGTGACCAGAGGAGGCCTCGGCGAATTTTCCCGACAAGCTTGACAGGTGACCTCACCTCTGAAATCACCGAGGACGAGTGGGAACGAGGCTGATGTTTCTCAGGAGACGTTCACCCTATACCAGAAAGCTTTTCGCGCCGACACGAGAAGCTATCCGGCGGTATAGTACCAGTGAACATCTATCTGATATGTGACTCTTCACGTAAGAGATCGGCGCGGCGTAGCTTCGTTCCGTCAAAGAAACTGGGCTGAAATCGTCATTCTTATGTGTGAACACAAGTCCAATCCAGGATGCTGCCTCTCTAACATAGTCAACTAAGGCGGCAACTTAAATTCCAGTTTGGAAAATCCAGTTTTACATTGTTCCAGTCCAGTTGAATGAAACGAGCAAAATTATATAGTACTTTTAAGTTTGTGAAAATACAAATCAGCTTTCTGAGGATAGAGTGTGGCCATTTACATGTCCCTCCACGTGATTATCCATACAGTCCCAGGTCTCCAGTGAGTCCTCGAACTCCTCAAGGTCCTTTATTTCTATATCATTAACACTATTATCCACTTGAAGATCCTGACACTGTTGATAAGTTGAAATCAGGTCCAACATGTCTGACTCAGCCTATAATAAAAAATAGCATTAATCTAGTCAGATGCGAAAGGTCAGGTTTTGTTTGCAACCTGTAATCTTCATACAGTCGTCGTTACAATCGTTAATGTTTCAACCACCCGTTTTTACAGATCACCCTACATAAAATTCTTATTGAAGGTACGGATTTACTAAAAGATTATGCACTTTGCAAGTGTGATTTTACTTAGCCCGTGAAACAGTGTCTAAGAACAAGCAAATAGGTAAAAGTAAAAAACAAAAGAAAACGATATATAATGAAATTAGAGTGGAATACTGAGTTTCACCCAAGAGGGAGTAGCAAGCGTAAGGTCAACAGTAGGGGCGATGGGAGGAAACTAGAAAAGTGAACCTCTTCTGCCTTGCTTAAACAGAAACGTTTGGCAAGAATTATAAATTTCGGTGAAAATCGCAATCAACCGTCACTTAATCCACGGATTCCGCACTTGGAAATGATTGCTAGTCTTCTCAGTCGCGAAGGTTCACACACAGGACGCGGTCGCCGTAGTGCTTCTTCTTTTGGCGCCAAATTTAAACAAGGAAAGGCAGATGTGTTACTGCTTGCGCTTAAGATCACGCTTTTGTTAAAGAGCTTCAGCAACAGCAACGGCGACGAAATTTTCATTTATAAGACAACTTCGCGTTTTTTCAAACTTTGTTGCGATAATTCAAGCTCGCATAAAATGTCAAACGGATGAAAATTTCTCTGGATTAGTTTTTTGGGGACCACACCCTAGTTTACTAGAGATATAAAAATACGTGGTCGTGTACATAATCATGATAAAGTGGAATAATGGAGTTTTACGTCGTAGTCTTACAGTGACGGCAAAAAAGTGAACTGAAAAGTGTGAAGTACGTGCAGAGTTAATGGTTGTGTTATTGAAAATTCCTTTGTTGTTGCGGCTTATTTACTCGCCCGGCGCAAAAACAAAAGTAAAAAAGCAGGGGAAACAAAAATGTCAAACGTTCCAAATTCTCTTGCAGCCACAAGACTTTCGCCCCACTAGCTAGGGACTGCGGAGGTGTTTCGCCCTAAGGCTTCTAAAGTTTGTTTTGTATGTATAGATCAGCACCAATAAACCCTTACCTGTGTAAACTGTTGTACGTCCATTCCCTCTTCAGTGAACCAGTGAACAAAAGCTCTTCTCCTGAACATGACCCTAAACTGGAGGTTAAGCCGTTTAAACAGTTCTTGTATGGCTGTGTTGTTAGCAATGAATGTAGCCGACATTTTCATTCCATGCGGTGGTACATTGCAAACTGCAACTTTGGCATTGTGCGGGATCCATTCAACGAAATGTCCCGAGTTTTTGTCTTGGACTCTCGCCATTTGATCTTCGACTTCCTTCATTGATAATTTCTGACCGCGAAACATTGCGGCGTAAGTCAGGTACTTGCCATTTCTGGGGTTACAAGCAATCATGACATTTCTGGCGTCAAAAATTTGCTGAGTTAACTCCTGCACTGTGAGAGCACGAAATGTTTGTGACCGCCTACTGGTCAGCGGTGCAAAGCCTGGCATAAAGAAGTGAAGCCGTGGATAAGGAATCATGTTGACGGCAAGCTTACGCAAGTCTGCGTTCAACTGAAAAAAGAAACATTTCATTGAATGATGATGTTCTTTTTAATCTTTCTCACCGCGGGTAGCGAGACCCTTAGTCGAGTCAGGTGCGTAGCTCAAAATTTTACAGAGGTACGCTCAGTTTTCCCAATCAACCCTTCCCAATCTCTCAAATCGCTTTCGCGCGGGTTTTATGTTACGGTTAGTGTTCTCCATGACTGAGCAGTAGCGGCTTTCGGGTGTTGCAAAATCGGGGAAAACATGGCCTTTTGTTTTGAAAAAATTGCCTGCAGGAAGTCTAAGCAAATTAGTATGAAGGCATTCACACCTTTTTTACGTTTTCTCTATACCGGCTTACTATTTTTTCTTTGCTTAGAATGCTTTCCTATACTGCTTTTTCAGGTTTTTTAAAAATTCAACTTGGACAGGCAAATACTCATAATTTCCGCACCCACTGAGGGTAATTTAACCTATGAAACTTTATTTGCGGCAAAATTTTGCTGTTATTGCGCATAAAGAAACTTTCAGGCTAAGTAAGTTGTATATTCAGGACTAACTCACCTGTCCAGGAAAACGGAGACAAGTAGTGACGCCGCTTAAAGTGGTCGATATTACATGATTCAAATCCGAATATGTTGTGGTATCAAGTCTAAGCGTTCTAAAGCAGATATCATACAGCGCTTCATTGTCGAAAGAGAACACTTCATCTGTAGTTTCTATCAACTGATGAACAGCCAGAGTTGCATTGTAAGGCTCAATGACAATCTCGGAAACTTTCGGGGACGGAAATACACTGGCGGCGCTCAGAATCCGATCTGGAAACTCCTCTCTTAAGTAATACAGTATCAAAGTTCCGAGCCCAGACCCAGTGCCACCCCCCAGTGAGTGCGCCAACTGAAAGCCCTGGATCGAGTCGCATCCCTCAGCTTCTTTTCTAACTGCGTCCATAACTTGTTCAAGTAGATTACATCCATTTGTGTAAAAGCCTTTGGCCCAGTTGTTTCCCGCGCCGCATTCGCCTAGGAGAATAGGAAAAAAAGTCAGTCTTTGGTTGTATCGAATGAAACTGTGAATGCTAGCTATGGAATCTTTGGTAACAATTCAGCGATCAGCAGTTAATAAAACACCAACAATGGAACCTTTGGTATTCAAACACGACATTCGTCAATGTAGCTAATTGAGGAGTGAGGTAACATTTAAACGAAGTGATCAAAATATTTAAAGAGGAGAAAGCACTGGGGATGAGATGGGTTGTGACACGTGATAAATTCACGTGATATACATGTAGGTTGCGCATATTGGTTGCCCATGTTTTTCCGCTCTTTGCGGTTTCCTGTCTTGCTTTGCCTCGAACTCGAACTCATTGTATTATTTGACTATTTGAACAAGTAGGCACCTAAAAAAACGAGATATAGGGAGAGATGATTTAAAAACTTCCTCTCTCTTAGCCTGAGCGGCGGCGAGGAGGAAGGGAAATAGGAAATTAAGGCGCGTGCCTGAGCATATTTCTTCCTTTCCTTTCAAACGCCTACCCGCGAGCGCAAGATTACTCTCCCTTTTCGCGTCATCAGTTCATTACCCTTCATCCCAGCAACATTGTTCTCGATCTTGAGCTTATTCTGCAGCGCGGAGAGTTTTAAAATAAAACTTTGGCCAAGTATCAAACTGTCAAAATTTTTAAACTTTCAGAATTCCAAAGTTCTTGGCCTGGCTTTTAAAACTGTACTAATACAAATATGTAGTTGTTTTGCAAGTCCCAGAGAGAGTGCGACTCCCGGTTGAAATCATACTTTTTTCCCGAGTCCCTTGTTCACGTAGGGGGTAGAGAAACATAGCGTTCTCGTGGGAGTTTTAATCATAGACAGGCCGCCCTTTAAACAAACGTTATTCAATTTACCAAAGCAACCACTCAATTACAAAGACATTTATCTTTTCTTTGTTACGTTGTTTTAAGGCTTTAACCATTAGACTCCTTCACGGTTCACGAAATTGTATTGCAGGCTTAATTCATTAGCTGAGGACGCACCTTAAACAAACTTATACAAGAATGCATTTTAATATTTATTAAAACGTCACTATACGCATCGGCATTTAAAAGAAAACAGTATGCCAGCAGGAAATGTTACTGTCGTACGAAAAGATATTCTCTTTGAAAGTTCAGCCGGCAGTGAGAAGTCGAGCAAAGCAATTAAAAAGGTTGTTGTATGTTTTGCTCTTTGGATCAGTTCCCACTGTGTGAAAGATGAAATACACGCTTTCGGGCATGACTTTTCTGTGGTGCAATATATTAAGAAATATTTGGCAAATTCCGCATAGTCACTATATGCAAGAGTTTAAATTTTATATTCCATTTCGCACGTACTAGAAATTTCTGTTTTGAAAGCTTCGGGTGACACGCCACACTAGGCACAATGCAAAATTGCTGAATGAGCTAGATTCTGAAAGCTGGGTCAAGCATTCATTCTTCTGTCTATGAAATTTTTATTTCGTCATTAAAATGGAGCTCAAGAAGAGGATAACACCTATTGGCAATTTTGATTGCAATGTTTTCTCTGATGAAAGTTTCAAAAGAAAAGATTTACACGGTTTAGTGACGCCGGATATGACGAGCATTGAGGGAAATCTCGAGAACCCAAGAAAGTGATTCAGTGTAACTGAGTAAAACAGAAATTACCGGAACAAAAACAGTCTTGAGAGAAAAACAATTTAATAATTCATTGTTTATCTACCAAAAAACGTTCCTTGGAATCTGAGACACTTAGGCAGTCTAAAAGATAACGAACAATTTTACGATATATAACTGATAAAGTTCTAAAAACTTCGTAAAAGTGATCGAAAAGTCTTGAAACTGCACCCATTTCCCGAAATAGCGTTTCAAAGTCATTAGACTGTATAAATGTAAATAGCTCATACACGTGAAGGTAGAGGCACTTAAGCTGTACCTAAATATATTCGTTATTTACATGACCGTACCAGCCACACTACGGACTTACCAAAAATAAAATTGTCAGGTCGAAAGACCTTTCCAAACGGCGCGGAACGAAGTGAATCCATCGTGCCCGACTCCAAGTCGACAAGGACCGAACGCGGTACATATCTATTGCCTGCAGCAAGCAAAAACATTATAACACTCCAATTAAACGCAGTTTTACTGCAGTCTTAACATTAAGCTTCACAGTTAGAATTAAGAGCGGTTTTGAGATATTATAAATAACTACTGCTGTTCTCTAGCATTACCTACCAGCACCCTCGGCGAAGTAAACATTGATTTTCTCCAACTGCGAGTTACAACTTCCATTGTAGCACCCCTCTTCGTCTATTCCATGTTCCGCGCAAAGAATTTCCCAAAACTGCCACAACAATAATGGACATTTAAAATCACAGTTCCCGCTACGTGTAAATTGAAGGGCAAACAAAGAAATTATCTCACTCAGTAATGTTTTTGTAGCTACACGCAAGTGGGGATTTAAAGTGGTAAATTGTTAAAGCACCTTATAACCAATTTGGTTTCCGCATTGTCCAACTTGAACATTTATAATTTCCCGCATCACACAGGCGACCAAAGGGAGTTGTTGTCTTGTTCCATTGCACAGCCCGACATAATTTCTCTTGCGCCAAGCGGTGTGCTGTCCACTCTGTTATAATAAATCTGCGACTCGAGCAAAAGCATCAATAATTCATAGCATTACTGTGGATCCTTTCAAAAAGCTTGTATGAACCAAAACAGGAACCAGAAACCGGTAGAGTTGTCGAAGTTTTCAATAACCTCGTTTTCGCGCCAAAAGCGCTTCCGGCAGCTGGTCGTTGGCACCTATGAAAAACCACATACATATTCTCAGCAGGCCTGTATTCTCAGTTAATTTGTTTATTTTAAAATAGCCTGCTGGAACCGGCGTTGCCATCGTTTCAAAGGATATTTATGCTAGAAATAAAGGAAATTTGAATTAAAAATTGCTGAAAATTAAAAAATGGATATCAACTTCGCATTTCTATTCTCTTTGCAGAGGCTTTTTTTAGGAATTGGGTTATTGGCAATAACGCCCCGAGAATTTTAATTTTTATGTTAAAACATCGTTTTTGACAAGGCGCCTAGGGCCAGTAAAGCTGGCCAAATGAAATCTTATCAACCAAAAATGCCAGTCTTTCACCAAAAAGACTTTTGGCAAGTAAGGCCTTTGCCAAATAAAACTTCGGTTTCTTTTTAAGGAGTTGGTTGGTTTGCGTTCATGCGTTTTTTGGCACTTTCAACCAGTCCATGCTTTTAAAGGAACAAAAATGGAAGGTGATGCTTTTTTCAGTGCGTCTGACACAACCATTATGCACCATGCACCGTGGTTTCAGACAATTTCTTTTCGAAGTGAGAAAGGCGCTCCATCAAATTTTCTAAAATTGATGCTCCTCTCCAGAGCGTTTATGATCTCTGCATGTGCTTACTCCAGCAGAAACATCTTCCTATTACCGGAGTTGTAGTTTGTAAAAAAACCTGTCTGTTCAGCTTCGGAGCACCTTAGGTCAGAAAATCTGGTCATCTATATGCATCCAAGAAATTTTGATTCTTACAAAATCGTCCAGCCGAATCTTTCTTTCGATGAATTGTAGTGTCTATATTAAAGTGGAAAACAGGGAAAGAGCTAGTCAAAGAGGTAAAAAACAACGGAGACTAATGTCGTTGGAAGAAAAACATGAAAATTTTATAGCGGCGGTGAGATAATGTTTTTTGCTGTAAGATTTATCTCGTGTATACCTCTGGTTGCGGCTGTCCAGCTGTCTGTGCATGTATACTTTAATAAATTCTTACAACAGTCAGAACAGTGTAAAATGAAAACCAGTAGACAGACCGTGAGAGGACACAGAGGCTTTTTACTGGAAGTACAATCCCACGCAGGGATGTTTTCTCCGCTGGTAGCTAATCCGACTTAATCTCATTTAATATGTCGCGCTCCTCGAAAGTGCGAAAATTTTCTTGTCGTGTATTAGATTTCAGATACATTTTCTTAATCTTCATTTCGCGCCAGAATAAATTAGTTTGCGCGCAAAGCGCTCCTGAAAAAATCACAAGGTTTGTCCCACTTCGAGTCCACCTTCTGGAGATACGCCGGCTTGGTAGCTAGAATACATTGCCGAGGCGAAGATCTGGCATTTTTTCCTCCTCGTCGTATTTTTTCCACGACAAATGTTTATATTTGTGGTGAGAATGCAGCGCATATCGGTGGATTTTACTTCATGCAGCTTGCTACTTCTGTAAGAAGAGTGCCGGATTTCATCGTTTTGTCCATGTTTACTAGTGCTGGCGAATGTAAGGTAAATGAACCGACAACTGTAAGGTAAGAATTGAAGTTTTAAATTTGTTACTCGGCGAAAAATCGTGGAATTGGAATTCGTGAAACCCGTGGGTATTACCTCTGTTACCTAATGTCATGCGATGACTCCTCGCTTTTTCGATGCGTAACACGGATACAAGAGATAAATTTCTTTCGCAAAGTGAAGTATAATTTACTTAACGAGACCATTTGACGAATATTTCTGGTTATATGCTTTATTTATATTTGCTTGGCTTATTCAGGCTACATGCCAGGAGTTTGATGACAATGTTTGTGTTCTATAATTATGCTGATAAGTTTTTGCACCTTTATCTTGAAACTCATTTAAGCCAAATGTTTCTAACCTCTAGCAAAACACTCTTCTATTGTGGGGGAACTTTTAACTTCTTTCGGAGCCCAATATGGTGTCAAATTTTTAGGGGGAACAAAGCTTGATTTTTGGCCAAACAGACTATAGTTTTTTTGTCTCTGAAGAGAGCGCGAGGCAAACGTCCGTCACAGAGCGCAGTGTAACCCAGTGATTCTTTAGGTAGAGCTAACAAACATAGGCTGCACTTTAGGTGGCAGACCCATGGGTGCAGTGTAACCCAGTGATTCTTTAGGCAGAGCTAACAAACATAGGCTGCACTTTAGGTGGCAGACCCATGGGTGCAGTGTAACCCAGTGATTCTTTAGGTAGAGCTAACAAACATAGGCTGCACTTTAGGTGGCACACCCATGGGTGCAGTGTAACCCAATGATTCTTTAGGTAGAGCTAACAAACATAGGCTGCACTTTAGGTGGCACACCCATGGGTGCAGTGTAACCCAGTGATTATCTTAGGTAGAGCTTACAAACATAAACTATACAGGTGTACATCAGATGGCAACAAGTTTTCCAGTTAAAACTTTGTCATAAAGTGCTGCACCGTGGCACTTAGACAATTTCTTTATCGCGCGCTTGATACATTGTTTTGACGCACAATTGATAGTCAGGAGAAGTCGTATTGTCTAAAATCATAGCAAAAGACAAATTTACACACATCACAGAGGTAAGGTAAGGTAATACACGGTATTTCCCTTAGGTATATTTACATTCAAGTATAGAAATATAACCAGATAAAAACTAAAAAAATAACGATATAACAATAAAAAACCTGCTTCACATTTAGGCCTTGTGTAAAGATACATATATCTAAATTAAGGTTTTTTAGTTTCCCTTTAAAAAAATTATTGCCGCACCTTCAGAGACAAGCTGTTCTACAACACTCTTCCGTTATAAGAAAGGCTTCTCTTTTAAAATTAAGTGCGGAGTTGTGGAACAGCGAGCTTGTTTGTATTCATGCATTTTCTGTTAGGTTATAAGCGATTAAATCGCATGCAGCGACGAACAAAACGCGAAGCCGTCAGATATTTTAGAACCGTGTTATTTACAGTGCTGTGCATTATTATTGCTTAACTAGCTAACTACGCGCTGATGGAAATAAATTTCGCCCCTTTAAATTTCGAAACAATTCACTGGTACTGTATAGTCATAATTGGAACGGAAAGTTAGCACGCGAGCAGGGCGATTCTGCTGTAGTTTCTGCAATGTAGAAGATATTACGGCAATGAGGCTCGCGAGGTCCGTTCCCGAAATCACAACTACATGTAGTATGAAATGAATTCTGCGTGCAGACGTCTCCTTTTCCAGGTTAGGTTAAATAAACCAACGGTTTGTTTGACAAAGCTCCCCCGAGACGGTTTTTTGGTGATTTTATTAATTTTTCCGATCCATTTTTTGTTTCATCTCTATTTTCGCGGCTTTTGCGATACAAACTAAATTCATTTTTAGTTGTGATGGCATTACACTGCTTAATCATGACGGCTTTGGAAGAAACTGAATGGGTCATCAGATGTTTGCAAAGTATTTAAAAAACTTTACTAGTACTAGTAAAAATATTTTTAGCAAAAAACTTTAACAGTGAAAGTTAAAGAAACAAATTTATTAAATTACATAATGTATACTAATAAATGGAAAAATGGACAAAAAAGATATGACTTTTTAGCGAGAAAATGCATTTATTAGTATTAAACAAAATATACTAATAAATGGAAAAACGGGCAAAAAAAAATGACTTTTTAGCGAGAAAATGCATTTATTAGCATTAAATAACATATACTAATAAATGCAAAAACGGACAAAAAAGGAAATGGCTTTTTAGCGAGAAAATGCATTTATTAGTATTAAATAAAATATACTAATAAATGGAAAAACGGCCAAAAAAGAAATGACTTTTTAGCGAGGAAATGCATTTATTAGTATTTAAATAATGTATAATAATGAAAGGAAAAGGCCAGGCATTTTAGACAGAAAAGGAACGGACAAAACAGTTCGAAAGCTGGAGAGAAAGAAAGCTACTTTCTACTGTTCTTTTGTCTCACTTAACAGGAGATACTTAGTGGAAGTTTCAATTGGTAATTTGTTTTTCCTGTGTGATTGTGAAACCCCGGTTTTCGCCGCACGTACCCTTTTATCCTCCTAAATTTATAATATTTTTCCTCTCTATCTTTCAGGTGTTGCAACCCTATACAAGGTAATTTAATTATTTAAATACTCAGCTCGTTTAGTTCTTTTTGCTATTCTGAGTAGTTTTTTGCCTGATCTCTTTTAATTTAAGCTGTCCTTGTAAGTTTTAAGTTGGCAAAATAAAAAGGTTGGTTGGTTGGTTGTTCAGTGTTGTTGCTTTTATTCCGGTGTGCGGGATCTCTAGTCTACCCAGAAGAACAGCTGTGTTTTTTCTCACTCACGCTGTTCGCTTCTACATTTTCACCTTCACCGGCCCAGTCCATTTCTGTGCAGTTACGGAAAAAGAAAAGGAGGCTGGTTTTTTTTGGTGCATTAGAGCGGGGTTTAAAGAAATGTAAAGAGACTGTCAATTATAGTGATCTAACGAGGGAAACTGGATGTCCTTATATAAACCTAAATTTGAGAACGTATTGAGTGAGAAAGCTGCGATGCAGACATATAAATGGAATTTCTTTACCATCGAAAATCAAGAAGTGGGGAATTTGGGCATGTCAGCTAAAATAATTGGGCTCCGCACCTAAGTCTATAGTGCATTGGATAATTTGTATACAATTTCCCTGCCATGGAGTGCTTCTAATCCATTGCTCAGCAATGTGTTACGATGGAAATAGATAACTTTCGTTCTGTTAAAATTTACTGTAGCTATAACCGCGAGGGCGCAAGGCATAATCTGCAGTTAGGTATTCATTTTTGTTAATTCATTTGATCGTGGTTTGAGTGTTTTTCTTTTCAACAGACAACGGCTTGCTGATAAATAGACGAGTGAACGTAGAAACAGCTGATGCAGACGGGAACTGGGAGGGGTGGTTTGTAGGAACTATTATAAATTACAACAAGCAGAACCAGCAGTATACGATTTCTTTCGATGATTTCGATAGCACACACAATATTGTTGTTCCGGGGGATGAAATTCCATCGGAGGACATTGAACTCTTATAAATCCACTATTTTTGTCCAGGCCTTGGTTCCTTATAAAAGTTTGTTGTTATATAAGTAGAGTATGGTTCTCTAGTGAATAAATATTAAGTAAATAAGTGAAAAACCAAACATTTAAAAAGAATGTATACTTAAAACAATATTAACCCTGTTCAGACTGGTCATTTCTTGTTTC
Organism: Porites rus; assembly: GCA_964035705.1. NCBI lineage: Eukaryota > Metazoa > Cnidaria > Anthozoa > Scleractinia > Poritidae > Porites > Porites rus. The sequence goes on from OZ037993.1 coordinate 20,014,935, forward strand.
CTGCGACCGGGTTGGAGAAGGGGAGGGAGGGACTCATGCACTTTTCGCCCGTTCCACTATTTACTAGTAAACAGTGAACAGATACTAGTAAATGAAAATCTCGCTAACAAGTCAAGCCTTTTTCGCCCGTTTCAGTCAAGATACTAGTAAATGAAAATCTCGCTAAAAGGTCAAGCCTTTTTGGCCCATTCCACCATTTACTAGTAAATAGAGTCAAGATACTAGTAAATGAAAATCTCGCTAAAAGATCAAACCTCTTTCGCCCATTCCACCATTTACTGGTAATTAGTCTCAAGATACTAGTAAATGAAAATCGCGCTAAAAGGTCAAACCTTTTTCGCCCATTCCACAATTTACTAGTAATCAGGGTCAAGATACTAGTAAACGAGAATCTGGCTAAAAAGTCACGAATTTTTCGCCCGGTTCACAATTTACTAGTAAATAGTGAACAGATACTAGTAAATGAGAATCTCGCTAAAAAGTCACGACTTTTTCGCCCGTTTCACAATTTGCTAGTAAATAGTGTCAAGATACTAGTAAATGAAAATCTCGCTAAAAGGTCAAGCCTTTTTGGCCCGTTCCACCATTTACTAGTAAATAGTGTTAAGATACTAGTGAATGAAAATCTCGCTAAAAAGTCATGCCCTTTTGGCCCGTTTTACCATTTACTGGTAAATGTAATTTATATACTAGTAAATGAAAATCTCGCTAAAAGGTCAAGCCTTTTTCGCCCATTCCACAATTTACTAATAAATAGTGTGAAGATACTGGTAAATGAAAATCTCGCTAAAAAGTCATGCCCTTTTGGCCCGTTTTACCATTTACTGGTAAATGTAATTTATATACTAGTAAATGAAAATCTCGCTAAAAGGTCAAGCCTTTTTCGCCCATTCCACAATTTACTAGTATAATTTACTTATGTACCATGAAATGAATTTCGCGAAAAGTCATTTCTTTTTTTGCCCATTTTTCCATTTATTAGTATACAGTAATATTAAGAAAATTAATGAAAAGTATTTTTCACTGTTAAAGAATTTTAAAAAAAATTTTTTTACTAGTACTAGTAAAGTTTTTTAAAAACTTTGTAAAAATATGAATTCCCAAACTGAATATATTGCGCTTCGCGATTTCGCAAAATTGCTGCGAAAATTAAAATATATTTTCTTCCAGAAGGCTCCATACAATTCCTTATAACAAAATTATAAGGAATTGTATGGAGCCTTCCGGGATACTTACAGTGCAAGCCCTTTGTGTCTCCTCATGAGTAAAAAGCAGAAAAATGCGTTTACGCCAACACTCGGCATGGCGAGGGAGTACTCAAAAGTTTGTGTGGAATGAGCATGGATAGTAGAAAGACTGCCAGTCTTTCTATTATCCATGGAATGAGTGAGTGACAAGGTCCATATTCTTCTTATACCAGTTTTCATGTGTCCCCTTCGATTTAAAACCTGCATAACTGTAATCATAAGTTTTGCTATAAAACCTGAGGATCTCGGCGTTTTTTCACGTTCAACTTTGTCGTTGCAAAAAGGTAGCATTACATACCAGGTATTTTTCACTGACAGAGCGCAAATGTGCGTTATCTGAGCATTCAAGGGAAGGTCATTATGCCGGGGAAAGTTGTTAGCAACAAGCAGAGTATGCGGAAGGCTGACCGAAAAGGTCCCGACATGAACATGATTACACCGCGTTTTCCAAAATTTATAAGCCAGTATACATGAAAAGGAAAAGCAAGATTTTATTAAACATTTTCAGGTCAAATAGATACATTTTCAAAAAGGTTTAAGCAAAAAAACCTGAGGCAGCCTTAGGCAGCTTCTCCTTCTTCTTCTTCCTCATCAAACTCTCCTTCCTCCTCAGCTGTAGCATCCTGGTATTGTTGGTACTCAGACACAAGATCATTCATGTTAGATTCAGCCTGTGTAAAGAATTAATTAGTTAGCAGCTTTAGTAATTTCTAAAATGGACTTGTCATTTAGATAACCTTCCTTAAACATACTATCCTGTTTCAGGCGTTTAGTTAGAATGGACGGCTCGAAGAAGAGAACGAACCGTTAACCAACCAACAGCCACGCGCGTTTGTATCCGTTCGATAAACCAATCAAATCGCCTTATTTCCGTTCGTTTGTTGTTTGTTTTGTTCGCGCTTTTTCATTTCAAGGTCATACGAAAATCGCTATTAGGGAAGCACTATCTTAACAAAGACTGCGAGCACAGGGATAAAATACATTTATGAATATACCTTTTTGGGGACCTGCCGAAGGTAAGTATAGTCTAACCTACGTAATAGCGAGTGAAGCTCTGCAGTTGGAATATCGCATGAATTAGTCCTTAGTCTTACAGTTACCCAAGTAGCAATTACAATTGATTCGACAGTGGTGAGAACTATACTGAACAGGTGCATAGCATCAACAGTCCTTACCTCAGTGAATTCCATTTCATCCATGCCTTCACCAGTGTACCAATGCAAGAAAGCCTTACGCCTGAACATAGCAGTGAACTGCTCACTGATGCGCTTGAACAGCTCTTGGATGGCAGTGCTGTTGCCAACGAAGGTAGCAGACATCTTCAGACCACGGGGTGGGATGTCACATACAGCTGTCTTCACGTTGTTGGGGATCCACTCAACGAAGTAGGAACTGTTCTTGTTCTGAACGTTCAACATCTGTTCATCTACTTCCTTCATGGACATACGACCACGGAACATGGCTGCAACAGTTAGATAACGACCATGCCTTGGATCACATGCAGCCATCATGTTTTTGGCATCAAACATCTGCTGGGTTAGTTCTGGTACTGTTAGTGCACGATACTGCTGGGATCCTCTGCTGGTGAGGGGGGCAAATCCAGGCATGAAAAAGTGAAGACGGGGAAAAGGAACCATGTTCACGGCTAGTTTCCTGAGGTCAGCGTTCAGCTAAACAAAAGAGGTATTTAGGCGTTAATGACAACCTTGCAGGAGGGAAATAAGCGTTCATTTGCTTTTACCTTTTAAGGTGATTCCCTGGTTTTGCACTGCGCATCTCTTACTGCGCATAACAAGATGGCCTCCGTAAAAAAGAGCATGTGAAGTAACATTATTAAAATGAAGTTGACCGAAAAGAAACGCTATTGCAATTTTTGCTTGCGGTTGTTTCTTGTCGAGGTGAGACTCAATGTGGTGGGAATGTGCATAACGTAAGCAGTACGCGTGTTGCTGAGTTCGACTTCCCCACGGAGAACCTCGATAGTGGATGTTTAATTTGTGCTTATTCACTTTGATTTTCATTTAAACGCTTTCTTTATCACATTGTGTCCTAAATGTGATATCTCGATGTAAATTCTGTAAAAACGGATTTTTTAATACTTTCTTCCCCCTTTCGCATACATGCTATTTTGAAACTCGCCCCAGTCCTCTCTCAAAAATCAAGGAAAATGCATTTGGTGCGTACCAGAAACTCATAAGGGGTTGAAACGTGTAACTCTCATATGTTTGCTTTGTCCGATGCTCGTGATTATTCATTTTAGAAAGTACCATATTTGGAACGAAAAGAAGAGATAACTGACCAATCAAACTTCGTAAACAACGTGACGTATTTCCCTTTAGGTTCCCGCGCCCGCTTTACAAAATGGCCGACAAACTGGGGGAAAAACTCCCGAAAGCCGATAAAGCTTTTAAAGGTTGAAACCAGGAATATTACCGAAACACTGAACAGGATATTATTGCCTTACCACCCGGGCCAAACGTAACATTATGAAACCCATTGACGGCATCGCAACTTCTTGAAGTTGTCTCTTCAAAAAACGATGTCTCGTTGACCCTCTGCACAGTAAACTTATACTGCAAATAGGCTTTTAAAATTCTTATGTGAAAAGTCTAGAATAAACAGTGAAAAATATTTTCGAATAAAATTCATTAGCTGCGTATCGAAAGTGTCCAAAACCTGAACCTGACATCTTCGCAAAAAGTGATGCTTGTAATGAATGTGAGAAGCATTTTAAAAGCTTAAATTAAACTTAGATCATGATTTTGTTGTCACGATCGTGTTTTGAGCTAATTTTATGAATGAACAAACTCAAAACAATAGACAGAGAAGCCGTTTCTTGAAAATGTTTATTCAAAGGATCCGTTCACGCAAGTGACATCGGCTAAGCACATGGCAAAATTCAACACAAAATCCATCTCAAATCAGGGCACATTTTGTAATTTTTCTTTAGCGCCGAAGAAAAAAATTTATAAAAAGTCTATGAAACATTTAAAAATACATAATTCCCTTTCAAAAACGTAATTGTCTTAGCCATAAAGTGCAGAATGTACCTGAAAATTCAGCAAAATCTTCGCTGACTTGATTGCATTTCAAAACAGACCATGGGCTCCGCCGTGAAGAAAACAAGGTTGAATTCCTCGAAGGACAATTTCTTGATGAAAAGCTTCCCTTTCTCCACAAAAAAAAAGCTGAGCATTCTTTTGAAGTTTCTCTTTCCATTTTTTGTTTTTAACGGTGTATTTTTAACCTTGAAATGCAGAACTCTTGTCTTAAAACATCTGCAAGGTGATCGCTCAGCAGCCATTTTGTTGAAAATGGATATCCGTCACTAAGATTTCCAAATATGGTCAAAATGAATATTCACAAGCATTGAACGCGAGTTACACGTTTCAACCCCTTATGGGTTTCTGTGCGTACTTCACTTCAGTGAGAAAAAAATTGGCACAAATCTATGTCCAGTTTTTCGGCAATTTTACTAAATTGTAGGGATTGAGCTATCACGTGTCGAATAGCGCGTGTCCAATTTCATTCTACTTTGGAGCGTAAAGTTAAAACAAGGGCATTAAAAGGCATTTTTCTGGTACGTAAGTGGATAAACAATACATTAAAGTCAAATTCTGTGCGATACCACATTCATAATTGAAAAAATCTTTCCTTTTTGTCTAGTTTTGGGCTGCGGGCGGTTTTTGTCAAAGGGTCCAAAATAGCCGTATTTGTCAGCATTGTGACGTCAAAACGAGAACGGTGACCCCCACTTTTTATTACCTTTTTATCATCTTCTTGACTTGTTACATTAGTGTACCAAGGTTCGTCTACAATCTATGTAAGGTTCTTTTTCTAGGGAATCATCTTAAATAGGATGCACTGCGTTCACCATAGGAACCCATTGGTCCATGTTATTTGTTTGGTTTAATTCTTTGTCATAGTTGTAAAATAATATTTTATTACCTGTCCAGGGAAACGAAGACAAGTTGTAACACCGCTCATCGTGGCTGACACGAGATGGTTCAAGTCGCCATAAGTTGGTGTAGTGAGCTTCAGGGTTCTGAAGCAGATATCGTACAGAGCTTCATTGTCAATGCAGTATGTTTCATCAGTGTTTTCGACCAACTGATGGACCGACAGTGTAGCGTTGTAAGGCTCTACAACGGTGTCCGATACTTTTGGTGACGGTACAACGCTGAATGTGTTCATGATTCTGTCGGGATATTCTTCTCTGATCTTCGAAATAAGAAGCGTTCCCATACCAGAGCCGGTTCCACCGCCAAGAGAGTGCGTGAGCTGAAAGCCTTGAAGGCAATCGCAGCTCTCTGCTTCTTTACGAACTACATCAAGCACAGAATCTACCAATTCAGCTCCTTCAGTGTAATGTCCTTTTGCCCAGTTGTTTCCGGCACCACTCTGACCTGATGAATATATGAAATCTCCTCCATATCATTAATGTTACAGAAAAAACAAATAGGCCATTAGTTTTTGTTTTTGTGAACATTTTTCACACTTGTTGGCTGCATAGTTTGAATCAGCAGCTGTAGTGTGTGGTTAGACTGTTCCAGGCTTCATGGTACTAATGTGCAAAGATCGTTAAAACTGATGCGAAAAACGTGCGGGGACTGGGAGAGAGAAGGCGCCGCCCCTTACCAGATCACGCGCGTCGTATTCCTTGACCTTGTTTTCGCGACGTTCCTACTATGAGGTAAAAGTAAAAGTGTCTTTGAGGGTTGTCAAAAAGATGTTTTCTTAAGAAAAGACTCGACCTACTTTCTTCAAGGATTTTTTTTCGACACAGCTTTCAAATAAAGAAATGATACATTCGGGGTTCAGGTTTATTCTTTATTGATCAGTTATGCTTTCAACTCGGAGGATATTTCCACATATAAGAAACTACTGATTTTAGAGTAGGAAATGTAATTGACGAACAGAGATGTCGCATTGTGAGCCCCCGTTTCAAGTTAAACTCAGAATCTTACACAAGTCACTTCTAGGAGAAGCAGAAAAAATAAAAAAGTAAAACGAAAATCATTTAAAGAGGAAAAAATTTAGAGGAGCGTGCTTGCTCGCAGTCGGGGAATCATTTTTTAAGATAGCAACAAGTTTATTATGAAAGAGACCGCACCTATATTCTTAACATAGAACAGGCTGGTATAGTAAATTAACACCCGACTCAGTGTCAACTGTATGAGCTGATAGTCTCTATTGTTTTTCTGAAAGAACCCAAGACCTTCTATAGAAAGAGCTACTGATAAAGACGAAAAAGGTGGAAGGAGTCAGGGATATTAGATTGAGGTGGGAATACCTGTCAAAGATATGTCTGTGGCATCATAACAAATAATGGTAAGCGTCAATTTCCCGCCACCTTTTCTCTTAGAAGTTTGAAAAATATTATGGATGATGTCAGTATAATATGAGGAAAAGCGCTTTGACAAAAGACTTCAATTCAGTTAAGTCATTTTCTCTTGACCGTATAGCGTCTTTGCAATGAGCTTATTTTTTGTTGAAATGTTTACGTATTGAATGGGCAAAAGCAACTGTAACTTTATATGACCGCAAATACTGGTGCTGCGGCAAAATGGAGAGCAAAATGGTTTTCTGAGCTAATAAATTTTTCATACTTAACACTCCCCGCGTCAAATAATTAAGTGAAGAGACCTCACTATTACTTACCAAAAACAAAATTGTCGGGTCGGAAAATTTGTCCAAATGGCCCCGAGCGAACAGAATCCATTGTCCCGGGCTCAAGATCGACAAGAACGGCTCTTGGAACGTATTTGCCGCCTGAAAGTGAGAGAAAAACAAGCAAATGGGCAGGGAAAAAGATTTCTTTCAGACGCACAATAGGAAGGTACATTTTACCTGTACAAAGAGAAAGACAATTTACCGGTAGCTTCATTGTAATAGACGTTTATTCTTTCCAACTGAAGGTCGGAATCTCCGTGATATGTGCCAGTCGGATCGATGCCATGCTCGTCCGAGATAACTTCCCAGAACTGAAATGAATGGAAATACGCTTAATACTTCGTGAGATCCTACATTGAACTTAACTGATAGCCTCTTACCTTAGCCCCAATTTGGTTGCCGCATTGGCCAGCTTGAAGATGAACAATTTCACGCATTTTTCTAGTTTTACTTGGCAAAAATTTAGAAAAAGTCTCCCGCAGCAACTTCAACTGAACAACTTTCGTTTTGATTTTTACACGCGTCAACTCATTGTGACGTATTTAGTGTAACCAAGACGACGTCAAATCAGTAACCAATCATAGCCTTTTCTTCCGGAGACTTCTCGAAACTCCCAAAATTTGCATAGCCTGTTCCAGGCTCCAAGATAGTGGGGAGAACGGATCGAAAAAAAAGTGCGAAAAAGGCGCGGGCTATTTTTTGCATCGCGATAATAGACATAATATAGGCTTTTCGTTTACAGCTTTTTGTCTTTTCACCGACTATTCTTATAGTACATCAGTGGAATATGAACTAAGTATTTAGTTAGGAAAAAGGGACGTGGGATATTCGGAGAAAACGAACAGTCAGTCTGTACGACGAGATCTCTTTACGTGCCGTGTATATTTTGTTCTTTAAATCTCCACACAAACATAAATGGTTTCATGCCAGTTTCCTATGACTTCGACTGAATTTCTCTGGACAGTTTTTATCTGGTCATTTATTTTTCATTAGAAGAATTCAGTAACTAGCTGACATCTGTTCTTGATATTGAGCACTAATATAACTCAAACTAGTTTGGACACGTAATAAATAAGAAGCGTTGATAAATATCAGGGGCACCCATCGAGAATATAGTTCAAAACCACTTAAACATAGCATTGTTAAACGTATTTTACTATTTAAACGGTAGATATAGGCATATTTTTATCCCCTAAAAAGTTTTCATCGGTTCGGATTTCTAGCTGAAAGTCTAGTGATCCGAAAGTTATAGGGATCAAAACTTACCTTTTCGAAAATTTCAGCCAGAAAAAAGGCTCCCGAAAATCCTAGGTGACTTTTTTAGGGTTAAAATCCGTTAAAAATGGACAAATATATCATATTTTAGATGTTCGGAAATCCTAGGAGAGGCAGGCAAGCAAGAAATTTTACAACATATGTTCCGAAAATTCTAGATCTCAAATCGTCTTCCAAACAGATATTTTTCCGAAAATTGACGTTAGGTGCCCCTGAAATGTGAGCAAGAGAAGGGTAATGCAAGTAATAATGTTTGTAATTGATAACATTGGCCCTCTTGAGTCTTTTGATGACTTGCCGAATTACTATCTTGCACGTAAATATAGCGAGTAACGGTGAACTTGAGCCAGGGAGTTTTATTCTATCAACTGAGTTGAAATCGGCAGCGGTCAAAAAATTATCAAAAGCCAACGTTTCGAGTGTTAGCCCTTAATGAGGGTGAACAGCTTTTGTGAATCGCTGCGATCTCGGGCCTTGCGCTGGAAGCTTTCGAATCTCGGTTTACGGTGGCCGAATTTGGTTTCATCAACTTCGGTAGCCACATGAAACTTCAAGTCAAAAATTTGTTCAGCCAAATTTTTGACTTGCAAGCCGCAATACCAGTTTCTTCAGACACCAACTTCAGCCAACAGGGGAACAAACTTTTAGGTATGTAAGTAAAGGTGGAATAACTAGCTCGTTTTTGAACGAAATTCGCGAAGGGGGCACTGTACCGCCACCGAAATGATCCCCACCATCGAAATGATCTCCGCCACCGAAATGACCCCCAATCACCACCGAAATGATACCGGCTGTCACCACCGAAATGATCCCCGGAAGATCGGGAATGGAATTAAGAGGACTACAAAAACTGGACAACAATTTAGAGCGTGCTTTTTATTTATTTATATTGCATCTTTTTTACGGTGTGTAATTTACCTTTTTACCGCTCTTTATTTTGCAGTAAATTGTTTGATTGTTTTTTTTGGTTTAACACTAGACAATACTTGTTCAAAAGATGCATTTCACTTATGTCTTCTATTTCTTCGAATTTCTTTTTATATTTTTGCAAGAAAATTAATCTTCTTAATCAGTGTATAGAACTGTTATCAGTCTAATTGCTTTCTCTATTTTCCTCTGTTTAGAATCGTGTTGGCATGAATAAACGAAGAATTTAGAATAGGTAGCAAAGTCCCAGGTCCATTTAAGCCAAGGTTCCGAAAATTTAAGACGGGATCATTTCGATTGCGAATAGGTATCATTTCGGTGGCGGTACAGGTCCTACCTGGCGACTCGAGCACAAGTACTAATAAGAAGAGTTTGGGCTATTGTATCCAGACCAATGGCCGTCATTTCTGGCACCTAAGCAACCTCAGAGTGTGCAAACGGGAGGACCCTGGGGATAAGGTTGGCACATCGCCCCTACATTGCGTCGCCATTGATGACCAAACTAATCACCGTACTTCGGTTCTAGAGCTTGGAATCGACCCTTTCCTTTGCACAATATAAAGATCTATAAAATCTAGACTCTACCCCAATGGAGCACATTGGCTCTCAATGATTTTCACATGTTCAAGTCGAACGGTTCTCTTCTGAGTTTATTGCATTGCATAATATACATGTGTCCAGCGAGTCTAGGGTCTCCATTCTCCTGTCTTTTCATATAAATGATCAAAAAGTTGTTACACGACTCTCTTAGTGGATGGGGACGGTTGGAATACTAGGGCACACTGATCAGTTGATCTGAAAACACCTTTTTCTCCGCTGATCAATATCAGATTAGCCAAATAACAAGGGTCTCTAAAATTATAATATAACACTGTTAAGTATGGAAGCAAAAGACTTATTGCTTGCAAAGGCATGGCTGTCTATCTGTACAAGAATCCTTTCGAGATGGGGGAGGTAAGTAAACTAGACACCATTTTGACAAGTTCAGACACATTTATTCTTGCAGGAATCTGTCTTTATTACTGATAAATTTTAATATCATTCCATGGTAAAAAGGGCAGACAGTCAGATTGTTTCTATCACAGGTTTTTTCCTTTTCTTTTCAAGAAAAAAAAGCAACTGTTTACTTACTTACTCAAGTTTTAGTATCTACTGAATTTATTATCACACAGTTTGGAGTGAATCAAGAAACTTCATTATCAGTTATCCTGCAATTTATTATTTTGTTTCAAGAGACTTGAAGATCTAGACTTTATGCGACTTCGCCCTCCTCTTCTTCTTCCTCATCAAACTCTCCTTCCTCTTCAGCTGTCGCATCCTGGTATTGTTGGTACTCAGACACAAGATCGTTCATGTTGGATTCAGCCTGCAAACAGAGGTATAAAAAAACAATCAGTTTAAAGCAATTTATAGTCATATCAGCTTATCTTTGTCAAAAGCAAAAAATATACTGTTCAAAGAGGCAAGTTTTTCTTAGCTAATCACAACAGTTTCTTGATGGTTTAATATTAAGGAAAACGTGCTCACCTCAGTGAATTCCATTTCATCCATGCCTTCACCAGTGTACCAATGCAAGAAAGCCTTACGCCTGAACATAGCAGTGAACTGCTCACTGATACGCTTGAATAGTTCCTGGATGGCAGTGCTGTTGCCAACGAAGGTGGAGGACATCTTCAGACCACGGGGTGGGATGTCACATACAGCTGTCTTCACGTTGTTGGGGATCCACTCAACGAAGTAGGAACTGTTCTTGTTCTGAACGTTCAACATCTGTTCATCTACTTCCTTCATGGACATACGACCACGGAACATGGCTGCAACAGTTAGATAACGACCATGCCTTGGATCACATGCAGCCATCATGTTCTTGGCATCAAACATCTGCTGGGTTAGTTCTGGCACTGTTAGTGCACGATACTGCTGGGATCCTCTGCTAGTGAGGGGGGCAAATCCAGGCATGAAAAAGTGAAGACGAGGGAAAGGAACCATGTTTACAGCAAGTTTCCTGAGGTCAGCGTTCAGCTGTAAGAATAAACAAAGACGGAGTTTAAGTCTAATAAGATGATTCTTAGAGAGATATAGTGATTCTTGGAGAGGTATACACACACAACTCCAAACAAAGTGTACAATCAAGGACATTATATAACTTTAAAGGTTCATAGAAAGTTAACATTGAAAAGAGCTTTTTATGTCAGTATGATAATGTAACAGCTGAGAAAATACACAGTAATTGCAGTGTTATGGGAAATTTTCACATTGCTGTGTTTTGGCTTTTAATTCCATTAGATCTTTAAATCTATTTAAAGAGATTAGTGCATTTAACTGATGCCCTGTTGAGTTTCACATGGTTGTTTATGGATAAAGTGACGTTAAAAGTAATGAAAATAGAAAATTAATTTATCTTTCTATCCATCCTGCTGATTTAAACCACTGTTCTTCAAGTTAAAGGGCTTGTTGCTTAAAAAAACCGAAGATAATCTGTGAAAACCGACATGGGAAAAATTTTTTAATAACTCTCAAACAATAAAGATAAGTAAGGAACTGCAAGCAAGACTATTTTTCATTATTTTGGCAACAAAAAAATTGGGAGAACGTGTTAATTGTGTCTGCAGAAAAATCCGTTGTCATGTTAACAAATGGAATGTTTACAGCTCACTGCATAATTTTGATTCGTTATGATCACGGCGGGGGTTTGAGAATTCGCAACCGCACTTCTTCTACGAGTGATTTGATAAAAAAGAGTACGCTTTTCAGAAATTCTTGTCGAGAAAACCAACTGTTTTTCAATTAAACAAAGCTCCCTCGTATTGAAGTTGCCGAAATGTAAATTTCACGCATCGTCTACTTCCGATCTTCGATCAACATTCTGGAAGACCCGAATTTACATTTAAAGCTAGCTGGTCACACGTATTAATAATTGAAAGCAATCTCCATAAGATGAAGTGTTGCTTTCTCTTTCAATTCATTTCACCCAATAAAGGTTAACGCCTCACAACTGCTAATCTATACCTCTGAGCTTAACGAAAGGCAACAACGCGAAAAAAATTCACCTTCTTTTCGTGCTAACGTAGACTGTCTATTTAAAAAAAATAACTCAAGGATTGATAAAAGCGAGCTAACGTATTTTGATTTTTTTCTTGCATCGCCAGAATCGAAAAAAAACCCCCAAATTTTCCCTAGTAGTAGTTCCAAGGGTGTTTGATAGAAAATTGCCTTCCACTTAAAGGAGAAGTGTATAATTATTAACTACGGCACTTAGATGGTTCGCCTTTATCAATCAAAGCTTTGCTAGCGACAACCCATTCTCTGTGGCAAGAGAAATTCAAATATATTTTTATATCCTCCCCCCCAAGCAAAGATAATTTTCCTGAGTCACACTATTGAAGGCAGAAACTTTCCAAAAACACCGAAATCAAATTTTTTTGAGCTTTATCATGAAATACCACAGTAACAATCATGCACGCGCGAGAGGCCTCCGATGATTGACAACGTATTTTGCGCGCCATTATTCTTAACCGTTAGTCACCAACACGTTTGTCCCTCATAACTGTTACAAATATCATCTTTTGTTCTCCCCTAAAATTCTCGAAATAAAAATTACCTGTCCAGGGAAACGAAGACAAGTTGTAACACCGCTCATCGTGGCTGACACGAGATGGTTCAAGTCGCCATAAGTTGGTGTAGTGAGCTTCAGGGTTCTAAAGCAGATATCGTACAGAGCTTCATTGTCGATGCAGTATGTTTCATCAGTGTTTTCGACCAACTGATGGACCGACAGTGTAGCGTTGTAAGGCTCTACAACGGTGTCCGATACTTTTGGTGACGGTACAACGCTGAATGTGTTCATGATTCTGTCGGGATATTCTTCTCTGATCTTCGAAATAAGAAGCGTTCCCATTCCAGAGCCGGTTCCACCGCCAAGAGAGTGCGTGAGCTGAAAGCCTTGAAGGCAATCGCAGCTCTCTGCTTCTTTACGAACTACATCAAGCACAGAATCTACCAATTCAGCTCCTTCAGTGTAATGTCCTTTCGCCCAGTTGTTTCCAGCACCACTCTGACCTAGAGTGAAAAGAGGCGGCACATGCGTCAACTCATCTCATGGCGATAGTTGGGGTGTTGCCGGACGTTTCAACATAATAATTTTGATTTTAAAATTTTGACACGTCGTACTTACCAAAAACGAAGTTGTCGGGCCTAAAGATCTGTCCAAATGGTCCGGATCGGACGGAGTCCATCGTACCGGGTTCCAAATCGACAAGAACTGCTCTTGGTACATATTTTCCACCTAAAAAATTTGTCGAGTCGACAACAATGAGCTTTCGGTAATGGTGGCTTGAAGCAACTTTCAGATCGAAGGCAATGCACGAAATGCAACAAGAACACGCGAAATAAAGAGTTTTAAAGCGCATCAAGCAATACCTGTAGCTTCATTGTAGTACACGTTGATTCTTTCCAACTGAAGGTCGGAATCACCGTGGTATGTTCCAGTTGGATCGATGCCATGCTCGTCGGAGATTACTTCCCAGAACTGAAAGACGAAGATTGCGAAATATGAGTGTTTCGAACCAAAAATCACACATATTTATGATCGAGGTACACCATACCTTGGCGCCGATCTGGTTTCCGCACTGTCCGGCCTGAAGATGTACGATTTCGCGCATTCTGACAAATTATTTAGCAAACAGATGAAACTTCTACTTTCCCTGCTGTCTTGAGTTTGTGGTATGGTCGTTCGTAGAGACGGCGCGGTTTTTATCGCATGAAATAATTTATGCGATAATTTCAGGGAGACAATAGGCTTATTTCCTTTTACGGTCAATGCAGGTGACGTCATGTATAGAAAGCGTTGGATTTTGTTGATTGTTTATTGGTGGTTATTGGAGATGAATAGGCATAACGCAACACCTGACAACCTTTGTCCGAAAGACAAAGCTCTACGACCAAAAGCCAATCAAGGTCCGCGAATAACTATGCGATCTCGTTCTTTTGAAAAGAAAAGATATATTTGAATGTAATTTGATATAAGCGGTTTATTGTAAACACTTTGGTAAACAATTCTTGAAAATTTTTGAAATAAATTTTTCCTGCCGATTTCGCACGAGTACGTGAGCCTGCCCGCAGGCTAGCATTTGCGAAAAGCGTAGAACTGTCACAAGGGCCTGTTCAAATGTCATTCTAAAATGTAATGTAACTTAACCCTGGCGATTATCATTTTCGTTTTCGTCCATGTTTTAAAAATTTTAATTCGTAAAAATGAACAACCTCTACAAAATAATCGCATCGTAAAAGGGCGCGTCCTTTGAAACACTCCTAGATTTTGAGGTCCAGGAAGATCGATACAAAGAACGAGTTGAGGGAGTTGAAATGACTTGGAACAGAATTTGACAATTTCTGTTATCTTTGCAAAAAATATTGCCTGTCCCTGCTCCCAGTTCCTCGAAGGCCTATTAACCCTCAGACCTACCTCCTTGAGTCTTTAAAAAATGAGTACACGACTTTACTATTTAGCGCCTTGAACAGGGTGTCTGTTTGGACCGGAATCCTTTAAAAGGGAGTACGAAGGTTGCAACCTCGTCCCCAGGGCTTTTGGGGACGAGGTTGCGAAGGTTGGCGATAAGCGTTCTTGAAATTTGTAGAACCAACAATTTTTCCTGAAAAACGCATTTCATGAACGGTTAGTTCGTGAAACTACTTGATTAAGTTTGCATACTGAAACATGTCAGGATCATGATACCTCACCCAAACTTCCCTTGGGCGCCCAGCCGTGAGTAACAATTTCAGCTCTAGTCCTCAAGGCCCTGAGAACGATATACCCTGTTCATTAGCACATACCAGAGTAGGCCACATAAGGCCATGGGAGAGCCCCACGAGATTCCAACTAATAAACTCCTTTTTTTGCGACGCATCCTATTTAGCAAATAAGACTCTCTAAGAATATATAATATGCCGACACCTTTGGCACAGACGCTAATATAAGTTACGTCTTAGAAGGATGTCCGTCTTATAGAGACCATAGAGAGTCAAATAAAGGGAGTAAAGAAAGGCAGGGACCAATCCTAGGTGTCCGTTTTACAGAGGTGTCCGTTAAGAGAGAGTCGACTGAGTTGATTGTATTGCATTGCTCGACCGGGATCCGCTTTTCGTTTTTAATTGTTAGTCCTTACTACTCATCATTACCAGTGTTTGTCTTTAATGATTTCTGCTACAGTTTTTGAGAATTTTGAGAAAAAGACCTAAAAACAACTATAGAGCATGAGTATAATAAAGCTTTCTTAAGCCATTTTAAGCATTTTGGGAGATTGCTTGGAAAAATTTATCTGTTCCTCACTCCCAGCAAGACTGATGGAAGAGTTCTTAGCCAGCAAGGAGTACCTACAACCTGCAACCTGACTTACTGGGAAGTTTCTCAGCAGACGTATGTCCAGACATTACTGGCCAGTTTGGGTCTGGTCACAGAGGGCGAATAAATACCACATAGCAGGTACTCTAGAGAACAAATCCCCTTAAACACCCCGCACTGTCTCTTTCCCAGCAACACTTTCCTTCCAAGGACATATCATTTTTCCCAAATGTTCAAGCCAACAAAAATTTGCGTGCAGAACTGATATGAGGAACAGATCCATCGGGTGCCCCTGTGACAAGATACATCCAATTCCCAACCGATTTAGTTTCAGTTCCGTCACTGGTCTTGCTATTGTAACGGGCAGGTTTCCGTGTTTAACTACCAGCTAAAAATAAAGTTCTAATAATAGACAGGAAGACTCTTAAAAGAGTCTTCCTATCTATTATTCATTGAGGATAATTAGCCTGCGAGCAAGCTCTCCTATTTGGGCGAGTTAAACGAGTCTCGCGAGAACGCGCGAGCGAGCGGCGAAGCCGCGAGGGGCAGAGGAAAGGAGAGCTTGCAACCATCCCTTACAAATTTTCATTTGTACTTCGCCCAGACGAAGGGAAATACCATTGGCTAAAAAATGACGTTCCGGAAATCAAAGTTGACTGATAACAGGCCAAGCTGGCACCCGCTTCGTCGGTGTGTCAAATTTGGTTCTCAGGGGGATCAGATTGGTATCGAGAAATTGTTTCAGCCCTCAATGCAGACGGGCTCGTTTGATGTAATTCTCGCAAAGAGAATATTGTGTGCCGAGGATAAGTCGGACCGAGTTTGTAGTTCTTGTGGAAGGAAAATGAAAACCAGGGAAACCCTTCATCAGTTGTATTCATTTGTGTCAAGCGCCTTGTTTAGTTCTGAAAACCGGGAGAGTGAAGTGAAGAGTGATTAAAGCACAGTCTTCCAACATCGGTTTCTTCGCCCGATTGAATTCTACTGGGTAGAAAAATTCAAAAACGTGTACTTGACAGTGTAGCTGTGTAGCTTGATCGTAAAGAAGGAAAAGAGAAAGAGTTGGAAGCAACTGGAGTAAACCTTAAGAGAACCAAGTGCAGGAAAACGCTATTCTCCAGTTCCAGACGGACAAATACATGATGTTTTTGTTGGTGATTGCGATGGGGAGTAGTCTTCTACACTGCAGTATGGACGACTTTTCAAAAGTAAACGAAATGAGAATCAAAGTAGCGAGTTCTTATCCGAGCTGACACGTTGAAGTTCGATGTCCCCGTGAAAAAAAAAAAACATATAAGTGATTAAAAACATTGCTTTGATGCTGTTGCGAAAGCGATTTATAAATAAATAATTCTACGCGCCCTCGGCTGTCTAAACTAACTTGACAGGCGGTTGTCACTTTTCTAATCTGCGGTACGTTTGCGGTGACAGTTTTCACGCTTTGCGGAGTCCCGGGATTTCCGGGGTGGAAATGAAAATTTATGAGAGATGGTTGCAAGCTCTCCTTTCCTCGGCCCCTCGCTCCCGCGTTCTCGCGATGCTCGCTTCGCTTGCCCAAATAGGAGAGCTTGCTCGCAGGCTAAGGATAATTGACCCACATCTAATCAGTCAAGGTCGAGGCGGACACTAGTTGGCTTAAGGCAGTTGTTTTGCCCAATTTATTGGTGCATGGTGGGGAATTGTGATACGAAATTCTTTGCAAGATATCAGAAATACCGTCTTCAATCTACGTAGTTTACCAAACTCTTGAGTCGTCTCGCATTTGTTTTCGTCCCTTTTTGGTTTCTGGAAGACTGGAACTGGCGCGTCCGAGAGTTTCGTGATGATCCTGGTACCTAGTGGATTGAAGAAAGATGGAGTCGCTTCGCCCTGATCGAACCCTTTTAAATCCCAGTTTTGAAGGCTACAAACTTTCTGTTGACGCTTTGAATGTCTCTTCTACAACCTTGCCGTCTGCAGTGACTGAGTTACCTCTAGGAGACGAACTTTTGATTTCATTTCAGCACATGCGAGCCTTTGGAAATTTGAATCACTTGGTGTTTGATTCATGGACTGATGGCGGGAAAAACGAGGCTGTTTATTTTGTGAATGAAAATTATGAAGTGCAAAGAGCCGCGGTCAAAGTAAGTTTTTGTTTGGTATTTTTAAAGACAAAGAATACCCTTAAAAATTAAGGTTTCATACCATATATCTGAAATATGATGTGCGTCTGAATCAGTGCACGTGTTGTTCTTATAATTTGTTTGTTTTAGGCCTCGTTTGTATGGAGGAAATAGTCCCTGGTGGATGGGAAGGGCCATCCTCCCAGCCTAGTCAACTTCAGCGAGCGTTTATATGCGAAAAAATTCGACCCCTTTTCCCCAAGCGCTAACATATGCTATGATTGTCTAAAACAGCAGTTGTGCATGCTCTGATTGCCTCGATGGCTTTGACAGAGTTAACCCGGCTGGGCGAGCCAAAGGACAAGAGGAGGGCAGGAGGGTGACCTTACCATGAGAAAAGAATGACCTGGCCAGGTGGGTCACCCTTCTAGCCAAACCAACTCGTTCGTTTTGTGAGGAAATGTATGAAAAGTCGGCCCTCTCAGGGTAGCTCAGGTAGGCAGCAGGTGACCTGTCTACCTGTAAGAACTTTTCTCTATAAAAGCAGGACCTTAGATCACCCAGTCAGTGATACATCGTTTTACAAACCAATAATGTGACTGAGAAGCGATGCAAATGATTTCAGAAACGCTAAATGCTGTGCAAGAGAGAAACCTCTGCTCGAAAGTGGAAAAACATTTGATGAGGAGTTACTTTGTCTTTGAAGTCCCTACCATCTTTTCCTAATTACCCATCCTGCACTCTGCGAGAGTGTGAACATATCTATACCCAAGGGATACAGCTCCCTGTTACCCCTGCTCTTGGGCTGAAATGATTGATTTGTAATAATATTGATTCACTAGAGGGTATTCTCTTGTATCCTAAATTTTGTGTAGGACAAAGAGATTTCATCTGTGGATACAGTATTCAAAATTCCTACTACGGAGAAACTTAAAGGAAGCTTGAATACAACACTGTTTTTTCCATCATCCTCACTAGCTTGCTTATCAGATGGGTGTGGGAAGCTGTTCTTGCTTCAAACAGATGGTAGAACAAAGGAAGACTCTCAGAATGTGCCGTGGAAAGTAGCAATGGTGTATCAATTCAATCGTCCATCACTTATCCTTCACACCATTCATTGTAAAGAAACAGGATCTGTAAGCTGTTTGTTATTGAGTATCACTGATAATGATGCTTCTACCTCAGTCAAAGATACCCATGTTGTCCATTTGGAGTTGATTACATTCTCTCAAGTGAAGTGTTTGTCATCAGGGTCCATCAATTACATCTGTGAGGAGATACAACATTTCACAGGTTACACTGCACCCATGTATGCTGCTATTGAGCCTGGTCGTACTGCCATCTTGGTGGCTAGTGAAAAGCCTTTCTCCCTCGTAAAAGGTATTGTCAGACGTTTGTATTATTCGGAGCAGAAAAATACTCTAAAACAACTTGCCTACTGGGGTAGTCACTTTGAATTTTTCCTTGCTCCTACCTAAATTCTACTTGCCTTATTGCTGTAGCCTTACTGTGAATCAGATTAGGTGATTCTAAAAAATTTCCGTACCATACTGGTAACAGCTTTCTTTTCAGAATTTCCAGGGCTAGCGGGTGTACCTTAAACTGGAAATTTGAAAGCATGGAGATACTTATGATTGGAATTCTGAAGTCATTGAGGGTGGGGGAGGGCAGTAGGGTTAGTATCTGGAATTTCCTCAAAGGATGGACAAAGGTGTACTCCTTGAAAACGCTTACTTTATGGACTTAATTAGTTCACAAATAAGAATTTGTGAAAATATTTGGACCTTCTAGTAAACAACACTCTTAGAAATTCAAGTAAAGGAAAATGTATCATCTTTAAAAATCTTTCAGCTTATGAAGAACTGCCTCCAGTTCAAGACGCTGAAGAGAAAGCAAATAATAAGGAAAACAATTCAAGGATCCAGGCATACAAGTGGTCACAGGATAATGAGGACGTAACCCTGAAATTTGAAGTCCCTGATGGGACTACAAAAGAATCAATAGTCTGTGAAATAAAGACTGATTCCATGAGTATTCGGATAGGTGAAGATATCTTGTTAAGTGGTATGTTATTTGCAAAGGTGAAATCCGAGGAAAGCACATGGACTTTGGACAAGAACAGGTACTTGGGGCTTTTGATATTATTTCTTTGTCTTTTTTCTGTATGAGCTTTGCACTTTGAAAGTGTGTTTGTGTGTAACAACTTTTCAGTTGGTGTATTACCTTTGGTGTTTGAGGTAAGTTTGACGTTGCTTTTCAAAAAGATGTGTCTCGCAGCAGCATTCTTTTCAGTTTTGAAACCATTGGTTTCTTGAGTCCCCTGATCATTAGTAGCCTATACAGTGTAGACTGTTTATTTTTTGCTGACCCTTTGGATTTTGAGAGATTTTAATCACAACCTCTTTTGTGCTGTTGTTAGTTTGGAGGTAGTCCTTGTGAAACAAGCTGAGGAGCATCACTGGAGCAGTGTTGTTAAGGGTGATGACAGAGGAGAGTATGTGCTGATTGGAGAAGAAGCAGAGAGGGTGAAAGAGATTCACAGCCGGCTGGAGCACCTTACATCGGATAAACTGGTAACTAATTATAATAGTATTGGCTGTTTTCAAACTGAGAGTGGCTGGGATTACAAACATGAGACACACATAGCAGAAAGAGCTAGCAGGGTGCAAAGAAAGTCAGTTTTACAGCTTGCCATTCGGGCAAGCTGTAGCTAGAATGTACTGGTCCAAGAGTAACTTTCACTAGCCAGAAAAAGGATTGATATACAGTTCAGGAGCAGGATTAATTACAGTTCTTCTGTAATATGAATTCCCCAAAAAACTTTACCTGCCCATCGGGCAAGTTGAGAACAGAATTCACTAGCCCAGTAGAAAAATCCACTAGCCCGGGGCTATGGGACACTAGTTTCTTTGCATGCTGGCTAGTGACACCAAGCTTTACAAAATACTCAAGTTTGGGGAATGAAAATTTACCAATGATTATATCAGGGGCACGCAATGACTCTTTTCTGTAAAATATCTGTACAGAGAAGCAAGTATTGCCTAGAATTTTCTATTACTTGAGGACAACTAAAAATTTCTAGATGAATGTTACATTCATGAATACTTTTTGAGGCTTATCTTATAAAATTCCCTATGATTTTCTGAAGTTTAATTTTTCTGACATTTCACTGCCCAGGTTAGGCTATTATTTCATTCAAAAAATGAAATGTTCAAAAATGTGATGGATAGAGGAGCGAGAAAAATTCTCACTTTTGTAATACATTAAATTGCATCCAAAATTTTCAAGAAAATAATTCTGAAGGCCTCGTAATTTCAAAAAGACTCAAGTTCTCCTAGGATGACCAAACAGGTACAAATTTTATAGCTCCACCTAGAATGCATTTCTAGAGCTCTTAGAGTACTCTGGATAGCCTAAAAAGTGTTTTCGATGCGTTAGGAGGAAACTGTCATTGGGTGCCCCTGATTATTATGATGTCCGAACAATTTTCAGGCAGTCCATATATTCCTTTGTATTTTCAAGTTATTGAAAGGTTGTATGTTGTTCAATATTGGCCTAATTAACACCAAACGTAAGGATTTTGTAAATCTTGGTGTCCCTTTTTCTATGTTGACCTTGTGTCCAAAGGGGACAGACGGTAAATAATTGTTGTTGTTGCTTGCAGGTAGTCCCCTTCAGTTTGAAACCAGGTAATTTAGCACATTGAAGAAGGGCAGTAGACAACAAAGTTAGGGTTACAGACAAGGGTGTTGTTTCAAATTGAGTCATGAAGTGTGTAGCTGAATTTGATGAACAAAACTAATATATGTATAGGTATAACTACCCTAAATGGATTATTTGAGATATAATAAAAGATCAATTTTTTGCTTGATCAATCTTTAGGTGGAGGATTCACGACAGAACAAGATGTCTTTTACAGATCAACAGTTGGAAGAATGTGATGCTTTTCCAGAGGATGTCGAGTACATATTCAGACTGGACGTTAAGACTGGAGAAGTAACTCATAAAGTAAGGCAATAAACTTTAATCTCTGATATAATAATAATAATAATAATAATAATAATAATAATAATAATAATAATAATAATAATAATAATAATAATAATAATAAAAAAATTAATAATAATAATAATAATAATAATAATAATAATAATAATAATAATAATAATAATAATAACAATAACCATTACTATCATTACTATTGTCTATTTAGTGCTGAGCTCTGGCTGTTCTCATGCCAACATACATCCCAAGGGAGCAAGTCGTAGTCAATGACCAGGGGTCCCTTGAGGACACTCTCCTGGTACTTTGAAGTCAAGCACCCTCCTCAGCATCCTGGCTGTTCCTGAAAGCTTAGTTTTCTGTAGCAGTCCGATCCTAACCCTGATCCCCAGTTTTTTATCCATTGTCCAAGTTTCTTTGTAACATTTCCAAGGACCCCTACAACAACAGGTACCATGTCCATGATTTTCACACCCCACATTTCTCTAATTTCTCTCTTCAATTCTGATATTTTCCAACTTTTTCCAATTATTATTATTATTATTATTATTATTGTCCAACCCTCCAAGTTAAAGTTTTCGCTTAGTTGCCATTTAGCAACCAACTCTTGGTTTAGGGAGGCTTTTTTACAAATTATCAAGTCGCCAGCTCCAAAATTTTAGGTGCCACGGCAACCAAAATAGTCGCAACTTGGAGGGTTATTATCATGGATAGTAATGTAATGTTTATTGAAATGTTGCCAGCTTCAAAGGTATTAAAGGTTTGCATCTCTAATATTTCAAACTTTATTTCACATTAGGTTTGCCTAGCAATTCACCAGTGGATATTCAATGCCTCACTAGACCCAAACCTTCCTCCAGCTTTCTGTATACGCCATGATGTTGATGCTCTTCTCTGGCAACCCAAGTCTCACTCCAGCAATGAGGACAACTGGATACACACTGGAACATTTAATGCGCTTGGTTATGTACAGGCAGCTAAACGTGATCGAAAGTTCTCTACTTGCGCTCCAGATATGTCCTTTGCAACATTATGTGATTGTACCAGGCATGTGTACATTTACCGACAACCTGAACAAGGAGCTAAGCATGCCAGCCAACATGTAGTGACACTGACAACTTCTGATAATGAAATCCTGGGGCTTCAAGCCTCAAATGGAAAAGTTTTTGTCTTGACTAAACAAAGTTTGCATGTTATTACTGTTAACTAAAAACAAACTCTTTTAGGTAGCTTTGTAACTGTTAGGAAACATCCAATCCCCAGTGGTGAGGTTAAGTTGCAACTTAATTAAGTTTCTCAGTGCTCGAACTTAACGGTCGTCCACTCGTCCAAAACGAGTAAAAATTGCCCAAAACGAGTAGGTTTTTTTGCCACTAGTCCTGTGGACGAGTAAAGTTACAGTACCCCGATAAATAATTGCTTTTGTATCTTGCTGAAAGGGGCTAAAAGTGTCAAAGCAGATAAAGAATTTCTGAAAGCGAATGCTTCGAAAACGTCGAGCAAAAATCGCTAGGCGTTTCTGGCCTGGCAGGTAAGAGTCTGGGTTCTACGCTGAGATTAAATGGATTGTGGGATTCAATATGGCGGCTTCCCGCGTTTGCCAAATGATCGATGTTGATTGAATCTCTATTTTCTTTCAAAACACAACTTCTTGAAATGTCCAAACGAAAAAAAGTTCAATGCTCACTGAGTTCTTTCTTCGGAGGAAAGCAAAATCAAGAAAGCAACACAACACCAGCACCGCCTGCTGCAACTCCGATAAAGAAAACACGGAAGTTTCAGGAATCGTGGATAGAAAAGTACAGATGGCTCCACTTTGATGAGAAAGAAAACAAAATGTTTTGCGAGTTTTGCAGGGAATTTCCAAATGGGAAAAACACACATTATTCCTTGAGGGTCGGAACAAATAACTTTCAAACTGACAGCTTAAAGGCTCACGAGGCCAGTGAAGGACACGCTATGAGTTTAGCAGCTAAACGTGCAAGCGAGCGTCCAAGAGAGCAAAGACCTTTGCCTGCTGCATTGAGCAGACTTGATGAAGAAACATTGAAGAAAATGGAGTATCTTTTTAATACAGCATATTATATAGCTTATTTGAAACTTCCATTTTCTATATTCTCACAGTTGTGTTCATTGCAAAAAAAGAATGGCTTAAACCTCGGAAACACGTACATGAATGATCATGCTTGTAAAGAGTTTTGTAAACATATATCTGATACCTTGAGGGCAGATCTCATAGATTCTTTAAGCACTGCTAAGTTTATATCTATAATGGCAGATGGAGCAACAGATGTGTCATGTTTGGAAGAAGAAATAGTGTATGTGAGATTTGTATCAGGTGGGGCTCCAAAAACGTGCTATGTTGAGCTGGCTGAGGTTGAAAGTGCAAAGGCACCAGGAATTCTAAAGGCAATCAAGTCGGTTATGGATAAGATCGACCCTCAGTGGATGCAAAAACTGATCAGCACTGGCACAGACGGTGCATCAGTTATGATGGGCAGGATTGGTGGTGTGGTTTCATTAATTAAACAACAAGCACCTCAAGTTATTCCAATTCATTGTGTAGCACACAATTTAGAACTTGCATTTAGTGACACTTTGAAGTGCAATGAAACAATGATGAGCATCAAGGAACTTTTAAATGGCTGCTGGAAACACTATAAGTATTCCCCAAAGGCTTTAAGAGAACTAAGAGAAATGGCAGAGGCAATGGAAATAAAAGTGGGAAAACCAACAAAGGCCAGTGGAACTCGTTGGGTGCCTCATTTGCTCCGTGCTTTAACTGTTCTACTTCAAAAAAACTTTCAAGCAATTGTTTCTCACTTTGAGCACACGGCAGAAGCTAGAGATTCTTCAGCAGAAATGCAAGGACGGGGTAGGAACTTGTCAAAGAAGCTCAAGGCTTACAAATTCCAGCTTCACCTTCATTTAATGTGGGACATTCTAGAGGAAGTGTCAAAGATCTCACTTATTTTTCAGAAGGATTCTATCTCTATTTCGCAAGTGAAGGCTGAGATTGAGCGAGCTAGTCAAGCCTTAGAGAACATGCGAAGACGACCTGGGAAACATCTTGCTGCCTTTCAAGAAGAAGTAGGAGCTGGAACAGTGTTCAAGGGGGTCAGTCTTACAAGGAACAACACAGATGACAGATTGTTTGAGCAAAGTAAAGCATCAATCATCACTGATGCTAAGCAATTTCTAGCCTCAAGATTTGAAGACTTCACTTCCCCAGTACTAAAAGCTTGCGGTGTTATCACTAACAATAAGTCTTGGCCAAAGGAGAGAAATGATCTAGGTTTGTATGGAGAAGAAGAATTGGTTACTGTGGCTCAGCACTTTCAGGCAGTCCTCAGAAGCAATGCTTTCGACTTGGAAGTATCAAAGGATCAGTGGCTATCTCTAAAACTGTACTGTTATGACCACAAACGCATTGCAAACTTAAGTCAGGCTGAGTTCTGGGTAGAAGTGTTCAATCAGGTGCATCCAGATGAACTTGAACTCTCTCACATGTTGATGGTGGTTGAGATTTGTCTGGCAATGGCAGTGTCCTCATCTTGCTGTGAAAGGGGATTCTCTTGTATGGGGCTACTCAAATCAGAGTATCGAAACTCACTTGATGTTGAAACTGTTGACATGCTCATGAACATCTGCCTCAATGGTTCAAGTCCCGAGGACTTTACAGCTGAAAGGGCAATTTTGCATTGGAACCAGGCATCACAAAGAATGCGAAGGCCTTGCTTAAAGGATTGATGACCTAACTTAAGCCTAAGACAGCAATGAAGTTGATAAAACTGCTGCTATTCTATTTATGTTGCAACTATGGCCTGTAACTGGGAAGAATTATAATTGTAATACACTTATCATTGTTGCTATGTATCACTAAAAAGATACATGTAAATTGTTGTGTTTATTTGATCATAGTGTGGCATTTACATGTTTTTACCTACACACACAAATTAAATACGTGCAAAAAAAAATGTAAAGGGTGACCAGTAACTTTGCTCCTGGGACCAGTAAATTCTTAGCCTACTGGTCCAGTGGAAGACCAGAGCTAAAAGTTAAGTTCGAGCACTGTTTCTTTTTAGTAAGAAAAAACAACATCAACAACAGCAACAAAACTCTTCTGGTCACTTTGTAATACTTCTATAGAAAGAAAACAAGATTGACTTTCAAAACCTGAAATCTGAAGTTAGCAAGACTGAAACCAATGGCCATTTTATTGCTATGATGTGGGGAATTTGTTTCTTTTTTTATATACCTTTTATATGGTAGGGTAGTAAAAAATACATGTTTATAAATATACATAATTTTTATGACAATAAAATTGTCCATAGCTAATTGTTCATGTTCCTATGTTTTTACGCAATTGTGGAAATAGAATGTGATAAGGTTGGGCTTTCACTAAATGCACAAAAAACCAAAGTTATGTATTTTCAACATGGAAAATGATGAAATGGAGACAATGTTAAGAAAATCAAGCAAGCCGTTGTGGAAGAGACGGGGCGTAAGATTTCAGATACCTGGGGCCAATTTAATAAAACTTTTACAAATGTAATTTTCAAATGTAGCCATTGTTTTAGAGTCTGAAAACAATAGCTACACTTTTAAATTAAACTTGTAAAAAAGTTTTATTAAATTGGCCACTGGGTAGTTGAATATGTTCTAAGGAAAGAACCATAAATGTTTGCAAAGCACTGGCCTGCAGGGATTTTGCTACCTCTGCGTCCTGGGTCCCTGACACATAAAAATCCCCAAAGGCGCAAAATAATTTGTGGCATGCATCCTATAGGATGTAACGATTGATTGATCGATCTGAAGATGTTTTTGTACAATATAATGTTTGTGATTTCTGTGGCTGTTCTTGTGGCTTTTGTTAAACGATTCTTATTTCTTTTAGTCTTTGTTGTTCTTTACAATAGAAGGAGTTTATTTATAAATTCAGTAAACTGTAAAACAGAGTTTTGGAGTCTGTCTTCAGATTAACTGTGTGGTTACGAAAGACCCAGGGACTCATTGTTTTCTTTTTTTTAACTGGGACTCATTGGCTGGACTGGGACTCATGATTTTTCACAAGATGAGTCCCAGGACTCACCATAACTATTTGTAACAAAATCACCGGGCCTGGCGATCACTGAACAAAATGAAGAACATCTGGAAGAGTGATTTGGGAGAAAAGATCAAACTGAAGTTATTCAGACGAACTATGGAGATAAATTTCCTTTATATGAGTATCACTTGGTCCTTGACAAAAGCCGAAGAAAAGGGTCTGAATGGAACTTATACAAGAATGCTGTGAATGGTGAAAAACATACCTTGGAAGGACCAGGTTAAAAATAGCGAGCTTAATGGTAGTTTAGAAAGCTGTCCTTTACTATTCAAGATAGAAGACAGTGGTGTTGTAGGCCTGGCTGACTTTCATTTCATATATATCCTGAAAATCGCACGCATGACTAGCACTCACTGAGCTCTCCAACACGTTAAGCTCTTAAGCTTTTTAGCTCACCCCAACAATGCATAATTTATTACAAGTGGTATAGTGATCAAAGCAAAAATTTGTAGGCCTGGGCCTACAGGTCTATGGGCTGGCTACGCCCCTGGAAGAATTGCTCTTTCTGGACATGTTTATAGTGATGAGATCTCTCCAGTGCAACAGCTGATAACATGGTACCTACACATGAGATGGCAAAAAGAGGATGTCCTTCAACTACATATATTAACACACTACTGACAGATACTCTGCGGTAGCTAGGACGATTGAGATCAGCTGTCCATACCTGACACTGCCACAGAAGACTTTGGCAGTGTGCTCTTCTTACTGAATTTTGGTGATATTTGGATAGAAGTTTATATCTGGCAATAATCTTCACTTGCACTAAAAGGCTAGTGCCTGGCATATCTGTATAATTTATAGGCTATACATGTGTAGCAGTACCCGTTTCCATGAGGAAGAAATACCTTAACCTATGTTTTTGACTATGCAGCAGTACAGTCAAGTTACAACAGGACAACTGTTGGCCGTTTGTCGGCTGACTGTTGGCTGCTTGTCAGCTGACTGTCCACCAACAGTCCACTGACAGATTTTTTGATGAGCTGTTCTTCAATTTTTCTGAATTTGTAAACAATGAATATGTGGTGTAAATGGAACAGACCATTGGATACAAAATATAGTGAACAATGTTAGTCAATATTTATCTTTTGTTTTTCATTATTTTATTTATTTCTTCTCTTTCATCAAACATAAATAATGATTCAGCAGTAAGCTGCTATAGAATTCTACTGAAGACACTTGTACCCTGATGCCCGTTTTTTGAAAGACCCAAATTTAAGCCAAATATTGAAATTAAAATCTAAAGACTACAATGTAAAAGCATGGGTCCATAATATTATCTGCAAAACTATTCACCATTATTGAAACCCTGATCTTAGTTAAAAAAGAAAAAGCAGCTTTTGGCGCCTGAAAAATTTATGAAACACACTTGTCACCAGGATTAAATGGATGAAGTGTTGTAACTACTTCATATTTGACTGAGTGTTTTTTTGCTATTTTACTTTTTGTATTCATATTTTTAAAGAGAGCTATTGTATTTTGGTTAACTATTATTTGTGATCGTAGCTCTTTTTGGTGACTTATTATATGGATCGTAAAGTACACAGGGTTTTTGGATCCAAAATTCAAGACTTTTACCAGACTTTTTTTCAAAACATGAATTTATTTTTCCAGACTCAAGGTTATCAAATAGGTGATCAAAAGAGACCTTAAAAATCACAGGAACAGAGCTTTTCTCATGATGCACTGCAAACGTATGGGCGAGGTTGAATAACATTTGACCAAAATGAAAAAAATTTCACTTCTAAAAGCACTTGTTGTAGCTTTGAAAACAACTCAAGACTAATTTTTATCATTTTTCCAGACTCTGTATGAACCTTGATTACATCTCAAAAGTCTTAAATTCTGGACATTCCTGCCTGAACAACATAAAGAGCTCAAGCTCCCACAATGAATTATGGTAATCAAAAAATATAAAATAAGTTAATAAATATTCACTGGGCAAGAAGACACTAAAAATTAAATCTGATCCACAATATCAGTGGACAATTCTTTTCAATAGCAAATGATAGAAAAACTGAATAATTACATGAATAGATGGCAGATTGAACAGAACTGTACAAAAACAGTATCCTTGTGACAGAATCCCTTTAAAGGTTCCTAGAATCATCTGAGTGCTGTATTGTTCTGACTCATTGCATGTCACTAAAATAATATGTAAAATTCTACATTGACTTTATGAATAAAATGTTAAAATTAATATAGAGAACATACATATCATGTTTCCGACAACAATTTAATTTTTGATATTTGGTCGTTATACTGATCATGTATTGTATATGGAAGGCACAACCAATCCAGTCTCCCTTGCTGCTGTTTTTTGTTGTTATGCAACGGTCCTCACCCTCCTCACATGGCGACACTAAGATTTGCTGGCCAAGGCTATTTATATTCATTATAATTATTTATTTTTGTTTACATTACACATGTTTTGCATAAAAAGGATTTAAGGATTTTGGGTGAGCTGAATGCATTCTCAAACAAAATTAATGTAAAATAACATTATTTATAATTTGGAGAGCCATGAAGCTCTCAGAATGATTGTCTAAACAATAGATGAATGAAACAATTATAATACCCAGTGGCTATTCATATGGTACCCCTAAACTGACTTGTACTTGCTATGCATACGGGATTCTTTCTACAGATGTCAATTCTTGGCTGTATTTACTGGTTGGTTTCCTTCTGTTGTCAGCAGTAATGTATTCTATTGTCTTAATAAGCCTCTTAAAATTTCTGCTCAACAAAATTAATGTTCATAAAAAAGTGAGTCTCTTTAATTTTAAAAGTAAAAAAATTAGAACTTGTTATTATAGATATATTATACCACCAGACCACTGAGGGCTCACTGCTGATGAAGGATTTATTTGCAACTGCATAGCAACAAACCTAACCCGAAATGAACCCAACCATTTCGATTCCAGTCAGTGCTTAACCCTAATCACTATTCTCAGGGTTTAAACCTAATCAATATTTTCAAAAGAATCCTGTATGAATAGCATACACAAGTCAGTGTATGGGTCCCATACGAATAGCCACTGGGATGAAAATAACAGGGATGTTTTCAAATTATGCTGATGAGAGCTTCATGATGGCTCGACACAGTATAATTGTCCTTACTACACAGGTATCCCAACAATATTATCATTTACACCCAACTATAGAACTTGGACTGATTTTCTAGTCAGACATTTTTATCTTTTGCCTGGACATGTACAAGTCTTGGCTGGTCAACATACTCATTACCAAAGTACAATACTACATAGAGAGTGACCATGACAGCTGCACCCCAGAACAATACATAAAGAAACTGCACACCATAATCAGCTGCAAACAAAAGGAATAAAGATTCATTAGAGATTTGGAATTGATTGCTGCAGTCATTTGGTCAAAAATACAAACCATTATTATTTGCATCTACATGTTCACTATGGACTTGCAAGCATTAGGCAAGATGAGGCACTCGTCTCATCTGGACAGGGAGCAAAGAAATCATTTTTACAGCTTGCCATTCAGGCAAGCTGAAGCTAGTATTTACTAGCCCAGACGTCATTTCAACTAGCCCCAAAAGCTTTTCGTCGAGCAGAATTGATTTCACACTTCTTCTGTTATTCAAATTCCTCAAAGAACATCACTTGCCCGTTGGGCAAGTTAAAAACAGATTTCACTAGCCCGATAGCAAAATCCACAAGCCCCGGGCTCTCGGACACTACTTTCTTTGCACGCTGTCTGGATTTACGGTATGCTTTTTCCTTGCGATGGCCTGCCACTAGACCCAATAAGCTGTTTGACTGGGTCTTAAATGTTTGCTAAAAACTTGGATCATCTGTTCTTGCAGTCTACAATCATGGAAAATACTCTTTGGATACTTTTGCATTTCTGGGGCATTTTCAAATTCATGCATGCCCAACCCCTCCCCTCACCCCACAAACAATGTTGGACACATGTATCCAGAATTTTTTACAAGTTTGAACTTTGTATAGGGAGGAGGGAAGGAGAACTGGTCCTCATTTGTTCAAATGGTGGATAATGTCATTCACTGAATAAATTTCTGTCCAGTGGATAATGCAATTACATAGATTCCCTAAAAATGTATCCTCTGGATAGAGAAGTAACAAGTGGATAGTGCTATCCAACATATATGATGAACTACCAGGGTAAGGGGTTGAACATACTTTTTTTAATGGGTAGCCAGTAAAATTATACTGAGCTTTTTGACCCTCTGTCACATTGTGGAAATGTAAATTTGTATAGAGATGCTTTTACAGTGTGGAACACTATGAGGCATTTGAAACCTGTACTGACTTGGAAAAGTCATGAATTTGTTGCCCTTGATTACTAATGATCTCTGAAAGTATAGATTTACAATTGTTTCACACTGAAACCTTTGGCTTAATTGGAACTTTTTTAAAACTTGCTCAAAATGCCTGTAAGGTCAACAATACCTGACTCTCAACTCTTCAATATACATGTAAATTAGTAATAATTTCATCACTTAACTAGTACTCACTTGATGGAATTAAAACACTGATCACAAACATGGAGAATCCTAGTAACAGAATCATTGGAAGCTAAGAGGTAAAGGAAAAAGAAGATCAATGAGGTGCTGACTTGCCACACAGCATTAGCAAAGAATAGGCCTTTCCACAGTTTTTTTGCAACTCACTTAAAATATTTCTTGTTTAAATTTTTTAGTTCATAACAGGTTAATATTCTTTGTCTGGTGAACTTGACTTCATGTATTCCTCTTTTAAGTGGTCCATTTCTTAAATAAAAGATTTTTAACTCCCTTTAAATTAAGAATTGAAAAAAAAAAATAATAGAAAGGAATGTCAAAACTCAATACAAAAAAATTCTGATTGCAGAAAAAAATATAAATTGCAACACAAAACTGCCAATAAACTTACAGCCATAAACCTCCAATCTCTGTGAGTTTCCAGTGGCGATGGCTTGGATATCCCTTCATTGGTATCAACAACGTAGTTTCCAAGAAACAAGTCAATTGAGTCCTGAACAATAGAAGACATTTTCAGTATGTAGTGTTCACTCAATAAAAACACACCCTGGTCATCAGTAAAGGCTGGTTTTCAATAGAGATGCAAGCATAATTCATGTAGCGCAATAAAAAAAAAATGTATAAGTTTTGAGTCGAGTGAATAGACAAGCAAAAAAGAGCCCATAGTAAAACAAGTAATGTACAGATTACTGCGAAGAAAATTAAGGAATGACTGTCATCTAACTTTTTCCAACAGTTAACAAACTGATCACTGACCGGTCACCACCAAAAATGGAATGCAAAAGTAACGATGACGAACTGTCACCCAAGAGTCCTCTGATTCTGGCCCACAGAGTTTTTGGGAGCTGTTCTTTACAGTACATTGTCCTTATGGATCATGTCTAGGTCACCTTCATGGCAAAAACAAAGCCAGTCCTTATGAGTGCACTCCCAGGTGTGTGTGTGTGTGTGTATGGGGGGAGAGGGGATACTCCAGATTTCAAGTGACAGGGATTATCGAAGGATTTTTCTGGGTTTGAAATTTTTGATTCCGGTATTTTTTGGGTATTCAAACAATCTGAATATTTGCAGTAGTGCCAATGTATCCGGGAAATTAAGGCTCAGAAATTTGGCAAGAGATATTTTGAGGGCTAATTAATTTGTGGTCCAGGGATTATTTGGGGTTATAATTTTAGCCCCCATTTGATCATCCCTGACACTTGAAAACTGGAGTACACCCCTGGGAGTGAACTTGAGCTTGTGCCACTTGAAAAAATGGGCTTAAAACGTATCTGCTGTTATCAAAGATGGCAGTTGGAGGGAATCTTTGAAAAGATATTAAACCAGTAAATAAAGTGATCAGAAACAGGAATTAAAAAAAAAGGGTTTTTAGTGACTTACTTGTCTAAATCCATCGGCAAAGTTGTTCTTGTAATACCGAATTGCAGAGTTAAGACCATCCTTTACAAGTCCAAATGTTGATCGCTTTCCCGTCCTATTAAAAAAAAAAAAAACCAACAACAACAAAATATTATCAGTCACTACTGATTTGTTGGGAGACAATAAACTAAAAGTGAAGAAATATTGCCAATCAACCCCAAATGGAATACAACAGACTGAGGTACACTGTGTTCATAATAGCTCAATATTAAGTAGGCTTAACTTGTCTGTATGTTAATGTACCTTGTGAAGTCTGTCTTGAG
Organism: Porites rus; assembly: GCA_964035705.1. Taxonomy (NCBI): domain Eukaryota; kingdom Metazoa; phylum Cnidaria; class Anthozoa; order Scleractinia; family Poritidae; genus Porites; species Porites rus. The sequence continues at coordinate 20,047,806 of OZ037993.1, forward strand.
GGCTCCTGTTCCAGCATACTGCACAGAACAAGCATCAGCATTGTCTGCCCATACTAAAAAAGATGGAATCAATTTACAGGTATCAAAATGTATAAATATTTTCGAGAATGATGCAGCCACTAACAAGATGCTTAAGAAAGATAATGCTCCATCTTCTATCTTAAATAGAGAGCTTGATAGTCTGATTGAAGGTTGAAAGGCTGAAAATACATCACTACCTTAAATACCTTTATTAGGCCCTGGTAGCTCATATTTTCAAGCATGTTTGAGGAGAAGGGGACTTCATTTGGGGGGGGGGGGGGGGGGCAGGGTGAGGGAAGCACAGGAAAAACCAGTATGGAGTTATGGTACTCCAGAGATTATCTAGAGTGATATTATACCAATAAAATTATACCTTACTTTAAAATTAATAAAGGATTCATGGTCACCATATTATAATGACTTGACTGATCAGTCCGACACTGTAACTTGCACTTAATGCTTATTAATCATACCATTCTTGAAGACCTTCTCCATTTCTAAATGATCCTCTATTCTCTCTCCCATAGCTAAAACTTCATACTCCTGCAATGAAGCAATAAAATCATTGATACATCAAGACTCAGTATTCAGAATAATAACATTGTTTTATTTATTATATAGAACTGAACTTGTTCAACGACTTCTGAAAACCGTTCACTTCTCAGCATATTAAGAAAGAGATTTTCTTGGAAAGTAACAACAACAACAAAAAAATGGCAGGGGTAAAACCCAATAACACTGTTCCTGCAATAATCATTTAGAGCACCACCATAGCAGACATCAAAGATTCACTCTTTTAATTATTTCATTAAAGGAGATTATTATATTACAACTCTTTACCTTAACATTATAAATTTAGGTGGCTTTGTGAAGAGGGTTCAACTGTACAACTATAGCCTTTTGTGTATGTACCATGCAATTCTGTTTGATGAAGGGGAATGAGTAACCTACATAATCTGGTAGCTTTTGTTGGCTTCTTGTGAGTCACAGCCAACAAATTTCAAGACGTTATGGACAGTCTTTAGGCCAACCTTCTCATTGTTTTGAAGGGGCCAAGTCATGTTTTTACGCACTACCACTGACTATTACTTTCTCATTGTCTGCCATTTTCCTTTTAATTTGTTATACACATTATGAGCTTCAAATGGACATGACTTGTATTCCTTTCTCTAGAGTGTCTACTACAGTATTAGCCTGGAACCAGGCTTGTTGGTGGGCAAAAACCCAAATAACGCGTTGAAAGCATTAAAAAATATTGTATGCAAAACAAGCCATGCAGCAGAATGGCTCGCTGATTTTCTTTGACAATGCTCTGCATGTTATTTGCCTTTTCCCCACCAAAGAGCCTGGTCCTGGGCAACTGAAGTATTTATGGTAACAACATTATAATTCCCACAACTGCTGCTGAGTAAAAGCACATTATGAAGGAAATTTTATTCTCTTATTACTCGACCTAATTATAGCAGAACTGTTAGTAGCTCTGGCCATATTTTGCCATACCTGACACTGGGCCTGGAGACTTCTCCTTGCCAGTAAGCCTTGAACCACATTTGTTCTGATGAGAAACAAGTTATAATAAATTAAGTATTATTACAGATGGTTATTAGAAACAATTACTGCTACGGCAAGTATGCCATTGATTAACTTGATTGATGGGGTGCATCAGGAAAAAAGTCCTAACACCTGATAAACTGTTAGTCTCTCTTTCAATCTTGTTGCCAGTGTTCTCTGTTACTCATCTCGTTCAGTAGGGACAAGTAGGAGAGAACCCTTGTAACAAGGTTGTATCTCCTATGGAATTGTATTGTACTTGTCAGACAGAAGAAGAATTAAAGATTGCATCAAGAGCTTTTTAGGGCCTTACTCTATGTACCCCTTTAATTTTCTTTTACTTGATCCATATCCAGACTTTTTTACAACAACAATAATAAAAGAATGTTCCATTATCCACAGGCTCTACTTCTTCAACTTAAAAACAATAACAAAAAAAATTTTCTGAGAGGGACATATTCCATTGGTGATCATCATAAAGAATGTCATGGACCATGTTTTGAATACAATACTTCTTTTAATAATTACCTGTCCAGAGAATCTATGCAGTTTGTTCTGAAAACTCCTTTCTGCTCTGATTCAATCTGATTATCTTTTTCTCTTAAACTAAAATACCTGTAAACACAATAACAAAAGAGACAACAATGGTGACAGTTATGTGCTGGAATTAGCACCCAGTTCCAAATAAGCACCTGCCTTTCAATAAATATTAGTGCACCCCCCTACAGGCAATCCTTCAGGGTTTTTTTGGTCACAGAACATGGAGAAAAATTTGTCAATAAAATTCATGATTCGTGGAAAAAAAAACAATTCCACTTTGATCACCTGTAACATCAACGTGAGCTCAGCTGTAAACAGGTGTTTTGGGTTAAGGCCCTTAACAACAGCTCTAACAGAAATACCCCTGTATGTCCCTCTATAAAGCAATTTCTTTCTTGCATTAATGAAGTCAGCTTACAGTATATGTACAGTGTTTTGTTACAAATAGTTATGGTGAGTCCTCAGACTCATCTTGTCAAAAATCATGAGTCCGAGTCTGGTACCAATGAGTCCTAGTTAACCCTTTAAGCCCCAATATCCACATACAAATTCTCCAAAATGATCTCTATACATTTCCTTAAAGAATGAGTTGAGAGAATTTGATAAAAGATCAAAGTATTTTCTCTTAGGTGACTATTTAATTAACTCTCATAACCTCATCTCATGATGATGTAAGGATATTGTTACGAGAAAATTCCTGTTGGTCACTATTGGGACTTAAAGGGTTAAAAAAAAGCAATCAGACAGTTAATTTGAAGACAGACTCCAAAACTCTGAATCACAGTGTACTGGGAAAATTAAAATATAGTCCTTCAATTTTAAAGCCTGACAAAGATTTATTTCTATACAAATACACGTGTTAATGTGTATATACCGATCTTTGCATCCTATGGGATGCATGCAATGAATTATTTTGCGTCTTTGGGGATTTTTATGCATCAGGGACACAGGACCCAGAGGTAACAAAATCACTGTATAATATTAGATGATGCTAAAGTTTACACTGGAAGTATACATGTATGAAATACTTACCCAAATTTATCTTGGTCTGCTTTTAATTTATCAGTTAAAATGGATAGTCTCTCCCATCTCATTTTACTGCACTCTTTATGGAAATCAAATGGTTCATATCTAATAAACAACACATTAAAAATAATCAAAGTAAGTTGTTTGAGAGCTGTGGTTTGTAACAGTAATCTTCCCAATAAACCCTCATTAACTGAGGTCTACACTACCCTTATTCTCAAGTAAAAACCTCTTAAGACTGATGCCCAGAAAGGAGGACCCTCTGCTAGGAGGAAAATTCTCTCCCGAGTAAGCTCTTGTGAGAAGTTGATCCTGTTTGCAGGGTTCAAAAAACGTTTTGGCCTGTACTCTGGCCAAGCAACTTTTCTACTGGCCAAGAGTAACTTTTTGAGTTCACTTGCAGAATAGGCAAGGGTCCAGGGAAGTCATCTTGAAACATCATCATTAACTAAGTCAAGGAAACATTGACCGTGGGCAAGCAAAATGTCAGAGTTGTTTGTCAAAACAACAAGCTAGAATTTAACAAAAGTGAGGGGCCCTTGGCAAAGCAATAAAACCAATGGCCCTTATCTTTTAGACTTATTATTGGTCTTGTTCTACTTAAACTCTCTATATAATAAAGGCATTTTCAACAACACAACCTTAAGTTTGTTTCTGAATGAATTGCCCATTGTTTTTTAAAATGAGATTACCATATATAATTGGGCTATTTTGAAAAAATAGCTCATATTTCAGTGGTCTGAGCCTACGTATCTTTGTGGCTTTGTGCAGGGTTTTCACTAAGAATTCTAGTAGTAGGAGAAAGGTGTAACATTGCAGGAGAATATTTTGAAAGAGGTTTCAAGTCTGAACAAATGTTTACAGTTTCATCTTTATGTTCCCTAACAATCCTCAAAATTTGAACCCAGGTCGTACCGCTAGTTTTTAGGGAAAAAGTCCTTAAAGGTCTAGTTACCAGTCCCCTTTTTGGATGCTCAGTCACTATATTTCACTTTATACTATGCAATTAAAGGCTTTTAGAAGCTATAATGATAATTTACATCAATTGCAGTGATAAACAGTTCAGTAGAGGCCTTAAGTTGCAAAAAATATTCCAGTTGGAAAACTTCGATAGTTTCCATCCGAAAACTACAGTAAGCCACCTTAATTTTTGCACCATATGTCTGAAGGAAAGACAAAGAAAAGTGCATCTATAGCACGAGGATTGACTCAGCTGTGCACAGCATTTCCCATTTTCATTCATGTAAAGCAAGAAATACCTAATGTTGCACAAAATACCAGTCTATATTTAGGATGAAAAGGGTAGATTCTTGGTACAATTAGATTGAAATATTCAAAATAGTTCATGCGTGTTAAATTGCGCATGTTTATAAGTACAGTCAACTCCACTGCGACTAGCACAGTGTCAGCAGTCTCAAAGTGGTGTTGTGTCTGCCTTATGAAGAGACAAAATAATTGCAAAGACCAACTTTATATGTTCACTTTATTTTAGAGAGGAAAGTGCATGTCTTACATAGGTGTGCCTTAAAACAGAGTTGACTGTAAATTCTTTCATTACCTTAAGAAATTGTCTGTGTATCCTGCCCTCCTAACAGTTTCTGTATATCTATCTCCCAAAATCTTCTCTGGCCCTTTTTGATCAATCTATTAAAGAGGCAAAAAGTAATACATAATATGAATTATATGAAGTATAATAAATACAAGTCAGTATCTACCACAACTGCAAGGACTCCATAGTGGTGCTACATTTGTGGAAAGTGGTTTTAAGCTTAATGGACATTTCTCAATATTACATTATTACGTAAACTTTCTCTAGCTGAGAGCATTTTTCATGCTGGGTATGATATTTAAGATTTAGGCCAAATTAGGCAGCAGATCTTTATTATATACAGGGCAATAAAGCCAATCAGTGAATTTCAATTTTAACTAGCTGAATCAATATTATTTTTCCTTTGTTCATTATTGTGGCAAAATTATTTCTACCTATAGGAGAAAAAACAAGGGAAAGAGGGAAAGAAGAAAGGAAGGAAGTTATCAAACAAAAAAAGAGAAAAAAAACCTATTATGCTATTACGAAGTAATAAGGAAAGAAGAAGGAAACGCATATCCTAGGACGCGCATCATATGGTTAGATCACTTGCCCTGTGATCACAAATTAAACTGTCAGTGGCAATTTTGATGACCTAACAGCAGTGAAACCTGATGAGAACTGCTAATTTTTGGTCACAGGTTGAAATGGTTCTGTAGTATAACAAGAACCACTTCTCATATTATTATACTTGGTGCTTATTCAGGGCTGTCAATAAGGACCGGTAGCCAGCCAAAACTGCCGGCTAGTTAGCCCTCTTTAGCAGGCTACTTTCATCTCCTTCTACCATAACTGCCAACAAAAAATAAGCACCATCAAATAAAATTGTAAAGCATCCGTTTCCCAGTTTTGAATGACATTGAACACATATTCTAACAGGTTTAGATCTGTGAAACGTTCAAACCGTGCAATGTCTTGGAACGATGGTGTCCACGGTGGAAAATACCTCTTGAAAACCTCTGGGAATGCCATTTCTGAGACTCTAATTTTCAAGCCTCCGCCCTCAAGAATTTGTGCCTTTGGTGCGAGTTCCAAAGCCACCCACTATTCACTATCAGCCTGCTGCTTAAAAACTTTTCTGACAGCCCTGCTTATGTATGGCCAAATTTCAGCCTGGAAGTCTCTGACTGTGTATTGCTGGTCTTTGACCACGCAATAGTGTTAGTTAGCTGTACAGGACTATTGATTTAGCAGCACCATGGTTGCCATAGTTTGTATTCAGACATTCCAGTAGGCAAGACAAAAACCAAAAACATTTAATTATTTAAGTACTTTTCAAAATTGCTGAAGTTAAAAACTTACCAAGTTTATTAATACATGCTCTCCATAATAAACCCTCTCTTTGTCTAGGTGTTGACAAAATCCTACTCTCTGAAAAAATGCAAAAACCGTAAATAAATAAAATGTTTCAAAAAAGTTGGTTTTTAATGGACCCTTAATTTGCATGAAATGGCCACATGGGACATGCACAGAAACAACAAACTGGATGGCAAACGATGCAGTGGGGCAAGAAAACAAAGAGTTTAAAACATCATTCAAAAACTAATATCCTTTCACTTCAAGATTCCACTGTATTGTTTGCCAAGGTGTTTTTTGTACCACCTGGCCATGGCCATTTTATACAAAGGGCCTGTTAACTCCACGATGTGAATTACATCAGAAGGAGTTGATTTTTGCGTTGAACCACATAAAAAAATAAAGAGAATGATGAAACCCAACATGTCATTTTATCATAAAAGTATGGTTGGTTCCACCAGCAGCTACAATGTACGCAGGCAGTCAAGATGGATCTTCATGGTTCGTTGTCCCCCCAACCACCCCCCTCCCAGCCCCCTCCGCCCTGTTAAAAGACAACTTTTTTGGCCCATTTAATTAATCCTTTATCGACTAAGCTTGGTTGGTCCAGATGCCTCGACATTAAAATTTTATTCCCTTGTTCTTCTTTATGGACCTTGACTTCCTCTCTGTCCATAAAATTACATAAAAAAGGACTTGACTTATATCCAAGCCATCTGGACCTACTGTAACAAGCTCCGTCAAGGATGCATAAAACATGTACTTTTTGGTATTATTCTAGAAATGTCAGTGGCAAATGAGAGGACATGATAAAGGTGACATGATGTACTCACATGATCAGCTCCAGAGTTTAGAACAGGAGTAGGTTTGTATTTGAGATTTGGTCTCTGTGACCAAAACAATGGAATGGAACCTCTTGTCTGCAATTTAACAAAAATACACGTTACCACAAGAACAAAAAACAACTTTCAAATGCTCAGTAATTTTAAGAGTAAAGTGTGTGTATTTTTTGCAATATTGCAGTAACAGGAAAATCATAGTAAAGGAACACATCCTTGGCAGCAGATCAAGTGGAAGAGTCCAGCTGTTCAGACCCTGAACTTCACCCATCAGATCGGTATAAAATCACGAGGTACTTTAAGAAAAAAGTTATTACTTTAATTTATTGCCACTGAACGATTGTGAAGGAAAGTGTTTGTAGCAACAAAGTATATCCAGAGGTAAAGAAACATGAAAATAATAACTCTAAGGGAAGTTTTAATGTTACACGCAAGTCTGGACTGCCTTGTCATTTTCACTGATTTTTGTCTTATTTTTCAGTTTTTAGATATCATAATTCGTTTCTTGAAGATATTAGCTATGTAGTGTAGCTACTCTAAAATTAGAGTTGAAATAAAGGTTATGTATGTATTTATGTACGTATCCCCAGACAGATGGACCATAATCTGTGGAGAAGCATACCTGCACAAAGGAGCATACTCCAGACTCAAACTGTGCAATCTGCTCTGTTTCCACATTGTTAGCTGCATTTCCTTCCGTATCCACTCCTCTTATATAATAACGAGTACCTTAACATGATAGAGAGGAACATGATCTTACTAAAATATTAGAGGTAAACTATACAGGAACCTATCAAACACAAACCATGATGTTTACACCTTTCTTTAACTTTATCTTTAAATAAACCAGATTTTTGACATACCTGCCCGAAAACAACTCCTTCTTGAAATAAGGATAAAATCAAATGTACTTTGTTTTATAATACAGGATTTTATAGAAACAACTTCATGAAGTCAAGGAAAACACTCAAAGTCAGTAATGATGCAGTTTAATTTATGTTACTTGTGAAAGGATAATAATAAAGTCTGTCTTAAGGACCTTTGCAGTGTTGTTTTTATACATACATGTACTTACACTGTACTGCGCGTGTAATTCTTGCCACCATAATTATTTGTTCATTCTTTTGTTTGCTGATACAGTGCAAGCTGTCCAGACACTCTCGTAAGCCAACAGCTCCACTTACAGCCACCTTCATGAAACCCTGTTTCTACTCCCATACAAACTCTGTATTGTTACACTTGCGTAAGTGGACAATTCCTGTAGGCGGCTGCAGACACTTTTGTGGTTTATGAGTTAGGTTCTAGCTTTGTTTGTAAGCTCCCATAAGTGGACTGAAATAAAATCTCATTCGCCTCTGAATCTTGTATTTAACATATCAACTTCATATTGCTGTTTTGTCATCACAATGAATAATTTTTATATATTATCAGTTTTAGTGTTTGGTACATGTCCGGTTACACTTCAAAACACAACTTGAATTTTATGCTTGTGACTGAATTACAACATTGTCAGAACAACAGAATAGCCAAACACTGAAAAACAGTTTTTTTGCATTTCCAACGTTTATTTGTAGTTTACCATAAGCGGCCATTTAACCTTTACATCTCTAGTGGCCACTTATGAGAACCATTCCTGTAAGCAGCCAGCTGCAGTAACGGATACATCGAGGGTGTTCATTTATGAAAGCTTCCACTGTATACAACAAAAAGCAGTTGCAATGTCTCACCTTACAAGAAACACTGCCATCTGTAACATGCTTTACGTTAACAGAGACAAGCACAATGACCATCCTTTTTGGATGATTTTAGGTATGATTGGCCTTCACAAATCAAGCAAAACCAGTGAAACCTTTGTCAAGATTCACAACATTTTGCATTAAAACCAAACCACTCTCTGCAATGTTTTGGTACTCTTAAGCCTTTCATTTACTGTATTATTGGTAACAGCTAACTTAAGACAGGAAACACATTATATAAAACACATAAATTAAACAATATTAAGGAAAATTTACTGATGGAACAATAACTTTTATTTCTGGGCTGTTGGACATGTAATGAAATGCTGATTTTTAAGGATACATCCATGCATCACTGGAAGTATAAACCTGTGAAGCTGATGAAACAAGAAATCAAAAATAAATTAATTTAATGTTTAAGCTACCTTAGACAAAAACCAAAATTAAATTAAAGAAAAAAGAAAAAAAAAATGAAAATGTTGTGTAGATCTGCCTCCACTAGATCCCTGCACTTAAATTCAAACCTCCTCAGTGTAGTGACCATGTTGAATGAAATTCAGGTTAAAATGGTTTCAACTTAGTTTGATTCTCAATTTCCTTTTTCTTCTAACCCTAGTCATTGATAATATCTGTTAAAGGAAAATGGGAATCAAACTAGGGTGCACAAAATTCTACCTGAATTTCATTTTGAACGATAGATATATACTCTGACAATGACTTACTAAGTTGAAAATGTTCCAATGCTTTTGTCTCATTTAATTCATTTTTTCTCTTCTGAGTATTTTCTAACTACAAACATGCCTATTAATGACAGCCTTTACCTCTGGTTGCACCACAAGTGGTCTCAAAAGATGACCATTCCAAACAAATCTAGGATCAGCCTATAAAAGAGTCAAAATTCACTTTATTGATGAAATAGTCTTGTCAATGAATGTTTGTATGTGCAAAATTGACATAGAACCAGACCATGATTGAAAAATTTGTTTGAATTTGAGGGAAATGGGCTTAATTTCAAACTAAAGCACAGAAAAGTTTACATTTAGTTTCATCTGTGGGATTCAGTGACCCATTCAGGAGACTGGGAGATTTGTGCTGTACCTAGGAGATTGCCGGATGATCAGGGAGAGTTGGCACATGTTGTCACATGACTATTTAATAATAATTTATGATGTTGGCATGTGTTCGTACCACATGATGAAACTGATGAAAATGGTTAGCACACTACAGTATCATACAAACTCTAATATGGCAGTCTCTTTTGTGTTGGATGGTGCAATAACTAAGCGACATGGTACAAAGACGTAAAACAATACCAACACCACAAGACAATAGTTAACCAAAAATAGTCTCTGCATCACCAAGAACACCACCTTTCAATGAACTTAACAAAGCAGTTACACAGTACATACCCTTTCAAACAAAGGCATCTGAAGAAAATCTGGACTAGTATGGGAAAGTCGCTGCAGTGTATGTGTTAGATCATATGTACAGGAGAAGTAGAAACTGTCAGTTTGAAGAACTGATCGCACCATTGACAAATATACATTGTTGTTCCGTTGCTGTTTCAAGAAGAAATAACAACATTCATTATCAAAAACTGAATCATTGGATAATACAATTCTAGAGCTCTGATTCACTTAGCCATCATGGTATACAAGCCATTATACCATGCTCTTCTATTATGGTAACTGTACGCGTCTGCTCAGAATAAAAAACAAGATGAAATTTGATTGATATTACAAAATTCGGGAAGAATTATCGATATTTTGTGGGCATTTTTAATAAAACGATTATTCCACTCATGCTTGTTGGATATGAGATGATTATAGCCAACTCGGCACTATGCACCTCATTGGCTACCTACCATTTCATATCCAACGTGCACTCATGGAATAATATTGTTAATTATTATCAGATGAGGTCAAATTACAGACAAAGAAATCGTAGATACACCTAACTGTACTTCAGGCCTATCTTTTCCTTCAAAATTGTGTCATGGAAAACCTCACATATTATTTTATGAGAAAAAACCTTAATGAATTTATTGGGTGCCTGGAATAAGTCCACACATGACTTCTAATAAATATCTAGATTTTCATTCCGTTGACCTTGTATATACCTTTGAATGACAGGGGCTGTGTGATATTGGATCAGAAGTAACATTAGCCCTTACTCCACACACCCCTTCATAACATTTCATTTTTCAATTTTTCTCTACACTGTGACACATAATAAACATATGAAATACTAACAAAAATTTTCAGGGTTTTATTATTGTGTATTATGTCATTATGGTTCTCAACATTTTGCCCTTCAGGTGCACAGTTAAGCCGGTTTTTTTCATAATTTTTTGAATACCAGTTCCTTTTATTGTGTTTAAATGACATTGTTCACAAAGTTAAGATCAACATGCTACCAACAACACCAAACATGTGGCTGTTGACAAAACCTGGATCAGACCAGATTGGATCAGCTCTGTAACCCATCTCTGAACTTTTGTCATTTAATGAGCTACATGGGTTGATCCGGTCTGATCCAGTCCAGGTGTTGCTGATGCCTCAAACAGACATGTCCTGTATTAGCAAACCTGGCTTTCTGTCAAATGTAAAGTTGCTCTTGGAAATGCCAACACATCTGTTCCTTTTACTTTCCATACTTCATGTCCCTTGATGTGACCCACAAGACTCTTCTTGGTTATAACAACCAAGTATGGCCCTAAAGTATTTCAACATGGTATTAGTTAACTATACATACACATGTAAAGATAATTTATTTATTTATTACAGCCAACCATGGTACACATGGTAAGAATACATAAATAGAAATTATTATTACTGTGAAGATTCTTGAAAATAGTGCAAAGCTGAAGGCTAATTTCATGTTATAACTTTGTAGCATGGGAAGTATTTACCAGATGTTTGTCACACAAGTTGTGTTGTGTACAAATCAGTCACAAGACACTATGTTCTCGGTTTGATTTTCATTAAACAGCTCATGTCGTAGGGTTTTTGTAAGCACATCACATGCAACATAGTCATACCATGTACACTGTAAATTGAGCTTGACAAAATTGTATATATAAAAGAAATCAAGGGCAGATTTAGGGATGGGCCACGGGGGCTGCAGCCACCCCTTTTTCTTTGAAAGTTTGTATCACTGGTATTGTTATAAAATTCTCAGAAAAATAAAAGGTATCTATATAGCTTGCAAGTGGGCAAGTGTTCTAGCCACCCCTTTCTGAATTTTCTGGATCTGCCCGTGGAAATAATAAAATTAATATAGAATTTCCACTATAGTTCAGAATCAACAAACATGTACATGTACATTGTACACCTGTAACACTATCTTTTTCTGTGCTTATCATGATATGTAATATTCAACATGGTGGCTCAAAACAAATTTTAGAGTTAAATGTTCATAGCTGTTATTGGTGTTGAATGGTGTATAATAAGAGGCAACGTCTTATGGATGTGCTCCTTAAAACACAGCCACTGTTCAGGAACCTATAATCATGTAATAATAAGAAATTTTGTTGTTTTCCTTGTAACCCAATTCTCTTCATTTCACTGATCCTTTAGAAGTAAAATGACCAAAGAAAGCAGTCTAATATCAAGTGGAGATAAACTAGAACACCTAAGGTGGCTTTCTTTCAGTCAATGTCCTTGTGGTGCTAAACAAAGGGCATAATTATTAATACCTGCTAACAAATTAATGATTCCTAGTATTCCAAAGATGTCTCTACTTTCAGCTGATGGTGGAATCTGACCTTCATTGTCTACAAATAAAGTGCAAAATTGTTGTATTAAAGAATGGGAACTTAAACCTCTATTAAGAAGCGGCAGCCACATTTTAGCCGTTCTGGACGAGAGTGTTCCCACTGTTGTCACCACTACTAAGTGGTCATCAAGTGTTTGATATACAGTTGACTCCCTATCACTCGAACCTTCAAGGGAAATCGAAAAAAGGTCCGAGTTATCGGGAGTTCAAAGAAAATGGCCGAGAGTAAGGTAAAAAACAGTTTTACTGCACAGTGAACATTTTAATCACATTTAATTGTAGAAATGTCAAGTGAAAATTAAAAGATACTTCTAGATTATAAATCAGAGCATAACGTAACAAAACATAGCCTAAATAGAGCATGACTGTATTTTACTGTTTTGAGAAGAAAAGCTGCTTCATGTTAGCCTGTGACAATCAACATAAGCCTCCACTAGCAAACTACAACACGTCAATAGGAAATCCAAAATTCAATGTTTCGGACGCCCGTAGATGGCTTTTTTTTCTGACTTTTTAAGGGCTCAAAACATGGTTTGAGTTATCGAGGGTAAAATATATAGAAAATAACCTGACGGGAAATGAAAATTCATTTGAGTTAGCGGGAGTTCGGGTTATTAAGGGTTTGAGTTACCGAGGGTAAAATTACAGTGAATGTATGACGGAAAAATCCAGGGGAAATCGATTTTGGTTCGAGTTAGTGCGAGGTTCAAGTTATCGGGAGTAGACTGTACTTACTTTGGCTTTATTTCAAGAATCAGGGTGCAAAGAAAGTCAGTTTTACAGCTTGCCATTTGGGCAAGATGTAGCTAGTATCTACTAGCCAAAAGTCTTTTCAACTAGCCGAAAAATTTTTTTGATGAGCATTGGTTACAGTTCTTAATTTGAATTCCCCCAAAAAACATCACTTGCCCGTCGGGCAAGTTTATAACAGAATTCACTAGCCCGATAGCAAAATCCACTAGCCCCGGCCTATCAGACACTACTTTCTTTGCATGCTGAGAATATGATGAAGGAAAATACAGACCAAGATAAAAGGTGACAACCAATTGTGGACCGGTAATGCTGCCCCCATCACGCCTTTGTTTCAAAATAGTGATGTTTCTGCTTTAAAAATAATGTTTATTTAAGATGAACCTCTATTAAGCAGCCAACCTCTATTAAGAAGCCACTTGCCGGCACCGTGAGGGTGGCTGCTTAATTGAGGTTCAACTGTATGAGGTTTGTGATACAGGTTATCTGTTGACTGTTTCTTCTTGAGCTACAAAAGTTACTAAGTCCCAAAAAGAATTTCCATTGCTTATAAATTGGTATTTTGACAACCTGAATGTAAGGTTTACAGAGGCCAACTGGAGTGGTATTCTTCCTAAGCAGGGCTCATAATTGATTTTTTGGATAACTAACCCTGCGGGTTAGTGAGCATAAGTTTTACTAACCAAATTATAAAGTTTATTGTCCAAGAATCTGTACTTAAAATAACAAAATTTTAACTATTGAAAGTAGTGCTAATAAATGGGGCAAACTTATGTTTGGATGGATTGCTTCAAATTACATGATCTGATCTGCAAAATGAAATAATATACTAGACGATTTAATGCCCAATTAAATTTTCCTTTCAATTACGTTATGCAAGGGTGGGAAATTCACCAAAGACGCTGCAAAACGTTGTTTGTTCAGACTCATCAAACTGCAGCCAGGTGAATGCCTTTTTCAATCTTGGTGGAAAGTTCATTCTTTCTTCATACACCCTCTGCGCATAAGCCTTCTGTAGTGTTTGAAACTGTATTTCTTAGTCATTATTCTTGATCTTCCATTTGCTCTTCACATATTTTGGGTGGCGACCTTTTTCTGAAAAACCTATCCAAGTGTCTCTGTATCTGATCTTTATAACAGATAGGTTGCACGATGCAAACGAGCCAATTGCAAAAGGTATGTTAAGCTTAAGGCTGTGTTCAGATCTCCCCATCCAACAAAAGCCTTGATTTCTGTGAAATGTGCATTTTCCGTGTCTTTCGATTATGCTGTAAGCATATCTCTTAGAACAATAAATTGATTGAAATAGAACACAGTGTTATGCACAAAAAGAAACAGGTGTAAGATTTTCAATGACAGAGATTTTAACTAACCGTGTCAGGATAGTAACACTCATTTTTAGCCACCAAATGTTAGAAACTACTAGCTGTTGGTTAACGGGTTACTGTTAATTTCAAGCCCTGCTAAGTCCTTTGTTTTTACATGTGAACTTAAGCATAAATAACACAAAACAGCTTTAATTTAGCAATCTCCAAGTGATGAACTTTCATTTGGCCTAAAAAAGAAGGACTCAGGTGTAGCACATGTTTACATGAACATTGAGTCACATTTCTATGGAGTCATCTTCACTTTGTTCAGATGACTCTTGATATACCCTCATGTTAATTTGAATGTTACTGAAAAAGAACAGGACATGAGTCTCTATCTCATTGTATCCCTCTGGTAACCAGTGAGGTTGACCGAAAGTAATCTCATCCAAAAATGTGTATTCCCTGAACCCTACAAAATGCATATTCATTGTCACCTAAAGTAAGAAGAAATAAGCGTGGGGAGGCATTAACTGTGTTGCCATCTGGAGTAAAAGCTTCAAAACAGAACTTTGGGCAAGATAATGTTGGCTGAATGGACTGCAAAGTATCTTTACATACTAAGACAAACATATCGTCAAAAGAGGCAGGGCATAATTTCTAAAGTTGCTATTCACACAATCTCCTGCACAGTACATCATTCCCTTCCCTTACCAACCCCTATAATAATAATTACCAGATCTAAGCCAGTGGCATTTATAATGATAACAGAAATCCTTCTGAAATTGTAATTGCAGCTTTTCAAAGAAAAAAATAGACTGTTAGCCTTCAGCACCACAAAAATCTTGCCAGAATTCGAAAATACAGCAAATAATTGCCCCCGCAGGGATTTCACCCATAAGGCAAAATCCTGAGGAGGCACTCTAGTAACTCGCGCGTATATTAAGGAAAGTACTTACAGCTGAAATATACAGTCAGTATGCCAGAAAAACTCTCAATTTGCTTGAACAGGAGCCGCATGGAATTTGTAGGTAATGATGATGTTTCTATTGTTTGCACCCGCAAGTATGAAATGAAATGATGTAAAGACAGAAAATCCCGAAGGGACCGTTTTATGGGTAGATTTTGTGACATTAATTATTGTGCAGTCATATATACTTCGATACTCTTTTGTGTTACGTGTTATCAGTGACATTCTGTGGAGCAGTTGTTTTGAAAGTTAGGGACCAAAAGACACTGGTTAAGGCCAGATGAAGTTATAAGGTGTGTATAACTGTGGATATATAAACACTTGGAGAGTTTGCCAGACACGAGTTCACAAATCTTTGATAGGAAACCTTGTCAGACACTCTTTCTCTCTCTTTGACCGGAATAAGACTCAGTCCCAAACAAGCAAGACAAGTGAAAATTGGCTGGCTTATCACTAGGAGAACGATGGACAATTACAGAAATTCACATTTCACACAAATTGACAATTAACTTCTGTGCTGACTTATTCCCTGCTCACAGATGTCCTTCTGCTATAAAGTTTAAAATAAGACTAGAATGCGCGAGTGTGAATAATAATATTGATCAAACGTCCTTTTAATTTCTAAGGCTTACTTTCCGGCAAATAAAATGAACTGAATGTAAAAAGTGAAAGGGAAATAGCGAAAAATTAAACTTCTAATTAAATCTTTTCTTATGGTTAAGAATAAACTATTCTCGAAACTGAGAATGTTTTGACCAAAGCTGGGTACATCCTACTGAAACTGTGCATGGAACCTTGCGTTTCCTGTATTTATCTCACCTATTGTAGGGAATATGTGTGAAAATCTTCATTATGAATTGGTATATTTCAAAGAGCTACACAACGAGCAAGAATACTATTGACCGACCATAATACAGAGCGGGGGCTGCTTTAGTGTCAACTGTTACTAGTATAAAAGCGATAAGCTTAATTGAGATAATAAAGCATTCATCTTCTTTATTTTTGGATAGAAAAAAAAAAACAATTTTAGACCAATCTACGTTACTAAACAGCTGACTAAACTGTGATTCATTATGTAAATAGACTGTAAATTGAGCCTCGACGCACGAAAAAGGTGACGAAAGCCGAATTTTAAGAATCCATTGGAAAATGACAATAAAATGAAAGTTTTAAAGACTTTGAATTCAAATTGTGCCAGTAATACAGAACAAAATGATTTGAGACCGTCTCACCAACCTGCTAGGATTAATTCTTGTGTCACCCGGTCTATCTCGAGAATCTTGTCTCCCACAGAATGCTGGTCTCGAGGCTCTATATAAAACTTGTCTGGTGCGATGTGCCTAGAGAAATCATTGAATAAACAAAATTAAAGAAAAATAAACTCCATACAATTCTGAAAGTTAAACTGTTTCCGAAAGTACTTAAATCGCATACGTACAGCTTCAAAGCTCTATAAACCGCGCTATCCACCATGTTGTCGATCTAATTGAGTCTTCAAGCTCCAACACAGCGGTTTTACAGAAAATATATGCGTAACACGCGCCGAGAAAAGGTTCCGCTGAACAAGAGTAACGTGCTTTCTTTAAACGAGGCTGCGATGTCAGTACTATGTCAGCGGACTTTGTGTCAGATCGAGGCAGTGTAGTTCCCAGTTTCTTTGGCCAGTATTAGTTGTAAATTTTCGTTGTTTTGGTTTGTTGTTTATATAAAAAGTGTCAAAAATGACTTCTTTTTCAACATCAACGCTGGAGAAAAAGTTGAGCGATCTTTCAAACACTCAACACAGTGTCCAGACACTTTCGCTGTGGTTGATTCATCACAGAAAGCACGCTAAAGCCGTAGTGCAAGCGTGGTACAAGGAACTTTCCAAGGGTACGTAAGCTCATGTAGAAACTGTTTTCTTTTTGGGTCACCTCGTGTTTCTGTTGATGTTAAGCCCTTTAGCGGGAGAATGGAACTTTTCTTCGCAAATTGCTGAAAATTTCCCTTTCTTTTTCATGCATGCTTTCATTCACGTTAATGCATCAGTTATAATATAACTCCTGAGCCGTTTTGTTGACTGATTGACCGATTCAAGGTGCCAATTATAAGCTTAATGTCAGCAAAAATCAGCTTGACGGTCGTTCATTGTTGTCGTTCAGTTATATCCTTGGTTTAAATTATATTCTCTTTTGTTTCAAGCTCCTTATCTTGCATTAATATAACCAAATACGAAAGTAAAACTAAATTTAAACCACGGATATAATTAAGCCACAACGCATATTGGGTTACTCATATATTTTAATTTATTTAATCGAGTTAATAAGCTTCTGGTCGGCCTTTTAGCTTAAAGTTGGAGATGGCTCATAAATTAAAATTATCAGCTATGTTTTTTAATTCTCAGAGCAGACACTTAAAAGCAGAAAGTGAGGTCTTGGCACAGTTGTTGTAATAACTTTCTGCTTGAAATATCTTGTCATTAGAATTGTTGGTCTGATAAATCTGCAAAACCAATGAGAATTTGGGTTCAATAAGCAACCCTCCCTACGGTAATCAATGTCCTGCCATCAAGGAATTATTTTTGATCCAAATGCAGAGTTGGGTGTCTTGTGACTTTATTGATAATCTGTTCACTGCTGTCAAATAGTTACGGGGGCATGGGATACATCTCTAACTTCAAGGACAGCGCTGAGGACCAAGTTTCTTTGAAGTGTTGAAAAAATGCAGGCACAAATGTGACTGTCTTGTTAACAAAATGCTGTACATCAAACAGTTAAGACCGCGCTTGAACATGCAAACCCATTCAACCCATGCTAAAGTATTTGCCTGGGGGGGCACTTGGGTATTTTTTGGGTGGGTATGTGCCGCCCGGGACTCCAAATTGACACCCCGTTCTAAAAAAAATTCCCCTAAAATTGATACCCCGTTCTAGAAATGGGCCAATTTTTTATACCCTGTTCTAGAATTCGCCCTAAAACTGATACCCCGTTCTAGAAATGGGCCAATTTTCTATACTCAGTGCTAGGGTGCAACATGGGTATAACAGTTTGCTTCAGTAACGCATTGAGCCGTATTTTTAAAAGCAATCTGTCCTTGAATAATTTCAAATGGCTGCTTACAAAACTGGAGCTTTCATTCATGCGTTCGAAATATTATACCCCGTTCTAGAAAACGCCTCTGAAATGGATACCCCTTTCTAAACCAGGAGCTTTAAAATCACAACCCCGTTGGGCAGCACATACCCGTATAGGTAATGTATGGGAGTACCCCCCCCCCCCCCCCCCGGGAGTATTTATCTCTAAGCCTTACTCCCTTTATGCAAATTTAGAGTACTTTAACTCTTTTCAAACTCACATTTATATATGTCCAAATCCTTGAAAATGGCGTCATGAGGTTGCAGAAACGTCGCATAACTATCTCATTAGATTTTACATGTTTATGTTTCTTTCAACGATTGTCTTATGTTTCATTAGTTTAATGTGGACGGAGTGCTGGACTACATTCTAAAACCTATTATTTTTGCTTTTGTTTGTTTGCAGCAAGGCAGAGTAAGAGACTTACATTCATGTATCTAGCTAATGATGTCCTTCAAAATGGAAAAAGAAAAGGGACAGAATTCTTAAATGAATTTAAACAAATACTTCCGTCTGCATTTCAGACCTGTGCACAGTAAGTAAATAAATAGATATTTTTATACCTATTATATGAGTTCATAATTTTTTCATATCTTATTTTTATAGTGAGCAATATTTGTAAACTGTAATATTTCCACTAGTTTTTAAAGTAGACATAGGTGTCATGAGCTTTAAAATAGATACAAATTTATGCATTTGGTTACCTATAATTTTGTTTGTTTCTTTAAGGGGTGGAAGAGTAGATGACATAAAGGGACTTGAAAGACTTATATCCATTTGGACAGAAAGAAACGTTTATGATGCATCATTCCTTGTTAAACTTCACAAGTGTTTAGGTAAGTAGATTAATTGTTCATGCGACAGGTTGCTAATTAAAAAATAATTCCTATTTTCTTTAATGCATAGCAATTTGTAAGGTGGTGTTGCACAAGATGGTTATCAATATTCATATCTTGGAAAGAAATATCATGACTCACTGATTCACTGGCGAAAAGTTGCAGCCAGTCCTACAAACTGCACTTTAGACAAGTCTAGATTTTCTCATTGTCAACAATTTAGAACCAGTTTAGAATTACTGCAATATATTTTTACTTTGAATTTTGTCTTTTTTGTAACCTCTACTTAATATTGTAAGAGCATTGACACTTTAATGTAATGTAATAGAACTAAATAATTTTTGTGAAAGGTTTGAACCCAGGAGTCATTTCAAAAGTAGGTTGAGTTTGATAGTCGGGGTGAACTTAGCCCTTTATAACACTGTTGTTGTTGACAGTGACTGATGTTTTGACAACCTGTGCGGTAGTCATTTTCAGGTCAAAGTGAGTTGTGTCATGTCAGTTGATGGTATTATACTCTGGTTGTTGATTTTATTGCATTGGTCAATAACGTTGCAATGTTATTGGTCGTCTGTCGGTTAAGCCATGATGTTATTAATGTTATTGGCTATGAAGACTTGGAATGTAATAGTCATAATCATTATTATGATTATGACTATCACTGCCACCACCACTGCCATCATTATCATTATTATCATCATGTGTGTGCCAGATAGATAGTCACTTACCCAGTACGTTGAGCTTGGCAAAGAAGACTGCGCATTAAGTACATGACGTAATTTGTTCTTTCTGAGACCTTTGGCTATTGCCTGGCGTTGCTTTTACTTTCCATCATGTCCCCTTCTCCACCACCACCATCATCATCACTATCTTTACTGTCATGGTTGTTGTCACCTCAAGTATCATTATAGTCATTTGTGTAATAAATAAGTGGTACATTTAAAGCAATATAGATTGTAAGATAATTAAAAATAGCTTAAAGTTCTAATATTTTGCAGGTCAAGAATCTGACTCCCCACCACCTGAAAAGAAACAAAAACTTGATGATGAAAAACAAGCGTCAACAATGGAGCCACCAGATGTAAGCTTTATGTTTAAACATATGAAATAATTTACCTTAGTTATTCATCACTTTTTGTCTATTTTCTTTGACAAACATTTATGGTAAAGTTTGAAGATTGTTGGCCATTCCCAAAAGTTTAACCAGTAAGAGATATGAGAAAGGTCAGATAATTTTCTGGCCATTGTTAGTATAGTTCACTATTCAGTTACTTGTATCAACTGATTCTTATGTTTGGCAGTGGTGTTTACGCAGCATAAAACTCTCTCAATTTATAAAAAGTGTCTCAAAGATGAAAATCAAAGTACTTAAAAATTTGTCAAATGGAAAAAACCTTAATTTAACAGCACACATGTCTCACTCTGTCTCCGAACCCTTCATGAGGGGAGCGGAGTCTTGACCAACATTTCAGACTGCACTCTATCCTTTTGTTGAGGAAGAAATTGAGATTTTTGTCACTTGCAGCCAGAGGATCTAATTAAGGCATTGATGGAACTTGAAAACTCTGCTTCACAAGATGCTGTTGTTCGGGAAAAGATTGCTAATTTACCCGCAGAAGTGCAAGATGTGTCTCTCCTTGAAAAAATTGAAGGTACCCAGCCTATGCAATTAAAAGTCACCTCTTTTTATAAGCTTGCATGTACCGTATGTTCAGCTGTACCTGTGAGTACATGTACATACAAGAGTTGTCCCTCATCTGCTAGCCCAAGAAAGGTATTTATATACATCACAGATGAGTGGATTGGGCAATTTCTCTCCAAAGTTGCTCCCCCTTGGTTGAGGACTTACCAGTCCTTCTTATTCCTGATGCATTAAAAAAAAACTTGCTTTTAACCGTAAAAACCACTATTAGGAAACAGCATATCTCTGAAGAATTTCTTGAAATGATACTTGAATACTCATTTACATACTTTGTTCTCTATAATATTGTTGCTCAGTACTACTAAGTGTGTTTGCACCTGAACTTGCCATTTGCGTTTTATCTGGCAGCTAAAATAATGCTTTAGAGTATACTTTTTCCAAAAAGAAAAGTAAAAATAGGATTCTATATGTTACAGGATATTCCACAGCTGGTCACCCGTCCACTTTTTAAACCCCACCCATCAGGGCTTAATAACTTTGAGATTTCCTAGGTTCTGCAAGACACATCATAAAACAGGGTTCAAAGAAAGTCAGTTTTACAGCTTGCCCTTAGGACGAGCTGTAACCAGCCTAAAAACATTTTTGATGATGAGTATTGATTTCAGTTCTTCACGGTAACAAATCATTTGTTTCCCCCCAAAAAATTAGTCAAGGAGCTGTAAATTATATTATTTGACAATGCACACAGCATTGCTGTAAATCTTGTGTTTTGAAGACTGTTTTATTAAATTTGTAGTTAACACAATGTGCTTTGTTGAAATTGTAGATAAAGAAACTGGTGATCGCTTGTCAAAGATTGTTGATGAAGCTTGTCTGTTGCTTGCTGACTACAATGGAAGACTTGCTGCTGAGTTAGAAGACAGAGCTACGATATCCAAAATGCTCGCTGCTTTTATACAACTCCAGAGGGACAAACTTGCGGAGTCCGAGAAAAAACTTGAGGTCTGTTGTTTTGTAGAAAATAGACTCAAAGTTGTGTGGCCATTTAGTTTTTGAAGGATTTTCTATTCCACGGGTTTTCTAAGTCAGAATTCTTCCAAAATTGCAAATTTCACAAAATATTTAACATTTTGTCAAATCATAATGAAATGGAAGCACTATTTAAAACTACTGCTGCTGAAGGTGTTAATTTGAATAGCAACATCGCAGAATTTCTTCTATTGACTGAATAGTCAGAACTGTATTGTATGTTGCTATAATTATCATTATGACAGATTCTGTAACTTACACAGCATAGAAGCTTTATGTTTAATACCTTTGATAATGCTTTAACTTTAAGACAGTGGGGGAGGTAATAATAGCAAGATAAATTGAAGTGCTGCTTACAAACCTGAATAGACCTTTCCATGGTTTTGTTCAACTTTTGACATGGAAAAAGTATGGAAAGTCCGTCAACTCTGCTGGAAAGAGCGCCTTTGCCTAGTTTGAAGGTGATTTGTTGAAAACTAAGATGTAACTCCTCAAAGTCACAAAATTTTACAGATGTTTGTTATATTATATTTGGTGGGAACACAAAAAAACTGTGGAAGCGTCGATTTTGACAGAAAATATCAGATTAGCCATTATATTACAGTTTTCCTGATACAGTTTGGCAGTTTGATTCATACTGAGTGAAATGGAAATTGGAGAAAAAAATTGCTAATGCAGCTCTCTATAAATCAGAATAATTTATAGTTGTACTAATGTGACTGTTGCTGCTTTTATTACAGGAATACAAAGCAAAACAAGAGAAAGTTCAGTTAGTGAGACAAGAACTTAAGTCTCATTTAGAAAATTTACCAGACCTTAGCAAGCTCCCCGATGTTGGAGGAGGCCTTGCCCCTCTGCCATCTGCTGGTGACCTGTTTGCATCTGGACATAGATAATGACTGCATTAGCTAGTAAGCAGTTGGGTTTAACCCTTTCTGTCCCAACAGTGACCAAAATAAATTTTCTCCTAACAATTTCAATGTATAATCAAGTAGAAAGGTTACGAGAATTAACAGAGTGATCACTAAAGAAAAATGCTTTGATCTTTAAACAAATCTTTTCAACCACTTTTTCAAGGAAATGTATGGAGGCCAATCAGGAGAATTTGTATGTTGATCTTGGTTCTGAAAGGGTTAAGGTGGGGGTATGCCTACGCCTTATGAACTAGACTGCAAACAAAGTGTTTGCAAGCAGGGCACACAAGTTTGAGAAGAGGCTCATCACTTTTTTCTTGTTGTCCCAATTTTTGTTCTTATGCTGAACTCGTGGAGGTTGCTCTCATGAGAACACTTTCTGTGCTGGCTACTGATACCTGCAGGTCTACTTATAGTCACTGTAGCAATAGAGAGATTAAGCATCGCGTTTACAGCAAACAGCAAACGCGTGAATTCGTACCACATGACCAAGTTTTCCATTTACTTAATTTATTGTTTACTGTTCATTATAACTACATGAAAATCGGTAGGTTCAAGGCAATTCTATCCATAACAATCGTTTTAAGCTGTTTTTATCTGCCTATCTCTCATTTGGAAATTTATCAAATTGAATCTTACGTTTGCCATAAACGCGTTGCTTAATTTCTCTATTACCAGTGTTGCACATAAGCTGTCTTCAAGGTTGAGGTTAACTGAAGTTTTCAGTTACTCACCCTGCGAGAAGAGTCTCCTCTTTTCTTCTTGATTGAGGAGAAGAAAATGAGGCTTTGCCTTATTTTTAATTGCGTCAAGCTTTTGAAGTCGCCGAATCCTAAATTTCTGGGTGAGTCAATCTTGTTCTTTTTCATCAAACTGGTTTTTTGAGCCGAGCATCCGTTTACTAATCCGTTTATGGTCATAACTGAGCTGGCTGTGCAAATCGTATGGCAATTTGACCTGGGTTAGCCTGCGTAGCACGCACTTGGAAATAACTGGCATAAGAAAGAAGGGGGCGCGCGAGAAAGTCACGCGCCCCGTTCTTTCTCGCATATTACTTCGAAGTGCCTTCTACGCATTTCAGGCCTGTGCTGAAACTTTTATCTTAGTAACAGGAAACACATGCCCAGCAAAGATCTTCCTCAGTTCAAGCAGTCTTTCTTCGGTACACGAAAATGGAGCAAAGCAAAAAAAAAGGCTCTGCGAGCAGAGTAGCGTGTAGTTTTCTTGCTCGAGTGAAGTATGTTCTGGCAATAGGGTTGTTACATCTGTTGAATAACAGGGGCTGGGGGAGGTGGCATTTAATAAATAGGGTTTAATAAATTCTTTGTAAGTGGTTTTGCAGTAGGTAAGGTTGAGAAATGATTACCCGGCAGTCGTCATTAAAGACGCATTTGGCTTTTTTTATGACTTTTTATCCCACGAAAACGCAAAGGATGCGACCCCAATTCTTGTCTCCTTCTGTTCCGTTCAAACTCACGTCAAGGGCATTTCCGCATTGGTTATTGAAACGTTATTATTCCTATTAAGGACTCAGTACATTCACTCAGACGATTTTAGTAAACCTATTTACTATCAGTATATGTAAATTCTGTACCCCAAACATGGGATGAAGCCTAGTATCAGAAGCAAAGAATTCATGAACTATTCCTGGAATTTGCAATATTCAATATTGTACATAGAGCTATTGCACTTTATATAAATAAATGAAGTTGTGACTTAATGGTTGCGTTACTATCTATAAATGGTCAATGACAGAATGGGTAGCTGGCACGTTTTGTGCAAAAGTTTATATGAAGAATACCGATTACTTTAGAGTTGGGACGACAAGAAAGCTGAATTGTTCTAGAAACATTTTTTACTTCGATGTCTGCTATTCTTTGGTTCTGCAACTATCAGTTTTTTGTATATTGTAATACTGTACCTGCTTTTTGCAGGCATTATTGTATACATGCGATCTCCGTTTCCTGTAATAATTTGCAAGTATGAACAAACTTAGGACCATACATCTTTCCTTATCAGTAAATGAATAAACGAGGACTGGACTAATAGACAAACGTAATAAAATGAAGTACACTTTTTGAATTGAATCTCTGCTAGCTGTAGATATGGCACTTGCACATATCCCATAATGCGCCTTATTTGCCCCGCAAATTTTGCATAAGCATTGTTTTTAATTTCTCTTGGGACGGCTGTGATACCCCGAGGAAATGAAAAACAAAGGTTATGCCAGGAGCCCATGGGCTCCTGGTTATGAAAAATTTTGGCGGGCAATAAGGTGCATTATGGGAGATGTGCAAGTGGCGTATGACATCGAGAAACGAGATGGAAACTGGGCCGAGTTAATTTTCGCAAAGACTTCTGGGTCTGTTACTGGGGTCGAGACCACAAAAATAGGCCAATAGCTGTCCGCGGCGAATCCCTAGAAACCATCCCAGAAACAAGTGCGGGATGCATTTCAGCTCCAGTTCCCTTCACTTGTGGCGAAGGGTCATGTTCGGTGTCACCCGGCTACCACCCATTCACCGCTGGTCCAGAAGCGTACTAAGACATTTTTCCAGAGGTTCGCATTTGCACTACAAATTTACAAATTCTTCTCTCACAGTCAGCTGTGACATGTATCTTAGCCATTTAAAAATGCCCGTGTAATGGTAACTCCAATTGCTTGCAACAAATCAGAGTAAATCTATCAGTTTTCCGAAAAAACAACAACAAACGAATTAAAACATACAAACATTATACCCCGAAGCTGTTGTCAATGCCGATCAACAAGATTGATCTGCGGGCACCTCTACAAACCTCAGCAAATTAAGGAAAAAACACGAGAACCAAAAGTAAGGGTCTAAGAAAATACAGCCGAATGGTCACCTTAGACTATGTTCACATGGCACCAGACGAGCTTGATCAATTTAGGTTTCTGGAAAACTGCCCACCTACCCCTTCCCTAACCCAACGTTTTGCCCCAAGTGAGCCGCAAATGTTAACGTTGAGTTAGGGGAGGGGTAGGTGGGCAGTTTCCCACAAAACTAAATTGATCCGACGAATTTTCGACCGACTGAAAAATCTGACGGGACACTACGTTCACACGGGACCGTTCAATAATTGAGCTCTGTTCCCATGGAATTTTGAATGGCCAGGCGTCTAAATGTTTGCACTGTTAAGGGTGCTACAGGTGTGAACAGAAGGCCTGAACGCACAAATTTTCAACCGGTCAAAATTTTGTCCAGTGCCGTGCGGACGTAACCTTAAATACGGCTTACATATAGGGACAATTTCAGTCTGCAACGCAGCCGTGTTTATCACACAGAATGCCTGTTGTTGTCGGGATATTTACTTCCAGGCCCCGGTTATTCAAACGTCGGGGAGCGCGATGCATCGGAAAAAAAAATTATGCGGCGGAAAAGTATTAGGATAACCCATTGCACTATCCACTGGATAGAGATTTATGCACTGGATAGCGTTATCCATCCTTTGAACAACTGGACCCAGTTCAATAAAGCTTGTAGATCTGTAATATTACACGCAATTATGCATAGACTCAGCTCTATCGGTTGCCTAGAAGGGACAACGATACTCAGTTGACCTGTTCCTCTAGTATGCATCTTCAGCCCTTCTATCTCCAATTGGTAGGCTTTACAGTGACTCAGGCAATTAGGGAACGTTGTGATTTGTGATTTTAATTGTTTTCCTTTACAGTCTTAACAAGCATAACTCGTATCTAAGACATCAAGTCGACCAGCATCTGGCTAAGGACTCTCGCGTTAAAGCAGTTTGGTCTCTTAGCCTTCATAGAGTCAACCGATGTAATTGATCCAATTTGCTCAAAAGATAAAGGAAACCACCTGCTTTTTGTCTAGATAACAATATAATCTTTTCCTGTCAAAACTCTTTAAATATAGTGGAACTAGCTTCTGTATAACCATCTAAACGTAATAACGTAAAACGAAGTTTGCATTCTGACGATGGGATAACGTTTTTTCTAAGAGGGCGGTCGGGTGTTAGTACTGTTACGCCTTTTAGTTTTCCACCCCTTTGATATTTTAAAAGGGGCAACAGGCCCTAAGCGTGTTTTTTCTTTTATGCCAGTTGGAAGTAAAGTAAAGAAACGGAATGCTTTCGATTTACGAAATACCGTATTACTCGAATAAGCGCAAACCCGAAAAAGCCCTACGCCCTTCCGGCACCCAATGCAGCGCTCTTTGATTTTCATTATTTTAAACAATGCTGATATGAAGTATGAGAACAGGAAATAAGCATTAAAAGCCAGAGACTTCATATCTTTCGCTGGTCCTATCGCTTTTGTTAGAAAGGAAGAAAAGAAAGGAAAATACGTATTGTTATTCGTGAGTGAGCCGGGAAAACTTATATATCAGCGCCTCACTGAAAAGTCCGTCGAAATTCAGTTAACGGCACGATGCTTATTTGAGTAATTACGGTAGTGAAAGAGAGATTTTCCTTAAACTGGAAAACTATTACCCCACCTGGTCAGATATATATAAAAAAATGATAATCAGCTTTAGAGAGTGAATCTGACCAATCTCTTGATATGACCAGATTGCGAAAAAAAAAAAAAAAAATCCCGGACACCTTCGGACTAACAGAGAAAGTTTTCTTATATAGAGCGTTTTGACCACGTGGCTAGCAATTATGCCAAAGGAAGCGTCTACATATGCAAAAAGTCAGTAACTCCCACAGGCTTGGCTTGGTACTCCAACATGGCCGCCATTTCATTGTTTGGAAGACCAATATGGCTGGCTTGACAACAAGTGAAACCGCTCTATACTCGTCTTGTTCTGTTCCGTTAAAAAGTTATTTTTCAAAAGGTTGAGTTATTTTTGTTACAAAGAACTGTTCAGTTTCATCTAAATAACTTGCGCATGTTGATATGACAACCAGGCTCCAATTCTAACGCGTCTTGGTGGACATACTTTCAACAAGAACCACGAGGCGATAAATATTTAAACTATCTACACCAATGGAAAATACAGCTAGATATACCATTAAAGAACTAATCATTGAAATAACACAACGGTAAAGTCTGAATAAATGCTTATATATAAAAATCACCTCCATAAAATAAAGTTCCGTATTAGGGTGTTTTCGATTGATCGTTTTCCGCAATAACTTGGTACGCCAGAAATTTGTGACAATCCTCTCTTCTGGTAGGATAAACGGGAAACAAAAACGTGCAGTTTGTTTTGCAACATTGCGGCAAAACTAGTTGAAAACCGATGTTTCGCGTTTACCACCACAAAATCAAACCTGTCTTGCAACAATTCGGTTTTTGCAGGTTGCAAAAAGTTGTTGCAGAAATTAGAGAGAAGTTCTACTTTTTGCAACAAAATCTGTACATGTTGCGCTTTTTACCGGCCAAGGGAAACTTGTTTTGCAGCAAGTCCGGTGTATGACGTGACTCCCGCGTAATTTTGTCCAATCAAAAGTCAGTATTCACACAACATGCAAAAACCTGATACTGTGTTGCAACACAGATGTGAAAGTGGGTGGTAAAACGCGCAACATCGAGTTCAACTCCTTTTCTAGTAATTTATGTCAGAATACGGCGGTCAATCGAGCGCACCCTTTAAAGGCTCACGGGAATGGCACATGATTTCACCACAGTTTCTCCACTGTGTGGCTCGCCATTTAGTTCATGATGATATCCCTTGTATTTTTTCAGCGCGATCTCCTTTTAGCGGCGTAGTTTTCTAACCAAGCTCTCACTTCATGGGTGCTATATGACATGGGTCCGGGCCCTCCCTGATAAACTATTGTAGAGTCCCGGATGATGTAGAGTCTTTCTGGGCTGGCGCCGTACGCCAGGTTGGCAGCGTCAAGCATGCTGTCTACTCTTACGGTGCAAGGTGGATTATGGGACAGGAGAAGCTGAGCAGCCGCGCACCTTTCCACTAGTGTGCGATGTTCAGGAATGTTGTAGTTATTCTGGAAAGTAAAGAAGACGATTTACAGTATTTTATGGTATGTGTCGCAGAAATAAATCGGGAATTAAAAACAAATGTACTGTAAAACTGTGCTTGCTCTATCACAGATTCTGCCATTAGTTACCAAATGAATTTATAAAAAAATACGTTGAAAATAAGCATGCATGGGCAAGTTCCCTATGCAGAAGCAATCCCTTATTTGGCTTAAACGCGTGCATGTGTGCGCCGCGGAACACGGTATGGCCATGGTTTTCAGAAGCCTGAGTAACAGGCCCTCCTTAGAGATTGGGGGGGGGGGGGGGGTGGTGGGAGAGAGAGGTAAAAGCTGGGCTAGCTATGAAAGGTCTACATTTTGTGGTATCAAGATTTTTTTCCAAAAAATTTTAAAAATTAGTTAATTCTCTATGCGAAATGAAATTAATCAGGGTCATAATTTAAGGTCTCTAGTCTTAAACGGGGTAGCAAAATGAACGATTTTTGTCTTAAACAGAGTCAGGGTTTCAAGGCCTCGGCAGCACACCTCCACCAAAACTTCCTTAGAGTGCTCCCCCCCTTCCCCCGCGGCAGGCCCCAGGGGTGGGAGAATGGAATAACTGATCGTTCCACTTCCTCTAGTTCTCCACGTCCTTTTCCCCTCTCCGCAACGACCACGCCTTTAGAACCCACGGCACTAGGCCCGCGCTGTGGGCGGGAGAATGCAGAGTGACCTGTTCTCAAATCAATGAGAATGGACACTGTCCGCTAGGGCCCAGTTGTTCAAAGGTTTTTTCCTGCTAACCCAGGGCTAAGTTTTAATCTAGGGTCTTGTTTCTTGTGTTCAAATGCATTTCCCTGAAAATCTTAACTCGCCAATTTAGGGCGTCTAAATATCAAATTGAAGGCAAAAAGGGGTTATAGAACTTGTTTCGTATTCGTTCACATTTGAATTCAATTTTGCGCTAATCGTGGTCTATCTTAAACTACCCGGTCCAGGTTTAGTCCCATATAAAAGTGACGGGGATGCACGTCGGAAAACTAAAATTAAACCCCCAAGGGAGACCAATGTGGGTGTGGCTCAAGCTTGAACTGACGACCCCTAAAGGAGACCATACTAAAACAGACATCTCGGCATTTTTTGGAAATTTCTTTATGCACAGCCCTAAGCGATACCTGAAGGGGCAAATATAGTGACTTTCCGTCCCAAACACCCTAAGTGAAACCGAAATCTGCAATTTAAACCCCTAAGCGGGACGAAGAGCATGCCCGTCACTTTTATATGGGAGTCCCCCCCCCCCCCCCCGGGAGAATGAATAATGAATGAATGAATGAATGAATGAATGAATCGCGGGAATCGAGCCACTCGTTCATGTAATCAAACACTAAATGACTGATTTATCACAAGAGTTAATCCATCACGATTAAGACAATAATAACTTGGACAGTGGACAGAGAGCTTGACTAGCACGCTAGTACACCCGGAGATCACGGGCTCAAAATCTCACGGAAAAACATATATTTTTTTCTTTCTCCCACGCTCTTTAACATAAGATTTCGTCATTAATGACCTTGGTAGACCTTTTAGTAAAAGTGTTGAAACGAAGTTTTCGTCACATCAGCAGTGCTACCGTGCCATATTTTTCTACATTCTTAACTTGCTAAGTTTTATTAGAGACACAGATAAAGTCGCAACAGAAAGACAATCATGAAATGGCTCATGTTCACATTCGTCCGCCTAATAAATATTGCAAATGTGTAAATCCAAGCGAATTATTACACAAGCCTGTTCCAGGCTGCAAGGTAGAAATGAGTGGGGGCACCCAACGAGAACATAGTTCAAAACCACTTAAACATAGCATTGTTCAACGAATTTTAGTATTTAAACGGTAGATATAGGCATATTTTTATCCCCAAAAAATTGTTCATCTGTTCGGATTTCCTAGCTGAAAGTCTAGTGATCCGAAAATTATAGGGATCAAAACTTACCTTTTCGAAAATTTCAGCCAGAAAAAAGGCTCCCGAAAATTCTAGGTGACCTTTTTAGGGTAAAAATCCGTTAAAAATGGGCAATTGTACCATTGTTAGGGGGTTCGAAAATCCTAGAAGAGGCAGGCAAGCAAGAAATTTAACAACAAATGTTCCGAAAATTCTAGATCTTAAATCGTCTTCCGAACAGGTATTTTCCAAAAATTGTCGTTGGGTGCCCCTGAATGAGCAGAGATCTCTAAAACTGATGAGATTCTGGCACAGGTTATATTAAACTCTTCATTGAAAAATTCAAATATGTTATTTGCTTAGCTTACTCACTACTTCAAAACTTTGTGTTGCCAGGTATCCGACCTGGGTTTCATTTGGCAGCTCATTTTTAGCTAATTAGGCAGTTAGAAAACCCAATAAGATCCTAAAAGAAAAGATGTTGTCTTTCACGAAGAAGAAACCCTAGCTTAAGGTGAAAATTCTAGCATCTGACCTGGCGAGCGTTGAAGATGGATCATTTGAGAGGGTTATTTATGAATTGCTTGACCCATGCATGCCCAAATTATCTGAACAGCTTAGAAGATCGGTTATCAATGATTGAATTTCAGTTCAAGAAGAGATGGTTTTTTTCAACGATGTAGTTTGTGGAGCTGTAATTTGAAAAAGGTATAACTATTTTAAAATGTCGGATGTCTCTTGTGGCACTTACAGCATCAAGGGAGGTTAAACAACAGCAAGCCGGCTTTATGACAAGTCGATTGATAATATAAATACATTTGGTTTTGGAATTTTTACAGGAAAACTAAAAAATGAGAGCAGAAATGGTAAGTTAAATCGCTCGCCCGTATTTTACCTTGCCCTCGAGCTTCTTCCTTCTTGACACCGCGCGTCTAATAAAAGAGGAAACGGAGGAGGAGAAACGATCCTAGGATGAATAGGATGCTTTTAAGTAAGCTATGCTCTGCTGCATGTTCAGCCAAGACAGTTGTGGATTGTGGATTCCACGCTGTGGATCACGGATTCTAGGCACTGCATCTTGGAATCCTTTGTCAATGGAACTTGGATTCCAGATTCCAATCTCTCAGTCAGGATTCCGGAATCCTTGAATTCCGGATTCCAAAGCCTAGGCTTCCACTACTTTCGGATTTCCCGGATACATGGGCGATACATTGGATAATGTTGCGAGCAGTCACGTTATTCAAAGTTTAGCCGTGCTTGCTCGTGGGCTAGATTCAAGGCGGGGATGAGCGGAAATTCGTTTTAATCTATTCTTATTTAAAAACTGAAAAGTTTCTTTGTCTTAAGCTGAAACCTGAAAAATCTTCCATCATATTTATCACTCTGGGCCGGGTTGTTCGAAGCTAGGGGTTAATGCGAAATTTGAACTCGGATATCAGAGCTTAAAAAGCAAGTTCAGTTTAATTCTCTTTGCCTACAATTTGATGATAGGATACTCTAAAAAGAATAAAAACAATTTTCAGAGAAAAGTGCTTTTGATAAAAAGAAAAAGAAACCCGGGATAAAAGGCAACCGCGGGGTTAGCGCTAATAGGCGTTCGAACAACTGGGCCCTGGAGAGTTTCAACAAAGAGGCAGACTTGACATGATCTAATAGACGTCTTCTCTCACGCCTCTTGTCTAATAAACACCCCTCCAACGCTTTTTAAGTTTGTATTTTACACGCCACTCACTATTAAACGCCCCCTGTCATAGACGCCCCTGCATGCAATATAATTTATGAAAATAACTCCAAAATACTAGGAAATAGCGAAATATAGAAAAATCAATCATTCAAGTTCAAAGTGGGGATTCTAACATCGAAGTTGAGCTTTAAACGATGTGGATCTCAGCTCTAAATGGCCTAGACAAATCAATGGATAGACTGGGTATTTTCACTGCTATTTGCAAACATATTAGCTTGTCGTATAGGAGTTTGTTCAGTTATGAGAAAAAATACCTCCCATTTATTTTTGTCCCCGTTTGGGCTCCCACAATTAAAATTTGGTAAGTATTTATACCCTATGGCAGACCAAAAGTTTCCTTTTTTGAGCCAGGTATGAGCCAATGTGGCTCAGTCTCCATACATGTATACTTCTTACGGTCAGTCGACATAAACATCAGGTACAATACGTGTAGGTGGTTGTGTTCACACTCATTCTGTTCTGAGTACGTGGCCCTGAGCTGCCGTGCTAAATATTCAATGTTTTCTTTTAAGTAAGGTTAAAATAAAGATCTGAACGGCCATGTTGGTCTCTAAAGGAACGAATTTCCTTAAAAAGTCTTATAACTTATAGGTAAAATTGATACGGATAATTCTTATCCATTTAACGACCTTTGTCCGAAGAGACGATTGAACAGTATAGTTTATCTCTAATCTCCGGAGATGGTTAATGTATACAAAATACTATTTCGCAACTGCATGTCCGCTAAGGAAATGTTTATTTAAACAAACACAAAAAGCAGCTCCAAAAATAATGCAGGAAAGTTCTGCTCAACAATTTCATCATATCAGTAGATCTACAATAGATAGAGTGACTGGAGAGTTCCACAAAGCACTTTATGTCCTTGATGTCGGTAGTAATCAAGCACTCAAAAAGGAAAACAATGGGCCTTAAAAAAATAGAAAAAAACTATGGGCAACATTTTTTAAAAAAAAAAATTCGTGGCCATGATAACAAAAAATTGATACAGTAGGAATAGTTTTGTATAAACAGCACGCATGTATAATAACAACTGGACAGAGATAAGAACCACGAAATCCAACAGAGTTATCTTTTGCGAAAAGGGGAGGTGGGATAAATTCTTGTAGTCTCTAATTTAATGATTCGTTGGGAGATAAACTACAAAACACAAGCTGGATTTTTGGTCAAAAACAGATAATCTATGCCAAGTCCTTCTTTCTCATGATCCAAGACAAGAAACAGAAAATATACACGCTTTCTAGTCTATTCACTGCCGCGAAGGACTAGCAGCAGAGTATATACGAGAAGCTGCAGTGTTTCCTCGTAGCAGGCTAACACCTCTGAACGCCTTCTCAGCTGCTCATGAGACACAGGTCCCCTACCAATCAAAGTTTACTGCCATAACATCTGTTATACGAGCTGTGTTGTCAATTCCTTGGCATTGAGAGTGGTTCTACAGAGGAAGCGTTTTATAATAACGATCGAACGTCACGGCCTTGTAAAGAAACACGCCAGTGTTACGAACAATTCTCTTGGCCCCTGTTACAATAAAGTATGACCCCGGGAATGGTAACCTTGTCTGTTCCCCGTTAGTACGATAAAAAAGAACAAATTATTGTAGCAGTCCTGTATTGCTTCAGTTAATTGACTGAATAGTTTTCACAATATTGTTTTGAATTTTCTCGTCCTTAACCACGGTGGTCTCTGCTAATCCATAACACTGAGCTATATATCAAGAGGCTTCATAATTTCACGTGACATTCAACCGCTAATCTCCACGTACATACCGGAAAACTTAAACATTTTAAACACTCAATTTCAGCATGGGGCTAGCGTGTTATTACAACCAGGTCACGGATATGCAGTGCATTTAATTTTTCAGATGCTTACCTTGAACTTTTCTGAAAAAAGAATGTTGGAGCGACAATGGATAATAATTGAAGTCAATAAGCCACTCTTAAAAAGCCAATCAGCTGAGAAAACAAACTTCTTCTAAGTTGCCCTATAAGACAGGATAATAGCTTGTAAATCCTAATTGGCAGCGAGTCGGCTTCAGAAAGGAAAATTTTCCGTTTTTGTGTCAAAAGATATACAGTGGCCTTTAATAACTTTAGATCATATCTTTGTGGAAGAAGATTTTCTGATAGGAAGTTCGTTTTCATAACATTAGCATCCGAGAAATGTTAAGCAGTAGTATTACATGTAAGAATGAAGAAAGAACATCAATAGATAGGCCAGATAATTTAGCAGAAAAAAAAAATTTAAACTAAAGTCACAAAATTGAAGAAAGATAAAGGACTACATGCGAAGTGTTGTTTAATAGTTTTATCTAAAGACTGGAACTAGTTTTGCTGACGCGTTTTAACAATGTTCCTTAATATATCCGGCGGAAACAGATTCTCCTAGAGGAAGAACATATCTTCCAGAGTCCATATGAAATTAGTTTATTAAACAAAATGACATCAGTGGAAAACCGCATGACTTTTAAAAGATAAGTCTTCATAACTTGTCGAAAAATGCTAAATTTTTAAATATTCGCGAGGTTTATAGTCATTCTTCATTCTATAGTCTATTCTTTAAAAGCTAAATACTTTCGTAAAAGGAAAGACAAGTTAACATGAGCTGAATAACAGAGGTGAACTGAACACAAACAAATTGCTTTGTGACTACGACTTTATGAAACGGAAGTATGTATAAGCTAAAGGGTGGACTGTATATTTAATAACCTGTACTGAACCCATAGAGACAGGCTTACCTTTAGAGCCCAGCCATCCGATGGATGTGCCTCTTCTATGTATACAATAACGAAGTCTGCGACGTCGGAAAAATCTCGAACAACTTCCCCGAAATCATGTAACTTCGCCACAAACGGACGTCAGCTCGAGCTTCCAAAGTTGACTACTAGAGGGCGACCTTGCTTTGAACTGTCCAGGAGACGGAAACAGTTTTTTCCATCCAATGAAACCAGGGGGGAGTTGTAAGCCTTGCTCCCCTGTTTGGTTTTCTTGTTGATGTCGAGGAGAATAAATCTCCACAAACCCGTCAGCATCTGTCGACTAAACATCGAGTCCCAGTAATCTTCTTGTGGCATCTTGAGCCCAAACATCGCGTCAATTGCGTTAGAAATTAAACGCTTGAAAAATGGAAACACCCTTAAAAGCGTTCCCAGCCGAAAGGCGATCACCAGGAGAGAGTATAGTGCGAAAGAACGCACTTTTTGGAAGATGAAAATCATCTTCACACGCGTTCTTGACGCAACGACAGCGTGAGCTAAATGGATTGCTGACCTGTCGCGAGCTTCTTTTTGATTTGTATTTATATCCTCCCAGCTCAGGAAAAGGTCAACAGCACTCACTCACTGGCAGGATGGAAAAACAACAGCAGTGAAGGCTTGGGTTTCCGCACAACAATTGCAGGCATAATTGCTATTCTTGATTATCTCACGGCGCGTGTCCCGTTAAGCTTTTATCAAAATAACCTGGAAAAAACTGTCTTTTAATCCAGGATGTTTAGTTTAAGCATACATCTTATGCATTTCTTCAAATCACTATTTTTTTTATAGTGTTTTGTTATAGGGAGTCCCTAAAATACGACTGATAAACACATGAATCGGTGACACAATCTGTGACTCTTTTAGCAGTCATGATCTTGTCCGTCAGATAAAAGCAACGGCTGCCCGGAGCTATTTACGAACAATGTGTTTTTTTTACTTTACTTCTGTTAAATAGATATAATTATTTTGGTGTTGAAAACTTGTTAAATGATTTGCATGAGATGGGAAGTGATTTCCAGATGAGTCAGTTGAACTAAGTGAGGTCATGCTTTGTTTTCTCTTCAATTTCTTCATGCGTTGTTTGGATCGTAAAAGCTCAGAAACGGTCATTGGGTCGTTATCTATTAAACGTTGAATTAATTACAATCGAACACGGCAGGTGCTTAATTCATTTATAGGAAAGAGATGATAGATTTTAACAACCCTCGTTAAAACTGCACGCGAGATCGTAGGTTCGCCTGACACAAGGAAGCCTGAGTTTGCTGGTATATGAAAAAAACGGGTCGGACAGGTTTCTTCCGCCCTTTCAGGATTCAGGAAGTAGCTTGATCATTTGAGCACACTTCACATTGACTAATCAACAAATGATTTATCACCAAGGTATTGCGAAACAAATTTGGCAAGATTTGCCATCGAAACTTCCAGCGACTGTTAACTATCCGCGTAACACGCTTGGATAGAGCTCGGAGGTTTACGTTTCTGTGTGTAAAGTTTGGCAAGATTTGCCATCGAAACTTCCAGCGACTGTTAACTATCCGCGTAACACGCTTGGATAGAGCTCGGAGGTTTACGTTTCTGTGTGTAAAGTTCTGAGATTATTGCCTCAAATTAGAAATTTTCGTTAATGACCGTGCCTTCATTAAAACAGATAAACATTTGCCATTCACTCTCCACCGGTTTTTTTTTTAATTAACAACGCATAAATCTGAATCTCCTTTTGGTTCAAGCTAAATTTGGATGAGAGGTGTTATCTTACCCAAGCACCTAGATAACAGATAAAGCAGGGTAAATTAAGGTAGCTATGATCTCTGAAAACATTGAATTTCTTTTCTTACAAAAGAATTCAGTGTCACAGGATACCCAAGCTAGGAAAAGGACACGCACAAATTAAGAGTAATACTGAAAACACAAATTAAAAAGATTTATACGTAGGCTCTTATCCACCATGAGGACGGCAACTGGTAAATTTCAATGGGAGTAAAGAAAGTCTGTATACGGTTAATGTTGGAATATAAGGGTAATATGGAATTGATGATTGGGTGAGTCTTAAGCCCTCCATACCTTACATAACCGGTAGGTCTTGCCTCGGCTTAAATCATTGACTCCAAAGTGATATATGAGGTTAGGTACAGGTAGATAGTTTTTATAATCCGACATTCTTTATTATAGACTATGTAGAGTCTTAGTAAATCGATTTTTATTGATGTCATACAAATCCCCGGGACGTGATATCTCATGCTGGCACTAAGCTTGGTATTCCCTGTGTCGGTTCTATTTGCATTCCTCTACGGCAAAAGAATTGCCATCGCCGAAGAAACGTACTAACGTGAATTGATCATGTCTTAACGCTGGCTAAACAAACTCACTTTTGAGGATTTACGAGCCGATATTAAAAACGGGATTTTCTTAACTGTTATCTTAATCAATTGATCACCATTGATCACATATCATTGTACAGCAGTACTTTTTCTAATTTAAACCGCTATCAAGCAATCTCTTAAAACCTTGTCTTACAATCCGCCTTGGGCCACAGAAGAGGTTCAAGTGACATCGTTTCACAGTTCCATTTTATTTGACTTCCAAACTACTACGGAGTCAGGTTTTCTGTGTCAAATTAAAATCACATCTGTCATGTGAATCACCCTAAGGCAAGTGAGATCAAATCCTGGCATTTTATACTTTGGATCAATCGACATTTACATTTACCGGTCTTTCATCAATCTGTTGACCATTTAAAAACAACCTTTACATTCCTAACTGAGAAGTGCATGTGTGAGACGAATTGTGTCTGTCTGTGTCTGATATGAAACTTCATTTTTTTCAGTCGGTTGCAACCAGCACACATATTAGCACATACCGTAACACCGAGCAAAACCTGCGAGTCTGCAAACTCTTATTCTTAGATTTTTTTGAGTAGGTTGCAACCAGCATACATATTAGCACATACCGTAACACCGAGCAAAACCTGCGAGTCTGCAAACTCCTATTCTTTAAGAGACGTACCCTAAGAGACTGCCTGACGTACTTTGAGTGTGCTGAGCAACAAAAGTTAAAATTATATCATGTGATGAGATTCTTTATTGAGCTGATTTTTGCTTTGCAAATATTTCCCAGTTCGCCACCTGACGTTGTTTGTCCTGTTTGTCCTGTTTGCAGTATTTTAGGGGTTAAGGGTTAATACGCTGTAGATTGGCTGAATTGAATCAAACACGTGACTTGCTGAATACTTCAATGTTTACAACGCAATTGAATTTTTGCGAACATTTTTATGTAGTCTCTCAAGTATTTCGTTTCCTTCCTTTCTTGCATCACCTTTTTTCCCGTGGGTTATTTTAATGTTTTCTATTTTAGGGTTTTGACGTGTTATCATTCCGTCAATGCGTCATTTGCAGAAGGAAATTCACTAATTTTCGCTGCTTGCCTCTTTAGACGATAAGTTCGAGTTTTTTATTTGATATCCCATATGTTATTACATACTTGACTAAACCCCCTTAGCTTGTAAACACTCACCAAAGCCCTACTTATCTAAAAAATATCGATTTCCTATTCTTTAAAACCCTATGAGCTTTTCCCAGGGAGCATTTTAAAATCATCGTCCATGGGGAATGACAAAATTTTACATAACATCCAATGTTCCTCTCAGTGGCATCGAGGTGTAAAATTAGAAATTATACAGATCCTTTGTCACTGAAAGATAGATAGGGAGATGGATAATAATTCATTTCTGCACGAAGATAAAGCAAAATGCAAATTTCCAGGGTTAAAAAAATTACAGTAACTTCTATAAAACTTCTTTCTACCTACGTGTGTACTTTCTTGGGAAGTGCCACTCAAAACCACTGATTTCTTTGAACAGCCATCACCATACCATAGTCTTAATATGTCTTAATTTGTATCGTTGAAAACATGAAAAACACATTCAATAACTATTTTTGTGAGATAGCGGTGTGTCTGACGCCTGCTGACTCCTAGCTCGATCTTGATAGTTAACCGACAGTAGGCACAGTGCCCTTACCGTACCCTTAATGTGATATCCGTGGGAGTCCCGGTTATCGTCGATTTTTTTCAAGCATCTACAAAAACAGCTCCCATGCTTTTCAAGAGACGGCTAGCTTAGCAGCGTAACTTGCTGAAGTTTCGTAACATTTTCTTGGTTAAACAAACCCGATTCCGTCAGATGGTGCTTTTTGACTGATGATGAAGTTAAAGCATGATCAGTAGCGAGTTTTGTTATTCAGTTCAAGTCTATGATTATGAAGGCTTCATTATCGTCTGTTAGAAGTTTGTGCCGAGATCACAAATGATTAGCGCTTGCTATAATTAGAGGATACGAGGTCAATCAAAAAATAAAGGAACAAATTGCGCTTCTTTCTCCGGAAGCAGGGTCGTTTTAAACTCGATTAGACGCAATCTGTGCGTAATAAAGTGAAGTCCCTCTACCTAAACGTCACACGGGAATGATACAGCAATGCAAAAAAACCCCATATTATACTTAAAGGTCTTCCATTCAAAATGTCATGCTCAACTTTTAAATTTCAGGTATGAAAGACGATTGAAACCAAATGATTGAATCTTACGCCAGAAAGTGAAAACAAAAGACTTGAAATTGAATGACCTTTTATTTTTAAACATTCATGGGTCATTAGAATGATAGAATTAGAAGTCTTGAATGAAGTCTGGTCTCTTTAGCTGATGCTTTTAAAGATGGAAAACCTGAACTACGATGAAAATGCTTCAATCGTAGTTAAAAGTTGGAGGTTTTTGATAAATATGTTAAGTTTTTGTTTTCTCAGTCAGGACAAACCTTCACGTGTTTGTCTGTACTTTAACTGTTTTTTTTTTTTTGTGAGAAGGTGAGCTGAGGCCGGGGTGGGAGGGGGGAGGGGGGCACTCCCATTTGGATGAGCCGGGGATGCACATCAGAGATTTTGAGTTAGATCCCAAAGGAGACCAGTTTAGATGTGGTTCAGGCTTGATGTGACGATACTCCTACACAATATGGAGGCATTTGTTTTTTATATGTTAATTTCTTTCTCTACACACAACCCTGAGCGATACGCTTAGGGGTTAAAATTATCACTCTAAGTGATACCAAAATTTGCATCCTCATTACTTTCATATGGGAGCTACCCCCACTCTCTGGAGCTGACACAGAACGGGACGGTAACAAATTGCACGTGCACGTAGTGGTGTCGATGGTTGACGAAACCACTCTTTTGGCGGTTGCATTGATTGTTGCTATGGCTAAAGGCACAGGAATGAATGGCAAAAAAGGGATGAAAAATATCAAGAACGAGAAGTCCAAAGACTACTGCAAAGCTGATTTAAAACAACGTGTATTGTTTTTTATAACAATATTTTGGCTGGCCATACCGAAATACTGTTATAAAAAACAATACACGTTGTTTTAAATCAGCTTTGCAGTAGTCTTTGGACTTAGCTGGACTTCTCGTTCTTGGTTCTTTATATTTTGGCTGATTTGATCTCTTTTCTAGAGATCCAACGTTTGCAACTAGCAGGATCTTCGTCCATGGTTTTTGCAGTTAATTTAATCCTTTATTAATGAAAAATATCCTCGTTTTACAATAACAACGGACTGCAACACTAATCGACTTGTGCTTACCGAAACCCCTCTCCGACAGCTCTGTCGGTAGAGAGGATACGAAACCTTATACCATTTCTACATCCGCACCTGTACCAACATAATACAAACACCTCTGTAATGCAGATACGTAGGTCTGTGCTTTAGTGAGGAATCCGTATAAGGACCCGCAAAGTTCGACTGTAGTAAGATACACTGTATGTCCGGTACCTATGGACCACTGTCGCGCCCGTGGTTGAAGTTTATCCCTCTATGAAGGCTATTATGAATAAAGTAATTTGGGAAGAGCATACCACAAAATTGTGCGTACGTGATGGACGAATCGTTTGTGATTCCTTAAATTGGATCAGCTGCGATAAAGTCTTGTTAAAATATCAAGGATGATCAGTCAAGTACGCATTTGAATACCGCCGTATGTTTTCAGTAATAGGCTTATACTCGTGGTTGGAGGATTCGTAAAGCTTTGCGGATTCTACTGACGTAAGTGAAGACAGTAATATTTTGTGGGCTTGAAGTGACTTGCAAATTCTTGAAAGGGTAACTAAAATGGATACCGCTAGTAATGGTACACGAACATCAGAGAACCACCGAGCTAGATTCGATAATATCTAAACTATAGCTAGTAAGAGGAGATTTACCGTTCAGTTGTCCCGTAGGTCAGTAAAATTGGTTGTGTTTTTCTGTTGGTGCAACTGTTTTTTTTTTTTTTGCATTTCAAGAGTTACAAGTAGCTTAACTGTTCATCTTTCAAAATTAATCTCTTTCCAAAGAGCATGTAGTCTATTTGATCAATCATCATGACTTTTAAACATACTCCAAACTGGGACAAAATCAGCGTGACAGAACGAATCGACGCATTTTTTCAATAATTTAATTTCCATCAATTACCCAAGCGTGCTTTTCTTAGTGCAAACATTGGCCTAGTCTACACGTATCCAAATATTTTGGAAAACGGAAATGTTTTCCTCCGTTTTCGAAAAATTACACATCCACACGTAGCGTGTTCAAATCGCTTTTCAATATCGCGTTGCTTACAAAGCGTGCGCTTTATGATGTATGACATCATCGTATTTTCGTTCATCCACAAGGAATAGACCATCGATCAACCTGGTTAACGACAACAGAAGAGCCAGTTCTTAGAAGCTGGAGCAGCATTGAAGAACAGAGTAGAGCTGCAGAATAAGTTTTACAATCGTAAGTAAGTTTTCCGAGGAAGAAAGGCTAGTTCTCAGAACTTGGACTTGATGTCGACTTTTAATATTAAATTATAAGGGGTGTCATTTTTTTTCTTATAACAGAACGGCCCTTATAAACACCTAGCTGTTATTTATGTCAATATTGTTTTTGGCAAGTAAATAAAAATTCATAAAGCGCAGTTTTTTATTCGTATTTTTACTTTCATTTTTGGAGATTTTAGATGACTAAAGTGCCGACGACAACTGCAGTGTACGAGGCAGCAAATTAAACGACGTCAATTTGTAGCCTTGTTACTTACAAATAAATGTGCGGCACAAGACTCGGCACCAAACCTCCGTTTGATATCAATTAACCCAACCTCAACCCAACGCAGGACTTTCAACCCATGGCCTCTACTTGCCTAGTCCTTGTACGACGTTTTCCCAGGCCTTCTCGGTCAATTCACTTCGGTAACGTATGCACGTGAACCGAAACGCTTTGGCTGCGCGGAATAATGAGGCCTAGGGACTGGGCAAGGTCCCTTCCATTTTTTAAGGGAAAGCCCTAGGGGATAAGGTTGCAATTTAGTTCTTTCACGTACACGCTTTTTCACCATATTTGTTGTCATCTTGCTAGCTGATCTTTCATCATTATCATTCGAAGCAAATTTTTCTTTTCATTGGCCGAGAGCCTACCACGTGACACGCCAAGAATTGCCTATATAAAAATGATGTTCTGGAACTACGGCGATAATAAGGTGCATAACAAACAAACAATGTTACCTGCACCCACAGTGCACTGAACACTGCCTTTCTGTATCGAGCTGTGTTCAGGGCAACGCGTCAAGGTGTGTTGGTTGTATAATTTGGGACTATTATGAAAGGTAAATGTCATGAAACCTAGCTTCGATTAAGGGAAATAAGAACCAAATTAAAACGAGATGAAGCTAGATGAATTAGGTATATACTCAAAGGAATCCACGTTCAAAGTTTCACCATTATTTTTGCCAAAATATAAGGAATGCCTTTTTTCATAACAGGACGGCCCTTATATAAACGAATGCATCGTTTCTTTGGATTTGGATTCACTGACAGGTTTCATGGACAGACACGCAAGTTTTTTTTGCAAGTGCTTTAGGCTAGATGATTTTAAAAGGACTTACCCGGTATTTTTTCTTAAATGGAACACTTGTGTTTGGTACTGCAAATGTCTCTTGAATTTACGTACGTCAAAGATATGATTCATTCAATTTCTAAACGCTGAAATGTTTTTAGAAGGCGTCGAGTGGTTATGTTCACCTTTCAAGGCAGACACCTTGATCTAGAGGATCAATTCAACCGGCGACTGCCTCCAGATGGATGAACAAAGTTTTAGGGTGGATTTAAAAGGAAAAAAATCTTTAATTATCTCCTTCGAGGAAGACTTCCTGTCATTTTAATTGCCGTTTCTTTTAAAAAAATTCTTGTCAGACAGATAAAGCTCTTGATATAATTTATGGCGCCGCCGGAAAG
This sequence comes from Porites rus, assembly GCA_964035705.1. Classification (NCBI taxonomy): domain Eukaryota; kingdom Metazoa; phylum Cnidaria; class Anthozoa; order Scleractinia; family Poritidae; genus Porites; species Porites rus. The sequence continues at coordinate 20,091,373 of OZ037993.1, forward strand.
AAACTTTAATTTTGTCACTTTTTATGTTTCTTTGCAGGTCAAATCATGTCATGCTGTCAAATCGAGTATCTCACTCACTGTTTAGTCATACTTAGCAGAAAAATCCAAATCTATCAACTAATTGATAACTATAGAAAGGTTAACATTTCAAACTTTTCTTTTAGAGTGGTTTTCGTTTGAGTGTCGTAAAACCAAAACCAAAGTAATTACTCTGGCCAATCACATAGGACACAGACAATACATTGAACCAATCAAAACTCGAAGTAATTACATGTGGCTGACGCAAAGCGCGGGAAAATGCATGCGAGCGCGTCACAATTGGCTTTGGTTTTGCTTCTGATTGGATGAAAAGGTGGCGCAAATCTTTTAAGCCAATCGCATCGTGTAGAAAGTGCAAAACCAATTACTTTTCGACACTCAAATGAAAACCGCTCTATTACATAACAATCTGAAGGTTAGTTGAAACTAAGACAAGCCACAATTTTTCCTACACGTGACTCACTCAGTGCATCAAGAAGTCAGTACGACCGACAATCGGCAAAAAAACTTTCTCTTAAGTACCGTGTTGATAAACTGCCTTGTATAACAATCTCTGAAACATCGGACGAAGATTATCACGTTTAAAAAACTCAGTCGGGTATGTACTCACTCTGCCCACACTTGAGACTCTGACGAGTATTAAAAATAGGCACAATTTTTAAATTGTACAGCCTTTCCGGCGTTTGATCAATCTTCATAATTTGCAACACTGAGCCTTTGCTAACTTGGCTTATATTAATAATAATTTGTGTCAGTATAGAGTTTTGTGTGTTTTTTTCGCAGCCACTGCTGTCAGTGCGGTCTCTTATTCTCAGACTCTGGAAAAATCTAGTCTGAAGAGCCTGAGATCAGTGCTCTTCTCTCTTGGCAAACTAAGCTTAACGGAATCCTGTTGTTGTAATCAAGAATTTATCCGTTATTTCCGAAGAAATGGCAATTTAGAAACTCCGTGTGCTTGTCATCCTTGCCGGCAATGTCTGTATTGATAGTAGAAAGAACGATTTTCGATTTGCACAGATATTTCTTGAAATGATCCCCGTGTTTAGCGAACGTAACAAGCCAAGGTAATGAAATCTCTTCTATCCACAAATGGGGTAACATCTGTTTCTTTCTTTAGTTAACAAGACTGAATAATCCATCTATCTGAGTAACTTCTTGTTGTTTTTTTCAAAAAAGGTTTTCTTTGTTCTTGAAACTCATTTTAGACTCAGCTAATAAATGTATATAACTTAAACAATTTTACCTAGTATAATTAAATTGCTAAAATGGTTACATGTAGTTGTAGTGACTCATTTCCTACCACGGGCACGCGAACACTGAGCAAATTTAATTTAGTTGTCAGTACCAACCTAGAGAAATATAATTTAATAAAACAGTCAAAATAAGACGACGTCGTTTTGCCTCATCTAATAATATTGCTCAAATAAAGCCAATCTGTTTTCGGACACAGCTTACTTTAATTTAATATTGAGACAGTTTTGTTATCTATACAGGAAGGATATTTCTCTGTACGAACAACAATGCTATTTATATCTTGAAGAAAGGCCATAGGACACGTTATCACAACGGTTTGAAACAATCCGTCTCTTTCCAATTTGAAAACATACAAAAACGTCATGTATCATTATAAGCTAAAAGTCTTATCCTAGCTTATCACGAACAGTTCATATTATACCACTGGTACCAGTGCGGAAAGAAAGGGCATCCGCTCGCGTTAGCGTGGAAGCGAAAGACTCGGAGAGGTAGTCGTAGACTTTCTCAAAGTCGTTCGCTTGGTTTTCTGGTCTGGTGTGGTAGGACCCGGCACGAACGACGAGCTTTCCTCGCTCGCGCTTCGCGCTCACTGTGGCGCTACGCGCTCAAAAGCTCGACTTGTGAGCAGGTCTAAGTTAGTCGAAAAGAAACCTTCTACAAACGGTTTTCATTTTTGATGCCTAAAATTGACTATCTTCTTTGCTCTCAAAGCTGTTTGTTTTCTCAATGGACAAGTTGGTCTTAATGGTTGAAGTCTGGATGACTTTGGTGATCATTTTTGGCAGTGAAAAAGTATCAGGTACTGACTGGTTATTTCAGAAGGGGTTTTTCACATTTGATGAATTATTAGCTCAATCATCTTGATCTGACTCTCAAAGACAGATTTATTTTTAAATATCGTCTTGAATAATTGACTGATTGGCTTTTTAAAACCAATAGCGAAAAAAAAAAGCAAAATAGCTTTGATGATGAAAAACGGAAAATAAAAGATTAAGCGCGATCATTTGCAGGACTGTTGAAAAGCTACAACTGCAGACAGACTGAAGACAGTCTGAACTGAAGATAATCGTGACTGCTTTACAGCCCGCCCCCCCCCCCCCCCTCAACCAAAATGAGTCAGTGATCAACCTCTGGGACTGACACAGCTGGCACATTAGGTTTTGGAAACTATTTAAAAAGTTCCTTATGGTTCTTGTCCTCCAGTGGAGTTCGGAAGTAGATATCTAAAATATCTTCAAGCTGTTGAACGCATGTCGACAAAGAGTACTTCGAGTTGGACGCGAAAGCTCAGGAACTTCGTTTGAAATCGTTACTTTACCAGCTCGGGAAGATTCCTTTTTCGCATCCTGCAGAGCTGCCTGAAAGGGATTTGCACGATCCTCAGTCAGAGAAAGAGACTGTAGTTTCGAATGTCTCAAAGAAACTTCATCGGGCAGCGTGAACGCTCAAAGTACAGCTCGTGTAGTTCTGACAGCGCGCCACTGGAAAGCCTCCTATGCAATGCAAGCCGAACAGAGCCCAAGTTTTCCGACTCTTTCGCGGCGGAAGTTTTATGAAGGTGAAGAGCTTCGTTCGACGAACCATTACTAGGCCTCTTTGGTGGTGGTGTCTCAGAGACATTTTGTTTATTAGCTCCCCTTAGGGAGTTTTGAACAACCCTGGGTAGTTTTCGCGCCACATTAGCAGAATTCTGGCCGAAAGCGAATTCGTTTTCGTCTCAAACTGAGACTGATCCCGTAGGATCATCACCCTGGATCGGACTCTCAGCTGGCTCTGAATAGGTCTGAGCCAGATTCCGACATTTTCTACTCAGGAGTAAGCTCGTCTAATGACAAGAACGCCTTCCATCGCTTCACAAAGCGAAATATGGCCGGCGTGGTTTTGACCCCTATGGGCTTATGTGGTCCTATTTCTTATTTGAGAAGATGTTTTCCTTTTTGGAAATGCTTTAAAAATGGCTTTATTTTATGTTATTATCTAGGCCAGACCAATAGACCTTTTTACCGATACGGCGGCCATGTTGAATTAATTCGATTTAAGGAGTATTATAGGATGCCCAGGGGGCATGAGCGCATTTCGTTTGTATTTTCGAGCGCTTTTCGGGAAATTTTTTGTCAAAGGTTTTCTTAGAATAAGATTGTGATGAGTAAAAAGATCCTTGTGCCGTGTTTGGATGTAATAATGATCGCCTTTTATGTCGAGAAATATACAGTGAAAGACCATATTTCTAATACTAACTATAAAAAGGCGATCATTATTACATCCAAACACGGTACAAGGATCTTTTTTCCCATTACAATCTTATTCTAAGAAAACTTTGAGAAAAAATGTCCAGGAAGCGCTTGAAAATACAAGCGAAATGGGCTCTTGCCCCCCTGGGCATCCTATGATACTCCTTAAATCGAATTAATTCAATATGGCCGCCGTATCGGTATAAAGGCCTATTAGTGAATTCGGAGAGCAACCTGCAATAGAATTTTTATCACAAGTGACTACATTGTCAGACAAAAAAATCATTTTCTATTATTGTTAATACAACGTGCCCTTAACTTACAAATAGCACCAACTATCTTTCTGTGGACTAATTAAAAACATGAAAAAGGAATAAGAAGTCACCTATTTATGAACAGTTTTTTTCACTCTGCATTCTATTTACCCAATTTACTTTTTCAAAATCCACTGTTGAATAAAACAATTTAGTAAAATCCAACTAGTCGTCTATTATCAATGCTGCGTTCTGATTGGCTAAGCTACTACTAGGCTATATGTTATGGCCCACTAGTAGCGAAAAGCGCCGGCTTTTTGGCGGCAAAAAAGGATTAAAGTCTACCTTTAACTAGCTAAAATTTTTCTGTTCTCGATATTTTTGACCAACTAGTTGGATTTTACTAACACAATTATTCCTCTCGCCCTTATGACCTCTGAGTCAATAGCCCATTCGGCCTTCGGCCTCATGGGCTATTGCCGCGGACTCAGAGCCCATTCGGGCTCGGGGAATAATTGTTAATAATTTAGGGAAGACGAAAATCACCATAAAATGAATATGTTGTAAGTTACTTTAAGACTTTGGGAGTGTTCATTTGTCAAGGGAAGCAAAAATCAATACCTTTAATGTAGCATTGATTTACAGGTAAAAGCATGGCAAACTAGCTCGATGAGCGAAAAAATTGCCCTAATGTTTCTTTCACAGCTTGGCTTACCTCTCTGATCTTCCAGTAGTATAGCAACGGGTTTAACGACGAGTTTAGATAAATTAAAGTAGCCGTAAATTGCCAAGCAAGCCAGACCGATGAAGACATCCTTCTTCCTCTTTGAGATGCTAGAACTACATGTATAACGGTTATAAAGAACGGCAAATAACAGACAACTAATGCCACTTGCACCCACAGTGCACTGTACACTGCCTTTCTGTATCGTGCTGCGTGGAGGGCAACGGCTTGGCTCGGTTGCCTTTGACCAATGTGGTTTTGTACTTGATTTTGGTTATGACGAAGAGTAACTAAAATAATTGTGTAAGAAAACACCGAGGTAACCAGACAGATAGGCAGTAATGTTCTAAAAAGCCATAAGCGAAAAAAAGGAATCCAAACGTAGATAAATGTGAAGATAATGGCCAAAATCCACAGAATAACTTCAGTTATATAGATACTCCTCAAAGTTACAACCTGTCTGTATCTAAGTCCAAGAAAAAGAGCGAGAAGTCTGTCCAAGCTTAACGCAGTTAGTGTAAATAAAGACACCGTACACACAAGTAAGGCTGAGAGAGAATTTGTTAAGCTTACGTAATAGCAAATCCTCCATTTTTTGTTCACCATCGAAATCCAAGAAGCGACTTTCAGAGGCTCCACAATGATGCCAACACAGAGATCAGTGACCGCTAAGTTACGATACAGGAGTTTGGACGGTGGATGAAGTGAAGATTCTTTGTGTAGGGCAACTAGGATCAGAGTGTTCCCAAGAAATGCAGCAATAGAAAAAAAAGCATTTATAGCTGAAAGAAAGATCAGCTCACCATGTACCCCTTCAGTAAATTCTGACGAGCAGGACTGTTCTTCGAATGTTTTCTGGTTCTCATCTTCTGTAAAATTAGTTAGTTCTGCCATTTTCGTCTGGTTGCACGATGAACTGACCACCTGCAAGTTCGCACTTTTTCCCCGTGTGTATTTATTAATTTTGTTATAGGTTAGTTTGTCAATCAACTAACCTGCTAAGTGATAAATGTTTGTTTGTTTACTGATTCAAATTGTTTTTATACCGATCAACCCGTTTAACAAAATAAAAGAGCTCAATTCTGCACTGTTCCACAAATAGCTAGAGTGGCAACGTTGAAGAACAGAGCAGAGCTTAAAATTTTTAAATCATGTAAGTTTTGCGAGAAGGAAAGGATTGTGTTGTTACGTATCCACGTTCAATAGCCTGCGTTGCAGCCGGCCCCGTTCTAAAAAAAAATCTCCCTAAAACTGATACCCCGTTCTAGAAATGGGCCAATTTTTTATACCCCGTTCTAGAATTCGCCCTAAAACTGATACCCCGTTCTAGAAATGGGCCAATTGTTTATACTCCGTTCTAGAAAGTTTGTAAATTGAAATAGCCCTGTTCTTTTAAAAAAATATTTCTTTATTTGTTCGACTTATACCTTAAATAAATGCTTCTTCATAATCAGCAACAATTTTAAGCAGAAGATAAAGCCGTGATCCCCAATTTTTTATACCCCGTTCTAGAAAACGCCTCTGAGATGGATACCCCGTTCTAAATCAGGAGCTTCAAAATCACGACCCCTTTTGGCGGCACATACCCGTATAGGTAATGTATGGGAGTACCCCCCCCCCCCCGGGCAGCCGGTCGCAAGGACATATGTGAACGTTTCCGATAGGCGGATTTCTTACCTCATTTTGCCTCACGATTGGCCTAATTCTTACGTGTGCGTGACGGTTGGGCGAAGCGACATGTCTAAAGTCACAGAAAGGAGTCGGCAAGGATCGTTTACCGTAAACGTAACAATGAAAGAGCAGTTCGAACTTTAAAGCCGTCTTCTAAACAAAAAAAAAATGCTTTGAGAGAATTCCGTCAAGGCCATAATTTGCTTGTAAATTTGCCGACTGGTTTCCCAGCGTCTTCCGCAAACGTTGCAGATGCACTGCCGCGTATTCTGCAATCTAGCCGACAGTTCTAGAGTCAATGCAAATTAGGAAATCATGATATTCAGGGCGAAAAAAAAGTACACATATGTAGCTATTCAGGTTCAGGCATTTTGGAGAAAACCAAAGAAACTAAGGTTATTTAGCCGCAATAAAAAAGTTTCAGGCTTGAGCAGAGGTAAAAGAAAAATGTTTTAATGGTAAACTGCATCTGTGATCAAATCAGCTTCACAACCTCTCAATGTGAGACTCAAAGCAAAAAAAAAATTGCTCAGTCAAAGTGTAGAATACTCCACGCACTACATAAACTACGCAAAAAGAGAGCAAGAAAAACCTCTGTTGCTCAAACAGACTACTCTAAGGTCACGTTTCACACTATCAAGAGCTCCGTCTCTCTTGTCATGAGCTGTTAGTTGCGTTTGGCTTTTCAACACTTAATTCAAATTGGACTAATCACAAACTGTGTAAGAAATTAGCCAATCAAAAACGCCGACATATGTCCTTGCGACTCTGCGGGATTCGAACACGATATTGTGCACTAATTCGCAGACGCTATATACAGAAGGTTTAGAGCGTCTGCGACTCAGCTGGCAACGTTCAAAAGTTTCCCGATTATTTTTGCTAAAATACTAGTAATAGTTGACACTACAGTGAACCCGTTCTGTATATTGTCGGTAAATAGTATTCTTGCTTGTTGTGCAGCTCTTTGAAAATGAAGATTTTCACACATACCTTATTATAGGAAATTAACGCTCCACGAAATTAACGCGAATCGTTAAAATTTCGCGTTAATTTAAGTCGCGTTAATTTTGTTGAGCGTCAATTTCCGCGACGTTAATTAAGTGCAGCGTTCATTTCCGCACTCTTAATTGCCAGTCAGTTTTAACCCCAATTTTGGAACCTGTCCAGACATTCTTGACACCTAAAAAACATTAACTACAAGCTTTCTTTCTTTCCATTTACCCTTTATTTTTCATCTTTCACAAAAGCTAAAGCGAAGGTTTACAATATTTCGAGTTCATGTTCATCGTTGTCGCTGTCAGAAGTGATGTCAATATCTTCTCCTTTGATTTCGCGTAATTAATCGCGTTAATTTCCTTTATTATGAAATTCTACCTCCTCCTTCGCGTTAATTTTCTTTATTCGAAAGTCGTTTCCCATTAAATTCGCGTTAATTTCCAATACCTTAATTTCATGGAGCGTTAATTTCCTATAATAAGGTATTCCATACAATAGGTGAGATAAATACAGGAAACGCAAGGTTCCATGCACAGTTTCAGCTCGATTTACACAGCTTTGATCAAAACAGTCTCAGTTTCGAGAATAGTTTATTCTAAACCATAAGAAAAGATTTAATTAGAAGTTGAATTTTTCGCTATTTCTCTTTCACTTTATTTGCCAGAAAGTAAGCGTTAGAAATTAAAAGGACGTTTGATCGATTCACGCTCGCGCATTCTAGTCTTATTTGAAACTTTATAACGGAAGGACATTTGTGAGCAGGGAATAAGTCAGTACAGAATTTGATTGTTGGTAAATTTCTGTAATCGTCCATCGTTCTGCTAGTGATAAGCTAGCCGTTGTTCACTCGTCTTGCTTGTTGGCTGAGTCTTATTCCGGTCAAAGAGAGAGAAAGAGTGTCTGGCAAGGTTTCCAACATAAATCAGAGATTTGTGAACTCGTGTCTGGCACTCTCCAAGTGTTTATATAGGCGAATCTTTGTTTACACGTTTTGCCTCATTAACATATGCTTATCACTGTCTGATGACGTTAATAAAATAAAAACTCTGAATATTGAAAGGGCATAACAGTTTCAGTTATCTCTGAAAATTTGAGCCCAATACAACGAATGGTTTCGGAGAAATTCTCTTCTAAAAACTAGAAATTTTACAGAGAATGTATGGCTAATTAACTTTTTTGCAACACAGCAATTTTGCAGTTTTTGGTGGCTGATATTTCTTTCAATATTGCTCGCAGAGAGCTGAAAATTGCACAAATTGCCCAACTTTATCAGCTCTTTCGACTTTTGCTTTTAATTCATATATACAGCCACGGCTTCTATGAGTTAAGTCGTATTCTCATGACGAAAAAGTAAACAATGACTTCAGCAAAGATTCGCCTATATACACAGTTAAACGCACCTTACAACCTCATCTGCGCTTAAGGAGTGTCTTTTTGTCCATAACTTTCAAAACAACTGCTCCATAGAATGTCACTGCGTAACGCAAAAGAGTATCGAAGTATGACTGCACAATAAATGTCACAAAATCTACCTGAGCGGTCCCTTCGGGTTTTTCTGTCTTTACGTCATCCTAACCATTTCGTACTTACGGAAGTAAACAATAGAAACGTCATCATTACCTACTGATTCCTCGCGGCCCCTGTTCAAGCACATCGAGATTTTTTCTATATTGACTGTATGACTGTATATTTCAACTGTAAGTACTTTCCTTGATATACGCGCGAGTTACTAGAGTGCCTCCTCGGGATTTCGCCTTCTGGGCGAAATCCCTTCGTGGGCAATAAAGAGTGTCTTTTTCTTATATAACAGAACGGCCCTTATATATAAACACCTGGCCCGGGTTGCTCGATTCATGGTTAGTGCTTACCAGCGTTAAATACCATGGAACCATGGAAACCTATACATTTTGATACCTTTTAACCAACGGTTAGCGCTAACCAGGCTTCGAGCAACCGGCCCCTGGCTGCTATATAAAGAGGAAATTTGTGATGATCCATGCTTTATTAACATTGGAGTCAGTAGCCATGGCAACGTAATGCTGCTTTTACGTTTTTTACTTTCCTTTGTATTTCTCGTAGCCCTGCGAACGGCAGACGTTTATCGCCGTTGAGGGACGTTTCGCGAGGAGGAACGTCTGCCACTCAGCAACAGAAATTCCATATTGATGACGTAAATCAACGTAAATCAATTTTTACATAATAAATCCGGTAGTCATGGGGTTCTAAATGCAAATTTGTTCAATTTTACGTTTCCCCTGGTCGATTTTGGAAGAGTGTTATGTTCGTCTGCGAATGAGCTCCAGTAAAACTCAAATGCTTCTTCTAGAGAAGACCATTCTCCACAAATATTGACTGTTTTGTTAGAGATTCATCGCGTTTACATTTGACCTTTGTGGCCTTTTGCCTTTTGTCTGTCAAATGAACAAAGAAACTACTCCGTCGACCAATTAGCGCTTCTGACAGGATTCCGGACAGATTTTGCGTCATCAGCATTGAATTTCTGTCGCTGAGTCGCAGACGTTCTTCCTCGCGAAACGTCCCTCAGCGGCGATAAGCGAGAAGAAACGTCTGCCATTCGCAGGCTATATTTCTCGGTACCAGGATCCGGAGTTTCTTTTCAAAAATTGTGTAAAGGAGCTTATACCTAGCTTAGTTGCCTCAATTATAGCAAAGTTTGAACAAATTCTATAAGAGCGTTTTGGAAATATTTTGAATGAAACAAAGTTTTAAGGGTCATAAAAACAGTGAATAAACATGCTATCGACATACAATTGGCTAATATCTAAAGAAAATGATAAGGTCTTTAAATGCAGTTTTATTTCATTGTGGTTTGATTTCATTTAAAACTGTGCACAAAAAAAGAAGGGGATTGCTTCGGCCGATTGTGAGAAAGGAGAATTTGATTGCCGAGTGTTCGGCTGCTTTCTTTATCACTTTTATATGTAATTTGGTTGACGCCTACAAATTTCACGGTAATTTAAAAACCGCTTGATAATTTTTCTAAAAAACTTCACAACCCCGAGATTTAGAGGCAATTTATATTGCCTCTAAGTTTCAAGGACATTGAAAACAAGGAAGGGTAATTAAACGTTACTTCAAATGTCACAAATTTTCCCCCCAGATTTTGTGTTTACAAGTGAACATCCTCATTATTCACTGGCATTGTTTGCAAGTTTCATATACAAGTGCACAAACTCTAGTGAAAAACTAATTTGCTTTGAAAAGGCCCCTCCACAACAAAATTAAGGAAGCCGAAAATGATACCGAGATAAAACTCTTATTTGATAGCAATAGACGTTTTAAATTGAGAAAGAATCTTTGTAAAATCTACTTTTTGTTTATGTACGGTTTGGGTTTTTCTGTTCCTTAAGTGGCTGAAATTTGGACTTTTCAAGATCTCTTTTTCGACAACAGTCCATAATTGTATCATTTAAAAGGGTAACATTAATTTGTGCCTCTTTTTTGTCAGTTGAATAAAACTACTTGAACATTCAGCTGAAATTTTCAAGGTTTACACTGATTTTGAGGCATGCGCAGTTACTCTGTCGTGACCATTCAGAATCTGAATGTCTAAGACGAAATAATTATGTCAACCCTTTAAACAAACTCCAGACGCTGACTTTTCTCTTTTTCTTGGTGGGTTGCGCCTCTTTCTCGCAGCTCCGCAGCTTGATTTTCCTATGATTTGGGAAACCAAAAATACACCCTCTAGCACCCAGCAGGGTTTGCTTCCTTGGAAAAGCAAATATAGGTAAGTGCCGCCCTAAAGGGTATGGATTGTACGTCGCGTCGGTCTGAAAACGGGTATAGACTTTGCGCATTTTGGTCTAGAATCGGGTATGGTTTTCTAGGAGGGGGGTGAATAGGGGTATGCAAATCCGCCGATCCGTTATGATTTATTAACCAAATCCGCCGTTAAATTTTCGCCCTGAATCCGAAATCCGGGCAAAAATATTTGTATCACTCGCAAAGTCCAAAAATCCGGGCCCAAAAAATAGATGAATCCGCACTCCGCTGCAGTTGCAGGATCCGGAAATCCGTTAAAATCTCGCTTTGAATCCGAAATCCGGGCAAAAATATTTTCAAAATCCGAGGATCCGTTCACCTATTCACCCCCCTCTTCTAGGCAACTACGAGAGTGGTGAACGTATTCGTCCTTTCAATTCTACATGAATAAGTCATGCACAGAAAGAAAGATGATATGCCCATGATTCGAAATAGATTTCAATGTTTAAGAGATTCTTTCGTTGGCGTTCTCATTTAAGTAATTTTAGGTCTGAAAACGGGTCTGGATTTCCGAGAGGGAAGGTCTGAAAACGGGTGTGGGTGAATAATGACATTTTTTGTGAAAGTTAATTGTTCAGAAACAACTACTCCGCAGTATAAAGACAAGTCATATCCGAGCCTCCGAGATGTCAGAATGTACCGTTTCTTTGGATTCGGACTCACTGACAAGAACGGGTAGCACGGACAGACACGCAAGTACACATGTATTTAGCATGTGCTTTTCACCAAATGATTTTAAAATAACCTGTTCCAGGCGTTCAGATAGTAGAGCGCGATGTTCGGATGGTGGGGAGCGAGTTTAATCGTACGTGGAGGAAACCACGCCGAGGGGAAAAAACGAGGGGAGAGTGGTCTATACCGTTTATTTTTTCTCGTCAATCTTTCGACCGCGCTCTACTATCTGAACGCCTTGAACAGGCTAATTTAAAAGGCGGTATTTTATCTCGGGTGACTGCACTTGTGTTTGGTAAATGTTCTCTCTTAAATTTACGTACGTCACGAAGATATGATTCATTCAATTTCTAACTACGCTGAAAAGTTTTTAGAAGGCGTCGAGTGGTTATGCTCACCTTTCAAGGCAGACACGTTGATCTAGAGGATATCGTTCCATTCAGTCAGCGCAGATCAGTTCTACCGGCGACTGCCTCCAGATGGGTGAAAAAAGTTTTAGTTTGGATAAGGAAAAAAGTCATCAATTATCTCCTTCGAGGAGGACTTCCTGTCATTGTAATTGCCGTTTCTTTTAAAAAATTTATAGTCAGACAGATAAAGCTCTTGATATAATTTATGGCGCCGCCGGAAAGAAACTTTAATTTCCTTAGTTTTTATGTTACTTTGCAGGCCAATCATGTCATTGCCGGCTTCATCGCGCTGTCAAATCGAGTATCTCACTCACTGTTTAGTCATAATTAGCAGAAAAGTCCAAAAACTATCAACTAATAATAACAATATAAAGGTTAACAATTCAAACTTTTCTTTTAATTAAATAAGAATCTGAAGAATTGAAATTAAGACAAGCAACATTTTTTCTACAAGCGACTCACTCAGTTCGTCAAGAATTTACTAGGATCGACAATCGGAAAACAAAAACTTTCTCTTAAGTACCGTGTTGATGAACTGCATTGTACAACAATCTCTGCCGGAAACAACAGACGAAGAATAGAGTCCTTATCGAGAAGACTTTCACTCTGTTGAAGACTTCATGTGACTGGATTTCGAAAACGTTCAAAATCTATTTTTAATCATGATAGCAATGAAAAAAACAACAACAACAACAAAAAAAAAACAGCTACTAACAATAGTAATTTCCCCTTCCTTTCCTTTTCTTTTCTTTCTCAGCGTGATTTCAGGTTTTTGTGGGGTGGGGGGGTTGGCCAAATGTAATTTTCAATGCCTTCACGTTTAAAAAACCCAGTCGAGTATGTATTTAGTCTCACTGCACTCTGCCCACACATGAGACTCTACGAGTATTTAAAATCGGCAAGATTACTGAATTGTGCAGCCTCTCCGGCGTTCAGGAGCGTTCCATGATCAGTTGCCATAATTTGCAACACTCAGGCTTTGCTACAATTGACTGTAATAATTTGTTTCAGTTGAAAGTTCTGTGTGTTTTTTGCAGGCCCGCCGTCAGTGTGGCCCTTTATTCTTACTCTGGTTAAAAATTTGGTGTGAAGAGCCTGAGATCAGCGCTCTTCTTTTTTGGCAAACTATGCTTAACGGTTTCCTGTTGTTGTCAAGAATTTGTCTGTTATTTCCCGCGTCCGAAGAAATGACAATTTAGAAACTCTGTGTGCCTGTCATCCTGCCATCTGTATTGATAGTGGAAAGAAAGATTTTTAAGTTTGCACAGGCATATATGTGTCGAAATACGGCCCCTACGAAACAGGCAATGAAATCTCTTCTATTCACAAAGGGAGTAACATCTGTTTCTTTCTTTAGTTTTTTCTTTAGACTGAATAATCCATCTACCTGAGTAACGTCTTGTTTTTTTTTCACAATGTTTTTCTTTATTCTTGAAACTTATTTTAAACTCAGGGAATACATCTACTTAACTAAAAACAATTTTTCCTAATTAAATTGTTACATGCAGCGAAAGTGACACATTTCCTACCACGGGCACGCGCACACTGAACAAATTTAATTTAGTTGTCAGTACCAACCTAGAGAAATATAACTAATAAAACATTCAAAATAAGACCACGACGTCTTTGTGTAATCCAATAAAACTGGTCAAATAAAGCTAATCTGTTTACGGACACAGTTTAATTTAAATTCATATTGAGACAGTTTCGCTATCTATAGAGGAAAGATATTTCTCTGTACGAACAACAATGCTATTTACATCTTAAAGAAAGGTCATAGGACGTTATCACAACGCTTTAAAAAAATCCTTCTCTTTCCAATTTGCAAACATACAAAACGTCATGTATCACTATTATAAGCTAAAAGTCTTATCCTAGCTTATCACGAACAGTTCATATTATAGCATTGGTACCAGAGCGGAAAGAAAGGGCATCCGCTCGCGTTAGCGTGGAAGCTAAAGACTCGGAGAGTTAGTCGAAAAAAAACCTCCTACAAAGTGTTTTCATTTTTGATACCTAAAATTGACTATCTTCTTTGCTCTCAAAGCTGTTTGTTTTCTCAATGGACAAGTTGGTCTTAATGGTTGAAGTCTGGATGACTTTGGTGATCATTTTTGGCAGTGAAAAAGTATCAGGTACTGACTGGTTTATTTCAGAAGAGATTTTTCACATTTGATGAATTATTAGCTCAATCTTGATCTGACTCTCAATGACAGATAAATTTCGTTTTTCTGGAATATCGTCTTGAATAATTGACTGATTGATTTTAAGCCATTTTGCATTTTTGATAATGAAGGACGGAAAATAGAAGATCAAGCGCGATTATTTGTAAGACTGTTGTAAGGCAAAGAAAAAGTGTTCATGCATGTGATTCATGAGAATGTTTATAACAATCGCTGCGACCGTTTTACAGGGCTTTAAAAAGGAGACGTATTCATGTTCATTTCCTGATATTTATGCGATCTGTTCTGTCTATTGCTTTGTGTACTGAAGCCTTTTGTATAATCCGCGTCACTTGAAAATATTATCAGCACACTGTTAACTAGCCTGTTCTGTAGTCGTTCAGGTAGTGGGGAGTGAGTTAATCGTACTTGGGAAGCGGAAAACGAAAACGAGGAAAAACCCGACGTCCACTAGCCTGAATTTCATCCAATTACTTCGAGTCGTTATTACTCCCTCGGTAACGACGTTACTGAGGGAGCAATAACGACTCGAAGCAATCGGATGAAATTCAGGCTACAGGTCCACTCGTTTTTCGTTTCCACCTCAATCAGTTTTTTCCCCGCGCTCTACTTTCTGAAAGCCTGGGATCTGCTTACTGTTATTCAGCGCGACGTCTCAGTACAGTGTGGATGATCAAAGTAGTTCTCGCGGCTCGTTGGCAGTGGAGGTAAAGCAGGGGTTCTTAAGTTCTTACTATTTGTGTCTTGGCGTTGGAATCGAGAAATGGTGGGAGACTGAAAACATTATATATGTATGCGTCAAGTCTTAATTAGATCTATATATTCCATAGAAGGCTCCGTGCGCATGCCTTTGGCTCGTGTTCTGCCTCCGCTGCGGATTGCTTAGTCTATAATTTAGCCGCTCGTTTCACCTCGTTTAGTTCGGCGGTGGATGGAATAGAGCCAAAAGAACAGTAGGTGGTTAATTGTAGCTTGGTATACTGTAGTTTATCAGAGTCGCTACAGTGTACAAAACCACAAGCCAAATTTGTCTGAGCTGCGGGTAGAAATTCTAATTGTAGTTATAGGTTCAGAGGTATAAACCAGCCGGAAAGAGTACCTTTATACGTTTAAATTAGGAAAGTCATGTAATTCAAAACAAAATCTGATGCACAGAAGCTGAGATTTGGCTTAAACTAACGGTCAATTTGAATTTTTCTACTGTCTATACTGTGTTTGCCATTACTATTCGATGATAAAAACGTCTTTGGCGATAGAACTAGCACTGTTATAGAGTTAATCTTGATTAAGTTTAAGGCTCCGAAAATCATCTTGATCGCCGCTCTTGCCATTGTGTGAACTAGGTTATTTTTTGTCGATTGAGCAAAATTAGAGTGCTCTGAGGGACAAACTCGGACTATCTTGTTCCAGGCGTTTGGGTGGTGGGGAGCGAGCAAAAAATTAGGGCGCCGGCGAAAAATTGACGAGGGAAAAAATAGGGCGCCCCAGTCTCCCCTCGTTTTTTTTCCCTTGTGTTTCTTTTTGCGCTGGCCGCGTACGATTTTACTTGCTCCCCACTATCAAACGCCTGGAACAGGCTAAACTCGGACAAAACTATTAAGACAGTTCCGTCTATTCTATAGCTTTTACGCCAAACTACCATATTCTCTAAACATAAAAAGTAAGACCCCTCTCCACCCCGTTTTCAAAGTTGTTTTGGTCTAAAAACCAACGTGCATAATTCTCGTGTTGTCCTAAACAACATTGGATAAGGTGAGGGGGAAAACTGGCATTTATTTGACGACGGTTTCCATTTTCGGCAGGACTACAGGAAAAAATAGGTACATTTGCCATGTGTCTCAACAGGTTTTGACCAAGGTTGAAGTTAGAAAACTGTAAAGAAATTATGCCGCTGAACTTCAGTGAATTGTTATGTTGGTTTTGTCTGAGCCGACAGTTTAAGGAAAATTAAGAGAGATGTGTTATGTTATAAAGAAATTTGACATCGCTCTAAATTTTGTAATTTTTCCTGCCCGGTACAATTATAAATTAAGCTGACATTGCTCTCACTGAGCTTGAACAGGTCAGGAACATGGATTTACTAAATTTCTGTTTTAACAGATGCTGAAGCATGTGGGATTTCCTACGAGAAGATTGGATGTTTTGAAGATCACGGCAGACGACCATTTCCACAGTTATTACTAAACAAAAGAAAAATTATCAACTGGCAAAACTGGAACGAGTTCCTTGAAACGTGAGTGCACTAATATGTAATAAGTCATTTCTATAATTAAAGGTACCTATAATCTCAGTCCGCGAACAGTAGTTACGATTATAATGCAGTTGTTAAATCACATTTCATGGAAAAATAAACTCAACCAGGAGCTGATTAATGAAGCCGATAATTCGTCCACGCTTTCCGCCATTGCTGATGTCAAAGATTTCTTCAGAATGGGTCAAAGTATATGTAAATCGGAGCATGAGCATAGCTGTGCTCTGATTGGTTATTACCAATAGGGCGTGACAAAGTTTCGGCGGACATTATTTCTATAAATAACTTATAGGGTTGACTCCCAGAGCTTGTATGGGAGATGGAGGCTCCTATGAATCGGCTCTTGACTCAACGCGGCCACAAATGACGTCACCTTCGGGACGAACCCCTTTCACACTGGGGCGAGTCCCCTCACCCCTTTGCAAAAATCCGCTTTTGATTCTTTCCGCTCGCAGGTTGGTGTGCGAGTGCGCTAACGTAACTGCTGCCGCTGGCTACACATATTTTGGTATTCAGTTCTTTGGCGAGTGTTGGACAGGAGAGAACCCGGATGTGGCATACGACTCTGGCGGAAAATCAAATTCTTGTTTTGGTCAAAATTTTCTCCCATGCGATGCCTCCTTCTCAAGCTGTGCAGGAGAAGAAAACGTGAACTACGTTTATAGGATTAATTTGGGCCAGTCCTCTCCAGGTAATTAATAACCATGTATAAACGTAAAAGCAAGTGTTCATTGATTTTTGTACGGAGTTTGTGTCACCCCCTCGTTTAAATGAAGTGATTTTTAAGGACGGTCGTTACTACGTAAAGTTCATTACCCTCTGAAAATTGTTTGATTTTAAAGTAAATTTTCTTCATTAGCATAAAGAAAAATGAACAAAGATTATTGCAAAAATATAAATGCTGATTTTATGGTCTATATTTTTGAGCCCTAATGTCAGCCTCGTGCTTTCCGCTTCTGATTATCTCTCATCCTAAAAGGTTCTTCAGTCAACTAGCTTTTATGCTCCTTTTTAAGCCATCTAGGAAGGTCAGTTAAAATCAATAATGTTGATATGACCGTGAGCGGAGTCCAATTCGGTCTGTTATCATACAGCAGTGATTACGTGTAATCATAAGGGCGACCGCATGGCAGGAATCCGGTATGTTCAATCCAAGCCTGCATGATTATAGACCAAATTGGACGACAAGAAGTCTGTTTCCAATACGCCATTTCCGAGTTCGTCCGGGCCTCAGTATCAAAACGAGGTTAAGTGCTCAGCCTTTGATATGGAAATGATTTTTCATTCTCATACAAGTAAAACTCAATTCCACAAGAAAGGTTGTGCACTTGGCCTCATTTTGAAAGTGAGGGATACTTAGTTATCGGTATAACAAAATTTGTGATATTTTTTACTTTTTTGTAAAAGTAAAACACAAGAAACTCCCAGAGATTTTTGCTAGCAGTGGAAAAAAAATAAACAAACAAACAATAACAGCAACAACAACTATAGAAAAACAACAAAAAAAATCATTCGAGTGCGAGCGATGGGGCTGTCCAATACTCAGGTATCATGACCCGTACTGAGCGCTAAAATCAGGACAGTTGATAGCCAGTCAGATTTAAGAATTTTGTTATTGTTATGATTAAGGAAAAAAAACCAGCTCAAACGCGAATTAAATAGATTAACTACATCCTCTTCTTTTCTTTCTAGTTTGTGAAGACATGGATCCCGGCAAATGTCAAGCGTTTCGACTCTTTTGCAACATTTACCCGAATATCAAATCACAATGTCCGTTAACTTGTAATTCGTGTGAAACTACAAGAAATCTTCAATGACAAAATAACTAGTAAAGAATTTACTTTTAATTGTACTTATGATCCTTCACTGTCTCTTTCGACGTAGAAGCTAACTGACAAACATTTTAAGCCTATATTTGCTGGTGTAAAAATGTGTGATTGTTGGGTCGATTATCATACTGTCGGCCTATGGGTTTTGCAACTAAGAAGACCTTAACAACCACAACGGTGGGTGCGGGTAAGGGTGTTGTTTTGGAGGGAATCAATCCTTTCCTAAACAGGATGTCCTTTTTGCTACTACATTGACAGTCCTTTGATGGGTTTGCTAAAAAACACCTGGACCTAAGCCGCTCTCAAAACGTCTGAGCTATACCTTTAAATGCATGGAACTAACATGTGGTAGTCCCGAGGCGTTCTGTCTTGATCCGTTGTCCGCGCGAAGTCTGGGTGAGAGCGGGCGAGAGAACGCGTTCTCGGCGGGTATCTCTCGGTGACGTCACAGCTCATGGTAGAGTCCAGGAATGACCGAGCCGAAAACGCCTGGGGACTAGGCTGGTGATTACCCATACAAAATGACTTAATTGACGAGGCTTACTCTAGAATTTCGGCGACGCTTTAAGAATGTCTTTACAGAGAAAGAAATTTAAAAAGCCAGTTTACATTGACAGGTTTTTGTCATCGGCTTTCCCTTGAATTAGGGTTTTTCGCATGAGGGATTTAGGCGGCTGTCAGTTTTCAAGAACTTTCGCTATGCACACCTATCCTAGATCAGAAAGTTTGTCCTTCATATTTACGGCAAATTAAAAACGGCAGAGATGACCAGTCCACGTAGGTGAATCAGTTTTTTCCGCCGCTAAAATATCATTCTCCTTGTTTTTCACTCATGGAATCCAATGCCCTGAAGCGTAATCTGTCTCAGGGTTTGAACCATGTTAGGAGCGCGCAAATTTCCCGGCCTACAATTGTCGCTGTTTGCTCAGACAAGATTTTAATTTTTGGCTTTCAGGAGGAATATATTGGCCACTTGGAAGGAAAGGCGTGTGATACACACTTACTGTTGACGCCTGAAGTAAGAAGGCATAAAAACCTTGAATCATCAAACACGTGCGAAGGTCAAACATTCCAAAAGGTCAACTTGACAATAACAACTTAAACACCTTGTACATGTAACTAGATCGAGAACTCTTGCTCAGTTGTATTTTCGGGTAGATCTCAGAATCGCTGAGGTACTGTCTCTGAGTCCCATTGGCTGCTTCAGGGCCACATTCAACGTTTTCCAGGAGACGCCCTCGCGGGATGCGATCTATCGATAGTGCCCGCATAAAAATTTGCCTCCAGCGAATGACCAAAGTGGCGAGAATGTTTACCGCACAACCGCGTTGACCAGAAGCTGGCCTGAACAGTGTTTGTGCTGTGCTGTGCTGTGAATCGCTGTCGAGTATTCGTAGACAGCCTCCAGTAAGGAAATGCCTTTTCGACAAGAGACCTAGCCTGTGCTACAGACGAAACTACACTCTGGTTAAGTCCGTCTGCTAAACTGCGCCGAAATCCTTCTTCTGGGCCCCCAGCTGTGTACCAGGATTTGCGTACGCGCCATGATTGGCCTGTTGAAAATGCCATTGTCGATTTGC
>OZ037993.1:20113752-20296252 GCA_964035705.1 Porites rus
AAAATATTGTACTGGTTTGTTTGGGGTAAAATTGCGATGACAAGCATTCTGGTACTAGGTTATGAAACATTTGGGCACTTCTTGGGCACGGACGCTTAAACGATGTATAAAGAGACAGCCAAGATATGTTTCAAAAATAAATTGCAACATTTTACCGCAGTAAACGTTCGTCTCAGTCATAAGTGTCTTGCACCAAACGACTCAGTGTGAAAATGTCTCCGAAAGCCATCTGAAAAAATACTGATAAAATAAAAAGAACCTTTTTATTGTCTCAATAAAAGGGGAAATGAACCCTATTGTATCTCAACTTAATATCTGACGTTACTTGGCCAGTGCAGGCTTAGTATTGGAGAAAGAGTTCTTTAATCAAAAGGGGTTATTTGCAAGGTGTGAAGGCTTTTCGCTTAATGAAAATAGCTGGTCATGTATTATGTTCGCATTCAATCACCCCCTTAAAAATATCATCCAAATAATCATGCCTTTAATTGTTTTCGGTTATGTATGTAAAGAGAGCAGTATAAAAAAGAGTTCTTATCAACGTAGGTTAAAGCATAATTCATATTCATGGAGAAAAAGTTCATTAGCATCGTTGATTTCTCCAAGCTTAGCGTCTTTATTTGAGAAAAAAATTGAGTCGTTCATCTTGATACTTGGTCAGTCTGTGTGGAGTCTTTTATTCAACTTTTCGCTTTGGGATGGTGAGATAATGACCAGAACTTGGTGGGACTATAATTAAAAAGTAAAATAAGGGCTGACTTAACGGCTTACGTCAAGATTAGTCATGATAAAAAGAAACCTCATTATTTAGCTTTTTCATAGAAACAATAAGATTTTCAGATATTACAACATTGCAAATTCAAAGCTCAAATACTGGCTTATTGATATTCTTATACAATCGATGAGTGTAAAGCGTCTGTAAACTAATTCACCACCAGATCCCGTTTCACTGCATAAAATTTGGAGTTCTAAATACGAGCTAATAATGATTTCCACCTCCGATCATCCTCCGTAAGTAAAGTTTTTATATTTAAGTGGGTGGGTCCACTTTATAGTACAAAATACAGAGACCCAGCATCTCTTTAGCTCTTTGATGAATCAGACAAGTTTACTGTTTCGTTGCGGTAATTCTAAAAAAAAATACTATAACCTGAGCTAAATTATGAAGCTACAGTCGACTCCTGATAACTCGAACCTCGAAGGGAGATCGAAAAAAGTTCGAGTTATCGGGAGCTCGAAGAAAATAGCCGGAAGTAAGGAAAAAAACGGTTTTTACTGCCCAGTGAACATTTTAATCACATTTGATTGTGGAAATGTCAAGTGAAAATATTGAAAGATACTTCTACTGAGATTATAAATCAGAACCTAACGTAACAGAACATTGTCTAAAAAGAGCATGCGTTTTATTGTTTTCAGAAGTAAAGCTGTTTCATGTTAGATTTGTGACAAACAACATAAGCCTCCACTAGTAAACTATATGCCTACAACACGTCAATGGGAAATTCAAAATTCAATGTTTCAGACGCCAGTACACTGTTTTTTTCCCGACTTTTTAAGCCTCAAAGCATGGTTCAAGTTATCGAGGGTAAAATTATATAGAAATAATCTGAGGGGAAACAAAACTTACTTCTGGTTAGCGGGAGATTCGAGTTATCGAGGGTTCGAGTTACCGAGGGTAAAATTACCGTAAATGTATGACGGAAATCCAGGGGAAATCGATTTTGGTTCGAGTTAACGCGAGGTTCGAGTTAGCGAGGGTTCGAGGTTTCGAGAGTCAACTGTACCTACCCCATCTCCTGTATGTAATGGCTTTCGTAAAACAAGAAAAAATACCAATCTATTTTTTGGTGTAAGAAAACCTCTATTAATGATAATTAATCCATTTTTTAAGGTCTTTTTCGGACAAGCACTGTTAAAATCGGAACACGCGAGCCCGACGTTTTCAAGTTTTAGATCAGTTCTAATGCCAATCGCTTCCCGTAACCAAAGACATTTAACAGTATTTATTATATGGAGGAGAGTGTTTTACTGGGAACTAAACCACTCGTAGATTCCATACGCCACTTCATCCGGGACCCGAGTGGCGTATTTTCCGTATGTCACCTTTGTGAGTGTCGTATCGTTCAATGACGTCACGATTCCCGCCTTTTGCTTTTGTTGAATTGGTTTCTCCATATAATAAAAAGAACATTACACGTTGGCTCGAAGATATGAATTTTATGTTCTCGTGGCAAGAACAATATCTCACTCGTTCGCTTCGCTCACTCGTGAGATATTGTTCTTGCCACTCGAACATAAAATTCATATCTTCTCGCCACCGTGTAATATCCTCTATTTATGTCCCAGTGTGTTTATAACTTGTTGCACAGACCAGGTTTCTTTTAGTGGATTTATATCTATACAAACTCCTCTACTGGATCTCATGTTGAACTTCGGAACACGCTGAAACAGGCCGACGTTTCAAGTTTTAAATCATATCAGTTCTGCATTTAGCCAAAAACATTGGCACAGACCAAGCTACTTTTAGTAGATTTATCATATCGATACAAGCTCCTCTTCAAGCAGCACAAAATCGTGCCGTTTGACAATGGCTGTTTTAGCCAAGCGTGTTAGATCGCTATAAAAACCATATATGATTCTTTTGCACAAAAGACCGGTTGAAATAAATCTATCGACAGAAGTACTATGCTTACCAATATTTTAGTGCGTGCAAAAACTGAAAAAAACGTAATTCGAAAAATTACAAAAAGATCAAAAAGATCCGCAACAGCTTTCATTATTACTGATTATAACCACAGGCAACCCAGACTCTATGGGAGTTAGTTGGAATTTGAATTTTATAGGAGAATTCAACTTTTTGAAAAGATTCGAAATAAAGATGACTTACCTTTGATTTCTGAGTTGTTTCTTTTACCGTATGTTCAATCTAGAGCCATTTCGAAGCTGCTTTGGTGAGTTTAAGATTTCGAGTTGTACTTACTGTTACAATGAGAAATGTTGTACGTATTTTGTCTATTCTAATACTTTCTCTTGTAAAATTCAAATTCCAACGAACTTCCAAAGACTTTGGGGTGCCTGTGACTTTAACTTTGGAATATAATATATAGATCGTTTTCACTGTCACGGAACAAAAAATTAAATTTGAAACCGTCTAGTGGAAGAAGCCAAGAAAATGACATGCTATAAAAGACTAATATATAAACAACTTGTCCAAGTGTCAGGTCTTTGTGGCCCACAGTTTCTGAGTTATTTGCCGAAACGTTTCACGCACCTTTGTAGAGCTTTGTATGGAGATGCCATATTGGTGCACCGTTCTGGTGCACTAAGATGCCCGCCGGAAATCAACAAAAACATCTGGAGTTCTCTTTTTCTATAAAAGCTCTTTCTTTTCACTCGAGAACTAGCATTCGTACGCATAAACATATCTTGTAATACTTGAAGTGGTTATATTGCTGAAAATCAAGAGGAGAGACTTTTTTTCAACGAGACAGCATTCCTATTTTGGTGTCACGCACTGTGAAAACTCGGAAGTTCAAATTGCTGTATTTTCGAAATGAAACATGATACGGAAATGGAAACTAGTACAAAGATTTATTTTTTGTTTATCTTCAACCTAGTGTAAATAAGAATTCGTAAACCCTTTACAATTTGATGACGTCACAGTGAAAACCACCTTTAGCCTTAAAAACGTTAAGGCAAATTAAAGTATATACTTAGCTTGTGATTATAACTAAACTCAAATTGTAATCTTTGTAAATCCTTCGACAATAACTTGAGTGTGAGACTTAATCCTTCTCGTTCACAAATCGAAACATAAATCGATATAAACGGATAATCATTGGGATCACTATCCTAAGAGATATGGCGGCAATACTGACTTTAGTAAAGAGAGCGCTTGATAACAGTCATTTTTTGTTTCGTGAAGTGATGAAGAGATTGATGCTTGATTGGAATGCGAACGACGGGTAAATTTTTCGTGAGATATCTTTAAAAGGGTAGCTTAATTACCCGGCGCGTTTACCGCGGCTGGTGGCCGAATTTCAATACAATTTCAGAATTGGCTTTGAATCGATTTGAGCTAAATTATATGTTATTTATCGAAAACAGTAATTTACAACAATAATTTACAATTTACAAATTGGAATTTCAAATCAAGTACATGGTAGTGGCCTGAAGATATATATAGAGTACTCATTTTAAAAGTCTTATTTTCTGGTGAGTTGGATAGGAATTAGATCTCAACGAAGCAGAAGAAAACTGATCGCGAAACAACAGGTTTGTCCATTAAGTTTAATCTTGCGCAATTATAGCCCACATTTTGAGTGAAACTGAGGCTGGCTGCAAAAACGACATTTAGATGGATTCGCCGCTTTACGAAAGAACTAAATCATAAGAATAATAGTAATAATCAGCAAAGAGATGAATGAAGTTGCTTTAAAGCTTTATTGCGTCGTAGTCGATTTCTTGTGCAAACCAGTGATTCGAAGTTGAGCTTTTCCGTGAATCTGATTGACATTCGATACTGCTTCTGCTTGTGTGCAAGCTGAGCATTGTCAATAATTTATTGTTGCAAGCAATTTTTCAGAAGCAGAGCAGTCACACAAAACTGAAAAAAAAAAACTGTCAAAGACCTGACGAAGTATCTTAAAGCTTTATTTGCGTGGTACTGTTGAAATCTTGTGCAAAACAATGAGGCAAAGTTTATATTTCGGGTTTTAAGAGTACAAGCTTACCGTCATAAAACATTTATAGTTTTTAGTCAGAATAAAAAACAGAACTTTGAGAGAGAATTTTTGTATGATCTAGTAATCCGCAACACTTGACGTTCGAGCAACTAGGCCAGTGTTACTATGAAACAACCCTTTTTATTGTAAAAAATAGTTTTGACTGCTTAGGCGCTAATACTTCAACGTGGAAGTCATCAAAAATTATCTTTGGAAGGAAACAAGTAATGTTCATTTAAAATCGTTCCTTGCGCAGTTACGTTTGTATGGAATATAGATTTTACTTGATATCTTTAAAAGATATGGCCGTTTCGCATGATTCTGCAGTCAATCAACAAGGATGAAAAAAAGCGAAACCAAACGTACAAAACAAAAAGTACAACTGCAAGGAAAAACATAAGTTCTCTTTCATAATTAACGTTTACAGAAAAACAATTTGCACCAGAAGCTGAGGTTGCCAGAGGTAAATTTGCTCATTTAGGGGGGCAGTGTTAATGTCAATTTTCATTTTTTTGGGGAAAAAAAATCGCTTCTAGATAATCACTTAGTAAAAAGAAATGAAAAAGATGTAGATGTAATACTTTTCATTTCACGATTGCAGTGGGACACTAGGGATTCCTCGGCAGGATTCCTGCTAATGAACTCCCGAACATGCGCCGGGCGCTCTATCGACTGAGGACAAAAAAGGCCAGCACAGAGTTTCTTTATGTGACACGCGTCGTGCATACAAAATAAATCAGGAGGTCGAAAGCCCGCTTCCAGCACGCTCAAACGTCTAATATATTTTTTGTGTTAGGTTTTGTGATTTCATTCATTATTAAGTGAAAAATAGGAATTGATGTACAAAATAATTTATTTGAAATTTAACTTTTCAGATCTTTTGACTTTTCTTAAAATATTGAGCCTCTTTCCGTGGAAAACGGTTCACGCCCGAGATTTGATTATGCTGTAAAAATGGCGCCCACGATGACGCCTGTTTTCAGTTTTCAAACACTTGGAACTTTTTTAGTAAACTAAAATGTATTGGGAATATCGTAAGCTTCCAACAATGACGGTAGTAACCTTAACTTTGAAGTACTTTGCTTAGCTTTGCAAATTTCTCTTGTATCGGAAGCCTACTTTATGGTCCTCTATGGTATATGTATGTCAGATTACTGAAGCTAAACTAGAAGCATGTGATATGCTTCTATCTTAACAGGATGGATGCAAGGGGCGTGTAGCGGAGGACATAGTTTCCAAGCCGTTTGAGATTCAAGATTTTCTTCTCTTTCCCACTGTATCCCTCTCGCCTTATCATTGAGACATCTTTTTCATGATTGCTGCCGTGCTTATAGCTAGTTTGCTATCTTTCTAAGTTCCTTTGTAATGTACCATGGAAGGAACTGATCAAAAACCTTGGGCTCAAACTCAGTTTTCAAAGTGTTCCAAAAAATAAGTAAGTCAGGGAATCAAGAACGATTTTTTGAAGGAACAAGAACGTTAAAAAAGTACTTGCAATATCTTTTGTCGAGCTTGCATTGAAGCAAAGTTTGTATGGACATGATTTTGATAACAAGTAGATGTTTCGAATCTGTTACATTTCATTTTGAAGTGGAAAATCCAAAAAAACAAAACAAAAAAAACGATCAGCCAGTGAGATTAGTTAGATGTTGACAAAGGAAGAAGTTACTGGAACCTATTAAAAAAATAACTGCCCTCAAGTCTCGTTTAAATATTAAGGGAACGCTCGTTCTATTCTTTCATTACATTGAATTTATGTTAACGCGATTGCTGCGTCATTTCTCTTGGACTTAAGAATTTCTTTCATCATGCAAATCAGGCTATCGATTAAAACATAAAAAAAACGTTGCGAGGGTTTGCGAGTCACGTATTTCTAGTTAAAGCATACGAAACTTATAAGACTTAAAGATTGACTTAGCAAGAGAAAGAAAAACAAGACAAATTATAGTTGTTGTAGTTCAACGGCGCAATCTTGAAGTCTAAACGTACAATCAAGATGCTATGTGTCAACTCATTCCCACAAAATAATGATTATTCAAAAAAAAAAAAAACAAAAAAAAAAAAAAGATAAAATCTTTTTAAACACATCAATATAGATCGCCCAAGGCCTGTGTAGTTAAATGTTTCGCCATTACTTATGGTAAAATTTTAATGAGTATCACTCCAATAGGGTTTAGGCTTTTAATACAAGGACTGTCTTTAGTTATGATATTTTCTTTTATTTAGCTTGAATTTTAGCCGTCACCTCGACGGCTCTTTCGGGCTTTTGCGAGTTTGTGTGCATCACGGTCGGTGCTACTAGTCTTAAAATTTGATTTCTGGGCTTATTGATGCACCCTTGTTTCAAAAAAACTTGCTAAGCCTGACGATAGCTTAACGGTTTTTAAACTAGGTAGAGAGATGGTTCATTGTGAAAAGAAAGGAATAGAAGATGTAAAGGAATAAAAAGATTTCGTTCATAGAAAGACAAAAGTGCATCAGCATCTTACTTCTTTCTGTATAATTTTTCATTTTGTTTATCACGTGAATCACGTGACAAAAATTATGCGTCTAGGAATAAGTTAGCCTGCGAACAGCAGACGCATTTCCGGTCGTCGCTTCTCTCCATTCGAAAATTTTCCGAGGGAGAGAAGCGACGACCGGAAATGCGTCTGCTGTTCGCAGGCTAGGAATAAGACTGAAGACCATAGGGTATTCATGTTGTTCCAGAGAAATAAATAAACTAAAAAACTGGTTGATACCCTCCGTCTGTGCTTTGGTCCAGCTCGAGACTCAATCAAATCATCCGTGCTTCATCTCGCACTTATTTTACCCAGTTTGCACTTCGCTGGTGTTTTTTAGTGTTCACTGCCAGCCAGACTTTTAAGTCACTGCCAAAAGGTTGCTGATTAAGTAAATTCTTATTGGGATGTCTGTGTTGGGAAACCATTACAACAGACTTGTCGTGTTCATTTGTCAACATTACTTTGCTCGGGAGCAAAGCATTTTCAACTTAGGGAATCTTATGAGCCTATTAAAAAGACAAACCAAAAGGCTATAGAGCCGGGCTCCAGTATAGCTTAGTTCTCCCACTTCAAGTTAAATGGAAACTTCTAATCAGCTCGTTACTATTTTTAAACAGTGATAAGTTACCTTAGTGTGTTACAAGCTTTTTAGCATGACGCTCGGCTAGGGGAGTACAAGTAGACTTCAAGACCTATTCAGTGACACAGACAGAGAGATTAAGCATCGCGTTTACGGCAAACGACAAACAAGAAATTCAAGTTGAAAAATTTTCACAATGAGAAATGAGCAGATAAAAACAGCTTAAAACGATTGTTATGGATAGAATTGGCGTGAATCTACCGATTTTCGTTTAGTTATGATGAACAGTAAACGACAATTAAGGGGAAAATTGGTCACGTGGTACAAATTCACGTTTGCCGTTTGCCGTAAACGCGAAGCTTTAATAATCAGTCTCTCTATTTAAAAAAAAACGAGTCACGCCATTGGTATCACAGGCGTCTCGAATTCACGCTGGTAATCAGGCGTGCATCTGTTTACCGACGCTGCTAACATGAAAATTGTATAAAGTACTCCGGCGCATTTAGCAGGACCATAATCCTGCTAAAAGGGACTGGTTTGATTTCTAAAAACAAAATGAATGCGAACTTATTAACTTCAAGAGAATGTCGGTTTATAAACCTCAAAGTGATTCTGTCTCTAAAAAAGTAGATTACGTACACTTACTGATTTCTGAGAGAGACCAAACCAAAGTTCTATATTTAATTTCATATCGTAAAAGAGGGAAAGTACTTTTTCTGAAGAGGATTCATTTGAATCGTCACTTGACAGGGTCTTGTCGTCAATCGCCCAGGATGTTTCTCCCAGAACACAGCTTTAACCTCCTATTACTTAAAAACTCCGCTTGCCACGTTCCGACGGGCCGCCAATTGAAACAGATGTCTTCTATTGCGTGTTGTATGCCAC
Organism: Porites rus; assembly: GCA_964035705.1. Taxonomy (NCBI): domain Eukaryota; kingdom Metazoa; phylum Cnidaria; class Anthozoa; order Scleractinia; family Poritidae; genus Porites; species Porites rus. The sequence continues at coordinate 20,122,443 of OZ037993.1, forward strand.
ATTTAGCTTTTATTTACTAACAACTTTGATGAAAGAGTCTGATTGATTTACCATGGAAACCGGAGGCATAGTCACAAGTCACTGATTCGTCCTTGCTTTTAACTCAACATAAATTATTAATCGAGGCTTCAATACAGAATTCAACTAGAATTTGCCTCTTTGCAGCCATTTTGTTACAATTTACCGGAAGATAAAATAAATGACCATATGCAGCCTGTAGGATGAAGGAAGTATACTCTGTTTAAAAAGTTATTCTGACTAATGGTCAGACATTGCAACATTGGTCCTGCCTACCCGTAATTGCCTAGTAGAGAGGTAAGATTAGAATTATCCATTCAGTTACTTTTTCTACTTTAATCTCTTTCCTTTTAAAATAATGCATGTGTCGGATTCGATTAAAAAATCGCGTCAAAACAAATCAAAACAACACACGGAGAAAAAAAAAACACATAAAAGAAGTTTTCAGTTTTTTATTCTGTCTGGGGTTGATGGCACTCAGACGCCAATTTAACAAATCCTTGGGTGTTTAAAAACTGATATTGACCTGTGGCATTCGTATATGTTTTCGCCTGCCATATTACGTAACTTTTAAACTTCCTGGCTTATTTTTAAGAATACTTTTTTTTTAATCTGGTTCACTTAAGATTTAAGCAAAACACCTTCTTTTCATTTCAATTTATTGATTAATACTACAACCGCGCGTTTAACACCTTTATGTTAGAATAAATTAGGTTTCGCTGCCTAAGTTCAATTAACTCTTCTTTTTTTCTGTCCTCAGAAAATTCGTGTATCTTTGACAAGCACTTCTTTAAAAAAATACATTAACATTGCATCCACTGACGCAAGAGGGGGATAACAGAAACTGTTGAATTTGAATAGTTTTATTTGTACACTTTGATAGCATGCTGTTTCATAAAAATACCATGCAGTGTTAGCATCGATTTCGGGCCTAATTAGTTTCGTAAACTTACCAACAACTAGTTTGTATCTTTTATGAGGAACTATTGTGGGTAAAAACGGGCTTACCTTCAAAACACTGCATCCTTAAATTTTATGGACTTCTCAAACCTAGCAGTAAGAATAATTTCTTTAAAATAATTTTGCATAGAAGAGGAAACTCTCTGATGGATCCATTCTCACAGTTATCTTATAAACAAGACTGATTTTGAAAGTACACATGTGCTGTCAAGCTTCTTCCTACATTTTGAATTTTCATTTGTAATTTACACTCTTTTTCAGCAATGACAAGAAATCATGCCTCAAGGATTTTGTACTAATTTTATTATAGCAGCTTACTATATCATTTTCATTAAGTTGATTGAATATCTTAACTCTAATAGGTATTCTTTTAAACACTTAACATTGAAATTGCAAACAAAAACGACCAGACTTTAACAATCGCCACCCCTCCACCAACACAAACACATTCACACCAATAAAACACAGTTTCTTTACAAACGTACTACCATTTCGATACCAATTCAAATGCAGCCTTCAAGCGGTTACGTAACTCGTTTTGAAGACATAAGTCTAGTTGTTTCAGTTTTAAACTAACGCTTACGAAGACCTTCTTTCGTTCTATTCCAACCCTAGAAATGCTATTCAATTTTTTTAACGACCGATTATTTCCTTACATTAAGCATTTAAAGCTAAAGGGGCAGACTGGAACTTAACGATGCGCCTTTAAGATATGCATAAACTATGTTAACTTTGTTTTTTGCTAGGAAAATGACCTTTCCGTCAAAATAATTATAAGTGATACAAATTAGTGTCTTGAATTGAGATTCTGAGGCTATCCCTATTTGTGAATCCTCAGACGAAGTTAAATATTGGTATTTAAGAAGCAATTGCAGAAAATTTTAAAACGTACAGATCATTTAATGTTTAGAGAAGAAAATTACCCAGTGATTTTTGGGAAAGTTTCCTTTTCAGTACAATCAGGTATCATGTCTTCTTTGGACAAAATATTTCCTGGTCTTACATTATTCTAATAATAAAGATAAAATAAAGGCAAAAAAGACGTATGATCGTACTCTCGTAACTAAAAGTGAAGCTGAAAATTATGAGCGGTTTTCTATATTTTGTAGTATCCTATAATTCGAATTTTTTAAATTCTGGTTTTTAGAACCTTAATACTGTTTTGTTAAAATCCACTTCAGTGTGAGATAAAAATTTCGACTGCCATATTTTTTTTTGACACCGTTCGTCGTACGGCTGCAACTCGTTGGGCTTTATAACACCTAGGCTTTTCTCAATTTTTCGTCTTTGCACCTTTGAGTTCTTATATTATATGATGACTAGCCTTTAAACAACTCATGCATGGGATGTTAAATTTATCCGCGGGTACTTCAGCGTGGACGGACTAAAGTTCTTCCTTCAACAGAAAAAAAGATTCTGATTTTTTTGCATCGAAAACTCTGTTAGATTCGCAATCTACAAAAATAAAGGTTTTCTTTTTTTTAATTTCATCTTGATAAAAATTATATAATGCTCATAACAAATGAAATGGACCCCAAACATTGGATTCTCACTTTGTTTTAACGAATAATCATAAGGTTGACAAACCAGTGAAACTACATGAGCCTCCGGTCGGACCTTGGTTTCTAATAAGAACGCATGCAATTCTGTGTGAACCTCTTGAAGGAAAACAGCCTACATGTATGTTAAAAGCATTTCTTAATTAATGAATGCCCGAAGCTTTCTACTTTGTAAATATTAGTGAATTTGACAAAAGCCACTGATTCATTTTAAGTTGTTGAGAGCACGAGCTACGCGGCGTGTTATGGCGGCTCGACCGAAGCGGCTTCACCATCTAGAACCTTATTTTGTTATTCTGCTTTCTACAAGATGATTAAGTCGACAAAGAGATCAAGACAAGTTTTTGAGATAAGACCTGTATCAATGCCTAAATTTCATTTTTAATCATAACTATAACAAAATTCTCAAATCTGATTGGCTATCAACTGTCCTGATTTCAGCACTAATAGGACAATGTAATAGGACAGTACTCGTCATGCCTAAGTAATTGGACAGTAAGCACCATAACGGGCGCGCTTAAATGGCTTTTTTTTTCACTGCTTGCAAAAAAGACCCTCGGAATTTCTTGGGTTTTGATTTAAAAAAGCCTAAAATATCACAAATTTTTTATAGTCATGATTAATTGGTAACAGAACTTCATGTCGCCCTATTCGGTTTGTAATCGTTCTCGTGATTAAACAAATCGGACTCCCGCTACGCGGTCGTCTGATTTTGTTTATCTCACTTTTGAGTATAGACCGAATTAAATATAACATAACGAAAGTAAAGTGCGCGCTCTGATTGGTCAGTTATTCATCTACCATTTGTTTGTTGGTGCACGCCAAGAAACTGAGCTTCCGCAGTAAAATTGAGGAAATTCAGCAAATCTCCTCTGCTGTCAATAAAATGCACCGATGAAACGAAATGAAAAGTGGAAGTTGAATAAAATACTCAGTTGTCGTTTTGAAGAAAAATGTCAAAAGATCCAACAACAAATTTGCGCTGAATGAATTGTTTTCTTCGCGGCTAGAATCTCAGAAGAAAAACCGAGAAAGCGAAACTTTTTGAGGATTTAAGCCGCAGATTTAAGGTACATTTTGTTTGTTTTTATAGACGAGAAAGTCTGTTTTGAAATGGAAATTTATCAATTAGCATTGTGTCATTGACTTTTTAGTCGAGTTGATGTTAAATTCAAGCAGTTTTTTTAGAAAAGACGCTCAGATTCGAGACAGCTTTGATGTGTGGTTTTCATCGCATGGATTAAAAATTTTAGTTGAGTTAGGGATACATTACGCTGGAATTGTAAAGCGAATTTCATTTGAGTACAGAAACATTTGGAGTTTTCAAATAAATTATTCAAAAAATGACTTCTCTGTTTACTATTTTGTTTATGTTCATTCATAACAGTAGTTCAAAGAACGATAGTAAAATAACAGCATCTAAATTGCTCACGCATCGCTTCAGCGCCGGCTGTGTCGACGAATTTTTGCAATTTTGACTTTCAGCTTGATTTCCCCGGACAAATTTCGATAAGAAGGTAGTTAACCTCGTTTTACCTATGTTGCCTAAAGGAAATACAGTCAATTTTTATCATTTCTTCTTTACGTTTATTGCAAAAACTGTTTTTGAGAGTCTGTTTGTTAGTGTTTATAGTTGCAACTTTAGTTTTCTCTCAACGTATTTACTCTAATATTAAGAGCAAGTAGACAGATGCCATTCAGAATAACAACAAAAAACGTTTTGCAGTTTTCCTTAAGACGGAGAACGGTTGATTCAGCGAAACCCAACTAGTGGTCTATCATCAATGCTACGTTCTGATTGGTTGAGCTACTACTAGGCTATATGTTATACCCACTAGTAGCGAAACGCGCCGGCTTTTTGGCGGCAAAAAGGATTAAAGTCTAGCTTTATCTAGCTGAGAGGCAGCTAAAGTTGTTTTGTCTCGATATTCTTTGACCAACTAGTTGGATTTTACTAAAAAAATTATTCCTCTCGCCCTCATGGCCTGTGAGTCAATAGCCCATGAGACCGAACATGGGCTATTGACTGAGAGCCCATTCGGGCTCGAGGAATAATTGTTAAATACTGATGCATGCGGGAGGTTGCTAAGCACGAAATTAAGAAGCGTAAGAGTTCTTGAGTGCCTCTTGAGTGCTTAGCAAACCTCCCAGGCATAACTCTATGAAGGCACAGCTGCACGTTTACCACCATTAAATATTTAGGGAATTATATCTGACTTACCCGAACTCCAGCCTTCTCCTCAGACAAGACGCACAATTACCACGACAGCGACGTGTTTGGCCCAGTTCTCACTGTGTGTTGTGGATATTAATGCTAACATAACTTCCTCACTAACATGACTTCCTCACTAAGCAGGTATACTAGCTTAAACTGGATTTATTTCATTTAGTGGTTCGACCCTGTATGGTATCAGTATTAGTGGCTAGTTCGTTTTTCAGTTCAGCTATATCATGCTCGCCTAAAAACAAATATTTCTGCTGGAAAACTACTTTATTGTTGGATTGATTTACTTTCTCTAAATTTCGGACAATACCACGTTTGTACATTGTGAGATTAATACCGTTTTTCGTGAAGACGACAACTAATTGATAGCGGTTCAGTGCTCAAAGCAATATACATACATTTTCGAATGTCACTTGTTTTGTTAGATTCCCTCTAACGGAAGCCCTATTACTAGTAAACAGTGTTCAAATACCTAACGTAAGGTTAGATGATCATCTTTGTAAGAAAAGCAGACCTTTTAGAAAAAGTCAGTTTGACTTCCAAACTATACCATAGACTAGAACATTGTTAATCCTATCGCTACTTTAAAATATCAAATTAACCAAAATCTTTGTGAGGTCTTCAAGTCACCGTATTTTCCTCTTCGTGTAGTGTCAAGTCTTTCAGGAATTTTCTTAAGGCAATATACGTCGGGAAACTTTCAGAAATTATTGTTGGTAGCACGGATGTGGGTCAGTGTTGGAAATTTTTAAAAGCCTTTGAAATAACATCGAAAATTTTAGGGTCAATTTCTATATAAGAATCTTCGGAAAGTCTTCGAGATACTTCTCATCAAATTTGAATCTCAATGATGTTGCATAATGAAGTAGATTGGAGCTTTATTTCCACTTTTGATGACGTCACAGGTACAACATGAAAAATTAAGGAATTGGTCTCATGATTCCGATATATCAAAATTCACACTTGGCTGCGTTGCTTGGGGGGAATAATAATAAAAAAGAAATCGTCTTGGGTCTCAGCAATGTATTCTTTTTAGTTTTGTTTTCTAAGCCTCGGAGCTAAGTATGAATTTTAATATATCGAAAATGGTCTACTGGTTTCACTTATCAGGGGATTTTTTAAGCTTTAGCCAAAACATGTTGTCGTTGAAGGGGTGGGTTACTCTTGAAAAGCATATAATAAGTGGATGAATAAAACTCATTATTTGTTTCAACGGCAAACATCCAAAATTTAAGGGAACAATAATTGAAAGACTTAGGGACTGTGCAATAATTATCAGGAGGGGGGGGGGGGGCTGAAAAACTAGAGGGGGGGGGGCATTACATAAAATTGCTGCCAAGGTAGGGGGGGCTCAAAGTAAAATCACTCATTTGACGGAGGGGGCGACGTTATTTTTAACATAACAGAGGGAGGTTAGATTTAATTTTTTTTGTTTTGGAGGGGGGGGGGGGTACTGTTTAAGTTTTTGCTAGATAACTCTAGTTTTTCAGCCCCCCCCTCCTGATAATTATTGCACAGTCCCTTATGCCGACTTATCATTATGCTAGCTTACTAGAGTTAAAAAATCAGTTTAACGTTTTCGTTTCCCTGATGCTTTATAAACTTGTGAACACTTTTCTGAAAACGCTTTTTTTCGCTTAAGATGGGGCTGAAATCACAGCTGAAATCAACTTTAATTGCCAATACACTACTCTGGGATCAACGTGACTTGCTGGCAATCGCTAATTAAAGGTAAGTCTAAAGCATCTGTTTTAGTGTCATCAGACATTCAGGCTCCTGTTTGTTATTTAATGTTTTGTAAAAATTTGACTACAACAACGAAGAAAAGCGTCATTATTTACTGAGGGGGGTAATTTTAATATGGTACGTGAAGGATAAAACGGTTTGGTAAATTCATCGACATTTAATCAACGAGAAACAGCGAGAAAAATATTAACCAAAAGTATAATTATTTTCATAATGTACACACCTCTCAATTGCCTGATATCGCTCTTGACTAAAACCTATGAGTTCCTCTCAAAGAGGTATTTATCTATGCATATATTCTTTTTATCATGTTTATCCTGTTAGTATCTCGTATCCTTATCATGAGAAAACTTGTTAACCATACATTATAATGGTTTGAACTTAATCAAGCACTTTGCCATTGCCACTTGAATTAAAATTAATGTCACCATTGCTGTTCCGAAGTGTAACGGAAAAAAAAATTGAACTTGGGTCTAAAGGTTTGGAAAATTATTAGAATTTTCAGGAACACGCGTAAAATTAGTATTTCCTTACTTCGTTAGTAGATCTTTCTGTTAGCTAATAATGTAACGTTATTATCACGGGTGAGAAATTAAGCTCACAGTTGTGTAGTTTTATGACACGTCAATTGTATCGAGAAGTGTACGCATAGAAAGTTTAAGGTGTTCATTCAAATTCTGCGACTTTCACGTTCCCATGATGCATTGATGGTCTGTCTCACAAAATTTTGCATAAGTTTTCATTTTCTTAAGGGACGATTGTTATTCCCAAGAGAAAATTGAGAATAATGTTTATACAAAATTTTGTGGGGAAAACAAATGGGAACGTGAAGATTCAAAAATGTTCTAAATTTTTTCTGTAAATCGCACCTCCGAATCCCTCTTAGTCTTTTTATGTCAGTAATCTTTCACCTGCTAACGTAAACCTTTTCTACAGCATTTGTGAACGCAATAACATTTTCTCCTTTGGCATGTTTAATCCAGTGCGCAACCCTAGGGCTGAGATGGCAAATGTTGCCATTGCACCTTAGTGATTTCTTATGTGAAATTATAAATTAAGGTTTAAATTTTCGCGCCAAAGTTAAAGAGCAATTTGTCATCCATAATATTAAAAAGGAAATCTCATTTCGTTTGGTACGCCTTTTTCAGTTTGTTGATGTAAGCTAACTTTCCTTCCCAGAATTTCATTCACTGGACACTAAGGAATATGTTTTATTTTTGCGTTTTTATTCTCATTCTTGCCTACGCCAGGACTTCAAACGGTGAGTGCATATTTCTTAAAAATTGATACCGAAAATGAGACCCTATAAAGAACGGCTGCATAAGAGAGTAGTATGACCATTTTACTACATAAAACCCTGTTGTATACCAGTGCCAAGCTGGTCAGTGTCTATCTGTCTGCTGGCAGGGAGAACCCTAAGAATACCAATTACTAAACATTGCAAAAAGTTGATTAACCCATGAATTTTAAGCTTGTGTCTCTAGTGATGATGCGTGATGATAATTTGTAGGTAGATTTATCAAAGACAACGTGAGGTCAGTACCGAAGGCGTGCGCAGATCTAAAAAGCAGAATTGACCAATGTCAGCGCGGTAAAATGAATATCACCCGATGTCGCGCCTGCCCCTTTCCGCAAGCTCCCCGTTCTCATCTGAAGTTGCGTTGTCTTTGGGAACTAACCTACCTCGAGTCTATGCTGTGGTGTGACTAGTGATCAGGAAAGCCCCCCTTGCAACATGTTGAAAGACCCGGTTTCAATAGGCTGAGAGAGCCGTGAGCGTAAAAGCGTTATTTCTACTTGTAAGCCAGACCAAGTGCAGTATCGGTACCATTCGTGGAAACTGAATTATGGATTCGGCCCGGCCGGTCAAATTTAGGTCATTTATGCCCTGATTAGAAAAAATAAAAATATTGAAAGACATTCGGTACTGTTCAACGAAGCAAACCAAAACTAAAGAAGCCGCGAACTTCATTTAACCTTAAAAATGATTTCTTTTAAACTGGAATAGGTAGTATATCTTAGATATTTTTCTATCTATTATGCTGTACTGTGCATGCTCTTTTTCTATTCAGCTACTTTTGTCGCGGTTTGTGCCATGGACGAGACAACCATCACTTGCTATAACAATACCAAGATATTCATCCAGTCAGCTCTGTATGGTCGATCTAACAACTTCACATGTCTGAGTGGACAGGAAGTGTCGTCATGCAATACGTTGGTGGACGTGAGCTGGCGAGTGCTTCCGGTCTGTCAAGGGAAATCATCCTGTGTTGTTTCTGGCTCATTTGACGGGTTAGGCTCGCCGTGTATCAGCAGTTATTTCAACATCTCCTATGACTGTAAAACACGTAAGTTACAAGGGTTGTTTCTTTGCTTTAATTCACGTCTTTGATAAGTGGAAAGTGTCGCGGCACTCTCCTGCCTTAATTAAAATGAAGTCACGCGCCCGTTCAGTCGCGCGGACGCCTGTTATCCACGAATTAGGCGCTCTTTTATTCGACCATGTAAATGGAAGAGGTTAGCATCTAGCGTTTCGACCTCCTTCGGTTTCTTGATCGCCTTACCTTGGTAACCAGGGTAACGTTTTATTCCTTTGATCAGAACAGGTGTTAGATGAGTTTGTGATTATGTGACCCAGCTAAAGCCTTGTTATATTTTTTACTTGTCTTTGATTGCTGGACTATTTCATGTTAAATATGAACAGGAGAGATTCGTCTGTAGTGTGCTTGTTTCGGTTCGTTGCTCAATTAAAGAAGGAAGTTGATTTGTAAATTTAAGACTACTCCGGGATCGGGACTGCGGTGGCAGCTTTTTGAGGTTAAATTAAATGTATTCTAAATGGGCCGGTATTCTGTAATCTAGCTTGATATCAGCAATTTTTTCAATTTTTTTTTCCACACAGTCAATGAGGGGGAGTTTGCAGACAATACAACTGGAAACCTTACCTGTCCAAAAGGACAAGTTATTGTTCTTCACTACCTTGAATGGCGAGGAATAGAATTTATTTTGAAAAATCGAACTGTATCTAGCAATAGCTCAAGTTTCATTAACAGTACGACAACATCCGTCACGTCCATGGCTACAAGTGTTCGTCACTCTAGCGTGACCTCTCAAGGAATGTTGTCTCATGGAAGTTTGGGAATTTCTGTCACAAATTCCAATATCATTCGTAATACGGCTACAATATTAGCCATTCATCTGTCGTCTAAGGAAATTGTGTCGACGAATCTTCTACAGTCTTCCTCCTCGTTATCACAGTCACAAGTACCTACTTCATCATCCTTATCAACATCATCATCCTCCTCATCGTCGTCATTGTCGTCGTCGTTTTCATCATCATCATTATCCTCATCATCATCGTCATTATCATCATCATCATTATCATCATTACCACCATCAGCAGTGTCACATTCTTCACCGCAGTTTCTATCTTCAGTATCGCAAATATTATCATCGTCAACGCTCTGGTTATCGTCAGTAAATTATGAATTTTACAACGTGACAGAAGTACTTACACCAGTACGGGTACACCACACAAAATTGATGAAGTGCATGGGAAAACGGAAATGCTCGTTTGATGTATCGACTAACAAATTTGGTGATCCATATCCCGGAAAAATTACACTGTTGCGAATATTTATCAGGCACAGCTGTCAGCTGGGTAAGGGTATATTAAAGGTTTGGCTAGCTCTCTACTGCGACCATGATCATTTTGAATTGTACTAATTTTCGAGTAGGAATATCAAATGGTATAAATATGGCCTTTTCGGGGGTGAAATAATGGAATAACGAAAGCTTTCAAGAAGAAATAATGGAGTTAAGATCATCCCAGTTTCTGAGAGGTGTTGCTCTCCTTTATAAGCTGCGTAAATAGCAACATCAATAAGTAAAAAGATAAGCAAACAAATAAATACTTCATTATCCTCTCTTCTTAATTATGGGGCTTTTCATAGATAATGAAAGAATAATACAAAGAAAGGCATCATTAGTAGGAAGCGAACCAGCTGGCTTTTTCACAAGTGTGACCGAGGATTTGAACTCAGCTGTTCAAAAATCCAGGTAGTGGTCAGAGGGGGGAGGAAGGGGGACTTGAACTCGGGGCCTGCTGATCATAAAAGTTCAGCCCTTCAATCACTCGGGCACGCTGCCGTAAGATATCCAAGGCCTAATGAGTTATTTTGCTACTTCTGCCCCATTAAGATACAAGCTCTGCGGAAAGTTATACTCACTATAAACGTGCTTTTATTTGCATAAACAGCGTTAGGTGGCTTTCTGCAGTGGGGAAGCTGGAGCTCTTGTCCTGACGTCTGTGGCGTTAGGTATCATCAAACAAGGAGAAGGGTTTGTGCCAACCCGCCCACACCCAGTGGTGGCGCAGACTGCTTTGCACCAACCTCAGAAACCCAGACAAACCCGTGCTATAAACCATGTTTAGGTATGTTTTTACCGATCTAATGCATGTTTTGTGATCCTTTCACACCTGGGCAGGCTCTCGATCTAGTGCATTGGTTTTCGTTAGCTTTACAAAGTCAAAAACGTGTTTACACGATTTAGACTTAAATTTAGATTTAACTAGAAATTTAATAAGAAATCTATAAAGGTATATCCTGCGCGACTGATTGATGACTTTGCTGAATTTATAACGTGGATTTACTCTATTGCAATTGCCAATAAGTTGCTTTAAAACAAGACGGCACGCATTTTGTCCATTGCCCTGAACAGGGTTATAACATTGAGGGTGTTGTCCTAAACAGGGTATGTATTTTAGGATTTTTTTGTCCTAAACAAGGCCCGGGTTTTAAACCGTCAGCGGCTCACCTATACCCAAATATTGGTCGAGTAACCCTCTGGGTATATCTACAAATTGGTAACAATTTTCTGTGGCTTATCTCATGAATACTGTTATGTAACTTGGGTGATAACATTCTTTAAATGGTATATTTTTCACTATCATATTGACCAATACATTGTCAATAACTGACATACCGTCTTTTGAGGCCCAAGTGAATACTGTGACAGCGCCTTGTTTTCTTTTTCTTTTTAGAGCGCAATTCAACAACCTGCGAATTGATGGAAGCCAATTTGTCTTGCCCAAATGAGACATTCATAAATATCAATAGCATATTTTATGGTCGAGATCAAGACATTTATAACAACTGCAATAATGACAGCCCTCTCAATGCATCTTGTATACCTTCGAATGACATGGCAGGTCATAACAGTGCCCAGGTTTATGAAAGATGCCAGATGAGAGGAGATTGCACTGTAATGGTCTCCAATGATACGTTTCGCGATCCATGCCCTGGAGTGAAGAAGGTTTTGAAAATTCAATATTCCTGTAGCCCAGGTAAGCACTTGGCTCTATATTTTGCATTATTAGTTGCTATTGATCCCCGGGATTGCTTACCGTTGGGGAGCTGTGTTTTTATTTTACTTTGTTTGCGGAATTTCACTTTTAAGCCTAAAAGTAAAAGGTATTTGTCTTAGGTAGTCAGAACTCGAAAAGCACCTTACAAGACTGGCGAAATCATCTCTCACCTCGACGCATACACCATTGCAGGTCATTTTCCCCGCAGTTTTCTCTAAAACGTTCTAGCCTGTTAACAGTTTCCCGTCGTATGCCATCCCTTTCAAGCTTTCTCTTCGTCATGTACCTTACAAGAAACCCAGTTGAAAATGGCCATTTTCCTTTTTTGCAGTTTTTACAAGAACATTCTGCGATGATGACATAGCCCTTATGAGCTGTCCTTCCGATCAACAACTGGTGCTCCACGAGCGCGCCTTCTATGGTCGTATGAATCCCTCAGAATTCTGCCCAACAACTAATAATATAACCTGCACCTCTGATCTTAGTTTAAACGAACTAGATGGATTTTGCTCTGGAACCACTTGTACCATATCCCCAGTGTCTTATAGTACACTAGAAAAGAAAGAGTGCAAATATAGTAGCAATTATCTCACGTTATCGCAGAGTTGTCAGGGAAGTGAGTATTGGTCCGTTTATATATCAGTTGTGCTTTAACTTAATACCTTACCCAGTTATCAAACAAGAAGGAAAGGTTGTTAAAACTCAGTGTGCATTGTTTCCGCCCCAACTTATTTCTCTTGGCAGTTTTCAGTTTGTTCTGTCATCAGCCACCCTGGTTGATTAATTTTCCATGACTCTCTCGTGCGCGTCTAGATTTTCGTTTTGGCAGAGGGCTAACTTTGAAGGAAAAGTCTGCATTCAGTGTGAAAAGGGTTGTATTTGGAATGGCACGGACGGGTAGCAGAGGCTCCGTGATATGTGCCCTCCCTACCCTCTTTGGCAACCCATGAAAGTTTGACACTAGGGGTTAGCACAGCCAGAAGTTGGACAGACTTAACAGTTGGTCTGCGGCTGGCAGCTTCGCGTCAAGAAAGGAGGTTGGGAGAAGGGGCTTTTGACACTTTGATTAGAGTTTCAAGTACAAGGCAATGCAAAGTCTATGAATTTTCCCTGTGGAATAGCCAGTGATGAGCGTCTTAGGTGGGAAGGTTGAGTTTTTGGTTGTTGGGCTTGGCTCAAATCCAGTCAGATATATATAGTTATATAAATAGCTTCGGATTAAATTGTCCGTTAGAGCATTATCCGTTATGCTATCATGTAACAACTACCTTGCTTTTGATTCCCTTTGTTTCCTAAGGGGAGTCAATTTACACTGCTTGGGGCGAGTGGAGTGAATGCGAAGCTTGTGGCCTTACTTCCCGTAGAAGGCGCTGGCGCGATTGCATCTCCCCTGGAATTACCTACGATACTCCAGACGCCTGCTGGTCCAGCGATAAAAGGCAAGAAAAGGAATGCTACATTCCCTGTGCAGGTGGGTTTTTTTCTGCGTTCAATATTTCTTAAGAAAATGTTCCATTGCCGGGTTATATTGTAACGTCTTCGTACCCTCAGCCTGAAAAACGATTTTTATACCTCGTGAAGCTGCAAACTTTTCTCGCAACATTTGTGCTTTTTTGGCTGCAAGGAAAGCGGTCTGAAATGGTAGTTCACTGTTAAACTGTTCATTGACTGTCTAAACCATGTGTATTTAGAAACATTTTAGTTGTTCTTGCTAGTGTGTATTGCACTGCATATCGTAACACCTTATTCCATATTATTATATGGCTGAGTCTGTTTTCGCCATTCGATTGGTCAATTTACGGTCCGTAACTTGCTATACGGACCAAAATTTCTAAAGAAAATGCTCATTTCGGAGCTCTAAATCTCTTCACCTCGGAAAAAAGGTTTAAATAAAGTTATAAGACGCCTGTCAACCTTGAGGACGTGGATGTTGACTTTGGCCTTCAACATTTTAGACTGTTTATTTGTGAACGAAGGCGATGAAGAAACTAACTCGTAATCTTATCAACGAGGATTCTAGTCAGTGTTTGAAAATTTTATCGTAGTACTCAGTTATGAAGACGAAAATCGACTGGCAGAGATTCGAGATGTTTTGCCTAAGAGAAAATGAGTAATTCCTTCAACAAATATGATAACAAACATACCTGCACCCGATCATCTTGACAAGCATCTTTGCCATTTGCAGTGCTTTTTCAAAGACCAACGAAAGAAAGATAGAAGCGAGTTTGAGCCAGACACAATAATGTCCAGTTTTCAAAAGACTCCAGCGTCACATTAACGAGTGAATACTTACAGTTCTCTTAGTTTCTACGGAATAAACTTTGAAATATGTATGTAAACCCTGAGGACTGGGATGTTGACTTTGCCTTTCCAAATTCTAACCTGGCTCTGTTTTAATGAGAACGAAGCTGTTGTAGAAATTGAATCGTAACCTTACCGAGAAAGAGAATTCTAGTCACTGTTTGAAAATTTTAACGCAGATCACAATTGAAGACGAGAATGAACTGGTAGAAAGAGAGGTTTTCCCAAAAAGAATTAAGTCAATTAACGAGCGAATCCTTCGACAATGACAACAAACTTACCTTGAAAAGCTTCTTTGCCTTTTCCCAAACGGAAGAAAGATGGAAACGACTTCTAGATAGACACAGTGTCCGGTTTCCAAAATACTGCAGCGTTACATTAAAGAGCTAAAACTTACAGTGCTCTTAGTTTTGACCGAATAAACATTTTCAACATGGCGCATTTGTTTTTACTTTCTCGGAAAGCCTTTGTTATGTGCTATTGTTTTCGTGCGCCAATAAAAACTTTCGTTTTTTTCCATCGATTTATGGCCCGCGCGCTTCGCGCTTGGGCCATAAATCGATGCAAAAAAAACTCAGTCCGTAATTTACAGTACGGACCAAAAACTCGGCTAATAAGAGGTATTTATACCCTATTATTAATTTCTGGGCGCTTTAGCATGTGGCTTCATTCTATACCCTGCTAGACATGTCATTTTATAAAATTCCAGATCATACTAAGCTAAGCCTTTTTACACCCGAATACTATAACATAACATATCACATAATACCACGCCATGTCATGCCATGCTATACCATGCTTTGTTATATACATTCAGAGAAATACTCACCAAAAAGCTATGTCGTAAATTTTCGTACGCAAATTAGTTCTAGCCAATCAGAGGAGCGAACGATGGTTTTCACACGTGAAAAAAATCATACGTCCAATCAGAATCGCCTTTTTACACCCGAATACTATAACATAACATATCACATAATACCACGCCATGTCATGCCATGCTATATCATGCTTTGTTATATACATTCAGAGAAATACTCACCAAAAAGCTATGTCGTAAATTTTCGTACGCAAATTAGTTCTAGCCAATCAGAGGAGCGAACGATGGTTTTCACACGTGAAAAAAATCATACGTCCAATCAGAATCGCCAACGATGTTTTTTCACGTGTGAGAAAAATGATACGTCCAATCAGAAGCCACAGAGGTGTGTGAGTTTTGCGCCAAAATTCCCGCCTTTTATTGCAGCTTGCAGCGCCGCTTCGCACACATTCAACGAGAAAAGTTCTACTCAAAGAGTTTTTCTCGCTAAAAAAGTGAAAAACATTTCGGAAATGGAGTGGAATAGTTTCGTTTGTTTCACTGTCGATAAAGAAAACGGTAGAGAGCCGGCGAAACAACAGCGGAAAGGGAAAAACAGAACGAGACGTAAGCTTTTGTTGTGCTTTTTGTCGGAGCTACTTTGCGTTTCATTTAAGCTTAAGCTTATATTGAAACCGGCCATTTTACTTAAATTCACTCAGTTTCAATTGTGCATTGAGAACAAACAGTTAAGATTACTTATAGTTCTTGGATTACCTCATATCCTTACCGTCATTTATGTTTTTAACAAACGTTTATACTAAAAAGCTGATACTTCGTTTTCGTTGTCATTTTGCGGTAAGTGTGTAGCGGCAAATTTTAGCATTTTTGAAAGATTTAAAATAAAAAGACCGCCAAAATGATGAATGTCTCAGTGTATATATAATAAACACAATACCGCATGGAAAGTGCTTTGTACGGTATTTACGCATTACTCGTTCGCTGCGCTCACTCGTTCGATTTCTGATACGTCAACAACTCGTGCGTAAATACCGTACGCCAGCACTTTCCATGAAGTATTCTCTATATACCATGCCATAACACTACCATACCACACCACACCATACTTATGCTTAACCATAAGACGTCATACAATGCCATTTTACCCAGTAATATACTGTACCATGCCAAACAATCGGACATATATAGCAAATTCCGTGTGCCTGAAGCCACTGCCTGTACGTTCCACTGATACTAATTTATAGAAATGTCTCCAATGACTTTTAGAGCATAATTTGACTTTGAGAGATGGAGAAAACAGTACAATAGACTGTCCCAAGTACAACGGCTTCCATACTGTGATTGAGATACGGTCGGTAATGTACGGAAACGTTAGTTGCCTATCAAAAAACCAGAGCAAGGTAGAAGTGATGAAACGTTGCCAAGGAAGAAACACCTGCCTTCTTGAAGGTTCTGAAGAAGCGTTTAACGATTCGTGTCCGGGCATCGAGAAGTTTCTAAACGTCACCTACAAATGCCAATCAAGTGAGTGGAAAAGTTGATTGATGGGGAATTAACTTCGTTAATGCATATTAATATCTAAGCCAAATAGAAAAAGTTTTCTGTGTTTGTATAGCCTAATATAAACTCGAGAGGGTGCTGGGAGAATTCAAGAAATTTCGTCTCGCGTTTACAAAACTTTCAAAATTTTGTATGCGTAATCAGTTCTTGTTTTGCAGAAAAATATGCTTTCTTGAAAAAGTCAAGTTAAGCGAAAAAACTTTATTACAGCAAGTTTGTGCAAATTTTTTTGTGGTTGTGAGATTGGAGAGTGTACAGCAAATCATGCTGACCTGTTAACAATTATCATGGAAACCCACTTCTCGGCCAATCAGAGCGAACTTACTGTGTAATGTATTTTCAAGAGCCTGATGGAAACCAAGAAGTGATCAACATGAAAATTTTGCGCAGCTTATGTACGTGTCGTCTTGTGTTTAAAACTTGATGTTAGCTATAGCTAACCAAATGCCCACGATCAAGGCCAGTTTTATCGTAGTTTTTCAGATTTTCTTGCCTACGTATTCTCAATTCGCGTTATTGTTGGCAGGGTATTTTGCATGCGCTAATAAGTTTAACATGATCATTGTTCAATTCAAGCCGAATAAATGAAAATTAACAACTTTAAAATGACAATGATTATCTATTATCTTTTCTTTTAATCCTAAGTTTATAAAATGGAGGTGACGGAAGGATATGGATTGACACCTCGTAATCTTCGTTGCTATGACAACATGGTCATTGTCACGCACTTCGTCTCCTGGAGTAAATCCGATTGTGAAACTCAGCCAGAATCTATGCACGCTATTCAAAGCAGATGTGACGGCGAAGACCATTGTTATGTACAATATACGAGGTCAGTTCTTGGGGATCCTTGTCCTGACCTGTTCTGGATGCGCTTTGTTATGTATTACAGCTGCCAGACAGGTAAGATTAGTGTAGTCTACGTAGCCTGAGGTTTGTTTAGGATACGGAAGAAAAAAGCCGCGAAAATGCGTACTCGGAGAACTCTAAAAACGTGACATTTTAAGTAACACACCCAGACAGGGGCTTTTTCGTCCCTGAACACACCATATTTTAGGTAAGATCACATTTATTTTGAAAACGTTACCGCTAAATAGACCCCTTCCATCATGCGGTTTTGTTTTGGCCAAAAATTTCCCAAGTAGCCAAAACTATATCCACCGTCTGTCCACTGGCTGGGGACTTTTGCCAGACTGTTTATGGTGCAGTTTATAGGTGTTGAAGTTATGAGCAATAGTGCCCCCTATGAGGTTGAATTTGAGATAGACCACCACACCGGGGACTACGTCCTAGTATCGAACGAGGCACGTTTTGGATTCAAATTTTTCATTTTACTTTCCCTCTACAGCAAATGGAGGTCTGGATACTGAGTGGTCTGCCTGGAGCAACTGCTCAGGGTGTGGCCATGCACCAATTAAAAGACGTGTCAAAACATGTCTAAGTCCCGTTTCGAAAACCAGCGGAGCTCACTGTCCATTGATTCAACAAATTGCTGCCTGTTACTTTCCATGTCCAGGTTGGTTTCTTTCGTCATTAAACAAAACATTTAACAAACGAACTTTTAAATCCTAGGACTTGACGATATAATGGTAGTGATATTTAAAACTTTTCAGTGTGTGTCCTGCCTGTAAACCTCTCTGGGTTAGGCGTTCTTTTTTGCGACCTACAATCATGGACAAACAACTTGAAGCGTTAGACGCGTGTATCCAGAATTTTTTCCGAGTTTCAACGTTGCTTAGGGTAAGGGGAGAAAGAACTGCAAGATTATTTCAAAAAGTTTTGTCTTTTCTTTGTTTTATGAGAGCACCTGGCTCCAATTGTTCAAAAGGTGGATAGCGCTATCCACCGGATAAATCTTTATCCACTGGGTAGCTCAATTGGCTCCCCTAGTGATTTATCTGGCGGATAGCGCTATCCGGCTTTTGAACAACTGCGACCTGGAAGCTAGAGGAAATTGTAAATAGTGCATCACTCTTCCAGTGATGGATTTTTTATGATAATTTTTATGGCTTTCCTTGAAGTTCAAACGTTTGTTTCTACTTGTTGAACCGTCAAAAAGTTTAACTTCGGTCCGTCAAAGTGCAATTGAGGCAGGCAAGTGTGTTAAGAACCTCAGGTTATGAAGTTGTGATTTCAAAGGGCCAAAGATTTGTTTAAATTGGTGACTATGATTAGTAAAGCCCAATAAGAATATAGACTGGTGTTGACTTGATATGGGGTCATTGTCGTTTTAAGAAATACCGGACGAGGATAGAAAAGGTAGGGGGGAAGCCATCGCTTGGTCTCACACTAGTCATTTATTGACTTAAAAAATATTCTCTTTTATTAGTTCAAGAGCTATCAATGATGATAAACAACTCTTTCGTCGTGTTGGGGCAAATCCTGACCATTGACTGGCAATTAAACTTTGGAACGAACGCGACTGCAGTCATAGACTGGGGAGATAACAGCGGCAATGAAACTCTTTCCCGGTATATCTTGGCAAATGCAACGACACCATTTTTCCAAAGAAACAAGCACAATTACTCTGCAGAAGGCGATTATGAATTAAGGCTTCACGTATTTAATTTCTTCAGTAACCAGACCATGTCGAAAATGGTTTACGTTCAAGTACTGCTCTCGGGACTAAATTTTACTGTGCCTTCCGTTGTGGCAACGAACACATCGTTTCAAGTCAATGTATCGCTTGATGTTGTATCACTTAGTCCACCCAACGTCACAATTAAGTTTGGAGATGGCTCAGCTGTAACTTCGACCAGGTTCACGGCGAATCATTCATATTCTCAGGCTGGTGTGTTTGCTGTTAATGTCATAGTCGTGAACAAAGTGAACATCTTATCTTCAATTTGTTGGATTACAGTTCAGGACCCAATAAAGAATTTTAGGGTGGATAGCGATGTTTTCAAGTTTCCATTAGGAAATGATGCACGCTTTCTACTTTCTATAACTGGCGGGTCAAATGTTTCAGTAAACACTTCATTTGATGAATGTGGACTTCCATTTTTGATTGCCTCGCTCCACGGCCCGGATCAGTTAACCAACTATCTAACAAGTGCCTTTCACGCAGTTGGAACTTGTACTGCAAAGTTTTATGCTGCAAATGCCGTCAGCCGAGCCAACACTTCCGCCTTAGTCATTAGTGAAATTGCTATCGATGGGTTCAACCTAACTGTTGAGTGTCTGAGTCAGTATCCATCTTGTTTCCAAAAAGATCTAGTCTTGTTTCAGCTGAACTTTACCAATGGAACCCATCCTAAATTTTGGCTTGACATGGCTGATGGCACCATCATCACTTCATCAAACAATAGTTTCGTTTACTCTTACACCTCACACGGAACTTTTCACATTAATATAACAGCATATAACAATGTTAGTAGCATAAGCCTTCGTCGTGAAATCAACGTTGAGGAACTTGTGCCAGTACAAGGCGCTTATCTAGACTGTAACAAGACCGTGAGGTTATCCGACTTGACTGTATGTAATCTTGGCTTAGCCCAAGGAACGGCATTTGGTTGCTTATTGAGTCTGGGTGACGGGGAAGATGACGATAAATATTTTACATATGTTAATCTTTCTTCCTTAGTTATACATAACTACACGTCGTATGGTGAGTACACTGTCAAGTTTGCCTGTAACAACAAAATAAGTGAAAACAGCGTCGAGTTTATAACCAAGAAATCTCGGCAGAGTTTGGAGATTGATATAAGTCATAATGGCCCAGTCACGGCGAATAATGTATTGACGTTAACCCTAAGAGCAAGTGAGACAAGGGTTTCGTCTTGCTTTGTTTTGGATCTTGGAAATGATGATGGGGTGTTGTTTGGATCATCGAACTGCAGCATAGCCAATACAACCGGTTTCGAACAAATTCTTTCGTTTACGTATCCTTTCGTGTATTACAATTATACTTACAGTGTTGCTGGAACTTATAACATTACATGGATTGGCCAGAGTGGCATTGAGAATGCTTCGGTGCACACTGTTGTACGAATAACAGAACTTCCTTGCAGCACACCAAAAGTATCCCTGCCTAATATTGCAGACAATCCACTTCAAGCAACCGGGATTTTCCGCTCTGTTCAATTTATCATTCGTTCTCGATACCAAATAGACTGTGAGGGGGCAACCGGTGCAGTTCTTCAGTGGGAAATCTTCAAAAACGAAACTGACAAAGGACTTGTACTTCACGCAAGAAATGAAACAAAAACGTCGAGCCTGATAATACAACCCAATGTGTTAGATTACGGCACGTACTGCATTAAGCTAAAATTTTTGTTGACTAACGCGTACGGACTTTTTGGAGCAGCTGAAGGCTACTTAAAAATTGTTACTTCCCACCTCATTATAGATATGCAAGAAGGATCCGCCAACATGAGAATGTTTTCTCAACCAATAACTATCAACGCGACTGGTTCAAAGGATCCTGACACGACCGATCAGAGTGGTTTAGAATTCAGCTGGTACTGCTATAATGTGAGTGACCGGCGGTTTGAATTTAATGACACGGAATATCCTTTGTCAACTCTGCAGAGTGTCCTTAAACAAGAAAATACTTTACCCAATGGCTGCTTCAGTGGAGACGGAAATTTAACGATGAATGGATCTTTTATCGATCTTCCTCGGCAAAATATGATACAAAATGGAATTTATTTGGTCATGCTAGTTTTAAAAACAGGAAACAGAGAAACGAGGAAAGGAACCGTTGTTCAGATTTCCCACGGGCAGATTTCCCATTTCCATATAAGGTAATAGATACCAATTATTAATTTTTCAGCATCGGGAGATGCAACAGGTTCGCTGTAGCATCTGCAGTTCCGGTGCATCAAACTGAAATGGGAGAAATGTCAACTTAATCTCTTGACATATTTTTTTAGAATCGTAATGAGTCGTCCGTACAAAAAGCTACGGGATGCAATTTGCCAACGCAATTTTCTTGCAAGTGGCAGTGTTCGAAGTGGAATTAAATGTCCTGAATTTCAAAAGCGTTGTCTTTAAATCCCACTTCTTTAAATCTTTATTATGTTACAGGGTAAATACTTACCAGAATTTACTACGAAATAAATGAAACACATTAATTGAAAAGCTAAAGAATACTTATGGCAGTCATGGTAAAATACAGCCTGTTTGTAAAAATTGCTAGAAAACGTTCTTCATTGATACTGGCTAGCTGTCTACTTTAGCTTAAGATAAAAACACTATTACTTTTGCTTTGATATTAAAACTAGCAAATGGTTCCAAATACCACACAGATAAAGCTTGTCAAAGAATAAACCGATTAAATTATTGTCTAGAACATGTTGTTGGCTTGTGTTTAGCCGCCCCTCGCCTCAAACGGAACTGGGCAGAGAGACGCCTGTGTCACGCCGCCGTAAATTGTGTTCTTGAATGATTTGCATAAATTATTTTTTGTTTTTTCTCTGACAGGTTTAAGAGGTGTTCTTGTACAGCGTAGTTATTCACAGCCTTCTTATAACTCGGCTATAACGTGAATGAGAACACATACATCCGCAATCGGTGCTGTACACATCAGTGATTTCACTTCACATGCTTATTTCCAGAAAGCCGCAAAACGAGTGAACATGAAGTGTTTCGGTAAAATGTCTGCAAACGCTCAGGTTTTCCTCAGGAAAGACTCTTTCATCCAATCACAACACCGGAAATTTCTTACGTCAAAGTATTAACATAACGGCCAATGAGAGGCTTTCCCCGACATTTCAGGGAAACCAAAACAAGGGGCACGACACAGACGTCTCTCGCCCTGGTTTTTTTGAGGGAGGGGGCGGCTGTACACAGGCTACAAGTTGTGGGTTACATTCTTTTTGTATTACAGGTGCGAAATTAACTGTAAATATTTGGCCATCACAACTGATGTTCTGTCAGTGAGCAGTCACTGCATTTCTGGCCCTTGTAAGAATACAACATCTGAATTATATTCTTGGCAACTGTTCTACAGAAAAGCTAACATAACGGACAATTTGAACTGGACTAAAGTAGGCGACCTTGAGGCCTTGACATTATCGAACAAATCCGCAAGAAGTCTGGTGGTAAAGGCTAACGCCCTAAAGCCAGAAATGACGTATGTCATACAAATGAGGCATGGATCAGATGATTTTGAAGGACTATCAGAGTACAGCTTTACAACCAGTAGACCACCATGGGGTGGAAACTGTTCTGTTCTTCCCTCAGAAGGAACAGCATACGGTACCACCTTTACCTTTAGATGTGCTGGCTGGAAGGCCGATCATCAACCTCTTCACTATGTATTCGCTTATCATGACCCATTTACGCTTCTGAGGCCAATCATCTTCCAAGCCGAAGAAGAGGAATTTTCAGTGAGACTTGCTCCAGGAGAACAAAAGGAGAACTTCCACTTACAAGTATTTTTCAGTGTGATAGATTCGCTTGGAGCGCGGACAGAAAATCAGACACAAATCAAGGTATTCTGTTTTTCCTTCAAAGGGTATCCCTTCTTGGTATGATTATAAGGATCAGTTTCCATCCCAGACTTATTTGTGCTTTGTCTATTTATTTTTCATCTAAGAACAAAGGACAGTCCATGCAAAGTCATATTTTTAGTTTTTAGAGGTTTTAGGGTTGCATTCAGTTTACCAAATAGAGCCTTTTTGTCTTTTAAAACATTAATGTTGAAAACAGATCCGTGAGAGGGGAAACGCAAAAGACGTTTTACACTCGATCGTCTTGCACGATAATCTACGATACGCATCAAACATTTGTCTTAACTCTATTGTAGGTTCTTCCTCGTAACCTCACCCAGTCTGAACTTGAGGGTCTGTTTTTAAACGATAATAGCAAAATTGATTTCCTTCTTAACATTGGAGACATTAATGCAGTTTCCGAATTGGTCAGCGGCGCGCTCTCTAGCCTCAACCAGAAAGTAGAGCAATATGGAGGTAACTTGACAGGCCAAGAGAGTGAATTTCAAAGTCTGGTAAGTATACTAAAATTGATGCTGAGAAAGTGTTTAAGTACACTCTTAGTTTCCATAGTGTGTACCAATTTTGTCTCCTAAACGCATTGTGCTTGTATTTGTGAATATTTGTGAAATCTGCCGTGCAGAAACATCTATAAAGGGATTTACATGTCATGTTCAAACGACTAAAATTTTTTGCTCCAACAGGAAAGTAGCTCTAAGTATTTAAATGGTTGTACAGCCCATCCCTCGAACTTAAATCACTGTCAGTACTGGACCACAGTCCTTTAACAACTCGGTAGTATTGACAGTACTGGAACCTAAAGATTCGACTACGAGTACAAAACTGAGCACTTTAACGTGTTTTCAAGCAGAGTTTGCGCGCTTTCAATAATCAATTATCGCAGCTGGAAAGAATAAGTACCCGCACCAAATCATGTGTATTTTAAAACTGTTTGTGAAGTAGTTTAAAGCTATTTAAACGATTTAAGAACTATTTTTACCACAATTTGAGGTATTTTTATTATATTTCACGTCTAAAACCAAAATAGCGTTAGAAGTTTGAATTGTATTTGACATCTATTTGAATAATATTTATAACATTTTCCGAGGTTTTCCTTGTATTTGAAATATATTTGCTATCAAAAGTACATTTTAAATACAGTATTTAAACTACATTTTCGGAAAGAGAGTACTGGCGAGTTGCTAAAATCTTTTTAAATACCGTATTTAAACTGCATTTTGGAAAGAAGAACCTAAAATCAAAGATTTAAAAAGTAGTTTTTACAAGTAAAGTTCAAAATCAGGTTTTAATTAGGATGTTTAAAGACTATTTTGAATATACTTCCTCGTCTACGACCTTAAACAGTTCATAAATAGCATAGTTAAAACATGTTTGAAGAAGGTTTAAGAGGCAGTTCAATTTAAATTGTGATTTGAAATGACGAACATCTTGAAATCTCGCCAAACAGGATTAAAACTAGCTGTTTTTATTGTATTTTCACAAACTATATTCATTTAAAAGGTATTTAAATGGAAACCTGTTTCCAAACCTAACTTAAACAGGCTGTTTATAGGGTGTTTTGAAAAAAACCGGCTGTCCTATGGTAAGAAATATACTTCAAAGGAAAAAAGTCAACCAAATTTATTTTTAAACAGATTTTAAATACTGTTTTCGGGGTATTTTTAAAAATTTATACCTGCAGTCACGGACTTGAAAAACAAAATGCAATAGACATGCAGATACAGTCGGCCAAAAGAAATAAGAACTCGTCGTCTAGACACAGCCCATTCTACAAAGGCACTATTCATATAGATAAGCCATCTCGACAGAAGTGTTTCGTCGTCAATCCAAAAAAAAATTGATGAGAATTCTCAATTCTGGACACATCCGATTTCTAATCATGCGTACTTAATAAGTAACCAGTAAGTATAAACGCCACAAAATTATTAAGCCTAAATCCGCTAACAAACCAAGACATTGAACTGCCATACAGTTGGGACCTAATGTATCTTGCAACAAAAACGAACAATCAGCCTTAAACTTCATCAGTCAAATAAAGGATCGAAATATGCGTGCATTTCGAGCACATCGACCGGTTTGATAACGCGCGTTGTGTCACAGTGTGTGACAGTGTAAAGATCTATCGATCCCCAATCATTATTCATCGAATCTCTCTGTGTATATCTCTACACAGCCAGATTTTAAATCAATCATTGACCAGTTACTAAGTTTTGAAACTTCCAAAATTCGCATCAACCATAACGTAACATTACCATGCAGTGTAATCTACATACTAGTAGTAATCTAATCGATTTTGATACAGAACCGCAGTAACGGTGGACAAAGATAGAATAAGCCCTGAACAAAATTATATAAATAAACGCTCACCTCCCGTGTTGCATGAAGAACCAAACGCTCAAGAAATTTCCCCACATCGTTATCCTACGTTTATAATCATGCTGGATGAATAAAATTTGCTCGACTTAGCACGCGCCCGGGGACTTCCCGCGGAATAGAGTCACGTGGTAAAACCACGTGCTAAGGAACAAAGCATCTATGTATTTTAAAATTATGGCGGACGGCTGTTGATGGTTGCAACGTGCGTTGCGTTGCTCTTTACTGCGCAAAAAGAGTATTTGTCAACTCTGTGGACTGTCCAGACGCGCAGATTTTGTTTTAATCACGAATCAAAATGTCTCCGAGTTGTCAGCGACTGGCTTTTTCTGTTAAAGGAACGGATCTAAGTTCAACTGGTGGATACACGTTCTGTACCGGTGTTTGAGTCTTCGCGATGCGAATAAATGTGAGTACGATTGTTCCTTATTTTAGAATAATCTGTTATTGGAACGTCTAGGGATACGTGTTATGAAAAGGACAGTTGGATATCTGGCCTTTCGAAGAGCGCTGTCAATTAATTTATTACCAAGAACCATTTTGGATTTTGTTTATATGCGGTGTTTGCATACCGGTCGTTTTGATACAAAGTAATTTCGATACACCAGGCGATGCAACTCGTTCAAATACAAATTGACTCAGTCGAGATGTACAACCAATAGTTCGCGACATTTGTTTTTCTTGCTCACGTGCAATAATTATACATCAGGTAATCGCAATGTTTTTGCAGTTTCACTGCTTAAGTTCGTATCGAAATGACTCTTTTCAGCTCCATTACAGTTAATTGATCGCAGATTACATTCTTGCTCTCACGCCAAATGTGTCACGTTAAGATTAAGCTTTGTGTCCGTCCTCTTTCTTTCACACATAACAATACCAACCACAAAACCAATAGTGAATGCTCTGGCTCAGGCCTTGCAAGCTTCATGATGATTTTAGTGGAATCAAATATTATTGTGTTACGTCTTGCGAGAATGAATGTATGTATAGTTGGC
This sequence comes from Porites rus, assembly GCA_964035705.1. Classification (NCBI taxonomy): domain Eukaryota; kingdom Metazoa; phylum Cnidaria; class Anthozoa; order Scleractinia; family Poritidae; genus Porites; species Porites rus. Next base: position 20,148,819 of record OZ037993.1, read on the forward strand.
AAGTAAAATTCAATAATGAAATTATATATTATAGACATTTAACTTATTATGTTGACTCAGGTAAGCCTAAAATGGTTATTTTTCTGCTTGGGAATTCCTAAAAAGTTTGAGGAAGATGATATTTTGACATTTCGTTTGTTACATGTAAACAATCAGGACCTTATACATACACTGACATGTACAGCTAGTTCATTAAAGGTTGCTTTGGGCATCGGGAATTGAGTAATAGTAAGCTATTGTTTGGTGGTGACTCAGGGAAATCATATTGCATTGTTTGGTATGCCCAAATGCCCAATAACCAACCTTTACTTAATCAGCTATATACAGTGTAGCTTCTGGAGAAGCGACAACCACAAGCTATAATTGACATCCAGTATTTTCATTGATTACATTTTAAACCAAAATCTTCTAATAATCTCTTGTCCATACAAAAAAATATGTAGTGACTTTGTTAACCTCTGCATCCTGTGTTCCTGATGCATAAAAATCCCCAAAGATGCAAAATAATAATATTCATGGCATTGCATTCCAATGGATGCAAAGGTCCATAAAAAATCTGAACATGTGTATTTGTAGAAATATCCCGTCTGTGAATTCTGTGGCAGTTATTATCGCTGTTGTTGAAGGATGCATATTTCCTTTAGCCTTTAGAAGGACTGTGTTTTAATTTCAGTTTACAACAGTTTATTTTCTACTACTGTAGACAACTAGAAGAATTTACAAGAAAATAATTATAAATAAATAAATAAACAGAACATACAGTAGTGGGACAGCCAAAATAACTAAAAATCTAAACTAGCTAGCTAGATCACAGTTGATTTTTATCTTTGTTTCGGAAAGGCCAATAACATCAAATTAATGCTGTAGATCTGATAGCAGCATTGTCAAACCATCATGGTTAGCAGAAAGGCTTCTTATGTTGAAATGAATAAGAAAAGAAAGGCATAGATTTGCTCTGAGAAGGCATAGATTTGCCCTGATTTGCTCTTTGTACTGCAGTAATACAGAGTTTTGGAGTCTGTCTGGTTACACAAAGGTCCAAGCATTTTCAATTACAGACTTTTTTTTTATGTGGGACTCGATGTTTCTGGGACTCAATATTTTTCACAAGAGGAGTCCCAGGACTCACCATAACTATTTGTAACCAAAATCACTGAATAGATATTCACGTCTCCAACTTTTCCATTGAAAAGCAATACCGCCCAAACATTTTGTTGCACCATTCTTGTAGTTAACTCTTTGAAAATAGACAAGTAATGTCCTTTTCTGACAATCCCAAAGAACTGTTGTTTATTTAAGCTACGCAGATGTTCCTGCCAGTTTCTTTGTATAGCCTGTACTACAGTGTATCTAGCATCAATTCTGTTTGCCTTGTTCATATTCCTTATGCACTAAAGAACAGTAATTTATTAAGTCCTAAAAAAAACGTTTTCTTAGGACCTACACCTGGATGACAGTGAATCCTCACTTTTTTTCTCTAAATTCAAACAATTTTATACAGACACCCATTGACTTATAGTTATTAGGACAATGCTAGTAATAATAACTTAAGGAATACAAAAACCTTTTTTCAGTCAACAGATTCTGCCACAACTAATCTCGGTTAATCATACTAATACGGTTTCTTTCTTATCAACTGTTTTCTGTAATAAGACCTGCAGTGTACATGTGCTTTTTTCAAATTGAAAAAAATAATACTATTACTTAATTGAAACATCATGTCAATGTTCACAGATTGTTATGTTTAATGATGCTAGTGTCCTGTGATGTACAATTAAGAACTCAGATGCTATCAATACAGTGTAGATTATATATTTTGTACCCTAACCCTCATTCCTGAATTAATGGTGGAGGAAAATTGCCCGTCCCAGCAACAGTGCAAGTTACTTAATGATTGTTGGATAAGGCAGCTAGAAGGCATCTTATTATATTTCGCTTAGTTTTGCCAATTGCATGTACAGTTAACAATTAATGAATGAGGCGGAGTATCTTATGAAGAATTATGGAGATCTTGGAGGGTGTTATCCGCCTTGACGGATAACACCCTCCTTGATCTCTATAATTCGTCATATGATACGAAAGCCGAATTCAATAATAGTTTTATTATTCATTCAAAATAATTCCTACTTTAAAAACATGGCTAAAACGTGCTAACCTCCATCGATCCATCGATGTTAAGTTCATCTTCGATAGTGCACGTTTAGGTTTCTCCAGCTCCACAAATATTCTCCAAATAGCAGATGTCGTCCTTCGAGTTGTCTTCTTGCTGTTCTTGCGTCGTTTTTAGCTATGTTTTCGGCTAGTTCTTACTCTTGAAACGAGTGAAATGTCCGCCATTTTTCAAGTTGACAATCAAAACAACTCAACCCCGTCCCCAGGTCTTCTTGGTTAACGGTGCCTTAACCTGCGAAAATGCTGCATTTTTGATGTCATTTCCTCGTTAAAGACAAAATTCTTCCAAATTTGGTCATCAGTTACTGGTTATGGTGAATTAAACGAGTGCTTTTAGCCAGTCAGAGTCAGGAAAATATTTTGAATGAATAATAATACTTGTTATTATGAAACTTTGCCTTAGAGAAGAAATTACCTCTAAGCAATATTAAATCAAGCTTCATGAAGAACAAACAAATATAATTATGTCTTTCCGGCATTCTTATTTCTTTCAGTTATACCAGTGAAGTCTATTCTAGTTTTTGTTAATTTGGCCTATCTGTTTCCAGATCTGTAGCTGTTGTTTCATTGAATGATCCTCGGCGTCCAAAGAAATGAGTGTCTAATAGGCCAGGGCTAGTGGATTTTGCCATCGGGCTAGTGATTTTTGTTCTTAACTTGCCTGACAGGCAAGTGCTTTTTTTTTGGGGGGGGGGGGGAGGGGGGGGAGAATTCATATTACAGAAGGATTGTAATCAATCCTGCTAATCAAAAAGGGTTTTGGGGCTAGTTGAAATGACTTGTGGGCTATAGTACATGCTAGCTACAGCTTGCCTGAATGGCAGGCTGTAAAACTGACTTTCTTTGCACCCTGGGTCCTTTAGTGTTTTACTAGGCAGTTATTACTGTACCAACAACTTGTGACCTTTGTTTTGTTCAAATGAATTTGGCTAATAGTTGTATTATAGTAGGAAAGAAAATAAACTATATCTTTCTTTAGAAATCTTTATTAAACCTTTAGTTAGTGATTTCATTAGACAATTTTTGAATACACTTTTCTAGTAGTGTTTTAATTTTTAACAAACAATCATGCAACTGTATGTGAATATGGTGAGTTTCAAAGAAAATTCCCAAGACATACATGTACGTGGTTTAGACAACTCCAGATATAAGTGATGTCAATTTTAAAGGGTTTTTCAGCTGGCTTTTAAGAGTGTTTTTGAAAACTTGCTTTATTTTCAATTTTTGTTACAAAGAAAATGGTTAAATTTTTATTTTATTTGTAATTAAGAACAGGTTAAAATACCATCAAAAACAGGTTAAAACACCTTTAAAAGCACGTTAAAACACCTTTAAAAACAGATTAAAACACCATTAAAAACAGGTTAAAACACCATTAAAAGCAGGTTAAAACACCTTCAAAAACAGATTAAAACACCATTCAAAACAGATTAAAACATCATTAAAAACAGGCTAAACAGGGTTAGACAACATTTAAAGGCAGTTTAAAACACCATTCAAAACAGGTTCAAACACTATTTAAAGCAGGTTAAAACACCTTTAAAAACAGGTTAAAACACCATTAAAAATAGGTTAAAACACCATTAAAAACAGGTTAAAACACCTTTAAAACAGGTTAAAACACCATTAAAAATAGGTTAAAACACCATTAAAAACAGGTTAAAACACCTTTAAAAACAGGTTCAAACACCTTTAAAAACAGATTAAAACATCATTATAAACAGGTTAAAACACCATTGAAAACAGGGTTAGACAACATTTAAAGGCAGGTTAAAACACCACTTAAAACAGGTTAAAACACCATTTAAAGCAGCTTAAAACACCTTTAAAAACAGGTTAAAACACCATTAAAAGCAGGTTAAAACACCTTTACAAACAGATTAAAACATCATTATAAACAGGCTAAAACACCATTGAAAACAGGGTTAGACAACATTTAAAGCCAGGTTAAAACACCATTTAAAACAGGTTAAAACACCATTTAAAGCAGCTTAAAACATCTTTAAAAACAGGTTAAAACACCATTAAAAGCAGGTTAAAACACCTTTAAAAGCAGGTTAAAACACCTTTAAAAACAGGTTAAAACACCATTAAAAGCAGGTTAAAACACCTTTAAAAACTGGTTAAAACACCATTAAAAATAGTATTTATTACCTGTTTTAAATGAAGTTCTCAAATACAATTAAAACAGTTTTAAAAATATATCAAAAATATGTTAAAAATAGTGTTTGGTTTGGTACGGGTAGTCTTAAGAGTTTTTGAGGTCTTGCTTGCTTGAAGTTTCAAGGTCGCGCTCGTTCGCTAGTAGGGTTCTTAAGAACAATCACGTTGAACCACAACTCTGCGCGCACATCAGGCTTTGTTGTTCATTGCTTTGCCGTTGTTGGACGTCTACGACGTAAAACGTTTGCTAACGTTCTAATTTCACGTTTTATGAAGGACGTGAACACAAGAAAAAGGTTACTGGTATGTTTAGATACAGTCCTTTGATGTTATACTATTAAAAAATCAACGCCCACGTAGATGCAGCTGAGAAGTGCACGCGTAAGAGTAAAAAGAGTGAAAAAACTTGTGCCCTGAAAGGAAGAACTTGTCAAGGAGAAAAGGAGCGTATTGAAGAAAGCTTATTTGAAAAATAAGCACATCCCCAACTATGACAATTTGTACCATCTAAAACAATTAGCCTGCGAGTAGGCGCACTTTTGCGTATTCGGCGAAATTTCCCCCTAATTTGCCCAAGTGGGCCTGCTTGCAGGCTAAAAACAAGCGAAAGAGGAACTTCAAACTGCATATGGCCAAGGTCAAGCGGAATATCTGGTGGAAGAAATTCGTCGAGATTGAAAACTCTGCCGTTTAGCATTAGGCAAAAAGAGCCTGGGACACCGCCAATGAGATAACGGGAAGGAACTCGTAAGTTCTGGGCGTCTTAAAGGGGACACAGCTGAAGTGAAATGGAAGGTTCCTTTTTCCACACCGTTGGACCAGCCAATGTTCGGTGAACAGAAAAACTCTTCGACATTCTGAAGGCTTGCGGCATTGTAGATCAAACAGTCTCGGCTATGGCGTCGATGTACATGCAATAACACTGACGCAAAAGTTCCTTTACCTGAGGGGAAACTTATTTCTTTACTGTATGGGCCGGAGTGCTGCAGGGCGACACGTGGGCTCCGTTCCTGTTCATCATAACTTTAGTCTATGCAATGAGATCCGCAATTGAAGACTATGAAGAACTTGGATTTACAATGACTGAAATAAGAAGTCGTCGCTTTCCCACAGTATGACTGACACAGATTTAGCTGATGACATTGCATTGATTTCAGACAACTTAGATAAATCCCAATTACTGTTAGAGCGGGATGAACCTGCTGCTACAGAGGTTAGTCTTTATGTAAGCAGCATCAAGACCGAATACATGGCCTGTACTCTACGACGACAGGGCGACCTTGCTACCCTAGACAATTCAAAAATGAAACAGGTGGACGACTTCCCGTACCTAGGCGCTTGATTAGCTCCAAAGAAGAATTGAAAGACCTTGAAATCCGTAAAGCAAAAGCATGGGCCGCGCAACAAGCTAACAGTTGTGTGGAAATCCAACCTCAGCAGAGATCTGAACATACGTTTCTTTAGAGCTTCATTTGAATCTGTTCTATTGTACGGCTCAGAGAGTTTGACATTGACAACTGTATTGAAATAACAGCTTGATGGCTGCTACACAGAGCACCTACGTGCTCCCCTAAACGTAAGCTGGAAAGATTATTATATCTAACAATGAGCTCAACGGGGACCTGCTTCGTAGCCGTGCAGTGATGGCAAAAAATGGACCAAAAAGTGTGGTGTACAAGCAGAGTTGTGTTTGCTCATAAAACCTCTCGCTTTAGACGTTCGCGTTGCCGTTGTTTTTGCCCTTGTGGTTGCTTACGCTTCCTAATATCGAATGTAGGACTCCTTCGTTGTCAGTTGTTGTCCTCTCATCTCACGTTTTTCCTTTTAGGTGCGTTACACTGTCATTGATAAGGTCTCTAAAATTCCGATCTCAACTTTGTCGGACTTCAATCAAGTGGCAACAATGATAGCCGCAGCAGGAGAGGTCAAGCAGCAAGTTAACTCAACTGCACAGGTAAATATCACCTTTAATCAAAACTATAACAAAATTCTTGAATCTGATTGGCTATCAACTGTCCTGATTTCAGCACTAATAGGACAGTAATTGGACAGTACACGCCATATAGCACGCGCGCGCTCAAATAGCCTTTTTTTCACTGCTAGCTAAACAACTCCCGGAATTTCTTGTGTTTTAATTAGAAAAAAGCCTGCAATGTGCCAAATTTTGTTATAGTTATGATTAACTGGTAAGAGAACTTCGTGTCGTCCAATTCGGTCTGTAATCGTACTCGTGATTAAACAAATCGGTCGTTAATCACTCGTATAATTACAGACCGAATTGGACTCCACTCAGTCCTAATACCATTATTTTCTTGGAGTAGAAAATGGGTAGTGGCGGCAAGGTTGAAGTTTTAGTTCAATATGGCACCATGCATATCGAGTGGTCCTTCTGTTTTTAGCGGGCAAAACAAAACAATTACCGCCTGGATTCGTTTGCGGCGGCTTAAAAACTCGACGTTTTTCTTATTTTAACGTGGTATTACACTGTTTTATTAGTATTATTAGTGTATTACACTATGAAGACCACCGTGGTTAACGTTACTGTCGTGATTCACCACTACCAAAAAGGTCTCTAACGCCTGTGGTTATGATGTCAACATGCGCCGTTACCATTTACTACTACAGTATTTGCTCTCGACGCTGCAATGAGGATAGGTGTGCCTCATATAATTTCAGAAACTCATAAGGGATTAAAACGTGTAACTGTCATATTATGTTTACTTTGTCCGATGCTCCTGAATATTCATTTTCGAAAGTACCATATTTGGAACGAGAAGAAAAGATAACTGACCGATCAAACTTCGTAAACGACGTAACGTAATTTTACTTCAGAATTCCCGCACCGGCTTAAAAAAATGGCCGACAACCGGGTGAAAAACTCCCGAAAGCCAGGAAATACTGAGCAGGAAATTGACTTAACACCCGGGCCAAACGCATTATTATGAAACCCATTGACGACCACGCGACTTCTTGAAGTTGTCACTTCAAAAAACGATACCTCGGTGACCCTCTGCGCAGTAAACTTATACTGCAAATAGGCTGCGCTTTTAAAATTCTCATATTAAAAGTCTAGAATAAACAGCAAAACATATTATTTTCAATTTAAATTCATTAGCTGGGTATCGAAAATTGTCCAAAAACTGAACCCGAAAGTAAAAATTAAAATAGACAAAGAAGCCGCTTCTTAAAAATTTTTATTCAATATCCAAAAGTTAATCCTTTAAAGCAATTCGCGTAATCTGGAACGTGGACTTCCTATCGGCTGAGCACATGGCAAAATCCAACACAAAATCCATCTCAAATCGGGGGGCATTTTGTAATCTTTCCTTAACGCCGAAGAAAAAATGTATAAAAAGTCTATGAAACATTTATAAATACATAAGTTCCCTTTCAAAAACATCATTTGCTTGGCCATAGAGTGCAAAATGTACCTGAAAATTCAGCAGAAACTTCGCTGCCTTGGTTGCATTTCAAAACAGACCATGCGCTCCGCCGTGAAGAAAACAAGGTTGAATTCCTCAAAGGACGATTTCTTGATGAAAAGCTTCCCTTCCTCCACAGAAAGAAAACTGAGCATTCTTTTGAACTTTCACTTTTCATTCTTTGGCTGGTAACTGTGTATTTTAACCTTGAAATGCAGAACTCTGGTTACGTCCGGCTGCTCCTTGGTTTAAATCTGAGATCAATGTGAAAAAGCGCAAACGCAGAAAGGTGAAGAGGAGCTGGCGTACCTCTTGTTTGACTGTTGATCGCCATGCATATGTTAATCAGTGCACAACTGTGAATGATTCAATTCACCAGTCGAAGATGGAACATTTTTCTCATCTGGTCGCTGATCATCAGTCAGACCCTAAAAAATTGTTTGCTACAGTTGACAAGTTTTTACATTTGTCGGGCGAGATAAAGATAGCTTCCCTATTGTGACAACTTGCAGGTACTCGTTGAAAAATTTGCTGATTATTCTACAGAGAAGATCTCCAAAATCAGGGCTGGTCTTGATTCTGGGATGAGCCAATTAAATGACTGGGATTTGTCCACTCACAACATCTGTAAAGTTTCTTGCTCAAACCTGAGTAAATATCGACCCGTTTCATCTGTTGTGCTATCGAGCATTATTTTCTCGACGATGTCAAAGTCCTGTGATCTCGACCTGCTTCCTGCCTCAGCTTCAAATGGAACTGTTGACAATTTGATACCAGTTATCACTAAGATTGTTAATTTGTCACTTGACCAAGCTCTTTTCCCACATGTCTTGAAAGAAGCCGTCGTGAAGCCCCTACTTAAGCCTCCAAGCTTAGACCCAGAACAATTTCCGAATTATCGTCCAGTTTCAAATCTTACGTTCATCTCTAAGCTATGTGAAAGTGTGTTAACTGTTCAACTGACCAATTATCTTACTGACATTTCCCTGATGGAACAGTTCCAGTCCGCATATAAACCTAGTCACAGTACTGAATCAGCATTTTAAAGGGTCAAGATGTTTTTTTGCAAGCCGTTGACAATAATCAATACGTAACATTACCGCTCCTCGACCTCTCAGCAGCGTCTGATACGGTTGATCATCGCATTTCTCTTGCTAGCCTCATCGACCGATTTGGCATAGATGGAAAGGCTAATGACAGGTTCAAGTCATATCTTAGTGGGCGAATGCAGTTCGTTGCTATCGGTAGTGCCCGCTCTTTCAGTCTGCCATTGAATTGTGGAGTACCCGAGGGGTCTATTTTGGGTCCGATATTATACCTGCCTTATGTCGACCCATTGGGTGATGAGGCATCACAACGTGCCTTTTTACTTTTATGCTGATGATACTCAGCTTTATGTATCATTTAAGTCGTCTATTTCGGGTGATCTTTCCAGGGCACGCTCTACGTTGGAAGCGCGTGCTCGTGATATTGATAAATGGATGTTATGTAATCAACTTAAACTTAATGGCGATAAGACGGAGCTGCTGATTTTCCATGCTAAGCACCGTCCTGCACCCTTCTTTGATCAAGTTCAAGCAGCCAGTACATCTGTCACCTCTTCCGCTTCTGCAAAGAATATTGGAATTGTTCTCGACTAAACGCTTTCCCTTGACCAACACGTTACGCAAATTTGCAAATCTTATATTTTATTCTGTTAGGAACATTTCGCACATCAGAAAGTTTTTAAGTCTCCAGACAGCGTAGATCGTTGTCCACGCATTTGTTACCTCAAGCTTGAAAATTGTAATTCTTCGCTTTATGGTCTCTCCAAGAACTTATTACAGCGTCTGCAATATATATGTTTTGAATTGTGCAACTAGGCTTGTCACCATGTCAAGAAAATCAGACACGTTACACCACTGCTTTTTCAGTTACAATGGCTGCCTATTGAGTAGAGTATAGAATAAAAGAGCTGTCTTTTACATATAAGGCGATGCAAGGCTTGGCTCTTCAGTACTTAAGTGATCTCCTAGAACCTTACTCTCCATTGCGTAGTTTGCTATCTGCTTCGAAATTGTTGCTTAATTCACTGTCATTTAATCCTAGAACTTAGATCCCTTTCGGTTTGCGCACCAAGTCTTTGGAATTCGCTGCTTTTTTACGTAAAATCAAGTTCTTCTGTTCACATTTTTAAGAAAAGGCTAAAGACCCATCTTTTCAAGAAAGCTTTTAATTGAATATTTATTTATTTCAGTGACTGTGGATTGTTTTCACTTTTTAGATTTTGAGTGGTTTGTAAAGCGCATTTGAATGCCTGTAGAAAAGGCGCTATATAAATTGTTTATTATTATTATTCTTAAAATTGAACCTGTGGAACAAGCGATGGAATTTTGCAATAAATCCTGCATAACTAAACACTGATTGTAATAAATAAAAAAGGGCAAAGACTACTTCCAGGTATAACAGACCTCAATGCCCATTTTCTTTGCATAAACTAATCTTCACTAATATCATTAATTCCTAGGCTCATTGCATGTCATAGCAACTTGAGGGCGCTGTATTTGACAAACTGTTTTATCCCCTTCTGTTCAATGTAACAGGAAATTGCCACTGATAAGCTTGAAAACATGGCTGATTTTCTTTTGGGCAAATCGAAGGAGGACATTTCGTGGACTGACTTAAAAGAAGGAGTAGTCAACTCTATCACTGCAATATCCAATATCATGGATTCGGCATCCTACAACGCGGACTTCAGCAGGAACGACTTAACTCAAGAAGCCGACAGAAATAAGGTTAGCTTTTTGAAAGCCAAGATTGCTCACATTAAATTGAACCGAGGGCAGAGTTAATTTTTTTCACCTTATAGGAGGACACTGGAGAAACTTCTACACTTTTCGTGGTGTTTTTCGTGGACTCAAATTGACGTTTAGTGGATCAACGTCGCAACAGCTAAGATTTATAAATGATTTAAGGACTTTGACTTTACATGGCTTAGATGATACCATTCTGTTTCAGCATCTTTTGGCAAAGGTGGCCTCTACTAAATTAATTAGACTCACGATTTAAGAGTGTCCTTTCATCAAAGGGAACAAAGCCATTTTTTAGAAAACAGGGGCTAAATTTTCGATCGACTCTTTTCCTTGCCAACAGAGTATACAAGTTTCTAAAAGAAATGTGGAGCTTTTGGATAAGGTCGCTGAAGCTGTATCTAACAAGCTACTCCCAGATCAAGCAGATGTAGAAATCATTACCAAGTCCGCCAGATTGTCTTGCAGAAGAGCCAGTGGCCAAAAAGCTTTCTCCGATCCAATTGTGGCGGGGGACGCCAGCGTCCAGTTTCCAGAGAATGAGAATTCATTTGGTGATGGAGAGAAGGTTATACAGGTATAAATAAACCGTCACAATCGATCGTGGTTGCGTAATGTTACAGAAACCTGACTGAGACTGCTGTCATGCAGTTGATCTTAAAGAGGCTAGGTCACGCCGTTTTCTATCTTTTTGAAAGCTAAAACGTGTCTTCTTATCAATTCAATTCTAAAATTATTATGGTTTATTATTATTTAAGACTATATTTAGGCATTGAAACTGTTTCCCATCATCTGTTCAGCTACGGATTGCAAGGATGAACTTGGATTGAAACTTTAAAAAAATAGAGCCGAAAAAAATTGAAACTTTGTGTTAAAACGCAATACCTGCAAAAATCACCAAAAAAAATTATAGTGAGTGTCCCCGATGACAATTCAGTTTTGATATCTTCTCCATAACTCTTATCTACAGGAGCATTTTGTGAATGAGTAAAGACACAGAAATGACGTCACCACAGAATTGACTTCAAACGGCAAAATCCTCTTGACATAGTCCCTTTAACCACAAAGTCAATTTAAGCCAATTTAACAGACTGATTCAAGAACAATCTAATGTGGTTCACCATGGACTCCAATCTCGGAGGAGGGAGAAAGGGGCGAGACTAGATTAAATTAGATAGTCAAAGAGTCAGATAATTTCATGTAACCAGAACTAACTTTTGCATGCCCGTGTGTGAACTTGCTCGTAAGTAGAATATAAAAGTTATCTTTAAGAAAGTAGTTATTTCAGAATAACCGCTTATCGTGGTAACTCTGAAACGTCAAAAAATCCCCGAGTTAACTTGACTGTCAACTAGAATGTCCTTTCTCTCTTGCAGGTATGGGTCTTATTGACTAACCCATTTAGCTATGATGTTTCAAGCCAGGAAGTGACTACACCCATCGTAGATATCAAGGTCATAAACGTAGAAGGCGACCGTGAGGTTTTGAATATTACCAACCTGTCAAAGGACATTGTCATACAGATCCCTTATGATGATCAACAGTCTGTGTCACCACGGAATGTTTTCTTCAAGCAAAGTGATAATTCAAGTGTCCAATATCACACAACTGAAGTCCAAAAAGTCGGCGTAGCAATTGAATTTTTGATAGAACCTCTGGAAGATCAAGTCGAAATGACAGTTTTTATAAAGTTTGGTATGAGACCAACCATCCATGACTGGGATTTAAGAACAAAATTACCGAACTATTCTAGTTGTTCATTTGCCAGTGAGTCGTCTCATGACCTCCACGAAGGCAGCTGCCTCGACAGTCCTTACAGCATCTTCCTACCAAGCACATATTTGACACGTTTGGGTACATATTACATTGGTGTCAAGTTCGATGCAATACCTGGAAATTCATCGGGGGCTCAGAGTCGAAAAAAGAGGGACTGTGGCGGAGGAGGAAGATCCAAACGCTCCTGCATTCAGTACAAGGACCCACCTCCTACTCTGCCTTCAAATGGAAAGTTTGCTACGGTTAACCAGGGCTATGATAAATCAAAACACAGCAATTACAGCATGGAACAGTTAGGGCTTGGCTGCAATTTCTGGAATCCCACATCTAATCAGTTTTCGGGTGCTGGATGCAGGGTAATCACAAACATTAAGTAAACAAACCTTTAGTTAATAAGGACCCAAATTTTTGATCCTCATTGTAACTCAAAAGACATCTTTCAAAAAAGATGTGCTCCAACTTTTTTAGTTGCGAAGCACTTTTACCAACATATTTGGCCCGGTTTTTACCTGGTTCGGGCTAGAGTTTTTGTGTGTATGTTTGAGCAATCAATTATCCTTTGTTTAATTCTAGACCGGCCGGAAGCGAACCTTGTCGAGGACCTTGAGCTGTCGTTGCAAGCATTTGACTTCGTTTGGTGGAGGCTTGCTAGTGAAACCAAACCCTATCGATTTCGGTACAGTGTGGGTTGCGTTTGCCGATATTCATAACAACATTGCTGTACTGGCTACAATCATTGCTATATTCCTGCTGTATCTCGTAGTCATAGTTTGGGCGCGGAGAGCTGATTTACGGGATCGTAATTCGCAGGTAGTTATAACTGAATTTAATCAGAATCACATTACGTCCTTAACCCTTTAATCCCCAATATCCACACACAGATTCTCCAAACTGATCTCCATACATCTCCTTTGAGAATTAGTTGGGAGAATTTGATAAAAGATCATGGAATTTTCTCTATGATGATCATTTTATCAATTCTCATAACTTTATCTCTTGACAGTGTATGGATATTGTTAGGAGAAAATTGTAGTTGGTCACTATTGGGACTTAAAGGGTTAAGCGATAGATTGCCAAGTTTCCTGTTCTGGAAGTCGTATGAAGTACCCTGTAGCTTTCAATGTAAAACTAATATTTTTAATTTGAAAGTGCCTCCTCAGCGTTTCTTGTTCCCCTAGAGATGAGTGGACGATGGACACTTTAAATGTTACACCAGTGGATGACATTGCCTGCTCTTTAGGGGCAAGAACGGAAGCAGATACAAAATATTGTTTCGATTCCTATGATATCGTTAATCATCAAAGTCTTGAACTGCAGGAATGAATGAACCAGCAGTTCTAACTGTTTGGTATATTTTATTGTAATATCATTGTCCTTTTCTTTGAATCATAGGAGGGTGTAATAGTCGTGGGAACGTCATGGACTCCTTTTTCTTACGAAATCAAAATATCTACTGCTAAAGCAACGAATTCAGGCACCACGGCTAACGTAACCATAATTATAACTGGAGAAAACGGATCCAGTGGTATACTTCAATTGAGCAAGCTGACGGAAGTAAAATTCAACAGAGGTTCAGTGATTAACTGTACCCTTCACCTTCCAAACTGGCTAGGGCAACTGCTTTACATCCATGTATGGCATGATAATACGGGCGACAGTCCCTCTTGGAAACTTGATCATGTGGTCATAAGGGATACTAAGATCGACGAGAAATGGAGTTTCATGTGCGGGGACTGGCTGGCGGTTGAAACTGAAGAAGGGAGAACGGACAAAGTGATGTATGTTGCGGGCATAGACGAAATAACTAATTACAAGAATTTGTTTTTGTCGAACAGTGCCGATGGCCTCTGTGATGAGCATCTTTGGTTTTCAGTTGCAGCAAAGCCACCGCAAAGTAGCTTCTCTCGAGTGCAGCGCTTGTCATGCTGTCTGTCTGTTCTCTTTTGCACGATGATCGCAAACGCCATGTTTTACGACGGTGGGCGTGCTGATACGTCTCCAGTGTTTTATCTAGGTCCGCTAAAAATAAGTGTACGCCAGCTTATAATCGGTATCCAAAGCAGCTTGATCATATTTCCTGTGAACTTGGCCATGACTCAGCTATTTCGTAAAACATCCTCTTGGGAGAGTACAGCTGTGCCAGACTCGGCGGCTGAGGAAAAGCAACCGAACCGCACACCGACCAAAGCAAAACCAAATGGCTTTATTCAACGATTTACACGCAGAAATTCGTCGCTAAAATATCGCACAATGGACAGTGACCCCTCAACAGAAAGCCTGTCGACTATCTTATCATCTCAAAACTCGCAACGTAATTCTCCAAAAGAACGTTTAACAACTACTAAGAGTATACTAGACATAAAAAACGAGGTGATAAGCAATCCCAAGTCCAACCCCAAGACATGCCTCTACCGTTTCTTATATTACATGGCATGGCTGCTGTGTTTCGTTTCAGTATTTGTTTCAGCGTTTTTCACCTTGCTGTACTCCCTGCAATGGGGGAAAGAAAAATCTGAGCAATGGCTTCTTTCGTTCTTTGTCTCTTTCTTTCAAGATGCCGTCATCTCTCAACCAGCCAAAGTTGCCATGTTATCAGCGATGGTTGCACTCTTCGTTAAGTGGTCCATGAAACAAAAAGAAAAGCGCAGAAGACCCTTTCCCAATAAAACAAAAGATCTACACGAGAAGGAAACAAGCTTTTCTACCAGCCCGGTAAGAAAGTTCAACAGGCCATTGGACAATATTGCATTTTGTGACGTAGCCTTTGAGTGGAAAAAAAGGCTGCAGTTGACTTTGTTATGATACAATCCTTGGTGTTTATTTACGTAAATTTAACGACTTAGCAATAGAGCGAAGCAGAATAATTGTCATATTGATTTTGCCTCCCTCATTGACAACAAGAAAGACGATTTTAGTGCAAAGGATTAATGCCGGAGGGTTTTTAGGCCACATAAGGTCTCTGGCAAGAGTTTACAGGAAAGGGCCCGCTTGACCTGTAGAAAGTTCACACCCTAGTAGATAATAAAAATAATCTTTTTTCAATCGTATCAAACATTACTCCGACAGGTCGACGAAAACAATACATGTAGCGGCGAATCTCAACCACTGCAGGAAAAAGATCTAAAAAAAGCAAAGCTGAAGAGAATGAAGGAGTTAAAGTCTTCACAAGTTATGATGGATGTGTTCTTATATACTTTGTTCCTTTTCCTTTTACTGATGGTAGCGTACGGCCATCGAGATCCCATCGCGTACGAGATGACGAATCATTTGGAGAATCAATTCTCATTATCAGTAAGTTGTCTGCTTTCTCATTCACATATCTACAGTACTATTTTATATGAATCAAACAAAGAGTAATGACTGTTTTTTTTTTATAAAACCTTCTGATTTCGTTGACAAAGCTCTTAATTTGTTTGATCACTAAAATCAAAGTCTCATGCAAAAAGTGCTCTTATTTGATACCATTTGTGTTTGACGTTTTTAAAGTAAAATCTGTATTCAGTCTCTCAGGGGGCTTCCCCGGGCCCCTCCCCTGGATCCGCCACTGGGAACCAATGACAATTATAGCTTGAGTCGCAGTGGTAATCTAACCTCGGTTAGTAACGCCGAGATCCTTGTTCTGGGCCCCTAACGGACTCATCGAATTACCGGAAATGCGTTTCGAATTTCCCTTCAACCTGATTGGCAAATCGACAATGGCTTTTTTTAACAGGCCAATCATCGCGCGTACTCAAATCCCGGTACACAGGTGGGGGACCAGAACAAAGATTTCGGCGCTGTTCGCTGACGAACTTAACAAGAAGTTTAATTCCGTCTGTGGCGCAGGCTAAGACAATTAATGAACAATTAATGAAGTTTCGACACCTACTCCATGACCGAGTCCCATGAGTTCAGTGCACTGTACCAGGATCCCATAACCAAGGCTGTATCCATTTCAGTGGGGTATATCTCATGTAAAACTCTTCACTTGGATGTGTGCATAAAGGCTTGGGGAATGAAGTAAGCAGCATCCCAATTAACTTCTAATCTATAGACATAAATATAGCGCTAATACTTACCCTCCCGAAGGCCAGATATTGATGTTCAGGCTCCTAGCTTGTATTTGTTTATTTTAGGCTTCAAAATATATAGACGTGTGGGGCTGGGCTCTAACGTCTCTTCTTCCGATTATTTTTGTACGGCCATGGTATAATGGCCAGGCTCCATCCGCATCCGAGGATGGACTGATGAGTGATAGGTGCTCGGCTCTTGTTGGCATGACACGGATCAGACAGCAAAGAATTAAGGAAGGTAAGGACCAAAAAGAATTTAAATCTAAGTTTACTTAATGAAAGAGCCAGTGCGCTTTTCTAATACTTATCGGTCTTCAGACTTTGTTTTTTCTTTTCTTTTCTCGACGATTTGGAAGTCCCACCCACTTGTGCTAAACCTTAATAAACACCCTGAGGTTTTTAAATATCCTACGCGTAGTTGACGATATAAAGAGAAAAAAGAGGGTCTGTGAAAGTAAAACATCGATTTATTATTGTTTGGAAAGCTGAAATTGTTTAAAGTGTGCTCGAGGATCAGTTACGCGAATGAGATAGCTTTTAACCGTATTGTTAATCGTATTGGCGAAGCTTACTCGAACAAAACAGAATCACACTGACTTAATATATGTCTTTTTTTTAGATTCTTGCGGTTATGTCATTCCAACAGTCAAGAAGTTTCTCTTAAATGATTGCTATGGGTTATATTCAATGGAAGACGAAGACATGGCTATTTATCAACCCGACTGGATCCCTGTTCCTCCAAACACACCAGTAGAAAACATAACGCATGAGCTATGTCCAAGGCCCTGGCGTTATCACTCGGCCAGTGATTTGAAAGGGGTCCCAATGTGGGGCAAAACAACCATGTACTCTGGGGGAGGGTATGTTGCAGAGCTTGGCTACTACATTTCAAAGGCGCAAGAGGTAATTCTAGAACTCGCGCAACACAAATGGCTTGATCGTCGATCTCGGGGAATCTTCGTCGAATTGACAGTCTATAACGCGCAAGTAAACCTTTTCAGCGTCATCACCCTTCTAGCTGAGGGAATGCCGACAGGAAGTGTAGTTACCTTCCGTAGGATTGACACCATACATGTCTACAGGTACCTGGGAGAACTCGGTAATGTGACATTGGCCGCCGAGCTTATCATCTGTCTTGTGATTATATTTTTTCTTTACAAAGTTATCAAGCGGTTATACCATCAAAGACTGTCATATTTCACAAAATTCTGGAATCTCGTTGATCTTTTTCAAGTCTTGTTCGCGTTAGTGTCCGTGGCTCTGTATTTTGTTAAGATGGTAAGCATCAACGAAACTATGAAAGATCTCAGCGAGAATCCATTTGTTTTCGTCAGTTTCTCCATGCTGCTAACGTGGAGCGAGATTGATACCTACATGATAGCATTTGTTGTCTTTCTCACAACAATCAAGTTTCTATACCTTTTGAGGTACAACAACCACATCAAATTACTCAGTCGAACGTTTTCTAACATGCGCAAGGAAATCATTCTGTTCACAGTGGAATTTATGTTGTGGTTTCTTCCTTTCGTGCTTATGGCTCACATATGGTTCAGTGCTCATTTAGAGGATTTTATTTCTCTGCCGTCTTCATTTCAAGCAATGCTTAACGCCATTTTAGGAGCATCCTACTTTCACGACCTAGAGCAGGTGAATCGGGTCCTTGGCCCTGCCCTCTTTCTCACTTACAGTGTTCTAATGGAACTCATCCTTCTAAACATGTTTGTGTCCATAATAAACGCTGCTTTTGAGGACAGAGAATCCACGATGATAGATTCTGAGACGGACCCTGAACTAGTAGAGTTCTTAATGAAGAAGTTCAAAGATTTATTCGGGTTTAACCTGCTGGCTAATACTATCGGTCCGCAAGAGAAATGGACGGTGGACGATTCCAGCGACGAAGACAACTTGTTTAGAGCAGAATACAAGAAAAATGGATTGGATAACACTTTCAAAGAGCTTAACAAGAAATTGACATCGTTACGGGACAGATTCAGGACTTTCTCACTTACGGAGGCAGAAGAAGATATGCTTTTAGAAATAATAATAAAGAGGGAACGTGACAGTTTACGATGTGAAGACTCGGGTACGTCGGAGTCGTCGACTTCCAGTCCAAAGTAATCGGGTGTGGGGCGGGTTTAAAAAACATATTAGAGTTATAAAAGTTTAAGTCAATTATAAGTATTTTAATACTTTAAAACAACGTGTTTAAAAACACTTTGCGGAGGTCAACGTGAATATCATAGAAATTTGCACTTCCTCCTTTCTTTTCTTAGGTTATGGATTGTACTCAGTCTTAAGACCGTACATTTGTCAGAATTAAATTTTGTTCTTCGACAAAGTTGTTTACTGCTTTAAGACAATTTAGTGTGATGATTGGCCTACGGTGGACTCTCTCTAACAGGGCCATGTACTTCCCAGGAAGGTGCCCGCCCCATAGAACGGAGTCAAAGAGCATAGATAGATCAAGTAAAATTTGCGCTTGGGAAACGTTGTTTGACTCTCTCTAAAAGTATTTAGCACATTTGTTTCCAGTACATCTTCAGGCTAATTTGCCCTGTAGGCCTGGGTACTACCGAGACAAATATACCACGAAAGATACGCTTGACAGTTGATTTTGACGTCGGACTTAAACGACAGGTCAGGTGACTTTGTTTGGGAAACCCAAAAAGTTAACTCCCGTGGTCACATTCCTTCCTCATTGCTGACTTCTTTGTTCACGCATGCAGCGTTATAGAGGACTACAATATTCCACTGAAATACTTTTCATCGATTGTTTTTCCGCGAAAAAAAAAGTTCGTCCTTTTCGGTTGAAAGAGACTGGCGCCATTATTCAACGCAGCCTTTGAAATGCTGACTTCTTTGTTCGCGCATGCAGAGTTATTGAGGACTACAATATTCCACTGAAATACTTTTCATCGATTGTTTTTCCGCGAAAAAAAAATTTCCTCCTTTTCGGTTGAAAGAGAACGCCATTATTCAACGCAGCCTTTGAAATGCTCGGGATTGTGACCACAAGAGTTCACTATCTTGGTTTGGCAGGCAAAGCCACGTGACCAAAGTCGTCAACGTTTGGAGGCAAAATCATCTTTCACACATATTTTTGAATTCGAGGTCTACCTGTACTTGTTTTGGTAGTGTTCCCATTACGCCGCGCACTTAGCGTGTCAAGTAGCCTCAAGCCCTGTGCAAACGAACGCCTCAATGTTGGCCAGCAACTCCATGTTGCGTGTTACTTATATTGCGTCCGTTTGCGCACCCTGTTGCATGTTGTTGGGAGTTGTTGCGAAAAGTTTGAAACCAGTCAAACTTTTGAGCCAACACTCCTAACATTTCTTTTCAGTTCCTTGATCACCGAAACGTAGCGCAACAATGTTGGATCCGTTTGCACAGCTCGTCCAACTTTGTTCGGGCCATGCACGCGCATTGCACTTGGTTCCTCTAAAGTATTAAGGGTTGTATCCTTCCCACGAGAGCACCAAAAGTTCGTTATTAACAGCAAATGCGTAATATCCGATACCCTACGTATTCCGAATAGGCAAATGTGATTTGGTTACTATGTAAAGGATGGCTGATGACAATGATCCTCTGACCTAATGCGCCGTGCCATGAAAAACGCTACAAAATTCATCACGGAAAGCAGGCTTTTAATTTCTACGCTACTTAAGCATCTGATAAAGTTATAACGAGGGAAAGTATGGCTTAAGCTTTTATGACAACATGATGAAAACTTCTTATATGCCGCTACTACTTTGAAGAAAAAAGCTTATTACGTGATGACATTCAAAACCATGTTGGTAGAGGCCAATGCGCATGACACTAGTTGGGGTACTTGATTCGTGTCTTTTGATCGTGGCATTAGGCAATCGATTGGTTTGCTCACTTGCATGCAAACTGTCAAAAGACTCACTCTTCGGTGGGAAATATCTGTGTAAGGTAGATAACAGCCTAATTGAATAACTGAGGAGTTCGTGTCCAAAATATTTCAACTCTTATTTACTTGCACTTATCGATGTTTCTATATAGTAACTGACGCACCCATTGTCTCTTGATACTAAGCTGGCCGTAACCCTTATTGTTTAATCTTGAACCTTGAGTCATGTGATTGTGTACACTGTGTACACTGCAGTACAAATGAATTGTTCTGACTGTTGATATTGTTATTGTTATCGTGCAACGAATAGTTTCTGTCGGCGACCACCGATGATGAGTCACGTGTACCACATATCAATGTTTCTATGTGGTTGCCGCAACCTTTAGTTTTTGATACTAATCTGGCCCTAACCCTTATTGTTTAATCTTGCACCCCGAGTCATGTCATGCTTAAACTTAACTATGTGGTGGTCATCCAGCTAGTTAACAAACTATAAAAGTTTTTAGGTGATCTGCTGTCCCATTGGAATTTAACTGATGAAATTTTTGATGAAATTGTGCGATGTTCGGTACAAATAAATTGTTGTTGTTGTTGTTGAATGAAGAGTTTTCACGTGACCACTCGTTACATAAGCTGCGGTGGTAGGTGACTAATTATAATGTTCGGTTCCCAGCCCTTCTCAAGTATCCGTCAGGTTCAAAGTGTACATGTATAGAGTATCCTGAGCAGATTATGTATGAAACTTTCTGCTACGTAAACAAATGGTCATCTTACTCTCCCAAAAGATTTTGTTGACGATGGTTTTCATAAAAAGCTCTGGAAGTTGTTGGCACGGCCTGAAGGTCTAACAGTGGCCAGATTACTGGTCGTTACGTTCATGTACGTAAAGTTTTACGGGTACCAATATCGAGGTGTTTTACCGGGCGCAGTTTAAGGGATCTAAAGAAGTGTTAATTTAGCCTGAATAAGATGAATTAAGTGCACCTCAGTTGTCACTTGGTCAGACCTGGCCTAAAAATTTATTCTGTCGTGTTGGAGAGAAATTTTCATAAAACGTTTTGCTTTAATAAGTCATTTTCTAGGGGAACATATCGTTTAATGAGACCTTGTACTATTTTCTTTTTATCCAGAAAACAAGGAAGATAACTCGGACACAAATAATTTTCAACGCTTTATTGACGAAAAATACAATATCTTTAACATGCTGTTAAATATTTTCTAATTGATTCAATTTTCTCTTGGCGATATTTCGTTGTGTAAGGCTCGGCTCGGCCCTGCTTTAGGTTCTTTAAATAACATTATTATAAATATGTCTGTATTCACTTTATTGTCTTTTTGCCAGCAAGGCGATAGGCTATAGTCACTGAAGTAATCCGTGCCAGTTCGCTTGAAATTGAAACCCAAGACAGTTTGGCTATTGTTCTCTTTTAATGCACTGAGTTTTGTTTGTTAAGGTAGTTTTGTCAACATATCAGTGACCTGCCTCCTGTTACATAGTTCTCATCTCTTTTAATCAAACAAAGTTCACGGTATACCTTTGCTCATTTAAGCCGACAAGACGCAAAATTATCATCCAGCAAATCTCGAAGACGAGATGAAGAAGGTTACGTGCTGACTCCTGTGGACATGTTTCTGTGCGCATGTCTCTGCTTTGATGTTTCGGTAGTTCCACTGAAACGTTTTATATTTGTCCTACGGTGACACGGTAGCATAGTTCTTTTCAAGCCACTGCCTCACGCCCATCAGGTCATAGCCCATAGGACCAGGCCCTCCTTCATAAGCAACTCTTCCGTCCTCAATTACATGGAAGCGGATGGGAAGGGCACCGTAGGCAATGTTGGCTGCGTCAAGCATTGTGTCCACCACCACTGGACATCCGGGAAGTTTTCGCGCCAATACTCGGGCGGCGAGGCATCTTTCGTTCTGTGTTCTGTGTGTTCGGATTTCGTAATTGTCCTGGAACAAAATAAATTTGTTAGCACTTGCTACCCGATCAATATTGGCGTATAAAAAAAAATATTTTCTACTCTTATGTGCTATTCAGTATTACCTCGTATCTCAGTAACATTGAAATTATATGTTCGACTTAAAGATAAAATTAACATGCGCAAAAGTGTTTCGCTTGCCGCAGGACAAAATGCGTTTGAGACTCCTCCATGTGCTGGAATGTCGAGAATGTGTTTGTGGCAACGTTGTGTTTTTCATTCTCTTTTTTTGCTATAGACCACTAACAAGTGTTTTTATCATGGATTTGTCATTTGACATTTAATTCATGTGTTCGCTTTTCGTCATTTTGAATTTTTAGAGTTTTCGCGTTTTTTGGAAGAACTAATTAAAGTTACCTTTAGAGCCCATCCGTCAGAGGGATGCGCCTCCTCAATATAAACAACACAAAAGTCAGCAACTTGGCTGAAGTCGTTGACCATCTTCTGAAATGCATCTAACTGGCTCATGAATATTGGGCAGGTGCAGCTTCCAAAGTTCAGAACGAGGGGACGTCCAGGTTTTGCCATCTTCAACAGGGAAAAACAGTGTTTTGCAGACAAGGAAAGGACAGGTGTGTCAGGAGCTTTACAGCCTTCCTTGATCTTCTTGTACAGGTCCAACTCCACGCTGTGCCATACGTTTTGGAACATCTGATCGCTGAAGAGGGATTCCCAGTAAGAGGCCACAGGCAACTTTGTCCTGGTGACGGCATCGAAAGCCCGGACAATGACATCTCGAAAAAGTGGCCTTGGTTTGAGTAACGCTCCAAATGAAAATACGAAAAACAGCAAGCTGTAAGCTGCGAACGTTTGGAAAACCTGAAGTAATTGCAGGAACATGTTGACGCTACGATGTCAAAATTGAACTGAGTACCTTAACGACCTTCAGTTGGTTTATCTCACACAAAAACAGCATCTCTGGGACGTGATTAGTAGGTTGACACGTCCCACTGAATGCGTCAGAACAATGCATTGCTCAATTTTCTTAGGATGCACTTGACCAGTCTCCGTGGTTCAGTGACTATTGCATGTAATCAATATCCCGGTACAGTAATCTCAACATTTGAATACCGCAGGAAATAGCGGTGAATGCTGAAACACAGCTCACATTTTCGGCACGTTTGCACAGCTGTAGCACAAGCTTTCATTGCAATCCCTGAAAAAATGTCCATGATTTGATGCAAAATCTAGGAAAACATCCCGTGTGAGTTGCAGACAACTTGTTATGAGCTCCTTTGTCACGCATATAATATAGTCATATCAAAGGCATGCAAAGGACGGGAAATAGATTCTTCTGGACTAATAACTTATTTTCCAGTTATATGTTCCAATATATAGAAAAAGTCTAAAGGGGCGAATGCAAAATGCTTTTCAATGAATTTTTGGTTCGTCTTTCTAGGTCAACATTTTTCGTGTTTAAAAAGATGTCGTGGCCGTATCCAAATATCGGAAGACAAGGTCCACAATACTTGAAAGGGATTACTCAGTGTGTTGCGACTGAATGGTGTTAGGAAATTATTCCTTGGGGGACAGTTTTGGATGTTTGTAAAAATACAACGTAAAGTATGAGCCAAGAGGGAAAAAAGGCCAAATAACGATTCAATTTTGAGAACGGTGGTGCCATATTTATGATGAATTACCGCCTTTTTTTCTTTCCTTTTTGCTTTTTGTATGATTCGGAGTTTGCTCGTTTCCATGGTGGACATGTTATGTTTTCATAGTGTCTGTCTGGCCTCTAATCAAAAGGGTTTTAAGACAATTAACTGTGGGTTCTACATGTATCTCACGTAAAAGAACTGAGAAAGTGCCAAATAAAATTCTGCTATTTTTGAATAATTTTATCAAACTTCAATCCACTTTCTAACAACTTTCATTATCGATTCTGATCAACCACCAACGAAAAATTTAAATACATTTGTCCATTCCTAAAATGGCAAATCCAAATTTGCTTATCATGAGAAATAACACTGACATCATTAAACAAAATTGCGTTGGGCTTTTTAAGTTTTTCGCTTGCGGAAGAATGACGAAATTCCTGTGCAGTAAAGGATAATTAAAGCACTGGTACGAAAAACGCCAATTGAACGATGATGTAAATTCTATTTTCAGAGTTTGAATTACGTAATTGAGTCATGGGATCGGGCCACTCACGGCAAGAGGTAAATTGAACGATTCAGCGGTGTAGCGCGTTGGTGAAGGGCAAAATACTGAAGTTATTACCTAGAGATACTCTAAATTGCAACCTAAAAGTCTTTGTTTCCACATGATGTTGAGGACTCTTCCGATTGAACGAGTGATCTAGAAACCTCAGATTTCTTGCTTTCGTGTTATAGTTTTAATGTTAGCTTGGATTTCGTGTTACTTTGGGCTCCATTGACGTCAAACGAGGGTAGTTCGTGTGTTCGACAATCGCGCTTTTTGTGCATCTTGAACCAAAAGCCAGGAAAGACACGCTACCAGACAACCCCCAACGAAAGTATTACACGATACAGAGGTTCATTAGTTCAAACCCTCAAGAATAATGGTTTAATGATTTTGCTCACCCGGTGTCAGACTAGTACATACGTTAATACGGATACTGAGGGGACCATAGAAAGTTTCTGTATTGATGGGTTGTCCCTATAAAGCGGGTTGAATGTAAAGCGGGGTTTGACTGAAGAATGTATTTTTTTAAAATAAAATAACTAAGATATAGTACGGGCGTTCTGGTTGGTTTAAAACCTATGGTTTATTGTGTCAGTAAAGTCATAGGAAACTTAAAGTTTTTTATAAAAGCAATAGACCACACCTTCTATGGGTTTACCGGCGTAATGACTCACTTGGGATGTTGGGAGAACACTCGCTGGCTTGTAAATCACTCGCCTTCAGCTCGTGATTTACAAGCTTTTCTCGTGTTCTTCCAACATCCAGCGTGGGTTATCACGCCGGTAAACCCATAGAAAGTGTGGTCTATTACTTAAATAACTTACATATAACCTCTAATAACCAGTCTCTATCCACTTCCTTGTCCTGCCATTTCAATTAGTTAATAGTACGTCAACGAAGAAATCGCATTGCTTTAAACAAGTTTCCTTAGAAAGTTCGTTGACGACAGGAATAAATAATCATTGAATGGAAGACGTACTTAAAATGTTATCTCTAGCATCTTCGATTCGTACAAAGCCTATATCACCTTAAAGTAGCTGTAATGATGCAAATCATTTTAAATTGTCCTTTCGTATTGAGTCCCGAACGATTAAAAAGCAAAAAAAAAAACAACAACAACAAAAGATATCGAGTACATATTAGAAGTTTCGCTTTGAAAAATTTGTCTTGTGATTAGCAAAGAAAATTAAGCATAATTTTGAAAACACGGAAAATATAATCTCTTGTGAGTCGGTCTTTTTAGTACAGTGAATATAATTTATAAGGGTATATCCTGCACGACTGATTGATTTCTTACAGGAATTTTAAAACGTGAATTTACTCTTTTGCAATTGGCAATAAATGGTTTTAAAGCAAAACGGCGTGCATTTTGTCCATTGCCCTCAACAGGGTAATAAACTTGAGGGTGTCGTCCTAAACCTAAACAGGGTATGTATTTTAGGAATTTTGTGTCCTAAACAGGGTTAGGGTTTCAAATCCACCAGCGGCTCAACTACACCCAAGTATTGGTCGACTTCCCCCTACCAACCCCCCCCTCGGAGGGGCTCTACTGAAATTTAGTTGCATCCTTCCTCACGAACAAGCAATTGCAAAAAAATTCAAATCTGGTCCTAGTTGTTTGAAGGCTTTAACTTAAACCCTTGTAAGTACCAATATCAATATTCTCCTTACAGTATCACAATTACATCACCAAAAGAAAAGGTTAGGAGAGTTAAAACATGATCGACAGGAGGGAAAATTTGTTGATCTTTTATAAACTTCTCTCAACTTCAAACTTAAGGAAAGGTATGGAGGTAAGTTTGGAGAGTTTGTGTGTGGATATTGGGGCTTAAACGGCGTCAAGTACGAGTTGGCATGGGAACTATCCCTGCATTTGCGCTAACCGTCGTTCGAACTTCTCAGCCTTGGCGCGCAAAACTCTCAAAACTCAAGGAAACACTACGGTCGAGAAAAACAATTTGAAATACATAAAATTCATAAGAATCAATTTAAGTTTTAATTCATTGGTAATGGAAAAATTGAGAAGAATATGAAGGTCGAGAAGTATGTGCCTACTTTGCACAAATCTCCCAAGGTTCAATAGAAAAAATAGATGCCTGAAAAAGTACTTTCCTGGCCCGAAAACTCTTTGGGAGTTTTGAGAAATACACGCAGGCCTGTTATGTACGGTCACGTATTAAACA
This sequence comes from Porites rus, assembly GCA_964035705.1. Taxonomy (NCBI): domain Eukaryota; kingdom Metazoa; phylum Cnidaria; class Anthozoa; order Scleractinia; family Poritidae; genus Porites; species Porites rus. The sequence continues at coordinate 20,175,377 of OZ037993.1, forward strand.
GAGCTCTAAGTTGTTTTCTGGTTGTACAAAATATTAAATATTATTCCTTACTTTTCTTCGGCGGATGCCCTTACAATGAAAAATGAGAAAGGATGGGTGGATTGGTATACATTATCAAAATCGCTCACGAACAACCAATTCTTTAAAATAATTCTTTAAATGCTTACACGTATGCAATGCAACTCGAATCATGTCCATTGAGATGAGAGTTTAACTTAGCTTAAGCAAAAAACAATCAGTGCTTTTGGTTTAGAGCTCAGCTCAACCGTAACGTGAGTTACATTGAAGTGTATATACACCTATGGTGTCTTTGGTGGACGAAGGTCTACTATAAAAGCTTTCCATTTTGGATAGATTTGTATGAGCTGGTCTTGGATCACATGCACGTTTAGTTGACCGTTGCCAACTTTATGCACGTGTAGAAATAAAGGGTTAACTTGAGAAGCAAAATGACCTGTTTTAAAATTGTGAAGAGCTTAATTAGTAAAGGTCATTCACAGAACGAAAGTAGCTAATAACTCGGCTTCGACACTTACATGTAATGTTCGTCCTTAAATAACGCGAGCCTTGCTAAACCGACAAAGAGGGACAAAGCAAAAAGCCACGACATTTTAAGAGAATCAGTCGGTTAACAAAACAACATATTTCCTTTAGAATGGAAGTAAAGAAATGTGTAAGCTAGTCAGTTTAGCGAATAATCGTTGCTAGACTCAATTTAGTTGCGTCGGCAAAGTGAAAGCCTGCTAGACTAAAACATTGACTGCACTGGGCTTTCAACCGGATTTGTCTTGCGCTAGTAACCCAGGTGTAAAACCTAACGCTTTTTTCAAGACAACATACTTTAATCCATCGCATTAAGTCTCTACACGCCAGAGGTCGGGATACAGAGTTGTAGACATAGCTTTAATAGTTTCTCTTTGTCATCTCTCATTCTCAATCGTTGCATTAAGACGACCCCAAATTAAGCGGGCGCAGTCTTTTGACCATGAAAGATGTATATACCCGGACTCATTAAGAAATTTGCAGATTTACAGCTTTTGTGCCGCGGTTGCTCTTCACTATCTATTTACTGAAGATAACCCTGATTCTTGAATCTGGGAATTCTGTTAACTTTGCTTGTGGAATCCGGAATGCTGGGTTTTCTGGGTTTTGGAATCCGGAATTCAGCTTAAGGAATTCTAAATCCTACTGACGACTGGAATCCCGAGTCCAGTACCTTGAATCCGGAATCCACAACGTGGAATCCAGAATCCAGTATCCAAGAACCGGTTTCTTGGACAAAAATGGAAGAGAAAAGAAAAGAAAAGAAAAGAAAAGAAAAGAAAAAAAGAGTGAAAAAATTGGCAGCTGATGTTACTTCTAACTTTTAATCATCATTGCCGTAAACATGAGAAGTAACAGCGATTCTGTCATGAGTTTGACAAAAAAGTTTGATTTGTGATCTGAAAATTCTCTCAAACTGACAGGTGAAAATGATTACTTCCTCAAAAATAAATGAAAACAAAGGCAAAAGAGCTTTTTCCAGGCCGCTTAAAGTTATAAATTGGTAAATGGTAAGCAACATTCCGTTTGGTTCTTACCAAACGGAATGAACGGACTACCTCAAATTCTCGGTTGGAATTTCCGAAAAGTGACCTTTTAACCTTTTACTTTCCATCCGGAATTTCCGAAACTTTCTTTTAAATGGTAAGCACCCCTGGAGACTGTTGAAAGTAGAGAGACGAAAATCCGAGTCTGAACGCTGACGTCATTTTTTTTAAAAAATAGACAAATATGCATGAGCGTGCATATATAGAAGTTTTTATAGGACGGCAAGCACACTCACCTTATAATAACCTTTTATTCTAAAACAAAGCTTAGATGGTTTTTATTATTTCAGTGAGGACATTGTGTTCTTAATGGTATACTAGGTCATGGAAAAAAACTTTAGAACCTGAAAGGGTAAAAACACAAAAATGGCAATATTTTCCTCACGCTCTTAACTTTATGGTGTATACGTGTAGGTGTGTTCGGTCGGAAGTCAATGACGTTGACCTAGCCTCATTTATCATGGTTAAAATTATCACGTACAGCTTTGTTCTCCTCAAACTTACATCAGGCAACAACTTCCTTACCAAAAAAAAAAAAAAGAAGAAGAAAAAAATACAGGTGATTTATTTCTCCTTGTCCATTCTGTTTTGATCAAGTGATATGATACACAACCGCAAATCTCGTTTAAAAAGCCTCCGACTGGCGGTTCAGACGTAAAACCTTGAAACTTTGGAAGCCTACTAAGAAGGGGCAGTGGGGTTGACTTTGCGGTTTTTCGTGTTAGACAATTTTCATACGGTATGATTAAAAAGCGATATATTGCGAAATTTTCAAACGTGCGGGACGCAGATTTTTTGTCTGCGCTTAGGTCGATTTTATAATAGACTTGGTATGGATATTCCGTGTTCGGCATCCTAAAAACTGACCTTAAGATGCTTCGGGATAGTATTTCAGTTGTTTTGTCTTTTTGAAGGTTGTCACAAAAGACAAGCAATTACAAGACTCAAAGGAAAAAAAGAAAACAGATTGAAGAAAAGGAATGTGATAAAGGAATGACATAGCAGATATTTGACGGAAAAATTTAGTCAAGTGACTTCTTCTACAGCCCACTTATACATCTGTGATCGGTCTAGTGATGAAACTGCGAGAGGAATCTGTCTTAATCTTCCATTTATTAGATTAAATAGTATACACTCTGGTGGAAGAAAAATGCGCTAATCACTGTGGGCAACATTTTAGAATTGGGCCTAAATGATTAAGAAATTTATGGAGGACTAGAAGTCTTGCAATATTAATATTTCCCACTTGTCTCAGTCTCAATGTTTGAAAGAAAGATGCACGTGGATTAGTTAACAAATTCGTCGAAAATGTGATGTATGGATTCGTATCACTTTCCTGGTTAGATGTTTTCATCCACAAGCCAATTACTATAAAATCTCAAGAAGTATTTCACTGTTATTATTGGCTTATTTCCTTTAAAGAGCTTTACTTGCTGAGAAGTCATGATTTAGTCATCAGATCACTCTTGATCTTTATCTGAAGTGTCCTCAAATGAGAGTCTTTGATTAAAGAAATCAGCAAAAAACTTCCACTAATTAAAATTCTCGTGAAAGTTTCTTTGAACGGTCTTCCTCTTTCTTGCTTGTATCTCCAGCCAATCTACCCTGTAGCATACTGACGAAGCTATGCTTTGTATGCGAGCAGGGGAGATGTCTTTGGCTTTAATACTGAATGATCCCTTATTACGGTAATGAACCGACTGCGTCTCAAGGACTTTGCGATAACATCGTATTCACTCGGTAATCCTGTAGCCATAACATCACCTCGCGCATTTTGTATTTCATGGGCCCAGCGCCACCGGCGTAAGCGACAGTTTTATTTTGCACAACGTAAAGGCGAATAGGAACAGCGCCATAAGCAATGTTTGCGCAATTCAACATGGTATCCACCGCAACGTAAAATCCAGAAAGGTCCACCGACTTTGCCATCTTCTTAGCTGCCCTGCATCTTTCCTCCTGTGTACGGTGCATCGGGATTTCGTTGGTTCCCTTAAAGGAAATTGCAAGTAAAATGAGCTTTTCTTTTAAGACTGTGGTTAATTGATTTGACTAAGGTTTATTCAATGGAAAAAGAACAACCACTCAATGACCTTGGGCTCCAGGCTAGATGTTGCCGGTATGTCGTGGGCCGGTGGGCAATACGCTTCGCAGGGAAAAAACGTAGGCAGTTAACCGTATAGTTTTGCGCTAAAACTATCAAAAAAGGAAAATCATAATGTTCACCTAATCTATTTTCGTCCCCTTTTAAAGGCGGGGAGGAAACAGTTAAGTGCCAACATTGTTGCAGAAAGAAAGAACAAGACGATTTACGTCATCTTTCTAAGACGTTCTCGCTGGCTAGTGCATATAGTGTACATTATAAACCACAAGGGTCAAAGTAACTTTGGAAAAGAAATAAACTTCGTTTTTTTATGTCTGAACTAGAAAATTCTGCAAAGTCGGCCTGAGAGACTAAAGGCTAATTTTTAAAAATGCTTCAAATAAAAAGTACGGCCGGCATGAGGAAATTTGGCATGTGATTTTCTTCTTGACAGTAGGAGGTTGAGATTTTGTTTTGGAAAAGTGGCATTTTTCCAAGTTACATAGATGCCACTCGTCAGTAAAATTAGCAGCAAGGTCCAACAACATAAACCGGAGGTCAACAGATTATTCAAATTACTTTTAACGCGAAATAATAAAAACCGGAAAGCCTCCCAAAGGCAAAAAGAGACAAGTTACCTTGAATGCCCATCCATCTACAGGATGTGCTTCTTCGATGTACACCACAGCAAAATCGGCGATATCAGAGAACTGGTCTTTTAATTGACGGTATCTCTTCAGCATTTCCATAAATACGGGACACGTGGAGCTCCCAAAGTTCAGGACCAACGGCCGACTTCCCTTGGCAAAGTCCAAAAGTCTGTGGTAGCGGTTTCCATGTATGGACACCACCGGTGAATTGTAGGCCTTGCCGTTTGGTTTTACCCTTTTGTTGATGTCAGCCAGTAGGCAGTGGTACACGTTCTGAAACATTTTCCAGGTAAACAGTGAATCCCAGTAAACGTCGGTCGGCAAGGAAGTATCGGGAGTCATTTTGCACATCGCTATGCTGATTACTGATTTAAAAAATGGGAGAACTTTGAGAAGCCAGCCCAGCGTGAAAATCGCAGCCAAAAATGAGTAGATGAAGAGACGCTGTAGAATCTGAAACTCGTGGAGCATTTTTGCTGTAGCAGGTTTAATACAGAGGGACCGCTGAGTTCCAAAATGGATAAATATGTTGTTTTGCTGCCCTTTTATACTGATCCGCCCACACAGTGATGGACTAGTAGAAATCCGCTTTCGTTGAGTGACTTAAAACAATACCTAAAGCACAGTCTACTGAGTTACCGGTATGCAATTACCGCAATTAAAAATATCTCGTCATGGTATGCCATAAAGGTGGCTTGAGATGGACGTGGGACGAAAAAGACTGGTGGCCAAAGATTTGAGCGAGTTCATCAAGGAATAAATTGCCAAATGGCGAAGTCCGTTTGACCTGAGTTATTTCGAATTTTCTCTCCCACCATCGCCATTCCTGATTTTTTTGGCAAAAATTAATTTAAACAAACAAGAACTGTAGTACACTTGTTGTTAATTGTTCCACGCTTGTTGTTATTTATATTGCTACCGACTGCGCTGGACAACCTTGCCTTGTACTCCAAAACTGGCCGAAATCATGGACGTTGAAAAAAAGAGACATTTAGTTGACGTTTATGCACATAGTGTTGCATTACATGATTCTTTTCGACGTCTAAGTGAAGAAATGTAAGCTTTCGTGCTCAAGGTGTCAGTTCAGCACCGAATTACTGTGATTGCTAAAAGCCGATGAATAAAAGCGCCAATGAATCGTTCGCTTCCCATGGGGGACAATAATGTAATACAATTAACAACAAATGCGTTACATCTAATCGAGATCTAATGTACCGCTCGTTATTTTTCTGAAACTGCTTGTACTGTACCGCTAAGCTGGTCCTCACAATAGAGGCTTTTAAAAGTTATCTTCGTTTTTTGTGACTTTGCCAGTCAAAGCATCCGGCTATGCTAGTGCCTAACATAGAGGCGCATTTGTCACTTCTGATTTAGCGATACCATTAATCTGTTGCCTTGACGCTTTCATGATACTCGACATAGCCGTAAACTTTCATACCGCAATCGGATTGGCAAGGGTCATAAGTTTATCTTTGCAAACTGGCCAATGCAACCTCAGTTTAGTAAAGTTTATATATTTCTTCCTTTCTTTTTATTGGATAGACCGCAGAAGATAGAAAACCTTTATAACTTGTTAACTTCCTGATAAATTAGACAATAAATTAAATTGACTCTCGTTTGACAGCAAATATGTATTCAGACATGATTAACCAGTTAAAGTAAAAGAAAGAATGTCACATAAAATTAGTCTTCAATCACCTTAGTCCCTTTTTTAGCACGATTTCTTAAAGGTGCAGTAGCGATCATTTTATAGTGTTAGTTATTGAAAGACCCGCAGAAACATTTATTTTCTCTTTGGGAATTCAAAACCGTGGCTTGTAGTCTTGTTGAAAACTACAGTAACTTAGTTTGCTTCTGCAATGTGGAAAACTGCCAAGCGTGCACGTGCTTAGAGTATCTTGAGCAACTTGTACTGTCCCTGGGGAAGGAGTGGGTACGTTTTACAATGTTTTTTAGTTGGTAGCTCGAAATAGTCATCATCTGGCAATACAAACTTGAGGCCCAAGGTGGGCTCATTTTATTCCCCCCCCCCCCTCCTCCTCTCTCATACAGTGCTTCGTTTTACAGGTAAAACGCAAAGTTACACTGAAAGGAAAGAAATCGCAGCAAGGATTGAGGCCACACCTGGGAATCGATCTTAGTACCTCCCTCACATCCGGGGGGACTCCCTTATATAAGCAATATAGGGTATGTGCCGCCCCAAAGGGTAGGGGTTTTGCGCCGTTTTGGTCTGAAAACTTGTACAGACTTTGCCCATTTTTGTCTGGAATCGGGTATGGCTTTCTAGGGAAAGACAGGAATGTATGAACGTATTGATCCTTTCAATTCCCAAAATTATAATTAAAAAGAAGAAAAATATGCGAATGCGAAATGGATTTTAGCAGGAGCCCATCATCTCCTGATTTTAAGAAAAAGTTTTCTGTTGGTGCTCTAATCTAAGCAATGATGACATAATTTCTTGGAGGACAGGTCTGAAAATGGGTGTGAAAAATGACATTTTTTGGTCTGAAAGAGGGTCAGGATTTTGGGGACCTTTCGGCACACCTCCACAAAGAATTCCCAGGAATACCCCCCCGGGCTCTCACAGAGGGCCGCGTAATAACAAACGGTGCCAATCCTTGCTCCTTGTGGATTGCTCCTTGAAGTTTAACTTGCACTGGGGCTTAAGACAATCAGAGGTCCTCAAAAATCTGGTTGTTAGTGGGTTATCTTTTTTTCTATAGGACTATACAATGTGTTTTCTCCACACATGCTAATAGAGGTTATCGTGGTTTGTTAAGCACCACTGCTAACCTCAGTTATCAAACCCCTGCAGCCCTTAATGTTCAGGACCCATGCTCATCTAAGAGCTGACAGTGAAAAGTTTCTCTTTGCAAATTGAAAGGCGGGTACCCAGCGATAATTAATCACTATTTCGTAAAATTTCCATTAGTAATCTAACGCATTATCTCCGCTTATTATTTCCGAAAAATGAACGGTTATCCAGGATTGTCTAAGGGCGTTTCATAATCTCATGCTGAGATTCGCTTTTCCATTATTATATTGTCACAAACCGTGCAAAAATAATTCTATTTAACAAAGAGCCATTATGACTCACCATCAGGCACGAAATTCATGTGTTTTAACCATATCACAGTTTTAAAATTCAGTTGAAAATAGAGAAAAAGCAATTATTTGTTTTCTTTCTTTTGTTGTAGGAAAAGTTCAAAACAAATGACGATCGATGTATATTTGAACTCTTCTTTCGTGTGTTTAATTCAAACCGTAGATGCCTTTCTGACTGCACCGTTTTGAATGATCAGATACCTGGACATTGTTATCGGGTCTTGTTCATAGTCTACTGATTTTGTTTGTTCTAAATGGATATAAAAATAATCTCTTTTAGAAAAGCAAGGTTAAGTGATAAGGTACCGTAAGAAGCAAAACACGTTGGAGCCGATAAACTTCATGATGAAGCTATAAATCTGAAATAATGATAACAAATACTTGGTGAAAAATGCTGCGAAGCTTTTTCTATGTTTAGTTTTACAGTTGGAGCTCGGGTTCAAAAAATTACCGTTTGCGTGATCTTGATTTGAGTTATTTTAAATGTTTACTCCTTGGAAAGAAGACTGCATAATACTGATGGGGAGTTGGTGGTGGGGGGCACCAAGAGTAGAGTGAAAGGCGGCAGTGTATGTGTGAGAGTCACTCAACAACTCAAATTACATTCTGTAGAATACTGGCATGAAAAATGATACCACGCAAAAGTACAACTGAAGAGCTTTTTTTCGGAAGTCACACCGTAGAATTTTGTCAGACTTGAAAGCTAGACCAACTTTTATACAGCAAAACAGTACCTTTTTTGGCATAGTACTGCTGAGTGGGTGACTAGAATGATCTTTCCACAGAGTCTCGCGTCAGAATACTCAGTAAACTCATTTCAGTTTAGCCGGAGGCAGTTTATGCAAAAGAAAAGGGTTTCATTCGAACGGTCACGGATTAACTTACTCCACAGACTTAAAATTTAGAAGCTAGTGTTAGGTTATACAGAAGATTTGCCCACAACTCGACATTTTTGAGCGACGAAGTCACGACTTTGACAGTGACCCAACCAAAACTGATTTTGCGAAACTTGTGATGTACCGGTGGAGGGGTCAGCAAATTAAATTAGAACAGCTACCCTCGGCTTTTAGCAGTGAAGACGTGTAATGTCATGGATGTATAGCTAGCCTCGGCAAAGCAGGCGTATCTTGCAGCGCGATCCATGATTTTCTTTTTGCGGGAATAAAGTTATCCCGCCAGCTTGGACGTTAATACTGCTAGAGAATTGGGACGAGCTAGTCAAAAACTGTTTTTAAGGGAGATGTTGATGGGTTTAAAATAGAGGAGGGGGGAGGGGAGAAAAACTCCTCTCCGCCCCTCCCCCCTTAGTCTTTTCCTCAGCTTTTCAAGATGGCGGCCGCGCTCAATGTACCTCTGAGTTTCCGTTAAAAAACGCCTGCTCTGCAGGCTATAATTAGTAGGGCACACTTACTCAGTTAATAATTCAAAAAGTGTTGTACTGTTCATGCTGGTTCTGAGTTTCGTGACGAGAAGGCACAATGTAAAAGACACTTGTCTAGTTCACTGGTCAGATCAAGGGATAGAAAAATGCATTTATTTTTACCTTTCCCCCACCAACCCACAACTTGAATAACAAAGGACGTTCTTTCCCCAGGTAATTATTATATTAGTCTGATATCCAGAAAGCTTCAATAAAATTAAACGACGGTAATGAATTGATTTTTTTTTATAGTGGATTGGTATATTTTACTAAGGGGCTTTCTGGAGGGTCTCAATGGGGTTAACCGATAGGCGTAAAACGGCCAAAAATTTAGCCGATAGCCGTAAAAATTAAAAACGGTTAGCCGTAATAGCCGTAATAGCGTAAAAAAGAGTTCACCCTAAAAGAAAGTGTTCCCTAGATTTGCTACTTTTAAGGAAGGTACTAAACTCACTTATGGTTGCGTTTTTTATTTCCCGGCTAGTTTGACTCCGTACGCACGTTAGGCGAAGCGCCTTTTAGGTGTTAACCAAGACCTAGGCTCCATTTCCGGCGCTTTCTTGGGGAACTAATTTTTTCCACAGCGAAAGTGTGGCTTCTTGCTGGGGATTAATATTTGCAATTCAGTTTCAGGAGGCCGTGCCCTCAAAACAGTAGTGAAACAACACGCAGAAATGTCACTGTTTGTAAAACACGTTGCCGATAAACAACATTTCCCTGTTTTTCTCGGACGCTACGGTAGACATCGCCATGCTTAGTCCCTGTTCGGCGTCTTCCCACGCAATCTCGGTCAAGGCATTTCAGTGGCGAACTCGCTCGGACCACATGACCCGAAAGGCATCAGCCGCGCGGAATAATGCGGCCTACGGACAAGGCAACGGCAAGACAGTCGTTCCGTACAGTCCTTCGCTATCATTAGAAACACTGGACACGGGAATTTTGTTATTGGCCGTTTTCACACTAGACCTAGAAATGGAGCATCCGTCTGAGACTAGCCTGTGTACAGTCGCTCCCTCCCCACAGTCACCCCTTCTACGATTTTTTTCTGAGGGGAGGGGGCGGCTGTACACAGGCTATCTGGAACGGATAATCCTGTCTTCAAAAGTCAGGCGGATTGTTTATTCAAAATTAAAACTATTCTATTGCCAAATTAAGACGTATCACCTATCTGACGCCAATCATCAAACGGATAACCCGTCTCACACGAATAATCCTTCTGAGTGTGAAAACGGCCATTTCTGTTATAATGAATGTCGCGCCCCGGCCTTGAGTTGGGCGTTCGCGTGTTTGCTTTTGCTTTTTCACAAAGATTATTTTTAAATTGACTATTGACATTTCTATGTGTAAAATAATATCAGAAGTGCAATACTTTATAAAAAGTATGATCTATCAAATGTTAAAATTGTTCAAAAGAATAGCTTATTTCATCCCGAGATGATCCGAAGACCTTTATTTTGATTTAAAGATACAAAAAATACAGGTTAATTAATATTTAACTTTTTGAAACAAAAGAAGTTAATTTTTAACTTTTTCGTTAAACGTAACTAAAAAAAAATTAACCGATAGCCGTAGAAGAGCCAAATTTTTAGCCGATAACCGTAAAAGCCACCACCCCAAACCCTCTTACTGGGGATTTGACAACGGCGACGCCACTGAAAACGTTACTGAAAAACTGAACGCTTCCTTTCAAGCTTTTCTCGCGGTAACCCCTACTCTTTCAACCTTTTAAAAGTTGAGAAATTAAGTGCGGAGCTGGAGCTGGAGCTGACAGTTAGATGTTGACAATAAAATTTATCGCCTCGCCGTTCACGTTTTCAAGCTAAAGAGAAATAAAAATTTGGTCATTTCAAGTAGTAATTGTGCTGGGACGGCAGAACAACTAACGGCAAGAACGGAATCAAGCCGTCGCTGGTCTCGTTCAAAATTTCAACATGACGCATTGCCTATTTCAACTTCAACATGGGATGCTGACTCGTGTGGAAGTAGCTTTTGACTGATACATTATTTGTTCGTGAAACTGGTTAGCCAGCTCCCTTCACTTTCGAGAAGAACTAAAGGTAGGTACGCAACGCGTCCATTTCAGTTTTCACAACATGTGAACCAAAAAGTGGGAAAAAAGTCACTTCCGTACAGGGTAGTAACGAGGTATGTGGGACTCAGATCAGGGATCAAAGGGCTGGGACCGGGGATCAAAAGCCCGGGATCAGCGATCAAAGCTACGGGTTCATGAATCAGAGGCAAGTTCCGGGATCAATGCCGCGTTGGACTTAACGAACCGCCGGAGGGCCTTAACTCCTAAAATCATGTTTTATCCTAACGAAACAAACCTACCAAGCGAAATGTTCAGTTGAACTGGCCCCACAGCTCTAAAAAAACTAGGGGTACTGCCATACATGGGCTTTATAGGTATGTGCCGCTGTGAAGGGTATGGTTTTCAAGCAGTTTACTCTAGGATAGGGTATATGAATCAGAGCGTTTGGATTTAGAATAGGCCGGTATCATTATGGCTCTTGGTATAATTTTTCATGAAACTGATCAGTTGGTTGAAGATTATATCTAGACTAGGGATTGAGGTATAAGGTTTTGTTTTGGTTAGACTGTGCTAGTGACCTCAGTAGGTTTCTGGAAAACAGCTACTCTAGGATAGGGGGGATTTGGGGAGTTTATCCAATTATAGGGTAGCAAAATTTAGCTGAACTAGCTCTGGTATAGGTTAAGGGTTCGAGGGTCCCAGCGTCACAACCCCACCCAGAAATTCCTTAAGTACCCCCCCCCCCCCCTCAGGGGCTAATTGTCTCTTGCTACTACTGCTTGATAATAGGAAGCCTAATAATATGTTAAACATTAATTATCTTTCTGGTGGTCTCATCTCATTTCTCATCCAGATCATCCCGTTGAAAGCGCTCTAGAAGAAATTTAGCTGCTTTTGGTGTGCGCTCATATAAAAAAAATCGCGCCGTCTGTGTAGTCTCCTGTCTTCTTGTCTTTCCTTACAGTTCCTCATTGCCTCTGGCCTTGGTAAAACTGGGAAAAGGAAACGAAGCAACAGGAATCGCCGGTATGTACATGGCTATGCCTCAATTGCTGTACTTTGCTGGAGATCTTGTTTAATCTATTTTCCCAATCATCAATCGATAATTCAATCGCCGGTTTTCGACCTCTATCAGAAATTGATATTTATCGAAGTCACAACTTTTTTCTCTATCGATTTCTATCGATTCGTATCAGAAATAGATATCCAACAAGTGACTAACGATTGTTATCGATTATCCGCTTATCGATTGACTTCGCCTGGAGTTAATATAAACAGCCAATGAAAATCAAGTAGCAACTGTTAACAAACCAAAATCAATAAAAAATAGTGACCAGGCTCTCAAGCTTCAGCTTGAAAGGAAAATTGACAATTCTGGTCTAATGACTTGTGTTCAGATATTTTTTTCTTTACACTTTGACAACCCGTTTACTGCTTTGCTAAGCTGAAGTAATGAGAACTTTGTGCTAACATTTAAAAACATTGCAGTACTGGAGATTCTCTGCATTTTGTTATTCACACAATTGATTTGTATCAGGACTTCGTGTCGTACAATTCATTCGTAATCGGGCAGGGGGGGGGGGGGGGGGGCCACGACTTAGCGAAATTTCGTGTACCTATGATCCACCGATTTATGACATCACATCCGGTTGCAGAGTTGCTGCTCTGTTTTCGCGCGAAGCACAAAGATGGACGCCCGATGCTATTTGGTTTCCTCGTCATTTTTACCCACAGGCTAACGGAATTATGTATCTTGAATGCCGAGAATATTAAGAAGGTATCTAGCCGGCCTTTCAAGCAAATGTTATGACCAAACAAAGAAGTTTTAGCATTATTTTAACGATAAATATCATGCAGCTGCGAGGAATGTCATGGCGAGTCTTGCGATGTTTCAAAACGAGTGTCGTTAACGTTTTTCGGCTGTTGCGGCCTATGATTTAGAGAAGTCATCAATCAAAATATAATTTCCTAAGCGGAATAGAATGGGGAAAACGCCGATGGCCACAGTTTAAAGTGTTCACCGCTGGAAGGCTGGATCACGCCCCGTAAAGTTGCAGAAACTTGCACTCAACTGCATGGTTTTGAGGAATGTCATGGTGAGTCTTTCGCTGTTTGTAATCGAGCGTCACTCAAGAGTTTGGCTTTCGCGGCTTCTGATTCATCGAAGTCACCAATCAAAATTGCCTATCCTGAGCGAAATTCCGTGGAGAAAAAGCTTATAGTCACAGTTTAAAGTGTTAACAGCTGGAAGGCTTTATAACTCGACGTAAAGTTGCTGCAAGGGCTCAGTCTTCTGCTGTTCGAAGACCCTCTGGCATGATGTCGCATAGATAAGGTTAGTAGGTTTGCTGATTTTTCTTTTAGTGCACGTGAAAGAATTACAAGGAGCGTAGAGTAGCGAAATATTAGAGTTATTCAATGTTAGAGCGTGAGCTTTTTATAGTTAAGAGAATTAGATAATTTTTTAAATGATTGATGAAGGGGGAATTCTTAAAGAACAGGTGGTTACTATTAGAAAAGGGCAGTAAAACATTCGAAAGAACTACCCTTTTTCTCACAGCACTTTCTACTGGATCTCTAAAACTGTATTTTATTGTGTAAGAAACACATAAAATAGAAAAAATGTGACAGAGAATAGACCGTTTGCTTTGGGAGGTGGTGCCCCAGAAGAGGTGGAGATATTAAGAGGGCCTACACCAAGAAGAACAATATTATAACAAAAACAAGAATCTTGTTGATCAATTATTATTACTAGTAGCCTTTTTTCAGTACGATAGTATACCAGAAAGATACCACATGCCTGCAATTGCTGTGATCATAATTTATTATTTTAGAGGGAGGCATGCAAGGTTTTTGCTTAGGGGATTTCAGGGTTGGTAACAGCACACCTACACTGTATGACAGAGTGCATTGTTGCTTATGGAGGATTGTGAAACTTAATGACAGCAAACTTAATTTGCACAGATAAGCAAAATTGCATTGCCAGGTATTTTCTCTCTGTGTGGTAGGGGATAGACAGTTCAATTACATGTGAAAGACTGGAAGTATATTTTTTGCCAATTTTCCCTTTCCAAGCCTTAAAATCTATATTGTAAGACAGTTGTGCATAAGGGATATTTGCATTATTTGATTCTAGGATCCTTAAAAGTTGTAAGGAGAGGGGGTCTTCATGGCCAAAACAAACAAAAAGTATTTTATATGAAACTTGAATGAAATTTCTACCTGGTAGGGAGTTGTTGGGAGAAAATGGCCTCCCCGGAAAAAGCAAGGATATTTTTTGTTCTGTAATATGAAAATTTCATCTTAAGACTTGCACTTTTTGTTACTAGAAACAATACATGTAAGTGATGGAACCAAAATTCAAAGGTTACTGCAATGATTCACTTCAGTAGAATGGTTTTTCTGTTTCGTAATAACAATGTTTTTACTCTGTAACTTTTCAATAAGGTTGACAGTGGTCTTCTTTTATTACAATGTTGAATGGCATGCCTGAGGGGAGGGGTATGTACCTGTAGCTGGTGGGGCAAAAGGGAGTATCCAACAGAGAGTTCAAACCTTTTTAGGACAAACAGTCTCCCAGTGCAGCTTTGAGTGAGCCAGTGATCATTTTTTTCTTTTGGCCATACATGGACAGTATTTTTATTTTTTGCTTTATACTTCAATTTAAATTTTTTCCTGTGTTTTTGGGTATGAAAATGTATGATGATGAGTATGACACAAAGGAAACTAAACTTATTCAGGGATAAAATTGAACCATAATAATAATGATATACAGCTGTGGATAATTAGTATGTATACAACAGTTTTTCCTCTAGTGTTAAAGGAAATACTGAAATTTTATTCACCTACTTTATTTGATTGATCAATAATATTATTATTGTTCTAAAAAAAAGAAACATCAAAATATTTTCAATAAATTACATGTATGAGTGTTAGAAACGTGCAAACCGGCCCTGAGACATTCAAGCTGTATTTATTTCCTTTTTCCAAAAAAATATCCACATTCCTTGTTATTGACTAACGTCCTTTGATCCTGTATTTGGCTCAAAATCTTAGTGCTTAGATTCACAATGCATTTTTGATTCTTTTCCAGTATCTACTGAAAAATACAGTCAAATATATACCATCTCTTCTTAGTTGTATCCTTGACAACAGGCTTGCAATGCAATGTTCAAGTTGTTTTAACACACAATCCCCCAACAAGTGAAGGTCTAGGAAATTGGGTAAATGTAGGTAATTATAAACATCTTTTTTGTGTCAAAAAGTGTTTACACTCCTATTTCAATCTTCAAACGGCTTGATTTGGGTAAAAAGAGTGTCTTTTTTATTGTTCAGTAGCTCTCGGCTCAAGTTCATATCTTGATCCCATCAATGTATCTTCAGTTTTTACCAGAGGTTTCAGTGACCACCGGAGTTCCATCGGCTACTTGATTGTATGTTGCCAGCAATTCCAGTGCCCCCAGCCTCCAGATTCGGCTGCCTACTTTAAAACATTTTGAAACCCCTGAAGGTTATCTATTGACAGTGAGCTAGTATAATTTTACAATGGAACCCTACCAAAGGATCAGAAAGCCAAGCCAATTAGTGTAGGATAAAGACTGATCATCTCAAAACCCACTCCCTATTCCATGGCACATACCTGTACAGAAGTACCATAACCTTCTCCCTGGGTGTTAAAGTAACAGTAAAGAGGGGTTTCAGGTGTAGCCTCTTGTCTTTGTTTTATTTTTCTGATTTGCTACAACCTTTGCTCCTGTGTAGGGAAAGATGGTTTGGCAAGAGAAAAGCAGAAGACAGTTTGATCAAAGGGATTTATTAATTCACATTTTGCTATTCCATCTGTTAAGAGGATTTTCTAACCAGGCCCGGGTTGCTCGAAGCATGGTTAGTGCTAACCAGCGTTAAATACCATGGAAACCTATAGATTTTGATACCTCTTAACCAATGGTTAGCGCTAACCAGGCTTCGAGCAACCGGCCCCAGATCATTAAAATAGTCTGAAATTTATTAAAGCTTTTAAAAATAAAAATACATGCTGTTCTTGTGGTTTCTTTAAAAGACAGCCTTAAATAAATTGCAGGTCTGAAAAATGGAGTTGCAAATAAGCTCATCTGGCTATGTTAATTTTTGATAATCTTTTTTTCCATCAAATTTAATTACTAGTAAAAACCTGCAACCAAGAACCTGTATTTTCCCAAGTTAGCCTAAACAAGTCAGGTTCTTAAAGAAAAACTAATTAGCACAGATTTAGGCTATTTAGGTTCAGTCTCAAATAGGTCCTTATTTTCTGAGAAAAAAAATACTTTGTAGCTTTGAGCTAAAAGTATTTAGTGGCATTCAGCTCTTTCCTTAGTATATGTAAAACCCGTACGCCATCACATTGCAGTCAGAGTAATAATAAATATTATTAGACACCTATGTCTCAAAAGAGGACCCTGAATGTTGACTTATCTTACTTTCCCAAGTGTACACTGTGCAGAAGCTTTTTCTAAGAGATTTTATAAACAATGGTGATAGGACTGAGGGGAGTCCAATTCAGTCTGTAATCATACAAGTGTTACAAACTTGGACAACTGCGAAGCAGGAGTCAGATTTGTTTAATCATGAGTATGATTACAGATTGAATTGGACGACACAGAGTCCTGTTACCAATTAATAATTATAACCGTTAAAATTTCCAAGAAAATAGATGCAATCCTTTTTGGTGAAACAGTGTTTGTTCATACCAAATGTCCAAAGTAAAGAAAAATATCACTGGTGGAGACACTGCCTAAATGTTGCATATTAATCCATTTTGGATTAATCCCCAGTTTGTTTAGGTAAGTGATTGTTGCTATGGTTATCGTGATAACTTCTGTGATTGGTGGATTTAGCTGAATGCATTAAATATGATTGGCTAACATAACTGTCCGATTAAAGGCAACTATACACAATGATTAAAGAAAAATAAAGCAGTTAATGCACCAATCAAATTTGAGGAAATTGTAATGGTTATGATTAATAACCTGTTTCAAATTTGAGTGCTCTTTTATAAAGACAGCCTGACTGGAAAATTTGAGCCTGACAGGTTCTTAAAAACCAGTTTCTCAGTTGTGGATTTTTCCTGTATCCTTGTTGAGCTTAATACTGCACATCACTATGCTAGGTGTTAGCCAATCCGTTTTTTGTTTCTCCATGTCAATGAGGTCAGATAGGGATTTACATTTGGTCTTCTAGACCATGGTGCCTTTAATAGAAAGCTTTCTTCTCCTAATCAGGATCATGTTAACCATCCTTTACTCTGACTGATTAATTGAGGGACGAAGAACACTAAGGGATGAAGTTGTCATAACACAACCACCAACTCCTTTCCACAGGAGGAACAGAATGCTTAGGGATGGAAAATAAACATGAGAAACTGACTGAAGTATAGAGAGTATTCACATGACGTCACGGTGGCCATATTGGTGTCCCAAAACAATGAAACAGAGACCATGTTGGTGTCCCAAACTAATAAGCCAAGTGAGTGAATACTCTCTATTAAATTCAAGGTTAGTTTGGTTTCCTATAGTTGCATCTAGGGTGTTTGCCTTCGTATCTCCAAGCAAAATATGTGCAGCACAGCCTTCCCCCCCCAGAAACCTTGATTTCTTCAAAGCTGCTTAGTGCAAGATCATTAGTTTCAGTCTTTCCTGTGAAGTTTTTTAAGTCCTACAAAAAAAACTACAGTTAACACAGTCGTCTAGTTAAAACTTGCTGATCCCTGACAAGAAAGTGAATGTTAGGGAAACAGACACTGTCTTAGCCTTGAGGTCCTTGAAAGAGAGTTGGCATGTAAAGTCAAGAAATGTCTTACCAAGGACCAGCTTCGAAGGACACTACTCTACACTGGCCTAGACACTGTCAGAGGATTCCATCTAAACAGAATTGACATCGTGAACCAGCTCAACATGATTTCAGTGTCTTCTGTTGCTGCAGATTTTCCATAAACCACAAAAGTGTATTCCCCGAAATGTCAGCATTCTTCCTTCCTTTTAACTTATTTGACAGTGAGTTGTACTTAACATTAATGTTTTATGGCTCTGTAACAACATTTCTGTCCTCATGGACTTTCACCTCTCTTTACGTGTTGTGTGGTAGATATACTTTTTAATACTTCTTGATATTCTCTTGTTTGTGCTCTTCTGTCATCTATTTTTGTCTTCCCAGCTAAGTAACATAAAATACATAATTTAAACATTAATGCCCAGAGGACTAGCCTGTGCCACAGACAGAACTAAACTTCTGGTTAAGTCCCCCTGTGAGACAGCACTGAAATCCTGCTTCTGGGCACCCCGTGGCCCACCTGTGAACTAGCACTTGCATATGTGCTATGATTGGCCTCTTAAATACCATTATCAGTGTGCCAATCACCTTGAAGGGAATATCGAAACACATTGTGATTGGCAGCCCAGAATATTGGCACGGCTTTGCAGATGTTACTAACCGGCAATAGATTATGTCTGCAACACAGGCTACACTGACAACCAGACTTGCAGTGTAGGATTTAAATATATATTGTTTATAAATTCAAAAGCAAGCATATATTGAAGTCTTTAAAAATACACAAAATTCATTTTTTATACCTTAGATAATCATCAGATAAAATAAGGTGCAGTACAGCATTATGAATGACCCTAACTGACACTTAATTCATAGCATGCAATTTACATCAAGAAATACAAGTAATTACCAAGCCGAAATATGTGTTTTGCTGCAGGAAACTTCTAACGTGTTCTAAAGTAACTAGACCTCTTATTGAGTCTCATATTACAGCTCTAGTGATCCCTTCAGACCTTCAAACCTCTAAAACAGTTAAAACAGCTGGTTTGTTTTTTCACTTAATTTCATTCTTTTTTGATTTACTAATTAATTACATAACTATAATCACTGTAAATCGTAGTATTTTTTTTCCATTGTAAAGGTCAAGAACCAATCAACACATGTTCGGGAGCAATTCATTTTTAAATAAGTGTTGTAGTTATCAGTTAAGATAAGGAGTAATTTCGAACTAGTCATTTTGACAATATGACTTGTAGTGCATAAGGGTTTCTTTTTTCAGGTGCGTTACACTTGCAAGCTTAGAAAAAAGGAAGGGCACAAACTTTCTTAATTTCTCTCAGATAATGACAAATTGGACTACTCTTGGGCTTAAGGCTTGTTCTAAACATAAATCTTCAAAGGCAAATTAAATGCTAAAAATCCAACACTAACCTTCCAGAAGCACGCCACATGTGACTATTTCGAAATTAGTTGAGTAGAGCTTTCAGCAACTTTACGTCGAGTGGCAAAGCCTTCCAGCTGTTAACACCGTAAACTGTGACCATAGGCTTTTTCTCCACGGTATTTCGCTCAGGATAGGGTATTTTGATTGATGACTTCGGTGAATCAGAAGATGCAAAAGCCAAAGTCTTGAGTAACGGTCGATTAGACAGAGAAAGACTCACCATTACATTGCTCAAACCGTACAGTCGAGAAGAGCTTTCAGCAACTTTACGTCGAGTTATAAAGCCTTTCAGCTGTTAACACTTTAAACTGTGACCATAAGCTTTTTCTCCACGGTATTTCGCTCAGGATAGGCAATTTTGATTGGTGACTTCGATGAATCAGAAGCCGCGAAAGCCAAACTCTTGAGTGACGCTCGATTACAAACAGCGAAAGACTCACCATGACATTCCTCAAAACCATGCAGTTGAGTGCAAGTTTCTGCAACTTTACGGGGCGTGATCCAGCCTTCCAGCGGTGAACACTTTAAACTGTGGCCATCGGCGTTTTCCCCATTCCATTCCGCTCAGGAAATTATATTTTGATTGATGACTTCTCTAAATCATAGGCCGCAACAGCCGAAAAACGTTAACGACACTCGTTTTGAAACATCGCAAGACTCGCCATGACATTCCACGCAGCTGCATGATATTTATCATTAAAATAATACTAAATCTTCTTGTTTGGTCATGACATTTGCTTGAAAGGCCGGCTAGATACCTTCTCAACATTCTCGGCATTCAAGATACATAATTCCGTTAGCCTGTTGGTTAAAATAACGAAGAAACCAAATAGCATCGGGCGTCCATCTTGGTGCTTCGCGCCAAAACAAAGCAGCAACTTTGCAACCGGATGTGATGTCATAAATCGGTGGATCATAGGTACACGAAACAAGTACAAGGCGCTATTGGAGTCGTGGGTCCCCCCCTGGTAATCGGGCTTATAATTTCAAATCCGCCTCGCGCGTGTTGAAATTACTCGCCTCACATGAGTGATTACTCCCTAAATTGTACTCCGCTCAGTGCTATTACCATTATTTATTCATTAAAGTGATTACCTTAATTTGGCATCCTCCCCTCTGATTTACCAAATCCATGAACACGAAAATTTAATCTTGGCATTTATAAGAGAACTTTATGATAATAGTTTGGAGCGCGTTCTGGTGCCTTCTGCAACTGCGCCACGGTGAGCCTTTTAAGTTTTAACCACATTCCTCTCGAACCTTTAGTGAAGGCATGAGACCTACCTTCTTATTATTTAAAGGATATTAACTGCAAAGTGCCATTTCCGATTTGTTATTAACCCTACAGGCCAAGTGCTAAGCTTTTGCACAAAAGTGTGTTTTCAATTACAAGAGCAAAAAATCATTTTCATACACTGTTAAGGCTGCTTTTCACTAGCGACGGAGTCGGAGTCGTAAGCGGAGTCGTAAAAGCGCGTAAGTGACCTAGTGAAAATCAAAAATCGGAGTCGTAAGCGGAGTCATAAGCGCGACGGAATCGGAGTCAGAAGAATCAGAACGTTTCCATTTCTTCCGACTCCGCATACGACTCCGTGGCATACGTTCCGCGTATGATCTAGTGAAGACTAGATTGTCGGAGTCGGAAGAAGAAGCGGAAGGATAAACCAATGTCAATGCACGTTCCCGCGCTTTGTGATTGGCTTGGTTCTTCTGCTTCTGTTTTCGACTCCGACAATCTAGTTTTCACTAGATCATAAGCGGAACGTAAGCGATGGAGTCGTAAGCGGAATCGGAACGCTGTTTTCACTAGATCATAAGCTCAACGCTTCTGATTACGACTCCGACTCCGACTCCGTCGGTAGTGAAAACCGATTGTTCAACGCCTACACCTTGCCAAAGTCTCTTCGAAGTGGCCAGTAAACTAACAGGGATCGCTCCGTCTGACGGGATCATTGTAGTGTTTTGGGATCGAGGATCAAATAATCCAAAATTTTGAGATCAGGGATTGCAAAACTGAAATGGGCGAAAAACGAGATCGTCAACTAATGCACATACGGCTCGTTACGATCCTGTTCTGTACCTTAGGTACCAGATAATTTTTCGCGCCAAAAGGGGGAAATTAAATCTGAAATTTTTGTCGCTTCTTTGACTTAGCAGTCAGTGTGTTTACTACTGTTCGCATCCTTCAGTTCCGTGCAGCACTGAAAATAAAATCTGATCATTACCAATACCGTGAACCAAAAAATTGCTGTACTTTCTCATCGCCAACAATTGAGTTATGCATATCCGTGTCCTTCTGATGCGACTCTGCAACTCATGTCAATGAACATGCGTTCATGTCTTCTCTTCAATGGGAGCCAGGGTTTTGAAAAAAAGTTTATTTTTCTTAATGCAGCGCGTAGTTGCTAGCACTGGCAATTACAACTGAAAACTGAAAGCACTGTCCGATCCACGCAATCCTTTTATTTTTAGTTTGTTCTTTCAAACTGACAAAAAATATTTTGCTTTTATATTGTGGACGATATTTTAATATTGACTTGCTAATCTTTAAGCTAAAATACATTGAAGGTAAGAAATTTGAATCTCATTACTAAATATGTTTTCGTTTATTGCAGATTTACGACTACTCACTGAAAGCAGGGTTTGAGGACAATAAATGTTCACTTTTCATGTAATGACATAAAACTGTTGTCAGTCCCGATTACTAGGACATCTCCAAAACATCAATCTTTACATCGATCAATTGAATCGTGTTCTTTCTTCTTCTGTATTAGGATAACTTTTGACAGATAATTGCAACGATCTGTGTGGGATTAATTTAATCGCCCAGTAAAGTAAACTACGCATTTCAATCATTGATGAAAGTTGTGAGAAATTCCTTTTTTTCGAGAACCTGCGGTTCGAAAAGACTGATCCTGGCTTAGTTTAGTTATTTCTATGCAATTGTTATGTTCCATTGGTATCTAAAAAAAACATTATGAAAACTTTGTCGAATCGCTGGTAGCACGAAGAACGCTAGAAAGACCAGAAAATGACAGTAAGACAGTATAACACTGCGAAAAGTACTTACCTGCTGACCTCTCATTGGACAAAAGACCTCATGTAATTTGACATTTTGACAACTGAGGATAGCTTTTTAATCGTATGGTTATGATTATGATTAACAGCCCAGATTTCCTTTTTGGTAATTTTCACAGGAAATGATTTTTTTTACAGAAGAATTGCAAATGAAAAATTGCAAGTGATTGAGGAAACCGAATAAACAATTTATTCCAAAACCCCTGGTTTAAAGAAGAACTAGCTTTACCATGAACCTCTTTTCTCAAATTATATGACTGCTATTGAATATACACGGCGAATACTCTGTTGCTGAATTTATTCATTTTTAAAGGGAAAAAAAATTTCCGGTGGGGATTAGAAGTATTAAGTAATCTCGTAGAAGAGTTGAGTTTGAACAACACGTTCTTGGTCTTCATGTGCATATTTGAAGCCCTTACAACTGTACGACAGACCATTACTCGGTCAACGATTTTAAAGGATTCATCTAGTGGTCGTATTTAAATAATAAAACATTTTATCGACATGGAAAGTGTTTCGTCCGCAAAACGGCGAAGATGACAGAGCTCACAGTAACTACGTTTTTCGCGGCAAGGTTTAAAGATTAGATGGCTTAAAACGATAAGGAGAGTACGAAAAGAAAAGAAATCGTCGACTCCGTGGAAACGATTAAAATCATGCAACCGCCATCACTCCAGATTCAAACCAGGTTATGAAAGGCGCATTGAAAAGGACTGCCTTCAATATGTTTTTTGACAACAAAAGTTGAATGTGTTAATAGTCTTTTCTGTCTTTTTGGCGTTTATATATGACTACTTATGTTACTGGAGCCAATACCAAATTTGAAGAAAAACAAATTGAATAGCAAGAACATACGTCCGTCCTTTTCAAGAGGCTGTTGACGGTAGGCACTTTTTTCCCTTAAAGTTCAGAGAAAACAGAGGGTCTAGAATGTCTTCAGGATATACCCTGAAACATGTTT
Source organism: Porites rus (assembly GCA_964035705.1). Lineage (NCBI taxonomy): Eukaryota > Metazoa > Cnidaria > Anthozoa > Scleractinia > Poritidae > Porites > Porites rus. The sequence continues at coordinate 20,198,537 of OZ037993.1, forward strand.
ATCGGAATTTTGGTTGTGTTATGGGGATTTCCGACTAAAACAGGTGAAGAAGCACTATATTTTTTAATATCTTTAAGATTATTTTATGCAATTGTTAAGACAAAGTTTTAGCAATATAACCAATTTCTATGGTCAATACGAAAATCACAACATTTTTATTCTCGCGGATACTATAATTGTAATTTAAAGGTGAAATAAATGAAATTCTGGTTTTTTCGCAAATGCTAAGAGGATCTTCCTGCTTAATTTTGAGCTCTAGTAAGCACGGACATATGAATAAATGAAGCCACAAATTCATCAGTCGTAACATGTATTTTAATAAGAATGACTGTGTAATAGTTATTCTTGTTGTGCAATACAAAGAAAGATATTTATTTATTCATTGAGATATTTAAAAATTAAATTTGACCACCTTTGAAATCTACTGCGTACTATTAAATTATTTCATACAAACGTGCATATCTGCTAAATTTGTTGTTCGTCAGTTAATAGCCTTTAGCGCACTTTTATTGCCTCTAAAATATGAACGCCATAGTAAACAACAGTTTCAACACCGATATACATCTAATAAATCTTGTTTTTTTCGCAATGTAGGCTAATTTCAAAAATGTTATATGGAAGTCAGTTATAATTATGTTATATGGAAGTATTTAATTAGAAATCCATGTAAAAGCTGAAGACTTTGATAAAAATTAAAATTTGTGGGTGGTTAATACACTCATGGCATGGTCACTAAGTAAACAATGAAAGCTTTTATTAAAAAAGTTTGAGCTACTTTGAATAATATTGCGGAGAAGTGAAAGCGTTCGTGGTACGGACTTGTAATGTAGTTGTTCACTTGTGGGATCGTTCTTTTGCGCCGTGTAGTTCATTTCAAATCGACCTTGAAATTTTTATTTCTTACAAAAACTGTGCCTGAGATGATTAATTTTGGACTCTTCCTCTCAAGGCCTATTTACCTTAGAACAAAGAAAACGTTCAAGATGCAGTTATCAGGTTGCATTACAAATATAATCGTTCAGTCTACTGAAGAGTAATCGAAAAGCTTAAGATTCAAAGCGTAGTGCAAACTTTTGACTAGTAAGCGGACAGCTCCTTCACAAAAAACCCCTTTACTCAAATCCCATACAAACCCTGTATAAGAGGTCTGTCACAGCTATACTTACGGCGACCTGGAATGTGAGCGGATAGCTCCTTCACAAAAGACCCCTTTACTCAACTCCTGTACAAACTCTGTATTTTTACATTCCCGTAAGCGGACAGCTCCACTTACGGTAACCTTCACAAAAACTCCCTTTACTCAACTCCCCTACAAACTCTGTATTTTTACATTCCCCACGCACCAGAGAGGATATTTCTCGCGTTGATGGTTCGGGATGGCTCGGTAAGCTTCGGTGTCGGCCGCAGGCCGGAGCGGCGAGCTGCGGGCTGCGAATCGTCAACTCGAGTTACCATAAAGACTTGACTAAAGCATGAAAATTCTCTGGGAAAATGCCACACTTCTTGGCGCCATAAGTGCCAACTGAAGGAATATTCTATAAAATAAACTGCCAAGTGTTTGACGAAGTACAGGTGAAGAGGCGATAAATCTCGCTCCCGGCGATCCAATCAAGATTTTAGCCACCACCAACAAAAAGAAACAAAAAAACATTTGATCACACTATCTGACTTGTTCTAGTCCCTCCCGGCCAAGAGAAACTTTTTATAAAATCTGCCATTCTTTATGGTTACTGTTACATTTTGTAGTATCATCATTGTAGAGATTAGTTAGGAAAAAAGGAAGGAAACAGGATAGGAAAAAAAAATTGAACGGGTAAGTTGAAAATATTAAAGTTAGTACAAATGAAATACTTAGTTTTTTAAAATCAAATTTAAGTTTTGTACAAAATATAACAAAGCTTTGGTAAATAAGCAACTAACTTTGCCAACAAACCAGAAGTAACCGATCGTGATTGATTGATGTTTCACTATGCGTTTTAACAGAGAATAGTTTTAAAACCCTTTTTTGGTGCCTTATTATGTTTTTCACGTATATAGAAAAAAAACGTCATTAACATCATAGACCGCTTAGTGAAATGTCAAAGGAGGTGGATAATTTCAAAATGAAACACAATAACGGCCAAACAAAAAGCGGAAATGAATCAACTCTCATCTACGTACTAGTAACAATGTTTTTCACAGCTAGTGGTCAATGCGATAATAAGCTAGTCTTTGTTTTCGTCACTTACATTAGTTCAGTACTTATTTCTGTTGGTTCTTATTAGAACCTTACGGAACACAGAGTAACAAAAATATCAATAGCCTCTGTTAGATGGTAAGAGGAGAAGAGATTATACAAAGTTGAACGTAAACAAGGAAAGGATTTGAAAAACAAAACCTTTTAAGGTAAGCTGGGATTTTTTCCCCTTTTTTAAGAAACAAACTGGTGACAACATGATCAATCCAAATTTCTCTTGGTCAAAAAAATTCTCGACGCAGAATTTTGCAGCAAAAGGACTAAGAATCAAATGTAACCTCCTTGGTTGTGTGTCGATGTCGATTTGTCTTTAGAAATTCACTCTTGGAATAACTTTATTACGTAGTTGCAGGACAGAAATTGTTTAATCCTAATCATATGCTGAATTCCTCATTATTTTTCATCTAGTAAGCACTTCCCTCGTTTCTTCCGAAAAAGGGTAACGTACAGAATATGCTTTTTAAAGAATAATTATTCTGTACGTTCTGAATTAAAATTCACTTAATATGTGCGGCAACGAGCTAGAGAGTGTAAGATTTTGATTTTATATTTGCAGCCTGCTTCTTAATCTGACTCAATAAAGAAGCGTATAGTTACTATTCTTCGTCGTTCAATACATAAGCAATATTGGTACATCTTAAGTTAGGTTTCGAGTTTGAATTTAAAATTAATCCTGTTCTTCTTTATTTTCCAAACCTAGCAATAAAGTAAGAAGAACCCTCTGCAAACAAACTTAATCAATCTTCTGCTAGTGATTTAATATTTTTGTTGTCATATGTACATGTATGTAGGTAATTGAACAAAAGAAACTCATTTCATTGCAAATTAAATTTGGTTCTTGCTGATTCGATCAAACAGGTAAAATCGTGTTAGTCATTGTTTGGTCTACTAATTCGGAGTGGTCGACTTTGAAACAAATTAGTTTGTACTCAGTTGGCAAATCTTGAATAATTAATTTTCTCACACTCTCTTATTTCCTTCCCTGCATTCACATGTATATTGACCATATGATTTTTCATGAAGCTGAATATGGTCCTTAAACTCGCTCTTTATTAATTCATTAAGAGAACGCAAAGAAATCACGTGACGGGGAATCAGACTTTGTTTGGTTTGGTTTGATATGGTTTTAGCTAGGCCAAACACCAGGCTGAGTGTTTCACTACGTAATAAAACATTCAGAATTACTCGGATTAAAAAACTTGTTAATAACTTGTTTTAAGAATTATGCCGCCTTCAGTTTGCAAAGTAAACACGCTTTCTTGTGTGTGACTCACGGCTTCCGCGTATCGAGGCGTCTAAATTTTCTCCATTTGACTATGGGGCTAAAGTTTGGCCGGTTCCAAACGCAGAACTCCACATGTACCGAATTTAACGCAGCTATTAATGAGGAAAACCTATTTCAGTTGTTGTTCGCTTACATTACATTAAGTGCATCTGAAGTTGAAGAGCGCTATCAACATCAGTCTGTTTCAAAAACAAATTCTGGAATCGAAGATAAAACAAAACGGTTTCGGTTAAAAATGCTTCAATTACTGCTTAAGTGAAAAGTTAAGCTTTTCAATGTATAAGTAACTATTAGCTTGCTTTTAAAATAGCTGACGTTAATCTGGTTGGTTAACAACTTAAAGCAATGTACAGCCTACTGTTGACTTGACCCTGCTATTTCTAGTCCAGTTCTGGCCCATGGAGAGAAGGGCCATAACTGAACTATGCTATTTCTAGAATACGCTTATTGAAACCATAAAATTGGAAATCTTGCATTTTAAAAAAATATTCCTCTTTAACAGTTGTATAAATAATAGTATAGGCTTTCTTCTTTCCGTCTGAAATGCCATTTTATGTGAAACCAAAATGGACGATTCTTCAACCATTGCACTCCCCACCTGACACAGTGCCTGTCTATGCTTAGGAAAGACATTATTTTGTTTATGTTATAGAAGAACGTAAAACATACACAAGCTGGTCATTTAAACGTTTGGGTTACGAGATTGGACGTTTTATCAAAAGTTAGTTGTAATTACTTCTTCTTTCTATGGAGAAAGTGCTTCCCAGATTCAGTGTGTTTTTTAAAGATTTTTTAAAAATAATCCTTCGATAAAACTAATTCTTAAGTGCCACCAGCTTCTGAACGAGAGCTTCAAAGTTAAAGACACAAGTACAAGTGAAGTCGCAGATAATTGATAAATAAAATATGAAGTTTACTGAAAATTACGCGAAAAAACAGATGTTATACACGTAAAACAAAAGCGTTATCGTGTTATCACAAACACTTTTGTTTGCATAAAACAAGGCGTTAGTGAGATATTGACTCTTTTGTGTTGTGTTGGCAAAATTGCAAGATAAGATCTGTGAAATAGCGGAACACCATTATGTTAATCTCTGTGGATAAAAAAATTGACTTATGGAAAGAGAAAATATATTTCATTATTAAGACATAAACTGTTACGCGTGTCCTCGTGGATTGTTTACTGCGTATAACCTGTGGTAACCGCAACCAAATATTAAAAAATTTCGAAAAAAAGCCTTTTATCCGTTTTAATTTAGTGCGACGCCGTTTGGAAAACAGGTCAAAAGATGAATTGAAAGTGACCAATAACAAAAGGTTGGAGGTGAGGACTTCACACTGGCATGTGGGTTTATGTTTAACTTTCCAAGAAGAAGAACGTTTATTCGGAGATTCCATAGGAAGAGAAAAACAATCAGGGAGCAGGTATGGAAGCAATTTGCCCGAAAGGACAGTAAGAGTACTAATTGTTAGTAGTTGTTATAGATAGAGTTGGAGATAGGGCAAAATGGTCTGAATGCGTAGAACATTCAGCCAGAAGGGGGCGATCGGAGAAAAGAAAAACAACAACAACAAAAAATTGATGTTAGTTGGCTGACTGAACTTGGCCAATACTCCTTAGGGTAGTACAAGCTTCTCCTCTCCGTTATGACGTGTAGTTAGGTGCTTTTTTTCTGCGAATTTTGCGTGCTTTTTTTTAACGGGGCATTTGTCCGCTTTAAAGGTAAAAATATAAACGGGCAACAGCGAATTAGGTACTGCTTTTCTTCTCAGAAAGCATTGCATTCAAGTTGCTATACTCTTTGTCCCTTGGGGCGCCAACCACGATATTGAATCTCCAAAAAAACCATCATAGCATGAGACGTTTAGTCTGCCATCTTGCTGTTTATCAAGATTCATCCGGTCAAATTCAAAAGGCACATAAATCAGTAACTGCGAGTGAAGTGCTGGCTTCAAGGCATTTTCCTTCCTTGGAAAGCATTATTTTTTCCAAGTTTCAATAATCTTTTGCATTCGTTTCTAAGGACCCTTGAGCAAACAAGACTTGCCTTTTGCCATAGAAGGGGATTTCAGGTGCCATAGCAACAACGTATTTATTTGTCAGGTTTGAATCATGTTACACTCCAAGCAACTGTGATAAAACGAAAGGTCTAAAGCGCTTGAAACAACTTGCAGCTGTTTTCCGCTAAATTCCTTGTATTATTCTTGCTGAATATATCAGGAGCATAAGTACGTTTTTTAAATAAATTTGTTAATTTTCTTCAGAGCTTCGAATTGACATTAACAACATGCAAACCAAACGATAAAAAACTTACAAGTTATATATGTGGCAAGATTGGCAGATATTAAAAGAAATAGATAAGTATTGGATGACGAATATAGTATCCCCTCCAGGCCAGAAAGACCTGATCAGAAATAATTTTCCTCAATTTCCACGAAAAAACAAAAACCGAGCTCACACACAGGGAGGTTAGAACTCAAACACGAGTTTTAAGTGACCAGTTTTCGTTTTCTTAAAAGCATTTCTGTATGTTTTGGTCCAAGATAGTTAAGCGTAAGAAGAGAACTGAGGCCGCGATGTTGATTGTCTCTGCTGTTAACACCAACGTTGCCCATCTTACTGACTTGCACTTACAAGATGAAAAAAATGTAAGACTCAAGCCATAACATGCTGTATAATTTGGCGAGCCGAACTTTGCTCAAACATTTTTAGTTAATTCTCTGGTGAGCCGTGATACTTTTATCTTCATTCTCGGCCCAGAGCTCTTCTGCGCATGTAGAGGAGAGAGATCAACGCGCGCATTGCCAAACCCGTAAGCACTGGGGTCGAGACTGTTTCATCTACTAATATCGTGCAATAGTCATGTTTTCTTGTCATCATGTCAAACATGCGCAAGAGATTAAAACCCCTAGACTCTATCTTCAGAAAAATCCAGGTTGGTGCTTTGAAGTAATAACATTTTTTTTTCAACATTCGTCTGCGTTTTCGTAACACTCGGTTCGTAGTCTTCCCAAAATACACTCTGGAAAAGCTGAAGTACGTCCAGTACTGTTCGTATAAAATGTCATAAAATCGTAAAAATAACAACTCCAACAATTTGTATGCACTGCTCCTACCGAAACGTCTTATTCAATATCGCTCCTAGTCTTTTAATTTTCCTTACACAACATGAATTATTATAATTATAATTATTATTGTTATTATTATTATCACCTTACAAAAATCACATCATTGCATATAGTAATTTTCATTTTCAGAAAACAAAGATATAATTTTTTATCCTTTTGATAATAATTGAATTAAGCAAAAAGGGAAATTTAATGATGGTTTGTATTCAGAAAAAGTCTCTATCCTTTTGATATAACATTAAGATACAATTTGCCCCCCTCCCACGATAAAGTTTGTACTAGAGTCAAAATCATTAAGGTCTCCTTAATGCCAAATCTGCAATATAATTTTAACCACGATCACTTCACCGTGTTACTTTCCTGCAGTGTTTGCCGTACGTTTCCTTTTATGAAGTTTTTTTTGTGTAAGTTTTAGGTCAGGGGGCGAAATCCTCGTGTGAGACCATTTCCTGTGGTGTTGTTTCTTTAAGTTACATAATGGGCCTCTGGCATTAGTCATTAAATTTGGTAGAAGGAGAATTCTAACACCAGAAAGCTCAGAAAAAATCCGAGGCCCCACTGAGTGAGAACCGAACTCACGGCCCTCCGAGATCTAGTTCGGATGCTCTAACCACTGAGCTACTGGAAGCTCTATGGCGAGCAGGGTCGAAATTTAATTTTAACTAAACCACTCATAGAGGGCTGTATCGGGGAGTTGCTCGAAATCGGCCGTCCACCAGCGTGCACCTTTTCATCCAATCAGAAGTAAAACCAAAGCCAATTGTGACGCGCTCGCATGCATTTTCCCGCGCTTTGCGTCAGCCACATGTAATTACTTCGAGTTTTGATTGGTTCAATGTATTGTCTGTGTCCTATGTGATTGGCCAGAGTAATTACTTTGGTTTTGGTTTTACGACACTCAAACGAAAACCACTCTATTGTTATATCGTATTATATCGTTTGATTGAGAATGAGATACAAAACATACAGACTCAGGTTCGTCCCAGACGACTCCGAAAAATAGACAACTCAAAATGCTAGATTGGCAAATGAAACAAAAGAAACGCCGAAGAACTCCCTATCTCAAAAGTTATGTTTGCCTTGCTCTAGGTATTTGTTTTTTAACCCTTTAAACCCTAATATCAAAATTCAAATTCTCATTTGTTATCCCTACACGTTTTCAATAGAAGTAGTGGGGAGAATTTGTTGAAGTATCAATTAGATTCGCCTTGTGTGATCACGTCCTCGATTCTCATGACCTCTGTGTCTTATAAAGCAGTGATTTTACAAGGAGAAATTTGATGCTGATCACTCTTAGGGCTTAAAGGGTTAATATTCTTCGTTTTACTGTAAGTCTTAAACTAATTATTTTCATAAATCATGTATCAGTAATTCCAATGAGCGCCAGGAAGAAAGGAAAATGTCAGTGGTGTTAACATGTCAGTTATTTTTAAGGTTTGTTCTCAGAGACTAATATACCTGTAAGACTGGAATAATAACATGCCTCTCTTCTTCTTAATTCTGTCTAAAAACTTGCCGCTCACAAAATTGAGCTTTGTCTATGAATAGGCTCAAATTATTCTTTTTCATTAACAACCGTGAACGCTCAAAAATTTGATTTAGGCAAATCTTTCACATTTGTCTTGCTGAGAGGCTTGTGTTTGCAGTGCTTTGCTGTAGCTTTAGATTCAAAGTATAATTATCAGAAATGCGCAAGGTGCATCTCCTGCCAAGCTCTGTCGATTACTAGGATACATGTACCTTGAAGAAGTGAAAATTAGAAATTCTTGCTGTTATCGAGTGGTTGACGAGAGACGGCGAGATAAGGTTCACAATGTATTGCTTACAGGGTAACTCCTTCTTCCTCTTCAATTGACTGAAATTGAAAACTATAAATTTTGGCTCAGCTAACGCTGTCAGGGTGTAAAGTAAAAGCTACATTACGTTGTATTATGATCGATAGATAAAAACTGCCCATTATCTGTTCAACGTATAATAAAGTGACAGCCGATAGCTGAAGAGCTGTCTTGGTTGACTAATGTTCCCAACTTAGTTTTGGGTAATAGCATGGTACGAATTTGATTATGAATCTGATTTTATCACCCTTTTTAAAATTTCAAAAGGCCTTAATCTTCCAAGCAATTCTGTCAAGTAAGCAACTCGTTCTGTTAGTTTTCTGGTTCAATTTATTTCTTTTCTTTTACTGACTCATTCGCTCACCCGTTTAATTTTGTATCCAGAACGCCTACATCTCAGTTGGAAAATGGACGGCGAACGTAGCATATATTGTTTTATAAAATAACTAAATATAGTACGCGCGTTCTGATTGGTTAAAAACCTATGGTTTATTGTGCCGGTGAACTCATAGAAAAATGAAACATTTTCCGTTTTACTTAAAGGTATTTTATTTTATTCAAAAAGCCTGCAAATCACTCGTGATTTACAAGCTTTTCTCGTGTTCTCCCAACATCCCGCGTGGGTTATCACGCCGGTAAACCCATAGAAAGTGTGGTCTATTGCTTAAATAACCATTTTTGTCATTCCTAGAAATAAAAGACCTGTAAGTTATTATTATTAGTCTACTCTGGGAGAGCTAGCAATTTCAGTTTGAAAGTGTGATGAAAACCCTAAGAGTCGCGAATAAAACTTTTATTAACCTAAGAAGTTTCTTGTGGAGCTGCGTTAATAACATTCCCCTAACTTTCTTAAATGAAAGACAATTGTTTTTCTTTCTTGGGTCTTTTGCATGCAAACAATTAAAACAAACTGAATCACCCGAAAGAAAGTTGTGTCTGGCTGTCGTATAATTTGTGTTTCATCTGTCTCTCACGAAAATGTACCAATAATCACTGTCACGGATAATAGATTACCAGTTGTCTAAGAGGCTTTTAGGAATCTCGAAACATTTACATTTAGTAATTAATAACCCACCTTGATACAGGCAAGTTAAAGCCAGGTGACTTTTAAAGCCAACAGTGAGCTTCTTGTCTTTTCTAGTTCATCCTGAGTGCTTATAAATAGCGACGCAAGACAGGATCTTTAGGACAGATTCTACATAAAGTCATGTATTACTGAAGGTAAACGAGTTTCTTTGATAACGATATGAAAAGAGACCTGTCGGTTTTCGATGAATTTTGTGTATTATAAATTTGCATACCATCCATTATAAGTGTATTTTTTTAATTCAAATATTTCTCTAAACAGAACTATTACATTTTGGTCCAAATTCGCTTCGTTGTTGTTGATAACTAGTTTCTACTTTTAATTCGAAATAGTTGCCCACAATTTAACCGTAGTCGATAGAGTTTTGCAATAAACAAAAAGAATAAGTTAGGGCGAGGAATATATCTCAACTGATACAATAATCGAAGAACACAACTAGCTTTAACACTTCAGTGCCGGGTCTTCTCTAAGGTTGCAGTGGGAGGTGCTGGTAAAATATTACTCAGTTTGCTTACAGGGAGAGACAACTTCTTTATTTGAATTCCTCGAAGAAAAAAAAAGAAAAAATACTAAAAATAAATTAGAGTTGCTGTTTTAAATAAATTTCCCCAGGCTATTTACTAAGTAATATTCCAACAATGCTAAAAATGTACGTTTTTTCTTTTGAAGACTATCCAAACGTGGATCGCGGCACAAATATAGTACTTGATCCATGCAGTATCTTTTATTCCTCTATTTGCACGACACAAATAAAACCATTGCGGCCAAAAAATTGAAACGCCATGTTTTTTAATACTATTTGTTTAAAAGAAAAGAGAGAAAGAAAGAAAGAAAAAAGGAAAGAAAGAAAGAAACTTGGCCGCGCATTTTTTAATTAGCGGAACTTTGATGCGGTACTGTTTATGTATTTACCTAAATTGTGCGGAGTAGACATTATTTTAAGGAAAGTTAATTTAAGATGTTTTCCCGTGGTGCTGTTACGCTCTAACAGTGCAAATATAAATGTTACTTTAAAAACCTGCTTTTAAAATAGATTCTACATTTTTCTTTTCTCATACGGTTACCATTCGAATCAAAAAAGCCTAAAAGCCTTTCTTGTTTGCAATACTTGTGGTAACAATAGCCCAACGAATGTTTTCGCGCCATCGCCAAAACCACCTAGGAGAGTCAGCGGTTGGAAACCATTTAGAAAATTGAATGAAGCCGCTGCATCTCGACTCCGCTAAAACTTGCGGTCAAGAGATTGGTTACTTCCAGTGAGACACGCATGGAAACTGAACATGATTTTTTCAGCAACCGGAGAGGTTTTCGAGCTTCCCTTTTTCAGACAAATTAATAACATACAGTTGTAATGTGACGTGGACGATAGTAATAGACAGTTCTGTCCTTTACATTAAACAGTTAATAAATTTTTTATTCACTTAAACTTTAAGATCGTCAGTGTAAAGTTGCGTTAAGAATGGACAAAATTAGTACGTGCTGTGCTCTTATTTGCAACGTATGATTTAGAACAATTCAATTACATAACCAATGGTAATCTAGTCTGTAGTCCATAGCAGTTGTGAAATTAAATTTAAGGAATCACTCTCCCGGTGTTTAATAATCTGTTACGTAATTATCTATAGAGGTCCGTAGTATTTGCTTTTATTTTCCCAAAATGTGTGAAAGTTGCAAGGAAATGTCAGTCATGCCACAGTTAGTGTTCCTGTATTAGAAAAGTAAGTATATCATTATGAAGGGTTCAGTAGAGACCGGGTACTATCTAAGACGGCACAAAGTAGACGTTACGTGCTCCGTTTTAGATATTAATTAGCGGCCGTGGGCTTTCATCATATTTGCAAATTGATTTTTGTCATTTGATATAATGAGCTAAGGAAGTCATTTAATCGCTAAGGCCATAAAATGGGCTGACAAAAGCAAAGGATTATGCCTATGCTTAACATTCCTGTAGTTTATCAGTACCTTATTTGATCACTTTGATTACCCTGCGTTGGGATTGGCCTAACCGCGTGGTTACAATTTTAAACCCGTATAATATTCCGGCAAATTGCTCACCTACCCCTTCCCAACGGAACTTCATCACCAGCTTCTTACTCAAGGCAAAATATTGAATTAGGGGAGGGGTAGGTGAGCTAGCAGTTTCTTCCATTTTAGTGTTTGCAGATTGGAGTGGTTTTGGGTTTTGCGGGAATTATCTTTAACTTTAAAAGTATATGTTTTAACGAAGAATTAATTTTTTCAATTTCAGTAAGTTACATGTAAAAATGTTCCAAATTTTGGTGCATACAAACAATCAAATTACAGGAGAAACAGTTCTAGAAGTTAGAAACTGCGATTTTACATCCATACAGATACTATTTATTTTACTGAAAATTCATTAGAAATAAGACTAAAAGTTCTCAGTAAAAGGGGTGGCGGCGGTCCTGTCAACCAACTCCTAAGTCCGCCCATGAGCTCGCCGATCGTGTTCTAGCAACATCCTATGATTCCGGTCGGGGTACCAACCACTTGGCCTTTAGAATCATTTCAGTACTACAATATTTCACAATCATTTTTAACCATATTGCGAACATGGAGTTATGAGGACGACATTTTCAAGGGAACATTCTCACCTTTGCGGACGTGATTTTTCTTATAGATTGTGAAAGCATTTAGGGCCAGTTTTCGGGTAAGGCTATTTTGGTTGGAACTTGATATATGTTATTGGAGTTTAAATACTCTTTGGGCTATTTCGCCGAACCGTTTAATATAACAAGGAATAATCAGATATTTAACAATTATTCCTGTAGCCCGAATGGGCTCTGAGTCAATAGCACATGAGGCCGAAGGCCAAATGGGCTATTGACTCAGAGGCCATGAGGGCGAGAGCAATAATTGTTTTAGTAAAACCCGACTAGTTGGTAAAAAAAAAAAAGAGACAAAACAACCCTTAGCTAGTTAAAGTTAGACTTTAAGTCCTTTTTTGCCGCCCAAAAGCCGGCGCTTTGCGCTACTAGTGGGCTATAACATATAGCCTAGTAGTAGCTCAATCAATCAGAACGCAGCATTGATAATAGACCACCAGTTGGATTTTTACTAATAAAAATTATAATAAGCTGCTGTCATAGATGTTAATAAAAAGTTGAATCTACTGTCAGTCTTATACTATTCAACAACATGCAAACTTACTTTTTTACGTTTCAAGTCCATACGAGGATAGTGCGAACTTCATCCAGTACACGGATAAGTCGAAACACTGTATAAGAGCCATGGCACACGTTCGAGTAAAATCCGTAAGTTTATACTGTGTCTACCTCAGCTGAAATATATTTAGAAACTGACCTGCATGTCATTGAAATAGAACCGAAAAAGCACAAATCATCACACTATTCTGTTTTAAATTATTGTAGAGTGACTTTTGCTTTGAGGGTTTGCATCCTGAAGAATGTCACGGTTGACCCAAGAGAATTGTTCATAGAGCAATCTCTTGATTAACGCACTAACATTTTTTAAAATCTTAAAATGGTAATAAAATGGGTTTTGAAAATCGGTTGAATTGTTGGTCATTCACCGGTTGGTCGTCAACAATTGTTGCACAAACATCTGACCTGCATCTGACCGAAACGTGACCGGAAATGTCGTGACACTCATTTAAACCGGATGTGACTCTGTAAGTATCGCACTATTCTTTTTTGGCTGACATTCGAAATCGGAGTAGCTGTGTGCAAAATTACCTTTCTTGGGATCGGTCGGAGAGGAAAATGTACGAGCGGACGGTGATTTAGATAAAACAAGGATTTTTGATTTAAGCGGGCTATTTTGTGCCCGGCACAAGTTCGGTACACATCATAGAATCTCACTGGATTTTCAGTTTCAAAATCATCGAAGTGGCCACTTTCATTAAAGTATCAGATTCACAAAACCTACCCTATATTACTGTTATCTTGGGTAATTGATTCGACATGCATGGTAGGTTGTACAAAATAAGCAAAACTAATGCGTTTGCTCATGAAATATTAAGGATGGACAGTGTTGGCACTGAGGTAGCGAAGAATTATTTAAACTGGCAGACAAGAAATAGAAACTCGAAAAAAGGCTTGCGATTTTTTTTATGAGTAGTAACGTCTTCATTAAAGGAATGATAGGAAGGATTAACATTTCACTTTTTGGGATATAATCATTTTTAATCGCTGTTGATTAAAATTACAACGTGCTAATACCGAGAACATCTAATGGATTAGTTATCTTCATATTTTTTCCCTTTGGTGATAATTTCAGAATGAGAAGAATAGAGTGCATGAGTGTTATTTGGAAATAAATGAAAAAAGAACGGCAAAGCAATTTCATTTAAGAAATTCATTCAGACGAAACGCATTTAATTCGTCAGATAAGCGACACGATACTGAAGGTCATAGGTATCTAATAATATGATTTGTCAAAGTCCATTAGCAACAGGATATCACGAGGAATTAAGGTGGCCAAGCAATAAATTTATTCAGAAAGGAAGGCACAAATTTCAACACGTAGCATTGCATAATCGTCAAAAAACAAGAGTCAACAATTGGTAAGGGATGTGACATACTATTTCAAAATACGAAATTTATATTAATTGACTTTCGCCGGTTTTCCTGCGATCCTCGTTGGCTGGTTTGTGACTAACATCAAGCTGGACTGATTAGGCGTGCCGAAGGCCGAAGAGTTAGCATGAGTGAGTACTTATCTAAGCCGTTTCACCGTGATAATATTGAACACTATATAGTTATTAACTAATAATTTGAACTTATGATGTTGCATGATGCCCGCACCATCAAGGTCCGAACTAACATTGGAGGTCTGAAAAGTGATGTCAGTGGACATTTGTGGAAGGCTGATGACTGAAAACAACATCATCACAATTGCTGTTGGGTTATGTTTTATTTCCTTCGCTAGGAAAAAAAAGCATTAGACTCATAAATCTTCGATGCTTGATCATGGAATTTGAATATATTCAGTTTGTGTATTGAAGCGATAATGCCCGTGGCATACAGGTTGGACCGTGTCGTCAAGTCAGTCTCAGCTAGCCACTTCCCCCCTCTTTCACGATTCTAGGCATGCTTTCGACAGGGGTACCCAACGGCAATTTTCGGGAAAATATCTGTTCGGAAGACGATTTGAGAACTAGAATTTTCGGAACATTTGTTGTAAAATTTCTTGCTTGCCTACCTCTCCTAGGATTTTCGAAGATCTACAAAATGGTATAATTACCAATTTTAAACGGATATTTACCCTAAAAAAGGCCACCTAGAATTTTCGGGAGCCTTTTCCTGGCTGAAATTTTCGAAAAGGTAAGTTTTGATCCCTATGATTTTCGGATCACTAGACTTTCAGCTAGGAAATCCGAACAGATGAAAAGTTTTTAGGGGATAAAAATATGCCTATATCTACCGTTTAAATACTAAAATACGTTCAACAATGCTATGTTAAGTGGTTTTGAAATATATCCTCTTTGGGTGCCCCTGTTTCGAAGCATGCCTCTGAATTTTTTCGAGTGGTTCCTCACTTGCCTCTTCAAATCGATTAACGATCGTAACTCATTATTTGCCTTTGGGGGGATCTTCCCACAGGCTATTATCGTCCCTTGCATGTGGACGTCGGATGTATTCACCTCCGCGAAAGGTATATTTGACAAATATTTGTGGTCTAGTTTTTGCATAGTTCTACAACGCGTCTTTGGGTACCAAAATTGTGTAAAATTAAGTTTCAGTAGTAAATTAGCCTACGGTCGGCTAACGTCTGCAAACGTACTGAACAATGGTGACGGATCCTGTCAGTCGATCTTAGTTTAGCTGAATTTTAGTCGAACAAAGAAAAAAAAGGAATACTGTAAAACTAGAAAACTATCTGATTCCATATATTTTACAATATCATTCCATGCAGGCCACAAAAAACCGGTAAAGAGCTCAAATATGCCTGAAAAATGGCGATTTGGATACGAAAATTACGTAACTAGTAAACAGTTGTCACAAACGCAAAAAGGGATGACTGTAAAAGGTGATACCTCAACTGTTAAATATTTCAGCAGTTTTGGGCAATGTCTTTTAACTAATTGCTTTGGCCCGGAGGTAGGCAGTAATTACACTGCTCATTGGACCGTTCGTAATGTCTAAAGATGCTTTTAGGTATGTTTGACACAATATTTCATCGCGGGTTAAAGAGCAGACGAATAGCTTATTTAGTACCTTAAAGCACAGATAACTGTTATTCGAATTAAGTCTATATAGCTGCTCAATTCAACTTCACCCTGAGGCAAATTATTTCGTGTTAAGAATCTGCTCAGTATGTCCTTTTCCTTCAAGTTTGGGAATATCACACGTTTTAAAAGAAGTACTTCAGGTACCAAAAAAAACCTGTCAACACCAGCAGAGAGTGGGGTAAAAAAAATCAAATTTCAGCCGATTGGCAGCAAACTATTAAAATTACATTTATTAGTTTTGTACCATTTTTATCCAGTATTCGGTATGGTAGGTTTTATTCAGATGCCATTTCTATTACAAAATGTACCTCACGGCTCAGACATTTGTGCCAGTCTAAGGAGGATGGCAAACGGGAACCATAAAGCATTCAACTAAAATGTCCCATAAGGACATGCCAGGTGATCTCTACTTTGTCCTTGAATATAGAGGACAAAAAACAAGTGGCTATTATTGCCGACTAATTTCATTTTACATGACTGTATACTAGTCGAATTTCCGAGACTACGAATGAAAACCTCGAAGAAATGTTCTGTTAAAATTGAAATCAACTTTAAATTTGTTCTAAAAAACATTTACAGCAGTTTGTAAGATCAGCCTTTACTCCGTTGAAATTGGTAAAAAAAACCTGCGAACCCTTGTGACTTTTTCCTTCTTAATGTGATAAATTAACCACGTAATTCAATATCAATCCACCAATGAAATTTAGCACTACTCACCAAATAAATATAGTCATATTATTTCTGTTCTCTTCCTTGTGTTGACTGCCGTTTTGATTTTCATGACATCTTCCAGAACTCTATTAGTCAGCTTTTCTAAACCTAAAAGAAGTTTATTTTCGAGGGGAAAATAATGTTCATAGCAAACGCTAGCAACGAAAGTTTCTATAACCCCGCTACACATCTATGTTTTGACAAAAAAGGAACTGATTAGGGCCTACCTTACACTATTGTACGACGTATTTTTACTTCGGGATACTTAATGAGGTTGAGTCCAGTTTCTAATGACCCCTAACCGTCTGTCAAAAATGGCAGTTTTGAAAGTTCCATATCATAGTAGATTACCTAACAGTTTTTTACTCGAAACTTTGGAATAAAAGGGAACCGTTACAAGGCAAATCGAAATTCGAGAATTTCTCTTCTAAGTTTTCCGTTACGTTCAATTTTGATAACGGAAGTTTTGTTTGAATAAATCATATTTCATTGACGATTTTACAGTTTTAAATTTTTAAGGAAACTCGTTTCTCCAGAAATTTCTGCATCATTCGGTTTAGTTTAAATCTCTGGAATTTTTGGCTCACTGGACTCTGCCCTTTTACTCGTAATCCCCGAAACGCAAACGCGGCATCCTCAAACATACAAGAAAGAATTAAAGTTCATTGTCTTTATTTTTATTGCTGAGTAAAATGCCCCTGTGGTCGATCCAAAGAAAAAAAAATTAAATTGTTATGAAATTGGAAATACACTAACGAGAGAGAGCATGCATGTGGCCGCCAAAAGAGATCGAAACTGACTTTTGAATCAGCCTTAGTTCACGGCAAGAAATGTCCCGCTGTATCACGAGAATCAGATTTTAATTAAAAATTTCCTTCGTTTTTGTTTCTTTTCATGAAAGCCTTTTTTACATAACACAGGAATTCAAAGGGAGTAGAACTAATTTTTTCAAGAAGTTTGGATTTGCAAATTTTATTCCATATTTTCAAAACCTCAACAATTTTTTTTTAGTTTCTACTCTGAATAAGAAAATCGCTTCATATCTTTTTGGAGTTTATCTCATCAGTTAATAGCAGTTTTCATTCTTCCAGAAATTGATGCTTATGGTCAGGTGCTTTTCAGAAAGTAATTCAAGGCTCAATGGAGATTGAACAATAAAATGTAAAATGACAATAAGGGTTTCCTTTCGATTCTACACTAAAACTGATTAAACGTGAAACACAAAACTATACAATGCAAATGATTTTACCGGACACATTTTAGGAGATGAGAACTTGTCACACTTTCTTTGATTTTATCATATGCCTCCTTAATTTAAGGCTAAATCTCTACTCATATAAAAAAGACATCTCGCTCCAACCTTTGGGTCATGTTCAGCACTTTCTATTACTTACCACTTTGCCAGAACAATTTATAATTTTCCAATAAAAATAATTGCTTACAGAGTTTTGCGCAATTATCAAATTATAATCAGGTTTTTTGACATCGTGTATGAGGTACCACATAAAATGAGTTTGATACTGAAGGTATATCTTGCTGCCTGATAGCCGATTTTCGTCATAAAAATACGATAAAGTGCTTGAATATTTCAGTTTTAGTTTTAATTTCTAATTGCATGACCTGATGCATTGTATAACCGCGTTTCCGACTGTTCCTCGTTTCCATTTCCTGAATTCAGTATATGTATTATATACGTTTTTCAGAAAAGAAAAGTGGGTACATCCTGAAGAATTAACACATTTGAGGCTTCATTTGGTGAAAATCTAGCCGTCAAAATAGCACGAACGGCGAGTCAGTTAGCTCGCAAACAAGAGCGAACGGGGGGAAACGAAAGAGAGAAATACGCGTGCGTTTTATTTGAATTCCACATCTATATAACTCATCGTAATACTATGATTAAATCAAAGAAAAACTTCATATTATTTAATATACCCTGGTACACTTAATGAACTAATAGATGGAACGTAGGCGAACCTTTACCGGAACTTCACAGTTTTCGTTTTAATGTTTTTTTTGGTATGCCGGATTATTGGGTTTCCAAAGAGTAGGTGCGATTAACATATCATCAAACCTGACGATAAGCTAATCCTGTGGAAAAGATCTTAATCCATTGCGCAAGAACATATAGCCTCAAGCATGTCTTAACCAGTGCTCATTTTTAATAAATTGTAAAACAAAACCAGTTAACAAGGCGCTGCTAAAAAGGTAAACTGAGCACGAGCCTCCTCGCAGCAAACTGTATACAAGTAAGTTAAAAATTTCTTTTTCGCGACCTTGATAGGAAATTATTTAAAAACTACATTTAAATGACCTTTTCGTCCAGATAGTTTGGGTTAAGAAAAAAACCGTTTAGTCAGTATATACGTAGTAAGCTGTAATTTTTCAGTAAAGTCTTCTGTGATAAATTAGGAACACGGAATCCGGAGATACATGTATCTTTGCAATATAAACGAGACGTACGTTCAGTCGCCGCCGGTTGAGCCGTGTAGAGCTGGCAAACCCTTTGATTCCAATGTACAAATAATTTTGATTTGTACTATACATAGTTCATTACAAAACGAAAGAAACTTGAAACGGTACCACTTAATTAACGAAACCTGCAAGTCAGCGGATTTGGACTGAATATTCCCTCCAAAACATATATTTTATATATACCACGAACCCTTGCTGAACTAATGGCAGCTAATGCCAACCTTACGATGAAAATACAAAGTGTAGTATATCTGATCGTGAATATCATCTTTAACCGCAACTTCAGGCGAGTTTTCTTCTGCTTGTGATCAACAGTTTAACTTTTAATTTTATCACTGAGCAATTATTGATTTCTGTCGGACGATGGGTGACTTTTTTTCAAGCTGGAGACTGAATTCGCGGTAGGCTAGAAGACAAAGCAAAATGTACGTGCAGCAAGCCGAAAACGTACTCAAATTTGATTTTTTGGCGAATTGAAAAACCGCATGTCGGCGGATGCAATGCGAAGGATTACCGTTTATAACAGGCGTATATGCACTATCTTTTCGTTCGATCTTGCACGACATCTCTCGGTGTAATTTTGTTTTGATTGTTACTTGGCCTAAAATGCTTCTTTATTTTATTTAAGATATTAACCAGAACACAGCAACGCCTGAACAAACCCCAGTTTCTAGGTGGGAGTTTGAAGAAAAACTACCATAACAAGTAATCTTTGTTCTTTAAATCAGAAAGAAATTATATCATAGACAGTTTAAAAAGCACTTTTGTTGATATATTTGGACCGTTAACAGGCTCTTGAGATTCTTCGAACATTGTGTTGAAAAACCACAACTACAAGAACTTTCAACAACATTTTTATCATTTTTTGTTTCTAGCTTTGCTGTCTTTATCGTTTCGTCGACTTTTTTGGGACTGTCACTTACACGTATTGGATGCATTAAACAAAAAAAAACATTGCCTTAAAAGAATAATTATGTAAAAGAAAAAGTGAAAATAAAATAAAGGCGCCTCATGCAAATTTTTTTACACCAGAAATTTCAACCAATGAAACAAGAGGTCGATTCCATTTGTAGATGAAAAATCAGGCACATTTTTGGAGGAAAGTTCCCGGAAGCCTAAACCGAAAGTCTTTTATCATCTTATCAAACAGATGAAAATTAAAGTGTCTAATAACTGTGAAATCCAAACACCCTTAAGGTAGTTAAAAGTAAAAAAAATTGAAAGATAAAAGAATTCAAAGGCCTGAAGTTTATTTTATATTTTGGGTTTGGATGTAGTGCCGCTTTTTCTACGTCTGAGCCTCTTGAACAAATCATCATTCTTCGGAACCTTCAATCAGCAAAATTTCACAAATTTCTTGGTCAGAAGGACGACAGGGCACTTTGAAAATTAATTTCCCAAAATGCATGTGGTTAACTCTTAGGAAACGAAAAAAACTTAGTATCTATAGAACATGAGGGCTTTTTTCTTCTAAACACCTTTTTGAGTTTGAGGTTTTAAAGGAAAGGAAGCCGGCGCATCAATAAAACCTTTACCTTGTAAAAGTTTTTTTGGGACGGCTCTTTTCAGGAGCCTCCCCACCCCCACCCACACCCCCACCCCCACCCACTTTTTGCTGTTTAGCATGCCAAAGGATGTCACCAACGAAAAAAAAAATGCGAAATGAGTTTGGGCGGATACATAATTTAGTTCCTTGGAAACACGAGGGCGAGCCGAAACAATATTAATATCTCATGACTCAAATTTGGTGTAAGATTTAATGCCATGACGTTATATGACTTAAAGTGACTCTGGTGAGGAGGGCCTTCATATTATTGTAATCAGTTTATCTGCGTCACTGTGATCAGGCAGATTAGGCTTTCCACAAAAATACTGGCGAATTTCGGTATTGAATGGTCATGACGCGAGGTTGCATTGTAAAACCCGAAGAAAACCAAAAGTGAGCGAAATTAATTCGGGTATGGTTATGGTTGTTTTGCTTCTATCTGTTTGTTTTTGGGTCGTGAGTGTGTTTTCTTTTTTTCACTTAAGAGATCAACGAAGCTGCTGAAGGAAAACCAGAGTAGACAGCCAACAAAGTATACTTTATAAATTCTTTACGCAAGCGTATGAAAATTCAAAAACACCCATTTCTTTCTCTCCTTTTTGAGGATTACGTATGAAAGTAAGCCGACAGATATAATCCAAAAGTTTTTCGCATTATCGAAATCTCCTCAAACAATAGCAGAGATTGTTATTGTTTCTAGATCCATTTACATTTATCGACACAAGTTTGCTTTGGCTGTTAAATTTGGACGTTAACATGGTTTTTCACCACCATAATAAACAAAAATCGAACGACGAATAGTCATAAGATTCAGACCAACGACTGCGACATTTTTTGGCTATCAAAATGCAAGGTACGTGAGTCAATGGTGTTGAGTCGGTTACAAATCTACACGAATTCGATGCTGCATTCACTTAAGCCTTAAACCTTCATCGTAGAGAAATAACTAACGACTCTCTTTTACTAACTTCTCAATACATGTAACTGATGTTTTGGCTGTGCGTGAAGCATATTTTTCAACGGATGGCCCATTATTTATTTTTGCAGCATTTCTTACACCATGCTTTCCTCAAATGGATAATTCGTAGATTAAATTGTGTGCTGTCCGCACGCAATATGCACAGATATTAAAAGCTTCTAACTCATTTTATGACCATGAGAGATTTAATAAAGTAAATTTCGGTTGAAATTTCGAGGAAGTCTCCATACGCAGTGACACTTGTGTTGGACAATGCCTTGAGAAAATATGGAGTAATATAAAGCTATTACCCTAAAATACCTAAAAAAAGTCACTGCCTTGTGGTTGGCGATTTATCCTTTAAGAAACCTCGATGCATTTTTAATTACCTTCTAACCGCTCAGATTGACAATAAACGCTATTGAAAAAGTTCCTCTTAACACATGTTTCCTCTTAACATACGTTCCTGTGTTTCTGAATAATTCTATATAGTCATCGATCATCGCGGAAAGAGTCATTCACAAAATTTTCCTCGTGCTGAAGTTATATGTTGATTGTGAAAGAATTAATAATATTTCGTAGCAATAAACATATCTATGTAGCAGTTATTGGATTCGGCTTTCGTGTGATCTGAAGCGTGAATTATGCAGATTGAGGAGGGTGTTATCGGCGGCCGAAGCGGATAACACCACCTGAGAACTGCATAATTATTCATATCACATGAAAGCCGAGTCCAATAATTGTTTTAATTATTCATTCAAAATAATTTATATTTTTGAAACATACCAACCTCGATCTTTGTTAAGTTCCTGGCTCATTTGTCTGATCTTCGGCAAATTCAGAAAATAGAGAGATAGTGTGGCAGATATTCCTCAAATAGCAGTTGTCGCATCCGTTGTTCTTTCTATGTTTTTGGGCAGACGTTCGGCCATTTCTTCTTCGCAAAACGTGTTGAGTTTTCTGCCATTTTCACTAGCTCTACCAAAACAGTCTCCAGGGCTTTTTGGTTTCCGTTCCTTTTCCTGACGATATCCTGTACTGTTGACGTCATTTTACCGGATATCGCAAATTAGTATTTACCAAATCAGTGAATAGCAATTTTCGCGTGTTTAATTTTGATTGGCTGCCGTAACTCGGAATATTATTTGGCTATTCTCTGTTTTGCGGCCTGAGTACAGATGGCGTCTCGTTTCGAGACATTTTCGAAAGATGAAATTTGAGCGATAAATGAAGCAGTCGTACAAACAAATACCAAGAAAGCGACGAACTTTGGCTGGTCGGTGTTTACTGGTAGGTAGAAAATTATTTTTATGCTGAATGTGCAACAAAATCGTGTGAAAATGCACTTGACACTAACCCGAAATGTTTGTATTAAATTGTAAACAAAGTTCCCTCTTAGTGACTTTTTAATTTACAAATAGTTACTTGTTTTCATTTTTATCCAGCTGATTTGATAAAAATAAAACAACTATCTCCCTCAGGGTCGGTGAACAGCGCTAGATATTTACCTCGACGCTTCGTGTCTCGGTATATCAACACCACTATTCACCTTTCCTTCGGGGGATAGTCGTATACTACTTCACAATTTGGTCAACACTACATAGCTAGTTACGAAGATTTAAACGGGCCTCATCAGAGACAGAGAAATATTTTGAATGAATGCGTGAATAAAAATAATGATGATGATGATGATGATGATGATGATAAGAATAGTTACCGAACCGAATGGTACCGAACTTTTTCTACTTCTAAGTATAACGTCTCAAGTGGTGTAGGTTACGTTATGCTCCCTGTACTACTCCTAATGTAGACAGCATTCCAAAGTTTTATACTGCGGGATAATAATAGCAAAAAAATTTATGGACGTATCCATGATATTGCTTTCGTATTCATTGCTATTATTGCTCTTACTGTTGTTAATTTCCTCAATTTTGTTTCCAGAGTTTCGTCTACTAAGTTAGAACTGCTGCTGTTTTTAAAAAAAATTGTCCATATAAATTCATCTAAAACACAGATTTTCGGGTCTTTATTAACACAAAGCGCTGCGCATGTCAAGAGAGCAGATGAGATCACTAAGTTAGTAACGAAAGAAATCTTGAGTTAATCGCTCAGTAAGATTTTCATGTTATAACACAGTTGTGGTTATATCCATGTGTTTCGATGGAACAAAACAGAATAGAATAGTAAAGACTTTATTGCTTTTTTACCTTTTTGTAATAAAAATTTTTAAAATACGCTTTCGAGATTGCAATGCGTTTCATTACAACCTGGGTACGAATTTAACTTGGGTGACTGGGGAGATGTCAAGTTAACCCCAAGCCTTTCAGTGCTTGGTTAATTTTAATGCAGGTGAAAAAATAAGCTTCAAAAAAAAAAAAGGGAATCGCAACTGAGTTATTAAGGAGGTTTTAAAAAACCTCCCGTCATCCTGAATCGAACATATTTTTCAACTTGTCATATGTCATGCTAGCACGATTTTTCTGACTACAAAGTTTAAAATTATACCGGTAAATTTAAGCCAATATCTTGGGGAGCTGACAGAGTAAGATTGATTGGGCGGTGCAGGCAGGCAAAGGCGGCAAATTTCTTTCACAATATGTGTTAGTCCCTAAAGCTTCGTCTAGGCCGTTTAACAAAGCTAAAACAAAATCCCTATGGTTTGATTTACTCAGTGGCTGGGGGCTTTTGTGTTTAGCATAATCAATTTTGCATAAATTACTGTAAACTAAAGTTCAAAGCCGCAGAAAGCCATTGAGCCTAGATTAAGGTTTATTTCAAGGAGACTGAATATCAGGCGTTGTGTGTATACTGATCATAAAAGAACCAAAAATTAAACTCGCACTGTTTAGAGTCACGTTCAGTCGGTGCGACGATTTCTCGAAGGAATAAAAACGGACCACCTGTATTGTATGAGAGATCAAAAGATTCAGCAGATGGAAACGTGTCAAATTATTATTTTATTTATTCATTGTTGCTGTTGTTGCTGTTTTTCTTCCTCGCTGCAGTGAAGCGTCGAAAGCACTGACGATGCATGTCCATCATTTTGGGTGCGGCAGAGAGGGTACTGGGATCTAAAATAAGCAAATTCTGAGTGCGCAACATCTACGTAACATCAAGTAGTTTGATCAGACATATCGGGACAGCCAGGATTTTCCATCTTTTTAAAGAAATACTGGCAATATGGCTTATCACGTAGCTAAATGACTCTAATGCAAACTCAAGGATCTTTTAGAGAAGTACACTTACAGAAAAATACGAGCGCTGTCATGGGCAAACTGAACTAAACGTTAGCTTGTCTTGGCATGTCAGAGAAAGAATTTATTATTGCGTGCAATTAGAAGGTGGGTCAGGATTTAATTTAGCGGATTAGTTTTTTTGCAGTGTATATTTTGGCGTTGAGTATGAATAAAAACAGACAAACGATCTTTACATGATTTTGCTATGATGTTACAACACAACACTTATTGGAAGGTTTCTGATTACTCAGATACCTAAAATTACGAAACCCCAATTTGACAAGTTTATACAATCGAAAAGGTGTTCATGACTTTGAAGAGTACTTTAGTCAAGCTGTGAAACTTGCTGTAAATCTATTTTCTTTTTCTTGGCAAGAGTATGAATTGTTGATTAGAATGACCTAAGAGCGTCTGAAAGTTATGCCATCCAGGCTTGCTCTTACAGTTCGTCTGACGTATTGTACAAACAAACTATGAGAGCATCTTTGATAAAGCAATTAAAAACTAAACTGGGTTATTTACTAGTCTGATTTGCCCTGAAGTTCATCGAAATGGGTTTCAGGGAATTTGTAGACCATCGTTTTTGAAGGTTGTTTAGGTTAGCGTAGGTGTCTTTGGAAGTGATTTTTTTTCTTAGAATTGGACGTCTTGAGCTTATAAAAATATGTTACTGTACTCCACTTTCGCTTAATTCTTGGCTCAATTACCAGCTTATTTTATCCTTTTTGTTTTTACTGTTGAACTTGACCGGTTGTTATTCTTGTTTAAGTAGTCAAATGACGATTGACGTGAGAGGAAATACTTTCTGCGTATTTATATTCCGACTGACAGATTTAAAACAAGCGCTAGCATTGATTGGAAATACACGTGAAAGAAAAACAAGCCCTTTAGGGATCCTTGGAATGGTGAAATTTACTAGCTTTACTTTATTGGAAGATATATAATTCCTTGTGAAGACTAAACATCGGCGCACTGGGAGATTTACAATGAAAATAATCAACGCATGGTCGTCGCCTTTGATGGTCAAAAGATAAGAAAATAACATAACTTGCGCATTCCAGAATGAAAAACGCGCTATGAGCATTTGGTATATATACATAGGAATCATTCAGCATTTGGAGAGTGTTTTTATGCGGATAAAAGCTAAATGACGCGAGGTAAGTTACACTGAAAATGATTTAACATGGTTACTGTACCACTGTTCCGGCTTTCTTTTCCCGTATTTAGACCAGAAACTAAAGAATCTGTAGAATGGTCGTGTTTTGCTTTCGTAAACGCCTTGGCATGGCATATGGGCATATTGTTAGCAGGAGTGGAACTGATTGTGAAGTGCGACACAGTACCTAGAGACCCCCAGTTACTGGGATACAGGAACAATCAAATACTGCAGTAGCTTGATCTCTTCGTTAAAAATATGTTATGTACGGAAGTACTTAAACACTCTTTGACTTTAAATAGGACAAGACTTGGGACGAAAGTTAAGATGAACTACAAAAGTAATAGAATTGATAGATTCGTCGAAAGGAAGGATTATACAAAAAGCTATAATTTGCAACGTTATGCTTGCTTGTATCACCTTAGTCGACTTCTTTATGATTGTCTTTTTTAAGACGAGATTTTCGCGGATAGCAGAAATGACCGTGCATTCACTCAATTTTAGACATTCCTTTGCTATACACTTAGTTTCTCACCAGTCAGGTATACAAGGGGTCAAAGAAGTTTCGTTTACATTTAAAACCAAATTAACATCAAAGTGGATGTTGAAGCACGTAACGAAAGAGTAATTACTTCCCTTTTCGCTGAAAACGAGGTTTCCAAGTGGCTTGACCTACCAGAAACTAAGAAATCTTTAACTTTCAAGATGGTCTCTGTCAGCCAGTCTTTATAGCAATGTTTCTTACACGCAAGTGGTTCAAAGATCGTTAATTTTACCCCAAATTAAATCAAGTCATGTTAGATTTACAGTCTGTTTGAGTACATTGATTTGTCATTCTTTCTTCTCTGATACATGATGGGAATCCGTGTGGGAATGATGTGACCAAAAAGTTCGAGAAGCTTTCATCGGTGGGTGCGAATACTAGGATTAATTACATGAAAACAGGAACTGAGCACTTTGATCAGAAATCTGTCATTTTCTAAAACATAATGCGATCAATTTAATGAAGTGAGTAATTGCAATTTGTAATCTTCAAAGGGCATTTAAATCAGGTTATCAGTTTTCACTCTTATAATTTGTTTCAATTTCCAACCACACTCTCAGTCAAAATTGTTGGGACACTTTGCTGTCTTCTTGCCCTCCCAATGTTGGCGTGCAAGATTTGGTGAGTTAACCGCGATAATCAACATTGGGAGGCCAAGGAGGGGGACCAGAAGTGAAAAGACAGCGTTGGGTGGAAGTGTCTCAACTATTTTTGTCTGAGACTGCATGCAGATTGTATAGGCTAAAGTCATAACATGTCTAGTTCTGTACATTTTCTGTTGAGAGAGAAAACGTTCCCGAAAAAGGAGCCCTTGTTTTCACTGCGTCAAACAATGTACTCTGCATGAAGCAATAATTTTGAATATTTTTTGAAGGACATTTTCCGTGTAAACGTGAAAAAACATGTAAAAGATTCGGAGCACCTTTCTTCAATGTGCAGCTTGTGATAGACCTGATAGACGATCGCATTGCGTGTACGTCTAATGTACTCAGGGTGGTTATCTCAGTCACCTCATGTCCCTCTTCCATTCACGTCTGAAGTGGCTCTTACCTGTTTCAAGCAGCCGACATCTATCCATTCTATTTACAGTGCAATGTGACATTACGGATCAATTTAATCTCTGTCAAAATCTATTAATCGAAAGTTTCCAAAACAAAGGTGTCTCAATAATATAGATTGCAGCTAATATAGAAAACCCTCTGATAATTATTGGGATCTGCATCAATAACAGGTATCAGCGGTTAGATTTTTTGTGACAAAAGTAATAAAATAGTCCATCTTCAATTAGTTTCGATTGAATCGCGGGCCGCTCTCACTTAAAACCGCACAAATAACCACTAAGAATCTAGTGGACACCCATTGGATTAATTTGACCTTTCGGATTTTGTGCTTAGAAAAGAAAATTTGAAAATATGCTCGAAAAATATCATATAAAAATGTGTTCCTAGTCTGGCAAAGCTATTTCTCTCGAATGATTATGATTACAATTTATATTGCTGCCGACATAAGCGAACCACCCATAAAACCGTAGTTTTGATTCTATCAATCTAACATAAACAACCTGCTTCGTAAATAAGAGAGACATAAAACTCATCCATTTTTCAGTGCACCGTTACTTTTCAAAAAAAAAAAATGTCTTTGGACAGGCCAGAAAATAAAAAAAAAAACAAGAATTCAAACAACGCTGGCAATTAATACTTGCTGCAGATTAATTCTCCCCCGAGTTGGTTCATATTAAGAAACCTTCGTAAACTAAACTGACACCCTAAAGTAAACATATATTTTTCCTAATAACAATAGAAAGTGATATTCATTTGGCGGCCCGCGGATATCGAAAAAAAGAGACAACGTTGACCGATTTTCAAGACACTTCAGTTAATATATAGGCCATCCTGACAACTAACTGAGACGAGGAATGGCAATAGGTCGATAGTTCAGTTGCAGAATGTATACAATACACTGAAAGAAGGTAATCTTGTTAAGTCTTGTTTTCAGACCGATACTTGCAGAATTTTCAATTTAAAATGTCCGCACTTCGGCTGGACAGATCAGTAATCATGAACAAGGGCACAAGGTTAACTATAATCCTATGTCAAATGGCTGTCTGTTAAGTCATGTCCCATTTCACAACACCGTTAATCTCTTCTTCCGCACCAGCCCTAACAAGTCTCCATGCAGTGTTCAATCCCTTCACCTGTACCTTCCGAAGACGGTCTTTGTTTTTGGTGGACTATTCTTACCACAAGGAAGAAGTATCATAATGGGAATTTTGTCATTGTAATCTTGATTGAATGCGGTCTTGCATAGGTGGGTCTAAACGTTATTAAAATGTATTTAGCTCAGATCACGATTGTCGACAAAGCCATATCTATGTGAGCTGAAATTCAGTTCTGACAGCAGAAAATTTGTCTGCTGTTCTCTGCTGCTTCAAAGAACGTATTAAACTCGCCACGGCAAGTGTTTTGCAAGGACTTATAAAAACACCGCTCACTTGCATAGAGGTCTGTGATTTGCTACGATCTTTTGAATGAAGAAAGTCACGGAATTTGATTTTATTTCAATGCTTTCGTACATAAACTTAGCATTTATATGTCAAACATTGTGTTCATTGGACATTCATTTTGGAGGATTAGGTATTCATTGACTTCAAGATTACTATAATCAGTTATTTTGTTTTGAAAGAGTGCTCAGGAAAAACTGCCTTCGACTGGAGGCGAAATAGGGATGAATTGTAGTTTCTAGTAGAGTTTAGAAGAAAAAAGAGTTGCGACAAATACACGTCCTTTTCATTCACTGTTACTATGGATACCAAAAGATGGGATACCACTTCCCGGCCACATGTTCCAATTATTCTCTAAGTGACGTAAAGGCAATATTATTCCGGCAGCGTAATAAAACTGAAGTTTTTGTATGGGGAATCTAAAGCGAATCAGTTCTGCTTTATCAATTGAAATTTTTTATCAACTGAATAATTTTTGACAGCAGATTACTAGTTTCTTTTTCTTTCTTTTTCAGTGTTCCCTTATTTCTGAGAAATAAACCTCATGGCGTATAGATTATTATTTCTTAGAAAGATTCGACTTCTCCAGGGTGTGTACCGATCGTGAGGAGTGCTTATTTAAAAGACTTGTACATTATTTATTGAGATTTTTCCCTTAATCTCTCTGAAATAATTTTCATTTACAAGATGTGTTCGCAACTTTTGATCCGCACTGAAACACGCGGTATTAAAACGACATCCACTGAGGCTGATATAATTAACAAATTACAACAAAGAACCATGCAGCTCAACTAGATCATTAATGAAGGAGTGGAACCTAGCACGTTTTTATTAGCGCCCGCATTCTCAAACAAGAGTATCTTTCCGACTCATTGGTATAACTCAATACCATGTGCTTTCGCAAAAAGACAAAGAAACAGTAGTAGAAAATTATCCAGCCAATCTGGGAATATAGTAATAGTTTTGCTGATTTGTTGCTTCACTAGACGTTTTGCCTGTGACGACAAGCGTAAACTTATTGTTCTTGTGGACAATGGCTTTGAATTCGCTGTACATTAGCGAAACAGCTTTAAATGAGCTAATTGAATTCTTTTATGGGGGCTTCATTACGAAACCCTCGATATTTCCGCATCTGGTGTACTTAACTAGGAATAAAAACCAATCGTTTCAGTAATGCTAGACTTCAAACAATTCAGCTTTGAAGCTGTGAAGGGAAGGCTTGGAAACTTTTCAAAGATGGTCTCGTCTACCATCTCGACCCTAATTAAGATACATTTTAAAAGGATTAACTGCCATGGCTGAATATAACTGTCCAAACACAACATTTGTACCGTTTGTCAAAGCGTGAATGACGTACGCTACCTAAATTACCTCCAATTGTTATCTTCAAAGAGGTGTACAAGTCAGAGAAATCACGATCATTTCTTCTTGTTTTGCAGGCGAAAGAACACCTACTTAACCAAGTTCGTTCTGTACTCAGCTGTCTGTGGCTCAAGAAAATTATTGTGCTACCATTGTAAGGATATTCATAGTGGTGGACATTGTTATTCACCTTAAAAGATTTTGACGTTAAGTCTGGAGTGTCACCTTGGCATTTACATAGTGAACTGAAAACGAGCTCTATTTGTCGCTAATTCCACTCATCCGAGGCAACATTACAATTCAACGACTCAACTATTCTTAGGTTAGAAAAGGAACAGTTTGTCGAGATAGCTGCCTTTTGGGTGAAGGCACGACTTTTTGAACAGCAATTCAAATCCTGTTGTTCGAGAAACCAGGCAAACTGATTGATATTGGAGGTTACTTGACCGAAAAGCCAGTTCTGTAACTATGAACAACTCAGCGGAAGCAACTAGCAAACCTTCCCTTGAGGAGGCATGTAACGAGCCAACCCAACGCGACTTCATCCTGCAAACGGCTTTCCTCATATTTATAATGTTATTGACATTTTTTGGAAACTTCATGGTTTGCCTTATTGTGTACCTTAATCGGCGGCTTCGCTCAGTAACCAACTACTTCATCGTGTCTCTGGCCGTGTCGGACCTGTTGATTTCCTTGCTGTCTTTGCCTTTTCGGATCAGACAGACTCTGCAGAACGGTGTCTGGTGCCTCGGCCACGAGATCTGTTTGACCTGGATAATAACAGATCTCATCTGCAGCTGTGCGTCCATTTGTAATCTGGCGGCGATCTCCGTGGATCGCTACATCGCTATTGTCCACCCATTCCGTTATCACACACTGATGACTACCACAGTGGCGTGGGTAATAATTGGAATTGTGTGGACGTACTCAATAACTTGGGCGGCGCTCTCCTCGTTTAACTGGACCGAGAAAGGTGCCCCTCATTTCTTTACAGTGGGCGTCTGCAAGAAAACTGACAAAATATTTTACACTGTTGTTACTGCCATGGATTTTTTTCTGCCTCTTCTCATTGTCCTTGTCATGTATGGGCTTGTCTTTCGTGTGGCAATGAATCAAGCTCGAGCAGTCGCATCGCTGCAGCCACAGACTGCCAGTTCAAAAGCTGATGGCCGTAGCAGGAGATTTTCCATAAATATCGTCAGAGAAGTAAAGGCTGCAAAAACCTTGGCCATTGTCATTGGAGCTTTCATCATCTGCTGGTTTCCTTTTTTCACATTTCTGATGGTAAGCTTGTGGAATATACGGCTGCTTCAACCTCCACAACTCTCCGAACAAGCCATCAAAGGTTTGCGCGGTACCTTTTTGTATGTTTTACCAGCAATTAACAGCACCTTGAACCCTATCATTTACGCCTTGTTTAACAGGGATTTCAGAGCTGCCTTCATTCGATTGTTCCAAAGAACTTGTGGTTGTCAATGTACCAGCAACTCAGCAAATAACAACGATTCGTTTCAGCATAGTATGGCTACAGTTACAACAAATGGAAGTCCTAAAAGTCCTAAAAGCCCTAAAAGCCCGAAAAACAAAAAGAATGGACACGCAAAGAAGGCAAAATTCGCAGAAGTGTATGGTGAGCACGATTTTGCGAGTTCGGATGAACCGAAGCAGGTTTAACAACACTGCATGACTGCGCCTGCGTGTGACTCTATATCAGTTCACGTCCAAAATTGTCACAACAAAATAGGGAACATCGAGCACTGACAGATAATATCGAGAAAACACACTGAGAAGCTAAACTCAAGTCTCCGAAAAATACAAAGGTAACTGTATTATAGCCCTATTGACCAGGGTCCACTGGAACTTTCCATGCACTGAAACATCGATTCATAGCGTGTTTACACGAACAGCGTCTATATGTTCGTAGACTGAATAAGAAACGAACTGGATGCAGTGAATATTACATGAAAGTTTCAGATGTTTTAAATGGCAAACCAACGAAATGTTCATGCCATGTTAAGGCTTGATATCGTTTTAGTAAAGCTGACTCGAAAAGCAAACGCAATAATATTTTATTATTAAGGGTTTTTTAATAATGGCTGGAAAATCCGCCAGTGAAGAATTAAGTAGTTTTCAATTGCATTTACTTTCTCTACACGCCAAAAACGGCGAGTATTGTGTATTATGGGAAGTAAGTGACAACATTGTCACGATTTCTAACTCATTTGAACTAAGGGCATAGTGACAACAACTGTAAATATTTAGAAATGGCACGAGGTTTCGTCAACGGCTGACTTCAGTTACGCCTGCAATTTTTGTTCACATTAATCTACATTCTGACCACATTTTAGTCAGTCAAAATAAAACCACGGTTTACTGAGACAGGATCTCAAACAGGAAAGCATCCTTTTAAATTTGTTTATAAAGTGGTGTTACAAATTATTGATCAGAATTTTTACTGAATACTTGCCCTTGGGAGTCATAGCAACATTACGATTACCGTACTTTTTCCGCTAACCCCTCAAGCCCCAAGAGACCAACCTCAATTTTTTCCATGTAATATCTACGATAAAGCTTATGAAAACTATCAGAATGATCACAAAAGGAAAATGATTTTCTCTCCACAAATTCTTTAAGGGAATGTATTGGCAGTCTGGAGATTATGTATTAGGACTTAAAGGGCTATGTCAGGATGATATTTCTGTTTTAGATCAATTCCGTGCTAAAATCATTACTTAATCGCTTTACCCAGACAAAAAATTGTTCCTCAGTCTATAGTTATGAATCGTCCCATGGGACCATTTTACGTTTCTGTGAAACTACCCACCTATCCCTCCCCTAAACCAACATTTTCCCTTAAGTAAGAGCTAGGTGTTAATGTTGGTTTAGGGGAGGGGTAAGTGGACAGTTTCTCAGAAACGTAAAATTATCCGTCCCCTGTAGGGGAATCCGGATTCCGGAATCCGGGAAATTTTTACATGTGAAATTGTCCATCCTATAGCCATGCGAAGCGACAGGCGATAGGAACTGTTTCAGTTCCTAAATAGAGTCTTAAATAACAAACCTGGACCGTTTGTTTGGAATTCAGTTGATCCGAAGACAGCATTTTGAAAAGCCAGGGAATAGCGTGATAGTAAAGGCTTAACTGGAGATTTGCTTTTTGGGGGATAGTTTTACGGAGTCAAGTAATCTTTTTTCACTATTGAACAATATGGGGCGAATATGTTCATTCCTTAGTCTTTTCGTGATTATCTACTTAATTTTTAAAAGGATGCGGCCTTTTTCTATACGTTCAAAATGCAGATGAGATTGCACTCATCCAGGATGTTTGAAAGCCAAGACCAAACGTTGAACTTTTCATGAGATGAACCAAACTTAGTGAATTAAGTTCATGAAAAGTTAACGTTTGGATCGTCCAACACATTCTATTCGTCTGCTTCAGGCGGAAAGAACGTCTGAAGATCGTCTCCGGGACAAACGTCGATCTTCAGATGCGACGAACTAAACTAATAAATTAAACATTTGGTATGATAAATAGAGGATATTATTATATAGACACGAGTGTTTTACTGGAAAATATTGCACTCGTAAAATTCATAAAAACTACATCCGGGACCCGAGTGGTTTATTTTCCATAATCTCACACGTGAGTTTATCGATGACGTAATTTCGGTCATTTCCCTCTATTTTTTTATCGATGTCTTTTTGTCTATAGAATAAAAAGAACATTTACCTATTTGCATCCCTCTTAAAATATGAAAAAAATTACAAATTTAACCAGAACGTTTTCTCGAGTTTCTCATAGCCGTCTGTAGCCCTTTTGAGTTTATTTACAGACCAAATGGCAGATTTCTCTAGCTTTTCCACTTCAACAAGTGAAATTTCTACCCTCTGATACAGCTATTTTGTGAAAGGTTGTCCGAAAAAAAGTGCACGCGACAATCCCGAAAGGTAATATGGGATATGATCAATACACTGTTCCTGACACTGTAGCTGTCGAACCTACTTTTGTTGCTTTCCTTTAGCACCTGCAAACATACGTCTATGGCTTCTCATGCATGCAATTCTTTCAAATTTCTTTGAAGAACGGTGAACTCAAAACTACCCACAATACCTTTCGGGATTGCCGCGTGCACTTTTTCCGACAACCTTTCTCGAAAGAGCTGTATACCTGAAGCCTAATACTGAGGTCCTCTTTTCGGTCAATGCCTTCCCGCATAGGCCCGCACAGGGAGTACTCCCGGGGATCGAAACGCTTTAACAACAGGATCGGCTCCTGGCTACCCTCAATGCTGTGCCATTAAACTTGAATCCACGTACAAATTCACGCACGAATTTGCTTCAGCTCATTGTTGACTTCACTCTGAATGGATGTTGGCTTTAAAAGTTTCTTTGTTGTGTATCGCACCTTTGACAGATGAAAGGACTTGTATTGTACTCAGTTTAGGACAAAGAAGGAAATTCTATAGTAGGTTCCGTGAAAAAAAGAAACAACAGCAATTGCCTATGAACAATTGCCGATATTAACTAGGCTTTTTTGGTCTCCATGCCAACATTCAAAAGGCTTTTAAAACACGTTGGAACAATGGATCATATGACCTTTAGTTAAATAAAGTAAATAGTCAGTTATAGAAGCAAGAATAATACTAGGTATAAAGCGTTCTGTGTAGCGCTAAGCCAATTAGACTAATTGGTAGAAGTGGCGTAATTATCATAATTACCAGCAAAAAAGGGCACACAAGAATGACAAACTGGCTCTTCTTTTCTATAATATTTAAGACAGATTACTTTTCGTCTTGTATTAGTTTACCATAGGTCCCTCATTTTCGATTTTTGCATTATAAACACGCCAAAATTCAGCTTTTGTTTGCAACATTGTTGTTTGCTTTTACTTGCTTTTAATTATTTAAGATTCAAATTCTAAAATTCAACATTGCGCATTCACAAATCTTCCGTTCAGTTTCAAATACAATGTTGTTGTTGTTGTTGTTATCGTTATCATTATTATTTCACAGAGTTCTCAACTGGATGCTAAAAGCTTTAAAAGCTGAACAGGGCTCACAGCGTAACCTGTGAGCCTAGGAGTTAAAAAGAAATATAACCATAATAATAAAAATATACATACAAAACCTCTCTATACATAAAAAATATCTATATCTATTTAAATACCCTAAAACAATTACAGTTCAATCGTCTCTCGATTTACGCTGCGCATTGTCATAAAAAAAGTTCTCAGATGGTTGATTACAGCTTAGAATGCTGCACAGGGCGCACAGCGAACCCAAAGAGCTTAGGAATTAATTAAAATAATTATAGTAATAAAAGTGACAAAAAACTGAAAATATCTATACCGATGTACATTTTGTAAGAAACAAATGAACAAACAAACAAAAATAACACTTGAAGCAAAGAAACGCCGAAAAAAAAAAAAAAAACGAATCCAAACATGGCCTTAGCATCGTTCGATTATACAGTCAATCGTCTCTCAAGTCACAACTTTAAATGGCCGGGCAAAAAATGAGCGTGCCCGACAGCACCGCCTTCTGCGTCCTTTTTAGCACCTCTTTACTTCTGTAAGAAATAACCTACTCAATATATTATGATATAATTAGAAACGTTTATAGGTTACCTACAGATAAATTACAAATTGCACTGAGTATGAAGATATTCTTTCATGGATGCCTCGAACTTTCTAAGAGAACCGCTATGTGTTGTTTAGGCTGTTCCAAATGTTTGTCGCCTTAAAGGTGAAAGTACCTTGGCCTGAAGCAGTTTTAAAAAGGGGTATTTGAAGTGATTCGCTCTTGCGAGTAACGCGATCTTGTATATTTGACCGTTTGCAAAATTTGCTGAAAGGGTAGCTTGGAGCTAGGCCATTTAATCGTTTATAAGCCAGAGTCTCTGAATAGTAGTAATTGTTTAACAGGAAGCCAGTTAATTAAGCTGGCGAAGTAAGGGTGTTACTTGGTCGTATTTCTTAGAATTTGTAACTATTTTCTAAGCGAAATTCTGAATAGATTTGATCTTGTTTATATTTAGTGGCAGAGGTATTTGACCATACTGAGGCACAGTAGAGCATTTTGCTGAATACCAGGGATGAAATTATCAATAAAAGAGCTTCTGAGTTGAAACTCGCTTTAACTCGATTAATTTGACATACACTGTAACTTAGAAATCGGCAGAAGCAGCAGACCACTTTTGAGACGTGATCGTTGCAAGTTAAACATGTGTCGGTCAAGAATGACACCCAAGTCCTTGACGGAGGCAGAACGCCTTAGAGGCTTGCTAAAAAGGGTCACAGTAGGAGTGGAAGGCAATCCATTATCAGCTGCCTGGTTCTGATGAAAAGGAGTTTCAGATCTTGTCCAGTTTAATTACATCAGTAAGTTGTTATCACAGCACCACTTCGCTACGTTGCACAGGTCGTCTTCGAGTTTCCGAACTGCCGAATCTATATCTAAATATAACAGGGGAAACGATAGGAACACTTTCGAGTCGTCGACGTATGAATCCAGACAGCATGTTTGAGGTGCAAACGGTAGATCGTTCAAATAGGTGCAAAACAACAGTGGCGACAGAATAGCACCTTGGGGTACTCCAAGTGTAATCGGCAGAGGGTCAGATAGGGTAGAGGCTATTCGGGTAGACCGAGAGCGGCCAGATAAATAGCTCTTGAACGAGTTAGAAAACAGCAGGTGAGGCACCCACCATCAAAAGTTTGTGAGGCAGTTTTGGATGATTAATACTGTCAAATGCTTTCGAAAGAGAGCAGTAAGCCTCTTCTTATCCATAGCTTCAAAGATGGTATCAGTGATGTAAATAATGTTCAAGGTCCAAGGCCACAGCCTTAACTTCCAATGACATTGAATGTATGGACCAGCCCTTAAACTAAGATTTTTTTCAGTATGAAAATAATTCCAAATCTCTATCACAGTTTGTTTTACAATTCAAGACTGAAATCCATGGCTTTCACAGAATACATGTCAACGATTCATTTGCAATTCATTATAGCATTTTTTGCCTGGTCACGATGCTTCACTGTTTATTTGATGTCAATCTAAATGGAATAACATACTTGATTTAACAACAAAACAGAGGACAAACAAGAAACAAGAAAACATAACAAAATTAATGAAACTTAGAAATATAAAATGTAACAACATTATATAAACCAGCAGGTCTGAATTCAGTTCATCGCGCGAGTTAAGCAAATCGCAGCATTATTGACAAAACAATTCTGCGTCTCTTGTTAGCAAAAGCCTCCTCACCATAACTGCATCCGCATGCCGAAAAACGACAGCATGAGACCGTTTTGAATATTGATGTTAAAGTTTATGTCTCTAATTTTGCAATGCCCGGTTTTTAATTATCAGGGTAAATCGTCTTCAGATAAGACTATAGAGGAAGTCCATCTTGCTTGGCTTTTTCAATCTGACTCGGAGAAACATCGTTTTTTACTAAAATTTTGGTAGGAAATGCTAGGTTTGACCATAGTGGGAATTGCTGAAGGCAGGCTATTTGTGGACAGAAATAGAACTTTGATTGGTAGACTTCGGGTGGCTCAAGTTTCACTACTTCTAACCCTTGAACAAAGACACATAGCTCTCCAGGTAAAATTTCTTTTTTACGACCGTCTGAACCGTGACGGAAGGCTTTACAACATGGATTTTTCCCAGGTTTTTTTTCCTTGTGTGATAAATACCACGTACGTCCCTGATCGTTCCTTTTGTCCTTGGACAGTATAGCCTTCACTGGAGGTATTTTGAGGATCTGCATGACTTCATTTCTTTTCAAAGCTATCTGTTGTAGCAAACAGAGTTCCTTGTCCACCTTTAATTGGTAAAGATGAACCCATATGATATGTTTACAAAGTTGGTCTGGTTTGAAATTTTGGTAATCTTCACATTCACAGGCTGGATCTACTGATATCTTGACTACATACTCTCTCCGATTCTTTAAGTTTTGAATTGTAAACCTGCAACATCGTGCTGACGATTAACGTTGCTCACTGCCATGAATTCCGCTTGTTCTTCCGCTCTGCTAAGTTGTATTAAAAAGTGTTGAGACCTGGTCCGACGAAATCGTCTTTGACGAGGAGAATTTCTAGGCCTATTGTCTGGCTCGTCCTTTTCCGACTCGATTAACGGCGTCAACGGTTGTTCCGGGTCCCGCTTGGGTGGCTTTGGTGGATTCGATTTCGATTTCAGATAATATTTATGAAACTGTTGATCATCCATGTACTCTTCTACTTTCCTTGGAAGTAGAATTAAGATGTAGAGCATCTCAACAAGCACAAAAAGGGTAAATGTCCCAGTGACCACGATCACTGCATAGCGGGCCCAGAAGGTTTTATTACCTGCTCGCCGATCATTACATTCGTATGATGTTTGTGTCTGCTTTACATTGCTAGACGCTGTAAAATTGCCCTCATTGGCTAAGTTACAGTAGAATATGGAGGGAAAGCTACGAGGATAAAGCAGTAGGGCTTGTATAAGGACAAAAAAGATCCCCAGAAGAATTCTGACAACAAGTTGGCCAAAGTAAGCTTTAAAAAGCGTTATTCTGGGTTGGGTTGAGTCCGCCTCCGACTCATGCGTATGTTGGTCCGCCCTTCGAGTTCAACAATTCTTGACTTCACCGCTTGTGAGTAAATTGCCAAAACACTTGCACTAACACAGAAGTTAACAATGAGGAAACCAGGCATAGGAATGCCGAATTTGTTGGGGTTTTTTTTTCATACTGTTCCCAGCACCTCCCACGAATCAGTTCCTCGCTGTCATCATTTGAGCCACAAACAAAATCAAGTCTCGACTCGTTGATTTCTATGCCTAGAAAGATTCCGAACAGAATACCTTGGAGAAAAATCCAAAAGACATTTGCCACGTAGCTGAACCGGTTGAATGTTTTTGGAACAAGTAATTTTTTCAGAGATTCCATGACGTATATCTTTTGATTTCTTTCGGCTCTCAACTCTAGTTCAGCCTGTTTGGGACTGTGACAATGATAGTAGCATTAACATAAAAAATGATACAACTAACCAAGTAAACGATTCACATTTAGCCAACCATGGGTGCTTAAGTGGTTAGCCGTATTTGAATTACAAAAGGTTGTTTGTGAGCATTGGCGTCTGGTCAATACTGACGTGAGTCTTACTAGGCTTTGTTGTTATTAGTGTATATACCGCACAGACTGTACCAATGGATATACACAACCTTACTTCCGCAAAAGGTCGACTGCGAATTCAAGGATAAACCGTTGGATTTTGGATTTCCAATAATTGTGAGAGTAAAGAACCATCCGTAAGGCTCCGATATGGATCGCTACAGATGATTAGACCCCACTGTTTTAGCTGTAAGTTATTTTTCAGAGCAAAAAGGTTCTAGCTTCAGTCTGTTAATAAGCAGTTTTCCATATCTCACATCAGAGTAGCATGAATACAATTTATATTCCTGACCAAGAAAGGCATTGAAAACCAAGCTCTTTGAAATACTGATTTTACACGTAAAATAAATAGTTCGCCCTCCAGTAAGGGCCCCTAAATATGCGCGACGCCAAACGTTGACGATTTAGGTCACGTGGCTTTGTTTCTCAAATCAAAAAGGAAACTAAGTGATCACATTTGTTTAACCTCTTGAATTTTCATCCCATTACTCGTTTTCTCGTTACTCCGTTACTCGTTACTGCGTTACTCTGTTTAGTAACATATTTGGATTAACAAAATGCACAATATACTGTAAAAAAAATGTTCCTTTTCTTGTTCCTTGTTCCTGTTTTTCTCTATGCTGTTACTATGCTCATTTTTCAGATTAAAAGAATTATTTCGAGTAAAACATGGTTTAACTACGTCGTTACTTTTTTCTTTGAAAATGCCAAAAATTTGGGTCGGTCGGACGACGCTAAAGGGAGAAAAAAAAAAAGAGGATGGCCTAAACTTTTAAGTTTAGGCCATCCTCTTTTTTTTAAATAAACACAAAATTTAAAAATTTTGTGTTTTATTTTAATCGACTAGCCTCAGTCCACACTGGTTTCCCCGCGAAACGACTGCAGAAATTCCACACTGATAAAGTGTCACTACCCAGATCTGGGTAGTGCTTGGCTTTGCTTGTCTTCCTTGAAGCAAATTTCCCAAGCGGCACGACCAAAGCACTCACCAGATCTGGGTGGTGACGCGTTATCAGTATGGAATTCTTGCGCTCGTTTCTCAGGCGTCTTTTCGCAGGGAAACCAGTGGTGGCGTTGCGAAATGTCGGCTGTTTTCTCAGGTTATGAACAGAAGGTGGTGTTCCTGTGTTACCACAATATTATAGAGAATATAATCAATGCCTCTCACTGCCGGGCACTCAAAAATTCTATTATTTTTTTTGCAACCCGTTAAAAATGGGAACTATAGTGCTGTGATCGCAGATAGGGTCTCACAAGCCTCGCTCATAAATCAGATATCATGGTTCTCGTCATCACCGTTGAAATCAATTTTATTTTTTGTCAAGTCTATCTCTTGCTGGACATTAACAAAGTATTAAAAGTCTTGCCCTTTTTTTACAAACGAATGTGTAAAATGTATTACCATGTAAGCGCTTGACCACAAAGCGTGTTTAAATTACTACAACGGAATGAAAATATTTAATAGTAAAATATTTTTACATTAAGATTTTTTTTTGCGCCGATCAGTATCGATCACGGAGTATTTCCTTCTGCGCATTACATATATTTCAAGTATAAATGGGCACAATTCACAGAATACATGTCAATGATTCATTTGCAATTCATTATAGCATTTTTTGCCAGGTCACGATGCTGCACTGTTTATTTCATATATTTTTGCAATTGATCTAAATTAATGGAACATCATACTTGTATTTTAACAACAAAACAGAAGACAAACAAGAAAGAAGAAAACATAATAAAATTAAAGTAACAAAATTAAATAAAAAACTTGTAACCATGATTTAAACCAGCAGGTTTACTTCAGTTCATTGCCCTGTCGAGTAAGCAAATCGCGGCATTATGTCAAAACATTTCTGCTGCTCTTGTTAGCAAACTCACAATAACTGCATGCGAGAAAAACGCAAGAAACAGCTGTTCTGAATACGGATGTTAGAGTTTGTCTCTAACTTTGCAACACCAAGTTTATCAGCGTAAATCGTCTTCAGATAGGACTATACGAATCTTGTCCGCAAGTAAGAATTGCTTGGCTTCTTCAATCTGACTCGGGGAAACATCGTGCTTTGCTGAAATTACGGTAGGAAATGCTAGGTTTGACCATAGTGGGAATTGCTGAAGGCAGACTATTTTCGGACAGAAATAGAACTTTGTTTGGTAGACTTTGGGTGGCTCAAGTCGCACCACTTGTAACCCTTCAACAAAGACACACAGCTCTCCAGGTGAAATTTCTTT
This sequence comes from Porites rus, assembly GCA_964035705.1. Taxonomy (NCBI): domain Eukaryota; kingdom Metazoa; phylum Cnidaria; class Anthozoa; order Scleractinia; family Poritidae; genus Porites; species Porites rus. The sequence continues at coordinate 20,240,196 of OZ037993.1, forward strand.
TTTACAACGGAAGGCTTTACAACATGGATTTTTCCCACGTTTTTTTTCCTTGTGTGATAAATACCACGTACGTCCCTGATCGTTCCTGTTATCCTTGGACAGTATAGCCTTCACTCGAGGTATTTCGAGGATCTGCATGACTTCATCTGTTTTCAAAGCTATCTGTTGTATCAGACAGTGTTCCTCGTCCACCTTTAACTGGTCAAGATAAATCCATATGATATGTTTACAAAGTTCATTTTCTTTGAATTTTTGGTAATCTTCACATTCACAGCTTGGAGCTACTGATATCGTGACTACATACTCTTCCTGACTGTTTAAGTTTTGAATTGTAAATTGGCATGAAAAGTCACGTTGACGAGTCACGGTTTTCTTTAGAAAAGATTGTCTTTCACTTTTCGCTTTCTTAAGACGTTCTAAAAAGTGCAGAGACTTGTTCGGACGAAATGGTCTTTGACGGGGTTTAGCGTCTGGCTCATCAATTGGCGGAATCGATTTCAGATAATATTTATGGAACTTTTCATCTTCCTTGTACTGTTTGACCTTCCTTGGAAGTGCAATTAAGATGTAGAGCATCTCAAAAAGTGCAAAAAGCGTAAATGTACCAGTGACCACGATCACTGCATAGGCCCAGAAGGTTTTATTACCTGCTCGCTGATCATGACACTGGTATGTTATTTGTGCCTGCTTTACATTGCGAGACGCTGTAAAATTGCCCTCATTGGCTAAGTTGCAGTGGAAGATGGAGGAAAAACTACGAGGATAAAGTAGTAGGGCCTGTAGAAGGACAAAAAAGATCCCCAGTAGAATTCGGACAACAAGTTGGCTCAGGTAGGCTTTAAAAATTTTTTTTCCGGGTTGGGTTGAGCGTTTGTTGGTCCGCTCTTCAAGTTCATTAACTCTTGACTTCACCGCTTGTGAGTAAATTGCCCAAACACTTGCAGTAAGAAAGAAGTTAAGAATCACGAAACCATATATAGGAACTCCGAATTTGTTGTTTTGTTTTTCGTACTGTTCCCAACACATCCCAAGAATCAGTTCCTTGCCGTCATCACTTGATCCACAAACAAAGTCGAGTCTCGACTCGTTTATTTCTATGTCTAGAAAGATTCCGCTCAGAGTAACTCCGCAAAGGATCCAAAACACATTTTCTACGTAGCTGAACCGGTTGAATGTTTTTGGGAGAATAAATTCCTTCAGAGATTCCATGACATAGATCTTTTGATTTCGTTCGGGTCTCAACTCTTACTAGTTCAGTCTACAACCGAGAAAGGTAGCATTAACATAAAAAACGATAGAACTAACCAAGCAAACGATTGACATTCAATCAATCATGGCTGCTTCAGTGGTTAGCCGTATTTGAATTACAAAACTGAGATTGTTGGTGATCATTTGGCGTCTGGTCAACAACGTGAGTCTTCTTATCTCTAATACTAGGTTTTGTTGTTAGTATACCGCGCGGACTGTACCAACTCTTACTTCTGCAAGAGGTCGACTGCGAATTCAAAGTAACGTTGTTGAATTTTGGATTTTCAGTGACTGCTTTGAATAAACAACCATCCGTACCTCCGATTTGGATCGCTACAGATGATTACTCGCCACTGTTTTAGCTATAAGTTATTTAATTCTCAGAGCAAAAAGGTTCTAACTTCGGTCTATTAAAGTAGTTTCCCATATTTCACATCAGAGTAGCATGGACACAATTTACATTCCAGACCAGAAAAGCCATTAAAAACTATGCCCTTTGAAATACTGATTTTACACGTAAAATAAACAGTTCGCCCTCCAGTAAGGGCCCCTAAATACGCGCGGCGCCAAACGTTGACGACTTAGGTCACGTGGCTTTTTTTGTCAAATCTGAGAGGAAACTTTAATAACTGGTGACATTCCTGAGCGTTTCGTTGGTCGGGACGAACAAAAGCGTTTTCTGTCAACCGAAAAGGACGAGCTTTTGCTCGTGGAAAGGCAATCGATAAAAGTTCTTTCAGTTCAGTGCAGTTTACTACTGCTCTATATAAACTCAACATGCGCGAACAACGAAGCCAGCAATTCACTGAATTCAGTAAGAAAGGAATATGACCACGTGAGTTCCCCTTTGGGTTTGAAAAAGAAAGCAACTTGTCCTAAGTCGTTAATGTCTGGTAGTTTGATTTTGTCAATTGTTTGCGCACAAACTGAAAAATGCGAGCGAGGCACTGGGATGGAGGTGAGGCCGAGGCGGGTGAGCGAAGACAACTTGCTTTCTCGCCAAGTGAGTGAGGTCCATTCAGAGGCTTTAACTATTCTGAGCTCAATATCAACGGTACCTGTTATAAGATGAAGATGGCTTCTGTTCGATTTGGTTCACTCCAGGATTTCTTGATTGGAAAGGAAAAAACTCGAAGCACCAACTTAATTATGTTATATCAAGTGTATCCTGATCGATCACAGGTTTGCTGCCAATGTGCGGCTGGCCTGCCAGAACCGCTACTTCACTAAACTCTTTGAGGCTAAATTAAAGACGCTCTCTAGGTCACTTTTGGCTTGTAAATTTGAATTTCGCGACTTAAACTTAGTCCTCAGTTTCACTCGTAACTAGACCCACTATGGGTAAATGCTTCACTGAACCCCCGCAGTCAATGGACCGTCATGATGGACTACCTTAAAGGATTAACTAAGAGGAGAACAAAATTGATTGCCTAAAAATTCACATATTAAATATATACATATACATTTACCATTAGATTTCTCAACATAAGCACATATGGTTGTAATAAATCAGTTCAGTTTTGTAGATTAAATTTGAGGTAACCCACTCATCAGTTACCCTACTTACAAACTGAAGTATTACAATGATTTATATTGTAAATCATAACTAAGAACTAAAAATACAATCTTGGACAGAATAAAATGGAACAGCAAACCCCCATCCACTTCCGCCCCCCAAAGGCAAGGATCAAGCCGCGCAAAGGGCAAAAAGAGCTATTTTCCTATCTTTGACTTGGGGGGATGGAAGGTCCTATTTCATATTATGTTGTCTAAGATTGTAGCACAAGAGTAACACGAGTTCAAAGTCTACAATACTACGCATGTCGGACCCAACTCGGGCTCACGCCCTACACTACCCAGTCCCTTGTCACATAAGGTCAGATGTACAAGTGAAAATTTCTAAAATTAGCTTTTAAGTGTTCCTAAATAGTTAAAGGGCGGCCAGGTCAGTACAACTGTTCTAACATAGTCTCGAAGCCAGACAGCTCCTTTCGCTTACGTCTCGGTCTCCGGCGTGGAGTATGGAACAGTTTATGACCCGATGCATAGTTTGCATCCTGGGTTTCCTGTACGGCGTTTTCCCAGTCTCTCTCGGTCAATTCACTTCGGTGACGGATCCAAGGCGAACGGGCGGGAGTAGCCTGCGAAAATATCCGTTTCTCCTCGCTCTTCGTCGCTGAGGACGTTTCGCGCGGAGGAACGTCTGCGACTCAGCGACAGAAATTCCATACTGATGACGTAAAATCTGTCCAGAATCCGGTCAGAAGCGCTGATTGGTCGACGGAGCAGTTACATTGTTTTAGCTATTGTTTACAATTGACAGACAAAAGACAAAAGGTCAAAAAGGTCAAATGTAAACACGAAGAATCTCTAACAAAACAGTCAATATTTGTGCAATATAGTCTTCTCTAGAAGAAGCATTTGAGTTTTGCTGGAGCTCGTGGGCAGATCAACACAGCACTTTATTAAAATCGACCAGAAGACACGCAAAATTAGACAAATTTATATTTGGAACCCCATACTACCGGATTTATTATGTAAACATTGATTTGCGTCATCAGTATGGAATTTCTGTCACTGAGTCGCAGACGTTCCTCCGCGCGAAAAGTCCTCAGCGACGAAGAGCGAGGAGAAACGGATGTTTTCGCAGGCTAGGGCGGGAGACGCCTAGAAAAAACAGAATGCGCATGCCTCACATTTTGGCTTGGACCACGTGACCCGAAACGCTTTGGCCGCGCGGAATAATGAGGCCTAGGGACTAGGCAACTCCGAGAATGGAAAAGAAAAAAACAAACAAACAAACAAACAAAACACTTTAAGATTAGTAGATTATTATTCCTTGAGCCGGTTGCAGCACATCGATCTCTCAAATTTTTCACCTTAGGCGTTTCTTGCACCGGCTGAAGTTGGCTGCCTGGGAGGTCTTCTCTTGGATTTCAGGTGGCATCAGTAAAAGCAAATAATTGAAGTGGACCACCTTTCTATGACGACATTTTCCTGAAGTGGGAATTAAAACAAAACTGAATGCAAGGCTGGCAATACGCAAAGGGCTTATTTATTTGAGGCCAATATTTCTGCTAACAAAATTACCCTTCCTCACTGGCCAGAGCCACATTGAAAGAGAATACGATAACGGCTCCTAAAATTTGAATTTAAATTTACATGAGAGGTTTATGATAAAGTAAAAATGTGAACAATAGATAGCATCATGATGATAGATAGGTAAATAATTATACAGTAAAGCGATTGATAAGGTATACTGTAAAACGCGGTGAAGAGTTTTGCCTCTTTTTATGAGGTTAGCACTTTCTTGCTTCACGGCGTGACATACTAAGTCGGTTAGGTTGAAGTTGAAGTGCTCAGATGTCTGTGATCGGGTGGCCAGGTTGATTGAGGTGCGAAGGGACTGCCGGCTGTGGTGGTAGCGTGGAGTGGATTTTTCGTTGCCTGTCTATGTTTTTTTAAAACGTCCACGGAGCGTGCGTCCCGCTAATTTCACCAATGGTATTGTTTTCTACACCATGCATAATCAGTCATGACTCAGTCATCATATATGTTAGTTTTGTTGAGTCACAAGTAATGTGATGTTTTATTTGTCTTGTGTCTCCCGTGTTGGTAAAAGTGTATGACGTTCTTCCATGGTATGTATGGGCAGGTGAACCTGGGGCGGCGAAGGGGGGTTACTTTAGGAATTTTTGGGTGGGATGTGGCGCTGGGACCCTGGAACCCTTATACCAGAGCTAGTTCAGCTGAATCTTGCTGCCCTTATACTAGAGTAAACTCCACAAATTCCCCCCTATCCTAGAGTAGCTGTTTTCCAGAAACAACTGAGGTCACTAGCACAGTGCAGCCAAAACAAAACCGATTTGATGTTTTTATATTTTTGGGTGGCAATTTCCGGTTTCTCAAACTAGAATAAACTCCTCAACCAATTGATCAGTTTCCTGGAAAATGATACTCTACTCAAACTCTCTGATTTATATACGTATTAAACTTTGCCGTTCAGGTTGCATTTTTGAAAGACAATAGTGCTTTTGTTTCTCACATTCTTTTTTGGTAAAATTTCCGGTGTGACATTTTTTTGCTTAGTAGTGGTCTAGTGGGGCAAAAGATTTAAGCGGGACACAAAACGATTAAAAAGCCGTGAGAACGCGCATTGAATAAAGCTTTATTCGCTCATGAAGCCCGCGTAAAAGAAAAACTTCGTTAACTGGGAACTTAAATAAATAAAACAAATAATTAATATGGTCAGAGATATCGTCAGAAACGCTCATATTAACTGAAAGGCACCTAATGGTTCTGTTCGAGGCTTTGACTGCTTTGGCCTCGTCCACCATTCACGTCCATAAACCACAGCGTACAAGCCAAAATTTAAAATTTGTAGCTCACATACGTATTTCCAGGACAATATATTCTGGTGCCTTAACATTTTATTCTTAGAAAAACTAGTTGAGCGTTTGAAAGTTTAGCACTGAGAGTCGGCATTGACTTTATAGCACCTTTTCTTGTTTGAGGACTTCATTGTTTTCAAACGGCTGACTGACACCATTATTTTTTTATCGCGTCCCCCGAAATCACTGTGGAGAATGTATGGCCTAAACTTGGTTATTTGCTAATGACCCTTTCAAATACGAAAAAACTGTTTGAATGCAGAGGTCCATGCAACACGTAAATATAACTTATGCTGTAGTCAGACGTCACTTAAACTGTAAAATAAAACAGAACTGAATGCAGGGCTTGCACTACGGCAAAGGGCTGATTGAGGGGTTTCTTTTCTTGACATAATGAGACACACACAGAGTTAACTGCTTGAAAACCATGCCCTTCACAGCGGCACATACCAGTATAGCCCATATATGGCAGTACCCCCACCACAGGCAGGTGAGCCAGCCGTGACTGGAATTGAAGCGGAAAGTGCCTGCAGGGAGCTTGGTTGTCTTGTCGGTGTTTGTGAGTTTTGCATGAACGAGTAGGTCACGAAGGTTTGGGGAACCGGCAGAAATCGACGACAGGTACTTCTTGGAAAATGTTTCTCAAACGGTTCGGTAGAGTGTAGAATGGCTTGTTTCTTGCGGAGTATGTCCTGAATGTTAGGTAGAGCTGGGTTATAGAAATGGGACTCAGTCAGTTGTTTCTCGGCTTGTTACGTGTTCTTCAGAGCTTCGTTACGGGACATCTTTTGTATAACTTGCAGTTAACGTTACTAAGTATCAGACATTAGAGAGATTAAGATTCACGTTTACCGCAAACGTCACGCAAACGGCAAAAGGCAGATTCAAGTTGAGAACTTCTCAGAATAGAAAATAAGCAGATAAAAACAGTCCAGAAGGATTCTTATGGATAAAACTCTTATTAAACTACTTATTTTTGTGTAGAAGCAATAAACAGTAAACGAAAAATGAGTGGAAAACTTGGTCACGTGGTACAAATTCACGTTTACTGTTTGTCGTAAACGTGAATCTCTATAAATTGGCCGTTTTTAAACTAGAGGACGCATCATCCGTCCAGACGGATAATGCGTCTATCGTGATGTATAATGTAAAGGGTAGCTTTCACATAACGGTTTGTCGGCCCGACTTTGTAAAGAAAACATTTTTTAAAAAAACAAAACAGACCTAATTTAACATCTTAAAAGTTACGCACTCAAAAAGGTTTTACAACTTGGTGTAAAAATGTCGCCGTCGTTGCTCGAAGAAAGGGTTAATTTCATGTATTTACCGAAAATCCCCTATTAAGCTTTCCCTTCTCAAATTAGACTGCTGGCAGTCTCTTATTTTTCTTTGCAAAGTTACTGCCAAGAAACCCAAGCACGCTAGCCGCAATAAACGAGCGCGTAAGCCGAGAAGAGAAAATCCTTATCCCTTGTTGTAACATAACGTCGTTGTTTGCAATCGCGCTGGCTGAGATAAGAACTAGACGGATTTTAAGAGAAAAGGCGGACTGCAAGCAGCCTACTCTCAAATAAACCGTCCTCTCTCATAAGGCTCCCCTTTTCAGGGGAACAAAGTATATAACCCTCGCCTCTATCGAGTCCCCCTTCCCTAACCCGGCAATTATTATTCTTCACATTGAAGTGGATTATTTACATGCTTACCCTGGCTCCAGAGATCCGTTCTCGAAATACTTTGCATAAAGTAACCCGTGCTTACGGTTTGATAAACCTCTCTAACCGCGAACAATCGAGAACTAGGCAAAGGAAAAAAAAACCCTGGCGCTTGAATAAGCCCCCCCCTCCCCCTCTCAAAAATAAGCTCCACACGGGGGATTGATTAAGTACCGTAAACTGCCGCTTATAAGCCCATCCGCTTATAAGCCCGGCCCCCTGGTTATAGGCCCACCTACATGCAAACAAAAAAATACATCCGATTATAAGCCCATCCCGATATAAGCCCCCCTCCAGTTTTTGTTTTTGATTTTGTTTTGAAATTTAACTGATTTCGATTTATTGCTGCCTTTTTAAGGCTTCAATTGTAAGAGTAATAAATTTAAATCATACGTCGATCAACAGTGCTGTTGCTCATTTCGAAACGTTTTTTTTCGTCCGCTTATAAGCCCATCCGGATATAAGCCCCCCCCGTTTATAAGCCCACCCAAAACCCCTTACGAACTTGTATAAGCCCAGGGCTTATAAGCGGAAGTTTACGGTATTCAGTATCTATTTATTTATTTACCTATTTTATTATCACCAGCGCTGAACAATTCTTTTCTTTAACTCCCGTTACCAAATCAACGTGGTACCAAATCAGTGATGCATACACGATGTTCATACCATAGAACTACTAGGCTGGGGAGGGTCAAACTCTTTGGGATGAGATGGTATTCGGTGGTATCAGTTTTTGACCAAAATATTAAAAACATATATACTAATTTACTTCCATGTATACTTATTGCAATATTTGTTGCAAACTGACAACAGCATAGTGCAAGATGTTGATAAAATTCTGGGAAAAAATGATTGTGGGAATTTTCCCCTCCGTCTCTACCCACACAAGAATGGGTGTTGTTGACCAGCGGTTCCAGAAACTACTTGCTAAGATGGCGCTCAAATGAAATGACTACCAGTTCAACTACCCGATTGTACGTAGAAGCCATCGATTATTCGTCGACTTCTGCCGCCCAAATGCCGTACGAGGCAGTCCCACTTAATAATCTTGGCACCAATGGTTACAGGAAGTTGAGAAACAACGGGAAAACGCGATCGAACACTGAAGAAGAGGCAGGTTACGGATCCACTAACGATGATACACCTCTGATGCCAGTTGTTGTTGATGACGGTTTTGACGATGAAGAAGGCTATTCAGAGGGTTATCAGTCCGATGTTGGTGCTAAAGATAGGAAGAAGCGGAAAAGGAGGAGAGATAAGGAAGGTTGCTGCAAACGCTGTTTTAAATTCTGGTGTTGTTGTGGATTTCTGTCTTCCTGTCGAAGGTGAGAAATACATCTAAGATCACAAAAATATCAACATAAATGCGTTGAAATAGCCTGATTTTGTTTAGATCCTTTCCTTGTTACTGATTTATTGTTTTGATTACTAGCCGTCCATTGATTACACTTGAGGGTGCCGCAAAATGAAATATGAGGGATATATTAGACCGAAATGAACATAGTACATATTTAACAAGCCATTTTATTGAAATGAGCTAAAATTTAAATTAATTTGGAAATTGATTGTGGTTTTAGCTCTTTTTTTTCAATGTCGCTTTGGTTGATGTTTTACTCGTTAAACCCTGGTCATATAAGGATATCTCTTAAGACTTTAATTTGTAGGCCCTGACAGTTTGACGTCATTGAAGACCAGTCTCTGCTGAGGGCAAAGCAATAACATTTTTTTTTACTTTAGTGGAGATAGCAGTACTATAGAAATAAGGGGAACTAATAGACCTCAAGTCTGTGTTCTAACAAAAATAGAAGGGAGCTCTCTGCCCTGAACTGCTACTAGAGCCAGGACGTTACATGTCGATAATTTTAATATTTGATTAAAATCGATTGTTGTTGGTAAATGTCGATTGTGGTTGGTAAATGTTGATACTGATCAATCAACAGATATCTGAAATTGATAAAAGTCAATCATAACATCTCCTGTGATTTATCGACTTCTATCAAAATTGGTGTTTGAGTTTGATTTCTATATGAAAACTATTGGTAGATGAAAAGGATCAGAAGCAACAGTTTCAATATCCATAAGCAAATTGTTAACATCCTTTCAAAAAGTTTTGGGCCACTTTTAACTTGGACGCAGGATTTTCTTGAAAGTCTACTTGAGCTTTTGCAACATTCGTTTGAATGGATTTTACAATGTATATCCATTTGTAACTGAGTAGCATTCTTGTGCATTTAAAGAACTGGTAACATTCAAATCCTTCTCCTTACACCACATTTGTGTAACGTTTGCATAAATCCTCAGCAGATATTTTCTGAAAAGTCTCAGAAGTCTATCAATTGATAATCTTTCTTGAGAACATTGTGATTATCGACTTTTATCCACAAATTAAACCAATCAATCGACAATTGTTGACATTTATCTAGCAGTATTGACTAATATTGACTAGCTTTTTCATGATCGATTTCTATTTAACAAGTAGAATCCATGCATTTGTTCAGTAATAGATCACAGATGATGTCAAAATGTGGTAAAAAAGAAGAAGTGGCACATGAGCCACAGATGAGTGTGTCACTGATGTTTTTACTGCACTTTGACTTCTTCTGTGATCTATTACTGAACAGACCCATAGTAGCATGGAATCTATTTGTTTTATACAATGAAGAGAGAAGAAAAAACGATATACATATACTTGCCTCGTACCGCTTGGCTGTTTGTGGGCTTGTGCTAGTTTAGGCTTTTTTAAGTCCCGAATGCTGCCTTTTGTCTCAGTTCTTCTTTAAAATTATTCTTTACACAGTTTCTCCAAAAAGCTCAAAGTAGAATAATCGCAAAAATGTTTTGCAAATTATCTGCAAGTCTCTCATAGGGATGACATATGGTGGCAATGAAGATTTCTTGCCGTTTAGGCATTCTCAAGTTGTCAAGAACTCTTTTTGTTTCCGTTTCTTCCTTGTTCTTCTTTGTAAATGGCTCCCGCTAAACTTTTTTGGAGGCTTTCACTTGTTTTATCCGAAATAATCTCACAAACATTTTCAAAACCACGTGCCATGTTGAGCAAAACAAAGAAAACAAAGTTTCCTGTGACTTCATCCATGTATCTGTACTCTACCAGATGGCAATGATCAATCACAGGGCGCATAGCATTCACATTATTGTATAAGGACATGTAACGTCCTGCTTGAGTAAGTCATCCTTGAACTTATGCCTTGATGTTGCTGAAGTCTGTTACTTGTAATATTTTTTTCTACACAGCTGCTTTGATAGACTAATGGGAAAAATTGAGATGAAACCAAGAACAGTTGTTTTAGGAAGACAGGTTTGTTAAATTGAAAGTAATTTTTGTCGCTTTTAGTTGTTTTGACAGTAGGGAATTTAAAAGCAAGAAAAATTGATTTTTTTAGGGTAGTGAGAATCTACGTCATTGTTTACATGTAGGTAGCAGAATCCCTTATTAAAAAGTTTTCCTTTAGAAAGAATTATTTTATTATACAGTCCTGGGGCTGCATTCATTATGTATACTGCAGCGGGGGGAGGGGGGGTGGGGGTTGCTGGCGGGAAAGAGAGATTTTTTCAAGGGAAAAATTTTTTTCATACCCCCTCACATCATACAGAGTCTCTTGACATTCCCTCTCTTGACCAAAAGAAAAAATGACCCCCCCCCCCCATCAATCTTAATGAGGAAAATAAAATATAGGCAATATGATAAAATGTTGCAGAGATTAATGTTTAAAATAGAAAACTGAGAACAAAAGGTGACCAAAGGTTCACAGATTTTAGTATTTCTGGTATAAAGAGTAGATTAAAGAAGAGATTGAAGCTAGCTAGTGTGTGCCTGATCCTGGGAAATTGCATACCAGGGCCATGTGGCAGCTTAGGTTCAGTAATAAATGCAATCGTCCCTGGTTAGGTTAAATTTGGGACCAAGACTAGCAAAGAACAAGCCCAAGTGAAAAAAAAACAAAAAACAAAGAAAAAGTGAACATAAAGGCAGATGAAAAGCTATACAGCTGGTGCTAAAAGAAACTGAATGACCTGATCAGTTAAGCACAAAAAGAAAAGGGAATTGCAAGTCAGCCTTAACCTCTGAAGAAAGGTCCATGTACTTAACATTCAGTGAAATACAAATCTCTCCAAAAGAGGAGACGGAAGAAGTTAATTCACTATTTTTAATGTTTTATGGTTTATCTAATAACTAGTCAATGTTATTGAGTAAGTGAAATTATTGACTGTTCAAAATACTTTTTTTTTTTTAGTCTGCTACACAGCAGTTTCCTCGTAATGTTATTCGTAACCAAAAGTACAATATCATCACTTTTATCCCATTGGTAAGTATTTGAAATATTTCTGTAGTCTATGGTACACTGTAGATTGGATGCAAATTTTCAGGACATTAATTAGTGGCATGAAAGATGCGTGATGTCATCTGTGACATTTTTGTTACAAGGCACAGTTACTGTAAGATCAAACATAATGCAGTAGTATAGCCTGTAAGAAGGGTCTTGGTCTTTCCAGAAAGACATGAAGATTCAGTCCGGGGTAACAGCCAGATGTTTGCTTGATCAGAGTCTTGGTGTCTGAAAAATGGTTAGAAATAAGCAATGTTGCTGTGAATAGCCTTCAAAATTTAAGCAGCCCAGCTTCCTCTTTTTTCTATGAAACTCTTGTCCTCATTGACAGCAGAATCTTGCAATTCTCATAATTGATGCCTTTTTTGCGGATTCTTTGAGGGCCCTACGTGTACTGTACAGTGTATAGGCAAACAAGGGCCAAGGCTTTAAGGCGCAATTAACAAATGAAACGCCCCACAAAACAGTTTAATGTGCAACAGTTTTTTAGATTCAGTATATGTATGCCCCTGAACTTTGCATACAGGGCTGTATTAATCCTGTTTAGGCCTTTTGAGAAGATGTTACACTGTATTTGATATCTATTAAGAGCAAATATCCTTCTTTGGTTTTCAGACCCTGTATAACCAGTTTAAAATCTTCCTGAACATGTACTTCCTTGTAGTAGCTACTTCACAGTTTATTCCTGATCTTAGAATTGGAGCACTGTATACTTACTGGGGGCCACTGGTAAGCATAGTTAATTAATTAATCAATTAATCAATTACCATAAACTGCTGCATTTAAGGCCTTGGCTTATACTGTATATCTGTGTGAGGGGTTTTAGGGGGGCTCATGAATGGAGGGACATATCTGACAGGGCTTATAACTGGAATAGGAAAGGCATTTAAAAACAATCAAGCTACAGCAGTGCTGATCAAAAATTATTTTGCATTTGCTGGATTTTCAAAACATCATAAAGCAAAGCAAGAGTTGGGCTTATATCTGAGGGCAGGGGTTTGGAGGTGGGGGTGGGGAGTGGGGGCTTTTTATCGGATGTATTTTTTTTCAGGTAGGTGGGCCTATAACTTTTGGGCTTATAAGTGGCAGTTTATGATAATAATTATTTATGTAGTTAATTTATTCATTTCTTAATAGGGAAAATTAAACTAACAGTTTTTAAATGCTCTTTACATTATTAATTAAAAAAAAAACTTATAAATGGATACAAATTGATTAAAAAAAAATAACATTGCAATCAATGATATTTACACTTGTATTGTATTGTACTATATTATGAAATAAATGATTAAAATTTAATATTGCATTGTAAATCCCATACAGTTAAAATAGTGATAAGGTAACGTTAAAATAACTTTAGATAAGAGCGTAAATAGATAAGTTAAAATAAGCTTTTTGAAAAGATGTATTTTAAGCATATATGGTTACTTTACATCAGTATAACTTGAAGTTCTTTTTAATTTACTAAACAAATGTTCTGATTGTCTAGAAACAACTCAAGCTATTTTTATCTATTTTACAGGCTTTTGTTGTGTTTGTGACAATGTGCCGTGAAGCTTATGATGACTTTATAAGGTTTAGAAGAGATAGGGAAGTCAACTCCCAACAGTACAAGAAACTTACAAAGAAAGGTCACTATTAATGATAGTATTTAGTTTTTGGTCACAGTACACCATGTAGGAACAGACCAAGAAGTCATTTGTTGTCACACAGAAGTCGAAAATAAACTAATCTTAGCTAATTCAGACTTGGGGTTTCATCAACACTATTTAATTGTCATTGTAATCACCATCATCACAACAACTTGAATTCCAGCTTGTCCTTTAGGCAAGCAGCTCGCGCTGACATGTTGCTTGCCACGGCCACTTCTTGCTCTTCTTAGTTAATTTTGTTGGAGGATGACTTGCCTGGACCTTCATAAAAGTTACTGCACTTGCTTAGAAGAAAATCTGCCTGTCCTCTATGATCAGAAAGGACTTTTTTCAAGCCCTGCGTCATTACTAATTTTTAAGGTTTATTATATTATCATTATTTAGACATGTTTCCTCAATCAAATAAATAATTCTTGTCCTGCAGAGCTTTCCCACCCCCCCCCCCCCCCCCAAAAAAAAGAAGAAAATATTTTTTTTTTACTCTATCAACCTAATAAATTGTAGTTAAAATTAGGAGAGACGAAAGAAAGTTGCATAAGGCCTAGGGATCATTTAGTCTTGTCACCTCATTTGGCACTTGTTAGTCCACAGGCAGGAAAGCCCCATGATATCCAAAGTTGCAGCAGCAAATTTGCAGTTACGCTGAAGCCTTATTGGCAGGATTGTTAAATTTAATCAAGCTTATGCTGGGATACAAATTAGTGAAGCATCCACTGTGGGATAAAATTGGCTGCAAGGCATATTGGCCATTTATTTGATTAAAGCATTTTAAAGCTTGAAGAAGTGGGATACCTATTAAATTAAAACGTTATTCCAATGAACGTGAGGGTCAGTGCACCCTCTGTACCCCAGGGGGTGCAAGGAGCTAGCCCCACCCAAGGAAAAAACAAAACAACTGACACCCGAAACTTACTAGTTGCTGTTTGTTGATTTTTTTTAATTTAAGGCATTCTTGTGAGTTAAAAGGTAGCACAAATTAAATTTCCAAAAGACGAAAAATATGTTGGACGTGTTGTTGTGTTTGTTTGCTAGGTATTGTTAATGTGCCAAGCTCAGCCATTAAAGTATCAGATCTCATTATTGTTGAAAAGGTATGTGCAGTATCCAGTCTCAGGTTGAACCACAATTTTATTTGTCTCCTCTGAACTGGGGCTTGGAGACGAAGGGAATTCGGAATTAGGAAAGTGGACATGATGGAGATAACTTTCTCAAGTAGTTTTGTCCGGGATTGTAGCTTGAATACTGGCTTACTAGAAGGATTTTAGCTACAACTCATTCTTTCACCCTTAATCAGGTGAAAATGTATCCATGGAGGGAATTTTTTGAACTGTTCCTTCTTATTGTGTGAGCTTGAAGTGAGGTTGGTTGCTAGATGTCTCTCAAGCTCCTTTTTGATATAAACACAAAGATTAAAAGCTAATATGCAGCCATCAGTATTCACCATACTGGTCATGAATGAAGTATTTTTCTGATGTATGGTGAAATATTGAGAAAATTGCCCTTGCAGAGATTAACTTGGCCATGGGGAGGGTAATAATTTATTGTAACTCCACCTTGCTTGCATTAAATTTAATAGCTGGCCAATCACAATACAAGATTTAGTTAATATCTTTATCGTAGGGTATCTTTTACATGATATATTACCATCCATAATATAATAAAAAGATTTGATCACAATTATTGCATTAAAAGGTATTCCTGAGCTGTTGACTCATTAAATTTCCTTGTTTGACAGGATCAAAGAGTTCCAGCTGATATAGTATTCCTGAGAACATCAGAAAAAAATGGTAAACTGATTCACAAGACCTCTATAGATAGGACTTTTTTACAGCTAGTGATTGAAATTTTTTTCCCATTTATATGAATTTAGTTTGTTGGCCCAGTTTTTTTTTTTTGTCTCACCTTTTAGCTGTTGATACGGCTTACGGTGATATTGGGATATGCCAAAACAAGGTTATTTAACTATCCGGGAATTTTGATGTTTCATTTCAGGGGCCTGCTTTCTAAGAACAGATCAAATGGATGGTGAAACAGACTGGAAACTCCGTTTAACTGTACCACCATGCCAAAGATTGCCTTGTGATGATGTAAGTGAAATATGGGTGTGGAATTAGGTACTATTAATTAGAAAAAGACATGACTGTACTAACAATATTGAAGTCGAGTTGTGAGTGGTCTTGAAGTTGATTTGGTACATGGCTGTGTAAAGTACTCACTCATGGGGAAGAGTTTTAATGGCCCTTATGCATGAATACATCTTGAAAATGAGTAAATTTCACCAACAAGCCTTGTTTGTAAGCAAACTTCTTCATATTTGCACCTTTTGACTTGGGAATTCATTTAATATGCAAAATTCTCAACTTTTACAATTTCAAAATGGTGGTGAAATTTACTCATCTGATGTGAACATGCGTAAGGACTATTGATGTTGCTTTTAATGCATTATGAGATGGATGACTAACTTATTTGAAGGTAACAGATTGTAGCTAAAAGATAGAACTTGTGTGGCAAATTTAGTTTAGTTGTTTTAATGGTTTTGCTTTGCTTTAGGATTTGTTGAACATCAGTGCCTCTGTTTATGCAGAAAAGCCACAGAAAGACATTCATTCTTTTGTTGGCACATTTACACGGGTAAGTTCCATCACATGCAGCATATACCATATTCAAGCTACCCAATTCTAGAGACTTATGCTGGACAGTGGTAATAACATAAGGACTGAGTGGGATTGATATTAAATAAACAATCCCTTATCTGTACATGCATTTGTATTTTCATTTGTACATATCTAGATCTTGTTGTCCGTCGAAAGGCGAAATCAAATTAAAGACACAGTGTTCATTGTTAATAGTTTTAAGCTTAGTGAACTTCACAACCTTTTTCATTAAATCATACTGAACAATTTAATATTCATAATATTTCAAACCAACATAAGACTTGTTTTCAAAAGATGTTAATAAAATTGTGGGTGTTACCATGTCTCATTGTTACTTAACCCTTTAAGCCCTAAGAGTGATCAGCATCAAATTTCTCCTTGTAGTATCAATGCTTCGTAACACAGAGTGGTCATGAGAATTACGGACATGATCACACAAGATGTATTTGCTTGATTACTTCTCCCCACTACTTCTGTAGGAAATGAATAGCAGCAAGAAATGAGAATTCAAATTTTGATCTTAGGGTTTAAAGAGTTAAAGACGTTATCAATTTTGTGATGCTTTGCCATAATGCAATGTAGATTGCATATTACCAATGGGAAAAGCAATACTTTTTTCAGTGAAATTAGGTATGATCATGCATGTAATTATTCTTCACATTGGTTCTCCAGTGAAACCTGTGTAAGCAGACACCCTGGGATATTACCATTATATATTTTATAACTGTCAAACTAAGAAAACTGTGAATACCTAAGGCCAGGAAAGGCATTGTAGAGGTATTTCTGGTGTTCATGGTTTTGTGAGTTCCACAGTCAATTGAAAATATGTAAATAGACTCACTAAATGCTTGTGTCCATAAAAAGGAATGTCCCTTTTATAAATGTGGGGTCTGCCTGATGTGCAGATCTCACTGTAGACTAAACATGCTACTCAAGCTACTTTTTAAAATGATATTATGTGAATTCCTTTTCAGTATGATGGAGAGAGGACTGAAATTCCACTCAGTATAGAGAACACAATGTGGGCTAACACTGTCATTGCATCAGGTTTGAGTCACAAATTTAGTTTTTTATTTAAAGACAATAAAATCTTTTTTCTGTGCCACTGTAAGTGGCTCTAAAACATAGAGGTTAAGGCATGGGTTCATCAGAAGTGTTATCCTTGGTTTGATACTACCCTCTTTATCATGGGTTTGTCTTACTTTTAGGAACTGCTATTGGAGTTGTTGTATACACTGGCTCAGAAACAAGAAGCGTGATGAATACATCAAACCCTGAAACAAAGGTATGAATTAACAGTTGAACCTGAACACCAGCCTTGTATTTATCATACAGTTAGCCTGCGTAGCAGGCGCTTGGAAGTAGTGGGCACAAGCATGTCTCCCTCACGCGCGCTCGTTCTCTCTTTCATCCACTACTTCCAAGCGCCTGCTACGTAGGCTATTATGCAGTTAACAGAATTCCAGTGGATCCTATTACCAGTAAATCACAGTTAACACAAAGCTCGAAAAAAACTTCGATTCCAGCTTTTCCTTTGGGTAAGAAGCTCTCACATTTTTCTTGCCCGGGGGTAACTACGAGCTTGTCTTGAGGGCTTGAGGTCAAGTCGCCCCAAAGTCATCTCGTCCGAAGTTATGTCGCCCGAAACCAGAGTCGTGTCGCCCGAAATTTTATCATGCTCAGTAACATCCTAACATCTTAATCGCACTTGTTTCGTTTCATCAGATCTTTAAGAACAAGATGTATTACTCATTTGACGTGCTTATTTCGTTTCATCAAGGCTAAAAGAACGAGATGTGTTACACATTCATATCGCTTGTTTCGTCTCTTCATCGCATAAAGAACGTGATGTTATACACATTCACCCCGCTTGTTTGGTCTCACCATGGCATCATTGCTTAAAGAACGAGACTTCATTACACCATTATCCGCTTGTTTTGTCTCATTACATACACTCTTTGTTAAAATTTCGGGCGGCTTGACTATGAGTTTCGGGCGACATGACTCAGGTTTCGGGCGATATAACTTCGGGCGAGATGACTTTCAGGAGACTTGACAGGTTACCTAATAGGGTGCTTAAGCAACAACGACGGCGACGGTTACGAAAACGTCAGTTAAAAAGTGAATTCGCGCTGCTTCAATCTTTATCGCGCTTATTCCATTTCGTTTACTTCGTCAAATGTTGGCAAATGTTTTTGGAGTTGAATTCTAAAGGACTTTGGTATCACAGTTCAGGAAAAGATAAAGAAAGTTGCTGCCTTGTGTTCCTGTCCTCGACAAAACGTGAACTTAGGCGCTTTCACGTCGTAGTCGTGCGACGACGGCAAAGAAATGTACCAAAAAGCGTGATGCGCGTGGAAAGTTGTAGTTTTGCTAATCAAACCTATTGCTTTTTTGCCGTCCTCGTTGCCGTCGCCTTCGTCGTTGTTTAAGCTCCCTATTATTTAGTTTGAGGATGACTTGCTTAAACCCTTGCCCATTGGGCGGGCAAGTCGGCTTTGAAAGCTCCTTACCCAGAAACAAATCCGCTTGTCCTGAACCACGGGCCCTGTAAACAAAGCCCTTTCTTAAGTGGCCTTCCTTTATTAAGCAGCCTGTTCTGGCCTTGAGGGTGATTGCTTGATAGAAGGTCGACTGTACTTAGTCACATATTCCTTGGATTAAACGACACCCCCTTCTTACCTCATACATTTCATCCCCGCCCCGCCATAATCAAAATCCCCATTCTGCCTCTAGAGAGAGAGGAACGGAGTGAAAGGGTGATATTTTGGTTTGTACTATAAATCAACTACCGATTCCAATGACCCCCTAGCAGCCTGTTACGTTTGCATAGAAGGCGGGGGGGGGGGGGGACTGGAATTGGAAGGGGTAGGGGAAATTTTGTGTTTTTCACCCCCTTCCCCTCCTCAGTGCTTCCTGCCACACTGGCTAAATAACCCCACAATGAGTAACTGATTTTGATGTTGATTCAACTTCCTCCTCTATAAACCACTCCTCTTATTACTCACCGTATAATTATGATCTTAGGAATATTTTAGAATACTACTGAGCTGTTAAAGTATTTTATTACATTACAGCTGAGACGCTGAGGAAAGCTAATTTTGAGAGCCAAAATATAGACCTCAAATAAATCAGTCCGATGCCAAAGTGCTTACCTTGATTCAGTTTTGTTCTCATCACTTTGCTTGTGTACATTGTCGTAATGCTGTTACCGGTCATTTAATTACACATGTTTTCCCCCCTTTAGTTTGGCCTAATTGATGCAGAGGTTAACAACTTGACCAAAGTTCTGTTCGCAGCAACTATGGCTGTTTCTTTCGTTATGGTGACACTTAAGGTACATGTTACATCTACTTTACGACCACGAGGCCATATCTGACACCTTCTTTTAAATTGCTTTTAAGTATTAAATAACTAAAAAGAGCATGAAATCGCGAAACATAGGCTACGAGTAGTATCGCACTTTCTCAGGGATATCAGAGTGAGCCATTTGTGCAAGCAGGCGTGTGAAAATTGCCACCCGCGAGAAGGCTGACCCATAACCTGCGCGGCAGGCGTTTAAAGGGATGGAAAGGGAAACTAAGCTAAGGCGCGCGAGTGCATAAAGGGGGCGCAAAGGAGGGGGACCGCCCATCCTATTCTTGCGCGCAATAATTCCTCGTTCACTTTCCCTTCATATGCCTTCCACGCATACTAGCTGACATGCGCGCGCGAGTACATGAAGGGTGCACGAGAAAGAGGGGAAGCGACCATCATTTTCTCGCGCGCCATAATTCCCCGTTCTCTTCCCCTTCAAACGCCCTCCACGCATACTAGCTGACGTGCGCGCGTGAGTACGTGAAGGGTGCTTGAGAAGCAGGGGAAGCGCACACCATTTTTCTCGCGCGCCATAATTGCCCGTTCTCTTCCACTTCAAACGCCTTCCACGCATACTAGCTGATATGCGTGCTCGATTGCATGAAAGGTGCGCGGGTCGTGTTCTTGCAGGCCATAATCCCTTTCCAACACCTTTCACCCATATTAGTTGACATGCGTGCCGAGTACATGCAGGGTGTGCGAAAGAGGTTGAGCGCCCATCGTGTTCTCGCGCCCCATAATTTCACCTTTTCCCCCCCTTCAAACATCTTCCACGGGTACAAGCTACGACAATTTATCAGTCAAATTAGAAGTAAACGGGAAAGTCGTGAGTGAAATGTTCACAGTTATGACTTATGTTGTTTTATTGACTTCTAGGGTTTCAACGGACCGTGGTATCGCTACTTTTTTCGCTACGTTCTACTGTTTTCGTACATAATACCTTTGAGGTTAGTCTTGAAATGCCGTGTAAATGAATAAATAATTTGCCAAATACTTCAGCTTTGTAAGTTACTTACCGAATACCTTCAGGGGTGTCTCGTGTCCAAGTGATATAGTGCGTTCCGTTTTATTGATTTTAATGCGAGCGCCCGAATCAGCTCTCGAAAGCTTAAACTGAAACTGAGAAACTTGCTCAATTGACCCAGAATTTTGAAAGATACGTTGTATTACCTTAATGCTCAAGCAGCAAATATCGGGGCGGGGAATTTTTTTTGAACGTTTTTGTTGAGAGGCATTTTTGCATGATCATCGAACTATTTTTCAGCCTTTTTTCTAAATTGTTCTGTAACTTTTATCTGCCCAATCAATGATGGCAAAACCCCGCAACTTTTTTTTAGCGCTTTGACTTCCGAGAGACTCGACCAAGTCAAATTGATAAAAAACAAAAATCGTTTTGAGTTGTAGTTGATTCGAATGCTTGGGTTACAAAACCGAACCAAAAAAATCGATAGTGCATTTCTTTTAAAAAACCGTTGGTTTATTAAGATAGCCTATTCAATAAGCTTTATTTTGAAACAAAAATAACGATATAAAAGAAACCTGACGTTTCGATGGCTTCGTGTCATCATTATCAAGAGATGAGAAATTAACATGATTCGTGGTAATATTTATAGAAAAAGAAATTGCGAAACGTGCATGTAAATAAAAGTTTCCGCCAAGGTTCGTGGGGCAGGAACGCGTGACGAACGTCTGCGTGGAAGGCTAGCGTGAAACGTGCAAATTTGTCTACACAAACCGCCTTTATGTTCTGCACTTGTAATCAAGATTTATTTTGCACCAAAACTTGTATAGTGCCTTTCGTGAAGCCTTTTCTCTCGTTCAAATTAAAGTCAGTTTGTATTCATATTGCTCTACAGAACGGATTTCCCATGTTTGTGCTCCGCCCTGGTTTGAGTGAAGAAGCGCGACTGTTTGTCCTTGTTTGAACGGCAACTGTTGCAATGAAACACGTTAATAAAAAGTGAAGATTCCGACGGTGACAATATTTTGGCAGTTCAAAGCATGTGTTATGTGCCAAATCTTTATATAAAATCACTTTACATTTTCAAGGTTTCTCAGGAAGGAAAGTGAAATTTCAGTTCAGGAAGAATTTGGTCACGTGTCATACACGCAGATCGCAGAAAGTGAAAAAAGTTATTCATTATTGACATCAGGGAACAAAATAGGCCTTGACAAAAAAGCCTACAGATTCAGGCTAAAGGCTCTGATTTTATTTTGAACCCTGCATGCGTAGAAATATGTCCTGAGAAAGAACGGTCAGGTGTGGAAACTGACGTATTTATTTATATAAATAACCTGTTTGCTGCTATAATTACAGCGCTCTAAAATTATCAACAACAAGAACGGATATATCAATTGATCATGACTATTAAGGTGGAGCGGTGCTATAAACTCTAACCAAGAAAACTATTCTACGGTGCGTGTAGAGTTCTCTGGTGAAAATGGGTATACTAACAGAGGTAGTTGGTCAAATTTTGTTCAGTTTTACCCGAGGCGTAACAGAGCACTACAATCCAGAGGAACCGGAATTCACTGAAGAATCTTTTGGTTACAATCCTCTAGAAAGCACAGGTCGAGAATGGTATTGTCGTCCCGTTGATGAGCTTATCTATCAAGAATACACCGAAAGAGAATCTACCACATGGGATTATCTGGCGTCTAGAAATCTTGATATAAAGGTTATCAATGCTTGCTCCATCGAAGAAATTACACAGGAAGATCGCAACAAGGACATGGCAATGGCTTGGAAGCTTCTGAGACCATCCGTTCTCTGTACAGCAGGCAAATCACTGAGCACTGGAGCTTTGATCTCGCTGCTCGCCGCTACTTTCATTTGTACATTGTACACGGTTATTTGTTACGCTTGTTTTAATTTGTTATCGACCGTAAACTGTGGACCTAAATCAAATAGACTGCAAACGCAATGGGAATTTACTGGTGCGCTTTATTGTAGTTTTCTTTATATTTGGCCCTTCACTGTTTTGCTCTTCCTCTTTCGTCCATTTCAGTTAAAGGGGGTGAAAGGAAAGCTCTTTCTGGTTTCATTTCTATCATACTGCTTGGACGCACTCTATCGCATGTTTCTACGAGCCTTAAAGTTATCTCATGTGAGCATTTCCAGCTTTTTAACTTGGTTTCCACTAAACACGATATTCATTATCAGCGTTTGTTTGGAACAGTACGTGGTGACGAATCATTTCTGCCCCCGTTCAAGAAAAATAAAAAAGCTCATTTTGTTCCTTCAGATGTTAGCAACGGCTTGTTTTACATTTCTTGTGGGACAGATTAGTCAGTACTTTGTCTATCCGTATTTCGTTAAGAGTAAAAACAAACTTTTACTTGCCCTATTTTTTCCTCTCATTGGAGTCGTTGTGAAGATAATAGGGAACTTAAGAACCACGACGAAGTTCACGACGACGACGTCTGTTGACTGGGAAAAGACTGGAACGAGAACGTCAGTTTCGGCGGGAAAAAGGAAACTTAAGATGCAGTCGATCGGTAGGTCGACGACGACGACACTGAATGTAAACACAAATGTAAAACTGTGATGTTCGTTCGCAACAAAGTTAATGCAAGATCTTTTTTTTTTAAGCCGTACGTCTAATTTCATTGACGATGAAGAATTTTTTGTGTTGTCTGACCTTTTCGAGTGTAAAAACACCTACTTTCCGCACGAAATTATTCAACTTTCAACTTGAATCAGATGACCGAGTCCGAGTGTCTGTCAGAGTTTAGATTTCGAAAAAGAGATATTTTGATGTGATAGCTGTTTTCCATATAAAGTTTATTTCCTCTATATGAAAGATATATGATTTATTTTACCTAAATACGTACAAATAAATTTATCACTTACGAGTTCGCTCGCTCGGCCTCCACAGCTGTTGTCATTCTTCGAAGTAAAAATCAGTTCATTAGTCGAATTTTCAATCAACATCGCTTGTTAGGAGAAAAAAGGAACGATACCTGGATTTACGAGGAAAAGAAAATGCAAAGGACTTCAAAAATCGCTTAAAACAGTGGATTTATACCTGCCGAAGCTTGTGGATTGCAGGACGACGTGACTCTACTTTGTTTGGCGTCGTCGACGACACCACGACGACGAAATTTACTAGTCGCGCTTGCGCAGTACACTGTAACTCACTTCCGGTCGTCGTCGACCAAGGCGTCGTCGTGGTTCTTAAGTTCCCTAATCTCACGAATATGTGTTCAACGACTATATAACATTACTCATCCGGGGTATTCTTATACCTTGCTGGTGCCGTTGTATTATGGGTCAGCGATTATCTTTCGAGCTTTGCAAGCAGATCTTGACAGTCTAGAGAACATTGCTATTATAGGAATTATCCACGGCGCTGCAGAAGTTATAGAACGGAGTACAATGGTGTTCATTGATCACATTTTTTATTTGCTTTGGAAAAGGAAATCAGCTCCTTGGGGAAGTTTCCGTACTCCTCGCCGTGAGAGACTCATGGCTGATATTGCTATCATGAGCATGATGTCTGAATCGACTGCTATAGTGTCCGTAAATGGCTTTATTTACTTGTTTAAGTTTCTTTGCTTGCAAGATAGCTCCCTTTCAATGGTACTACTGTTATTTGCCAAGTTCACCTTAGTTCAGCTGGTGATTGAATGGTTTTTCACCAGTGTTTCACTGGCGATCGAGACTCGTTATCAGAATTTGGCTGTCACGGCTGTATGGGAAGACGATGGAAAAGACACATTTTAGTGGCGGTTGTAAATATTATTCCTTTAGCGATTTATACCAGCGAAAGCCTTTCGCAACTTGTAAGTGGTCAACCTGGTGATACCTGACGTTGCTTACGTGACTTGTGTTGGTCAACGTCAAAATTATTTGAGCTCTTGTGTCTGGCTTGGTCCCTGTATAAGCCGAGAGCCTGAAACCCGGAACGCACCCAAAATAGACTGCGAGCAGTCTCTCTTTTTCGTCAGATTTAGTAAGGGTAGTGCAGGCGCGCGCGAGCGTTGAGCGGCGAAGCCGCGAGACGCGAGAAACGAGGGCGGCAGCCTCTCCCTTCTCGCGCCTTCAGTCACACGCGTGGTCATTTGCGTGTCTCGGGCGTTTTGCTCGACGGACCAAGAAAAAAGAGAGACTGCTCGTAGTCTACACCCAAAAGACCTCTTTATTGCAATGACCGATAAACGAAAAGGAGCTCATTGAAAGAATCTTTCGAACCGGATTCATAAAGCTAAATCCAGTGTTTAGTCCCTCCATTCTCAGAAAAAAAGGAACATTGCCATAGTTAAATCTGGAGCTTACACTAACTTGAGAAATAAAGGCGACGGATATTTCCAGTGTTAAAATGTCTTCAGGTAATAAGGAACTGTGTTTTTACCTTCATTAATCCACTACGGCTTTCCACCTTTGAGGAACTTTTAATTACCAGTAATAAATGTTTAAATCTGAGAGGTTTAAACGGCCCAGTAAAAATTGTTCGTGCCTTTCGTACCTGTCTTAGTGTCATTTGTTATGACAGTTACAGCCTTAAATTGGAGTAAGGGTACTTGTTAATTCTAATTTCCGTCTCTGGTCTTGAAATCAAACTCTCAGAAACGCTGCTGTTTTTAGCGTTCTGAGAGCGGAGAGACAGTCCCCTAGGAAATTATATAGCATTTTAGCATTGCAAGTATAATAGTTGTTTCTTATTGTCAAATAAATAGTGAAGACGTTAATTTTTTTTCTTTTAAGACAACGACTCTATGGCTGATACCTTAGCTAAAAAATTTACAAAAAGAGAAAAGAAAGAAACCCGTAAATATAAGGTAGCAACCGGATGCATAAAATCCGACCTCGAACGAACCGACCAAAATTAACATGATTCGTGGTAATATTTATAGAAAGAGAAAGTGCGAAAAGTGCATGTAAATTAAAGAGTGAAAATGGACAAATTACAATTAAATGAAAATTTTGGCACGGATGGAGTCCGCTTGAGTGTTTAGCATAGGTCTTTTATCTTTTATTATCAACATCTCCTGTATCAAACACTCTAGTTTCCCTCGGCATTTCTTGAGGACTTAAAATTTCCGCCAAGGTTCGTGGGGCAGGAACGCGTGACGAACGTCTGCGTGGGAGGCTAGCGTGAAACGTGCAAATTTTTCTAGACAAACCGTTGCGTTACCACCTTTATGTTTCTGCACTTGTAATCAAGATTTATTTTACACCAAAACTTGTATAGTGCCTTTTGTGAAGCCTTTTCACTCGTTCAAATTAAAGTCAGTTTTGTATTCATATTGCTCAACAGAACGGATTTCCCATGTTTGTGCTCCGCCCTGGTTTGTGAGTGAAGAAGCGCGACTGTTTGTCTTTGTTTGAAAGGCAATTGTTGCAATGAAACAGGTTAATTAAAATGAAGATTCCGACGGTGACAATATTTTGGCAGTTCAAAGCATGTGTTATGTGCGAAATCTTTTTAAAATCACTTTACATTTTCAAGGTTTCTCAAGGAAGAAGGTGAAATTTCAATTCAGTTAAAGATTTTGGTCACGTGTCATACACGCAAATCGTGGAAAGTGAAAAAAGTGATTCATTATTGACAGCCAGGAAAAAATAAGCCTTGACCAAAAAAAGCCTATAGATTCAGGCTAAAAGCTGTGATTTTATTTTGAACCCTGCATGCGTAGAAATTTGTCCTGAGAAAGAACGGTCAGGTGTGGAAACTAACGTATTTATTTATATAAATAACCTGTTTGCTGCTGTTGCTGGTTTTCAGTGTCGCACCATTCAAAATAGATCAAAATAAACATCAAAACCGTTCAGTAGATGAAGTCCAGAATCTGAGAAATGAAAGGAGATACATATACAAAGACCCTGGCCAAAATTCAGGTCAGCGGAATATTTCGTATACGAGATATCCGAAGAAATGTTTTACGCAAACTTATAGATTGTATGGAGACGCCATGCTGGTGCTCATCTGGATGAGCTCCAACATGGCGGACGGAAACCAACAGAAACATCTGTTATCGAGTTTGGCTACAAGAGCGTGAATTTATTCTTCGAGAAACTCATAAACATTAAAGTAATACTTTTTCTAATACACGAACTGTTTAGATAGCAAAATTTCCTGAAATAAGTCATTTTTTAACCTACTTGGCAGCCCTCTTGGCCGTCATGTAAACGCCGCGTCACGCAAAAGCTTAGAAATTCAAGCGTACTCTATCACAAAACCAAGAACCCTTTTGAAGCGAAACTTTGTATGAAAAATAGTTTTCATCTGCTCTATTAAATCGTGAAAGTGAAATCTCGGTAGGATCGATAGTTTTTTAGTTTGAATTTTAGTGACGTCATGTGAAAACCAACAATAATTACAGCGCTCTAAAATTATCGACAACAAGAACGGATATATCAATTGACCATGACTATTAAGGTGGAGCGGTGCTATAAACTCTAACCAAGAAAACTATCCTACGGTGCGTGTAGAGTTCTCTGGTGAAAATGGGTATACTAACAGAGGTAGTTGGTCAAATTTTGTTCAGCTTTACCCGAGGCGTAACAGAGCACTACAATCCAGAGGAACCGGAATTCACTGAAGAATCTTTTGGTTACAATCCTCTAGAAAGCACAGGTCGAGAATGGTATTGTCGTCCCGTTGATGAGCTTATCTATCAAGAATACAGCGAAAGAGAATCTACCACGTGGGATTATCTGGCGTCTAGAAATCTTGATATAAAGGTTATCAATGCTTGCCTCATCGAGGAAATTACACAGGAAGATCGCAACAAGGACAAGGCAATGGCTTGGAAGCTTCTGAGACCATCCGTTCTCTGTACAGTAGGCAAATCACTGAGTACTGGAGCTTTGATCTCGCTGCTCGCCGCTACTTTCATTGGTACATTGTACACGCTTATTTGTTACGCTTGTCTTAATATGTTTTGGACCGTAAACTGTGGACTTAAATCAAATGGACTACAAACGCAATGGGCATTTTCTGGTATGCTTTATTGTAGTTTTATTTATATTTGGCCCTTCACTGTTTTGCTCTTCCTTTTTCGTCCATTTCAGTTAAAGGGGGTGAAAGGAAAGCTCTTTCTGGTTTCATTTCTATCATACTGCTTGGACGCACTCTATCGCGTGTTTCTACGAGCCTTAAAGTTATCTCATGTGAGCATTTCCAGCTTTTTAACTTGGTTTCCACTAAACACGATATTCATCATCGGCGTTTGTTTGGAACAGTACGTGGTGACGAATCATTTCTGCCCCCGTTCAAGAAAAATAAAAAAGCTCATTTTGTTCCTTCAGATGTTAGCAACGGCTTGTTTTACTTTTCTTGTCGGACAGATTTGTCAGTACTTTGTCTATCCGTATTTCGTTAAGAGTAAAAACAAACTTTTACTTGCACTATTTTTTCCTCTCATTGGAGTCGTTGTGAAGATAATCTCACGAATATGTGTTCAACGACTATACAATATTACTCATCCGGGGTATTCTTATACCTTGCTGGTGCCGTTGTATTATGGGTCAGCGATTATCTTTCGAGCTTTGCAAGCAGATCTTGACAGTCTAGAGAACATTGCTATTATAGGAATTATCCACGGCGCTGCAGAAGTTATAGAACGGAGTACAATGGTGTTCATTGATCACATTTTTTATTTGCTTTGGAAAAGGAAATCAGCTCCTTGGGGAAGTTTCCGTACTCCTCGCCGTGAGAGACTCATGGCTGATATCGCTATCATGAGCATGATGTCAGAATCGACTGCTATAGTGTCCGTAAATGGCTTTATTTACTTGTTTAAGTTTCTTTGCTTGCAAGATAGGTCCCTTTTAATGGCACTACTGTTATTTGCCAAGTTCACCTTAGTTCAACTGGTGATTGAATGGTTTTTCACCAGTGTTTCACTGGCGATCGAGACTCGTTATCAGAATTTGGCTGTCATGGCTGTATGGGGAAGACGATGGAAAAGACACATTTTAGTGGCGGTTGTAAATATTATTCCTTTAGCAATTTATACCAGTGAAGACCTTTTGCAACTTGTAAGTGGTCAACCTGGTGATACCTGACGTTGCTTACGTGACTTGTGTTGGTCAACGTCAAAATTATTTGAGCTCTTGTGTCTGGCGTGGTCCCTGTATAAGCCGAGAGCCTGAGACCCGGAACGCACCCAAAATAGACTGCGAGCAGTCTCTCTTTTTCTTCAGATTTAGTAAGGGTAGTGCAGGCGCGCGGGAGCGTTGAGCGGCGAAGCCGCGAGACGCGAGAAACGAGGGCGGCAGCCTCTCCCTTCTCGCGCCTTCAGTCACACGCGTGGTCATTTGCGTGTCTCGGGCGTTTTGCTCGACGGACCAAGAAAAAAGAGAGACTGCTCGTAGTCTACACCCAAAAGACCTCTTTATTGCACTGACCGATAAACGAAAAGGAGCTCATTGAAAGAATCTTTCGAACCGGATTCATAAAGCTAAATCCAGTGTTTGGTCCCGGCCTTCATTCTCATCAGAAAAAAATGGACATTGCTATAGTTACATTTAGAGCTTACACTAACTCAAGAAATAAAGGCGACGGATATTTTCAGTGTTAAAATGTCTCCAGCAAATAAGATACTGTGTTTTTACCTTCATCAATTCACTACGGCTTTCCTTTTAGTTACGGGTAATAAAAGTCTAAATCTGAGAGGTTTAAACGGCCCGGTAAAAATTGCTCGTGCCTCTCGTACGTGTCTTAGTCTCATTTGTTATGACAGTTACAGCTTTAGTTTGAAGTAAGGGTACTTGTTGATTCTAATTTCCGTCTCTGGTCTTGAAATGAAACTCTCAGAAACGCCACTGTTTCTAGCGTTCCGAGAGTGGAGAGACAGTCCCCTAGAAATTATATAGCATTTTAACATTGCAAGTGTAACAGTTGTTTCTTGATTGTCAAATAAATATTAAAGACGTCAATTTTTTTTATCCTGAAGACGACGACTCTATGGCTGAATCCTTAACTACAAGATAAACATGCACAGTAATTTTTAAGGAGTTATAATAACTCCTCTAGTGGGGCTAATTTAACTTCTTACAGTGGAGTTATTTTTTGGGGAGTTATTTTAACTCCAAAAAGGAGCTTAAAGAACTCTTTTTCAGGAGTAAAAGTGACCCCAGATATTGAGGAGTTAAAATAACCCCAAAAAAGGAGTTATCCTCTACTTAACATTTTTACTCCACTTTCAGAGTTAAATTAACTCCAAAAAGAGTAAAAACAACCCATGTAAGGAGTAAAAATAACCCCGTTTCGAGTTATTTTAACTCCAGACTGGGAGTAAAAAGAACTCTTTTTCAGGAGTAAAAAAGACCCCTAATTAGGAGTTAAATTAGAAGTTAAAGTAACCCCCAAAAAGGGGTCATCCTGTACCTAAAATTTTTACTCCATTTTTGGAGTTATAATAACTCCCTAAAAATTACGGTGCAGAAAAAAAAGAGAAAAGAAAGAAACCTGTAAAGATAAGGTAGCAACCAGACGTACAATCCGACCTCAAACGAACACCTTACTCTTGGGGCCTGGTAAAATTCGAAAGAGGACTGGTACGCAGTCTTGTGAGTTTCACTTTACACAGCATGAAGCTTAAAATATAGCGCTCCAGTATACTCATTTTCTGAATACGGCTAATCCACTGCGCCCTGAAAATTAGCGTTTATCCTGCGTCAGCTTGAATCCCTCATCGAATGACCCGATCTTGTCATTCAGTCCCTAATTTGTACGGATCATTATACGTTTCTGCGAAACGGCCCACCTACCCCTCCCCTAGCCACCATTTTGCCCGAAGTGAGAAGTAAGTGTTAACGTTGGCTTAGGGGAGGGGTAAGTGGGACCTGGTATGAGTCGTTTTTGCCCTAGCTCGTTAATTTTGTTGTGTTCTTTGCAGTCTCCGAGTAAGCCTGGATATGGGTAAAGTAGTGTACTCTTGGTTTATTGTACACGATAAAGACATTCCCGGCACAGTGGTCCGTAGCAGTACGATTCCCGAAGAACTGGGGCGAATAGGATACCTGTTGTCTGATAAGACAGGGACCCTGACAGAAAATGAAATGGTAATTACTGTATCATCTGAGCTCTAGGGGCAATAAGGGGTTTTGAATATTCTCTGGAGGCAGAATTACTTCAGACAAAGCTTATACAAGAAGGCTGGGGAGTGCCCCTTTCTGATTATCAGAAAATATTTTCTGACTAATTAGAAGCGAGGAATTTAAAAGCTTTTGGGGGTGTACTAGCTTGGTTAGAGCGATTGCTTTTAGGAACTGCCACCTTGTCTTCAACTTTGTTTGAAGTGATTTAGCCCGTAAATATATATACCGTCCAAATTAGCTAGCGGCTGCTTGCAGGACACTTACCGGAATATGTTATCTTGTTTTTTTTTTTAATTTGTTTTTTTGTCTTCTTGCTTCCTATTCAAAAAGGAATTCGGCTGTTTCGTTTACGTTAAGCGTTTGAAATCTTCTAGTTATTTTCCTGCTATCTAGTTCTGCACCGCAAAACAAGAGAAACAAGGAATGTTTGTGATTTTGCTTTTGTATTTTAAAACGATTCGACTTTTTTTCTAAAACAGGTTTTCAAGCGTCTTCATCTGGGAACCGTCTCGTTTGGAACGGACTCCATGGAAGAGGTATAACGGAGCTTCTTAAAAACTTATTAAACAGTACCTCTCTGAACTGTCCCTAAATCTACGGTTAAGTGGGAAACAAAAACGTGCAATACTGCTGCAAAACGAGTTGAATAGCGATGTTGCGCGTTTGATCACCAACCAATCAAACCTGTCTTGCAACGAAGCAGGTTGCAAAAAGTTGTTGTAGAAAGTTTAGAATAGTTTAGCGTGTCTCCCGCGTTTGATCAAACGAGAAAAATGGAATAAATAAGCTTCATTCCCATCATTTAATCTGGAAAAAATGGTGGAATTAAAATAAAATAGCTTAAAGGACCATGGAATCACTATTTTCTGTTTGGGAAGGTAACTCAGTATTTCCATTTACTGTATATTTATGAAAACTTAATCATTGGATAATGAAATTCTAGAGTTCTGATTGGCTCAGCCATCATGGTATATGTGCCACTATTTCATTACAGGTCATTAGTCACGTGAAGGCGTCCTACACACCAAGCGGTACCCCACCGTCCAAGAAGACTACACAGGCATCAAAGGTTTGTGTTTCAATAGAGTGGTTTTCGTTTGAGTGTCGTAAAACCAAAACCAAAGTAATTACTCTGGCCAATCACATAGGACACAGACAATACATTGAACCAATCAAAACTCGAAGTAATTACATGTGGCTGACGCAAAGCGCGGGAAAATGCATGCGAGCGCGTCACAATTGGCTTTGGTTTTACTTCTGATTGGATGAAAAGGTGGCGCGAATCTTTTAAGCCAATCGCATCGTGTAGAAAGTGCAAAACCAATTACTTTTCGACACTCAAATGAAAACCGCTCTAAGTGTTTAAAAGCTAATTTCCGTTGATTCCATTTTTTTCGTGGTGCCATTAGGGAGCTTAAGCTGCAACGACGGCGACGGCTACGAAAAAGTCACTCAAAAAATGAATTCGCGCAACTTCAAGCTTTATCGCGCTTATTCCAACTCGTTCAATTCGTCAAATGTTGGCAGATTTTTCTGGAGTTGAATTTATAAAAGACTGTATCGAAGTTCAGGAAAAGGAAAAGAAAGTCGTTGTATTGTGTTCACGTCCTCGACAAATCGTAAAATTAAGCACTTTCACGTTGTAGTCGCTGCAACGACGGCAAAGAAATGTACAAGAGAGCGTGATGCACGTGCAAAGTTGTTGTTTTGCCAGTCTAAACCTATTGCTTTTTTGACGTTCTCGTTGCAGTCGCCGTTGTCGTTGCTTAAGCTCCCTATTGCAGCTGTACAAAGAAACGTAACCAATCGTGGCCGTATTATTGTCGAATGGTGCCTACATTGATCGTCTGGGTAGAGGAGCGATTGTCACCCAGAAGGTGACGCTTTCCGAACGAGGTACATTCGTGTCGAGGTGAAGAAGCCGATCGTGGAATCCTCCGAGTGCTCAGTCGCTGGGCCTGCGTTTTATACAATGTGTCTATGCTCTTATGGACTTTGCAGTGAAACCACTCCCTTCCCCGGCGCTTTTGGTTCCACTTGAGTTTTGAGGAAAGACCGTAGAAAATTGGTGTCGATTTGTTTATTAGCGAATATAGTGCGAAAATGGCACCAAGCATATGTTAGACTTGACACAAACCGGTTGGTCCACATTATAATTCTGAATGAATGAATGAATGAATGAATGAAAACTTTATTTAAGTGACTATGTTTTCAGCTATAAGCTAATGGGGGACACTGCAAAATAATATGTTAAATACCAGATACAAATCACTAAAAAATAAAAAAAAAATGCCGTGTAGATTATATAATTATTTACAAAATTTTTAAAAGCCTAAAAACGTTTAAGTATTTACAAGAGTTGAAAGGTCAAGTTTCCTAATATTCCTCTTAAACGAGTTCAAGGTTACTATCATTCTTAGGTGTCTTGGCAACTTCAACCATATGAGAGGTCCTATATATTTTATTGTATTTCTAGCAAATCTTACAGTTTCGAATCATGGTAGTTCGAAGTCACCATTCCATAAGTTATACTGAGTGTTCTTTAAATTAAATAAGTCAGAAATATTCACGGGTACGAGACTGTGCTTATAACTTCAAACATCAACGTGGCAATGTCTTGTAGACGCCTATTGTACAACCTCTGTAGTTTGGCGCGGTCTAGCAGGTTCTTGATAGGACGCTGATCTGGTTTTGTACGCCGCTCTTAGCGCTCACTCCTGAATCCTCTCTAGCTTTCTCCGATCCGATGCATTGCTAAAGTGCCAGCCTAGATGGCAGAAGGTTTGATGGGACAGAACGGAAGACTTATAAAGTGATAGTTTAGCATTACAAGGTATCAAGTTGCGTAGCCGCACTAGGACCCCTACGTTTTGACTGGCCTTAGTGCATAGTTCACTTATATGACTGGTAAAATTCAGTTTTTCATCGATTTGAACTCCTAAAAGCTTTATTTCCCCCATTCTCTCAATGGCATGTCCATCTACGGATAAGTCTTGATTATCATTGTCTGTTTCAACATATATTTCTCGGGTTGATTGTAAGTAGCTGACACTTTTCTGGGTTGGCTAAGAGATAGTTGCTCTTGTACCAGGATAGAGCTTGCACTCCTTGGATCGTGTTACTTTGCGCAAAAGGCTTCATTTAGTTTTTCTCTCAACTGTTATCCGATCTTGTTGGTAAATTGTCTTCGTAACAATTCTGATAAACCTGTTTAATACGACGCTTGACTATGTGTACACAAAACACTTCATTTATTTTGTCCTGATTTCTGGTTATTTACATCCGCCTATAACTCAAACCTTTTTTGGTTTCCTTTGTATTTTCTAGTTATCGGGAGGCAACTGTAATAATTGTACGTACTTTTATTATCCGTAACCAATGACCAAAAATGTATTTGTTTGTTATAAGAATTATACTACTGCATGAGAAATTTCTGCAATTTGATTGGCTTAGAGCAGTGGTATTTCAGCTTAATTTGAAATACCTACATGTGAAAATTACAAACCTTTTGCGGGTAGTAGTATAACTGATATTTGGCATAAATACCACGAGTGATATTTCAAAATTGTTGTACGTAATTTCACGAGCCGTTAGGCGAGTGAAATTTGAGACAATTTTGAAATATCACTCGTGGTACTTATGCCATATATCACTACAAATCATGCGCTATTACCTATACTAATTTTATGACAGCAAATGTCTGAGAGGAATGCGCGACCGAGGCAAGCAGTTGTGCCATAATAAGAAAGAAACATTATGAAATCGGACTTTCTTTCGTTGTTTCCTTTCCTTCTCGCTTATCCAAATGATATTTCGATCGGTAAAGTGGAATCTTCGGAGGAGAAATCTTGCAGAGACAGGCTGTAGAGATTTTCTTAAATTCCATCCTGAATTCCCGATTCAGCGCTGCGTATATCACTGGATTCACACAGGAGGAAAGCCCTACTGAAGTGGAATATAGAGTATAGACACCTTTTGGAAAGGCATATTGCCCTTTGAACATACCAATTACGTCTATAACCACAAAAGGGATCCAGCAAGTCACAAAACCCAGCAAAGTGATGAACAGAAGCTTTGCAAGTTTGATCTCATCAACTGCTCGTTTTCTTGCGTCAGAACTCAACTGAGCAACCGTTTTGTTGTGTTGTTTTACGGCCCGAAAAACCTTGTAATAGCAAAAAGTAGTTACTCCGAAAGGAATCATAGCGAAGCAAAAAGTAGCCAAAATGGCATAGTATCTGTTCATGTTATCTAGATCGAAGATGCATAGGACTTTACCTGGATGAAAGCTGAACCTTTCACCTGTGGCGAGATAGGTTGTAGGTGACAAAAGGGCAAGACTCCATACAAAGGCTATACTCCAAATTACAGTTTTCGTCTTGGTTTGGCTGTATCTTATATGGTCTTGTCCATGCACGATTTTAAGGTATCGATTCAGAGCTAGTAACGCTATATTGAGAAGAGATGCAGCTCCCAGTGCGGTGCCAACGAAACCCTGATATTGGCAAAGGGCTTCCCCTAAAATCCAACCATCTGCAATGTTAGCAACAAGAGTCAGCGGCATTCCAAGTGAGGACATGAGCAGATCCGTCACCGCTAGTGATGCAATGTAGTAGTTTGGTATCTTGCGGAGTTTGGCGTTTTTCTTGATCGCTAAACACACCAAAAGGTTGCCAGTGAAGGCTGCCATTAAAACCAGTGCAGTCAGTGTGCATTCAAATATCTTAAACCAGAGACTTCGGTTTGATAGCTCTTTGGTTAGGATATCCTCCCTCATGGAATAATTCTTCATCATTTTTAATTAAATAATGCAACTTTTTTCAGCTTTCTTTTGTTTTGAGTATCTGTTATTCCTGTACAAAACAGACGATGTTAGTGAGGGGCCTACCAATTTAGACCTATCGTGGATGTCTTTTTAGCCGAAAAGAAAAGATGTCATATTCTATTCTCTATGTTTAATATCACTGCATGTTTTAGTATACACTAGGCAGTCAAACAAAGAATTGAATAGGAACAGAGAAATAATAAAGAGGATATTGTTCTCACGGTCGAAATCACGCAACGCCCCTTTGAATTGTCTAGAGCATGTCGATCACTGAAATGTACGAACTTTAAGAAACTGTTTGTAAAAGAGCAAAAACATAAAGTAACCGTAAAATGTTGCTGTTTGAAGGAATCTGCGAATTTATGAGCTATTTTTCGTAAATTGTTCTTTTCTGTATTCAATAGCCCATTTGTAGCCTTAGGCAATCTTATTCATTCAATTAAAAGAGAGACCATTCTTTTGAGTAACTGCTCAGTTCGAAGTTGTTTCGCACCCTCGTACACCGAGATTGTCAAATATTATTCTAATTTCAACAAGAGTGGAAATGCTTCAGTTACTCATTGGAAGAAACTTTCTTGGCAAACCCGAGGTTTGTGGAACAACCGGTTGAGAAATGTTTACGGTTTTGGCAGCTAGATGAATATAATTATGCCTTAAGTTAAACGTTTTTAGAGTTTTAATGTATTGACGATCAAAAAGGAATGTTTCAAATTCTTGTTCTCTGCCTACTGATTCGTCCGTCCATAGATCACTCTAGAAAATTTTGCGAGGTGGGATTTCGAGAAGACAATCAGCAAATGGCTCAGTGCGGATTATTTCACTTAGTCGTCCAATTTCAGCACTCTTACATAATGGTGATAGCAGCAGTCACGTCCTCTGTCGTTCAACAGCTCAAACGAAGGTAAACTTACCTCAATTGACGATCGATGGCAGTATTAAGAGTCTAGCGGTAGCGGCTCACTCTATAAAACCTTAGACATCCAAAGAATTTGGTTTGAAGAACTGAATGCGCTCATAATATCAGCTTGTGAGTTCAAATCTGGCCGGTAGACAGACGTCATTCGATGACGTCACTGTTTGGTCGATTTGGCGCCATCCCAGTTTAGGTTAAAACAAAACTTTCCGCTTCAAAAGGGTTTCATTATTTCTCGTTACTTTACAGTTTCTCGATCTTTTTTTGTGATTCCATTTCTGAACCTTGTTATTCTGGTGTAATATTTTCTTTC
This sequence comes from Porites rus, assembly GCA_964035705.1. Lineage (NCBI taxonomy): Eukaryota > Metazoa > Cnidaria > Anthozoa > Scleractinia > Poritidae > Porites > Porites rus. Next base: position 20,276,657 of record OZ037993.1, read on the forward strand.
CTTCTTCTGTTTGCTATACTCGTTTCCTTCTTAGCTACAATTGTGCTTGCGTACAAACCTTTTAATGCCGCGTGAGCAAACTGTTTCGTGAACAAACCTTGCAAACTGACCTTCCCCAAAATTTCTGCTTAAAAGTGTTTGGAAGCTCTTTTTTGCTGACTGATCTTTGACATTTCACATAGATCAAAGAAACAGGTGTTTTTAATGACGAAAAGAAAAATACACCATATTTTAAAAGCATTACAGTGCTTAAATTGTGACTGTACAAAGAGAGTTCCGGTTTGCTAATGTAGCTAGCATTATCCACTGTGTTTTTGCTCAGCCACTTTATCTTCATGTTTCACAGTTAGCTCTTTTTGTTTTGTCATATATGACAATCATTGAACGGTTTCATCATTGGTCAAAAGGCTAATGATTATTCCCCCAACTCAAGAGATTATCCTCCTGTTGACAAACTCTTAAGATGGTAATCTCCTTCAGAACCCATCATTTACTCACCTAATTAGTCGAGTGGTAGGTTTGGAGCTTTAAAGTAAACCTTTAGTAATGTGTTGCAAATCTCGCTTTCTGATTGGCTGATGCATTCGCTATCAAGCGCCATGAGCTTAGGGTATGAGCGCTATATAAATAAAGCTATTATCTGTCACATCATAAAGAGTTGACTGAGAAAAGCCAAGTTTTAGTCAATAGTACTCGATAAAATCGCCATTAAATTAAGTAGAAAGCTCATTATCCTTTTGTATTGGCTTTGGAAGTTTACTCAGGGCTTCTTCTCTTGTCAATCATCTGTCAGTTAAAGATTCGAGTTCCTCTTTTATTTTGTTGATATTACAGCGTGTCTCAAAAGTTCGTTCCTCTAATTTTATGCACTATGACGTTTGATGAAAACTTATATTTTTACATGAAATTTCTAGATGTTTATTTCTCTGTCGAGTACATGCATTCAGAATTTCAGTAACTGGCATGCTCTTTTTGTTTTGTTTTGTTTTGTTTTTTTTTTTTTTATCACATTCTGTAGCCGTTGCGGCATGGAGTGGGATACAGCTTGTAGCCCCACAGATGATCCATTTAGAGCTTTTTTATCACCTGGTTCGCGGGAGCCAGTTCGACTCCCAAACAATATTCGTTTAGTTTAGGCAGCTGAAAAAATATATATATTGAGCATTCATCCAAAAAAAGATAATCATCCCGGTCCCCTTCCACAGCAAGGCTTTTGCTACTTCTTTACAAATTTTGAGACGATCTGGGCGCTACTTGACAGACTAAGCAGAGGTTTCCTTGCCATCTCTGAGGCCTCTAATTTTAAACATTCGCTTTTCATGACGCTTTCTGGACTTTGCTTGCTAACTATGTGAGAGTTTCCTCGTCGCGTCTCCTATTTTGTATCTAGCCTTCTTTAAAACTATTTTAGCTGCCTTATTTAGGACTTTTGATCTTCTCCTTCGTTTCTTGCCTTCAAAACCTTCATTTCTCCATGATCATTTTACCACCCAACTTGCGGGTTTTTCTATTTTTTTTGAGCAGTTTCTACAACAGATAAGCCAGTAAATCGAAGTATGCAATGCTTATGCTCTCACTTAACCGAACGTTTTTGCGTTGAGTGGGTTTATCTGCCGTGATATTCACCAAAAACAAGGACGGAGTTCGAGCAATTCGGGCTGAAAAATACGAAACATATGTGGCTTGAAAATATACTCGCGCACGCGCACATTTGGTGCGGAAGAAAACAAATCGAATATTTGAGTCAAAATATCGCACAACAAGTATGAAAATAGTGAATTAGATTGAAAGACACGACTTTTGTTTAAAAGATTTTTTTACCAAGTCCAATTGTACTGAAATACAGACTTATAAAGTAGAGGAACGAGCTTTTGGGACAACCAGTGTATTCTCGATAATGTACCGCCCTTGAACCGGAGACTCGCATTTTAAAAATGTATACGAGCCAAATGTAAGAAAAATGACAAGTAGCAGTTTCGGGACAATAAACATGAAAAAATTTCGACGCAGAATTAAGGGTAAAAATAAGATTAAATCAGACAGTAAAATTTTATTTTATTTACGGTCGAAGCTATATTAACGGACAATGTTATAAGCGGACATCTCTCAGCTGCCCTGACAAAATCCTGTTGGAATAAACGTCTACATTTTATATTTTACATTTCAGTCAGCGGCCAATCTCCTGAGCTAACACGGATGCTCCCGATGACCTTCACGGTCTTGAATCATGTTTTCTTTTATTTCTAAGCTCCAGTTAGCGAACACTGTATGGTTAGTCATTGTATTACAGTGCATTTATTGCAGTGTATTAAAAAGGGACGTAAAGAAACGCACAAAACTTTTCGAAAACTGCAGGGGACTTTCCCCGGAGATGCGGTCTACCTCTACGTCGGTTATCACTTCACTGAGAAAGCTCATGAATGGACCGGTAGCAGCAGCTAGTGGCAACATTTGTATGCTGAGGTCCAAGCTTACCCTCATCTCCGGCAATACCATTAACACAGTTACAGCACATTCACCGTACAATACAGCGACCGATCTTTACGTGATACTACAGTGACAAAAGAAGGATTGCAACGCATGGCTCCCATTTCGAGTCGTCACGGTCAATGATTTTAAGGCTAAGCTGATGGACAACCAATGACGTCAGTTACTGTCATTAAGAGGGTTATCGGGACTCCATCCAATCGGACGATCATATTCCACCTACCAAGGGTGTTGGCCGGGATTTAACAAATTGACGCCAATTTTTTACGTGTCTGTCCTCTTATTGATGATAAAATGACGTCACAACAACTTTGACAATGTTGTGACATCATTTTATCATCAATAAGAGGGCAGACACAAAAAACTGGCCTCCAATTTGCCGGTAAGAATGTAGAATACACAAGAAATTTATGATTTTTTAAACTAGCGCAATGTCATTGTCAACAACTTTCCTCGCTTGATGATTGGCTACCGAAGATAAGCAACGGACCTTTATAACCTAAAAATTTGACAGTCACGCCACTGCACTGCATAAATTAGGAATTTATTGATTTCCAAACTTCTATTCAGAACAAGAGTTAAATCAACAATGCTTAGTGCCTCGCAAAATGGAGGTTATTATAAAGTCATAACTAGCCCAAGGTTTAAAATTATTCCAAGAAAAGAGTTTGGAGCCGTTAAAATAAGCGAACAAGTCGAAGCGATGTACGGTGGAGCTGTCTGTCGAGCGACTAAACGAGCAGTTTTGAAAAGTTGCTAACCGAACAGTACGAACAGAAATTGTTACTGTTGTTTATACTTCAGTTCAAGTCTTGTTTTTCGTCCTTAACACCATTCAGCTATATGAATTGCGTACAATCAAACCGAAGGGTGGGTTTAATGCGCATGTAGTCTTCAATTCAACTTACCGTGATGCTTACAAAGTTTCTTTTATTTCGGTAAAAAGAATCTGAAAAACACTCTGTACTTGCCAAAAGAAAACTACTGTAATCAATGTTCTTTATTTAGAATAAACTAGACTTTCAGAATTGTTTTCTTACTATTTTTAACTTTAAAACCATTTATGAATGTTAAAAGCTTATCTGAATCCGGCGCAGTTTTGAAGTAGTACAATTTCTAGCAAGTTGTCTCTGCTTTGGAAACTAAGCGTTTTTGATCAGTTTCCTCTGCTTGAGCTTTTTTTTTTCACATAACTCAAGGACTAGACTGGTCGTTTTCCTCCCTGTACCATAATTCTCTCTTACACATACTTAATACATGACTCCTGGGTTCAAGCCTTTTACTGTATCAAAAAATAGAATCACTAAATTGGGCTCTCTTCACTTGATTTGTTTCTTTCATTTGAATCCAAAGCATAGCTTGATCGATGCTTTGGACGTGAAATCTTGCAAAGACAGCCGGCTGTCAAGATTTTCTTGAATTCCGTTCTGAAGTCTTTGTTCATGGCTGCGTATATCATGGGATTCACGCAGGAGGAAAGCCCTATAGATACCGTGTAAAACTCGTACACGCCTCTTGAAAAAACGAACTGTCCTTTGAAAACACCTATAACATCTATTATCACAAAAGGTGTCCAGCAAGCCATAAAACCCACCAAAGTTGTAAATAGAAGCTTGGCAAGTTTAACCTCATCAACCGTAAACTTCCGCGCGTCTGATCCAGATTGCGCAAGTGTTTTGTTATGTCGTCTAACCGTGCGAAAAACCTTGTAATAGCAAAACGTTATTATTCCGAATGGAATCATAGCAAAGCACACAATGGTCGTTACAGCGTAGTATATGTTAGAATTGTCTAGGTCGAAGAAGCATAGAACTTTACCAGGATGAAACCTGTAGCGATTACCGATGGCGAGATAAGGGATGGGACATATTATTGCAAGACTCCAAATCAAGACGATACTCCTGATGGCCACCTTTGTCTTGGTTCGGTTGAATCTCATGTGCTTTTGCCCCCACACAATCTTAAAATATCGATTCAGAGCTAGTAGTGTGATGTTCAGCAAAGATGCCGTTCCCAGTGTGGTACCAACAAAACCCTGATATTGGCAAAGGGCATCTCCTAATATCCACCCATCTGCAGCCAGAGCTACAAGTGTCAGCGGCATTCCAAGTATGGACATGAGCAGATCTGTCACTGCTAGCGATGCAATGTAGTAGTTAGGTATTTTGCGCAGTTTGTTGTTTTTCTTAATCGCTAAACAAACCAATAGGTTGCCAGTGAACGCCGTTGCTATGAGTAATGCGCTGAATGTGCTTTCGGTGACCTTAAGCCATAGTTCCCTGCTAGATAGCTCATTGGCTAGGAAATCTTCCCTTGTGGAGTTCATAGACATTATTTTTAACTTATCACATGGCCAACTAACAGCTTTGGTCGTTTGTGATTGTTCCTTGTTTCTGTATAAAATAGAAAAGATGAGCAGAAAGTTCTGTTAGCAGATCTAAACTTCTATCTTGTAAGAGTGACTTACAGTGTCTTAAAGTAAGTTGCGGTAGCGTAGCATTGAAGTGACTGAAGGTGCTAAGCTTTTTCATATGGTATAGTAAATTATAAGGCTCAGTGCTTTAACTATGTATAAAACTGCTTGCTTCATAGTGCGAAGCAACGAAAGCAAATGGTGGAGCTTACTTGAGGCGAATGGAGCGCGAGAATGTACTTTATAGTTTCTGTATGAGAAGTATGTAACTTCCATCATTTTCAAGCTTGAGGCTACTGAGGATGGTTTGGTTTGCACGTTGACTAAAACGGATTTCGAAGGACATGTATGTGAACTTCTCATACGCCTAACTACATTGCACTCAACTTGGCAAGACGGTTAGACCAGCAAGCCTGCTTGTTCACTGTATCTCCCCTTTTATTCAAGTTTTCGTGGTTCCACAGGAAAATTTCCGAGAGCAACAGAACATCTGAAAAGGTAGTCCTGTTTTTGCCGGAAGGAATGGTGCAAACCGATTCGTTTTCCATGTCTTGAAACCCATCCGCCCAGTGTTTGGATACCAGTTTCCTGCTTTCGCGGCCATTTTTCAGTAAATGAAACGGTTTTCTCATGTAAGTGAAAAACGTCCTCTATCTTATCTTAACATCGTGTTCACAGACTTATAGACGAGCGCACTGGTCATTTCGTGGTTACGCGTGCCAAAGTGATCGCGCCTCAAATCAGTCCCATAGTGCACTTCGACTCAACACCGATTCAGTCTCATGTGAAGCGAGATCAATGCCAGCGTTATTCTTCTTTTGTGAGAGACTTGAACCGAAACGAAAATTCTTACTAAGATCTTGGTTTTAGACATCCAGTGAACCATGGGGCTTGACTAAAAATGGGTTATTTGAAACAACTGAAGGTTTTTTTTTTACGCTATATGTCTACTTCACAATGTTCACAGAAAACAATTTAGCCTTATCTAAATTGCAGACGGCTTAGAACGCTGGTTTACTGAACATCGGCTCAACTGTGTTTTCATAATCGGCTTTTTCAGTTTATAATGCTCATTCATGAATCCGACGTGACGGCATCAAACATAGCCTAGCTTTGTTGGCTCTTTGTTTATCACTGTGACGCTAATTTGCGTTGTTCTGGAAAGAATTTTGAAGAAGTATTGACAGACCCAAAACGACAGTAACTCAGTTGTTAAAATATTGGGGAAGAATGAACGTTCCTTTCATTATTCAATCATGTTTTTCCGCAAATATTATGGAATTTGACTGAATTTTAAGTTTTAAGTTATTCATGTGGAAATCTCGACCAAGACGGAAGTTATGAAAACACCATTTTCTTAATTCTTTGTACTTGACAGTAGCAGTCACTTCAAGTTATACTTTAAAATCTTCAAGAAATCTTTCTTAGGCTATTGTATTGATAATTGCTTTGATTGAAACCTTAGTATATCATACAAAACATTCGCACTGAAATACGTTTCAAGGGTCAACAGGTCAGAAAATGCCGATACAATATCTCGTATCGCAACTTCCTTTTACTGATTTAGTCGAAGGATCTTATAAATGATAAGACCATTTGCGTCTTTTTACCCTGGAAAAGGAAAGCGAAATGTCTAGTTTCCTCGGCTCTTCGATTCCACTGCCCATTGCCTAGGCGCATAAACGCTCATTCATGTCTACGATAGCGGTCATTTTACTTTTGATCTAACACTTAATGTTCAAAGGTTCAGTAATTGAACGAGGTAGAGCTTACCTTCATCGACGATCAAGCGCTACTGACGAGTCTCGGTCGTTCTAAGTGATCCACATTTACGTCCAAGAGATTAAATCTATCTGTTGGAAGTTGACTACGATTCTGATGAGGGCTTGCAGTACCTTTAATATGCCTGTGCTGTTGAATGGGAAATGCTATAAATAGATATTATATATACAGCGAATTCATCAGCGGTATTTACCCCACCCCTGGAAATATTTAAATTTTGCTTTCGTTTGTTTTTATGCTAAATATCAGCCAAGATACAGACTGTAGTATACATTACCGCACTGAGAGTGAGCGATCCAAGGAACATGAAAGAAGCGCATCAGAACGTCTAGTTTCGATAAAACTAACTGTTCCAAAGGTTAACAATGGCTAATAGTCTTGGTGTGTAGAAAGGTCGAGGTAAAATCCAATTTCCCCATAGCCCCTTGGTGCAAAGATAGATGTGGTTTGCTTTTCCCTTAGTCAGCGTCAACTAGTTGCTGCGTTAGTTCGAAATAGAGAAATTTCTGCGGTCAGCAAACCTTTTTAGACTCTACAACAAGAATCACCTTTGCAGAAATAAAATCGTTTGAATATTGCTTGGATAGGGAGAGGACAAAATGTAGAACCCTAAATCATGGAGTGCCCCACGAAGTACCTAGAATGGAATCATTTATTTGTAGAGTAAAATACCTCATCAACATGGTGAAGCATTTAGATGAACGTACCTTTATTTATTTCGAGTGGTACGGCTCCACGTTTTGTCCTCTACCCCTTGGATAAGAGAGAAAACGGAAATGACATTTTTTTTAATGCCAGTCTAACTCCAGTGACTCGAGAGCCGTCACTAAATACTCTTGAGTCGTGGACCAGTGAAGCGGATAATAATTCTTACTACGTGAGCAATATTCAATGTCCTTTGCACTGTTATTGTACAAATTTCCATGTCGCCAATACTTCAAGCTGTTTAAAGCATACAATTTTTGTTCAATCTTGTTTTTGGTGCGTTCTTTCAAGCACATGCATGTTTTTAAATTTTATTTGAAAACTCGCGCTACAGCCTTCGTAACTACGTATGCACGTTTTGAACTCTTCACACTGGAAGGCGAAAGCTCTGTGCATTTGAAATCTTGTGGCCAGCGAGAATCGTTGTTTTTAGAATCCTGCTTATTCTTTAAATTCTAACACATTATATTCAGATATAATTACCGTTTTGGACTTCACGCTATCTCATGTCATCCGCCTACTGGGCCAACCATCAACCACATATACACATTATGTTAATTCAATATCTATAGTCGAATTCGCCAACTTCGCAGTTTCTATTAGGAGCTACAAACTTATATATTAGAGAACCATCTCCTCTCTGATGTACAGTTGCGAGGTCTCCTTCTGTTTTTCATTCAGAATGTTTGATGAAAGCTCGTATTAATGCTAACATTCACATGAACACAGCCTTTTTAGTATATTTTTTAAAAAGTCAGAATATTATGTGAATGTCTACCCTGCCCTCTGTGAATAAGAAACTTAAGAGATGAAACACTAAGTTAGGCCGTCAAAGCAAAAAAATCGCAAATAACTTTCTTACGCCAGGGCTTATGCCGGTGGAACGACTTTTCTTTTGCGCGGATAAAGCTACCACATTCAGGGATCTTGTTGTGCAAACAATTTTGAGGTCCGTATTTGTTGCGAGCAACAAAAGGAGCCTGCAATCGTGGTAATCTCCAGGTTGGTATTACGCTTCCCTGGGGCACGTTTGGTTGCGGTTGCATGTTTGTCTTGCTTGAAGGTATATTTTACAGATTTTGTAAGGTTGTTTGTACTGTAGTTACGTTGAGTGTTAGAGCCTTGGCGTATCGCATCGGCTTTTCTCACCCCTCCCCCCCCCCCCCCGTCCTCCCTTCCCCGCTTTTTTTACAGCCTTTCTAACTGGCTTTGGGGTTATTCTGAATTCTTGGCAGGTGCGTCGTACAGTTGTAACGCGAGTACACGAAGCCGTGAAAGCACTAGCGTTATGTCACAACGTCACGCCAGTCAGTGAAGATATCAATGGTGACCAAGCTACAAGGCTACGTATTGATAGCGTGACTAGTGATGAAAGTGACGCTGAAGTGAGGGAAGGAAGGGAAGACAAGATCGTGACGTATCAGGCGTCAAGTCCGGACGAGGTGAGACGAAGAGGAAATGGTTAGTTTAGTGGATTTACTCGGGAGCCCATAACGGGCTCATGAAATACCTTACGTTACAGTAAAACGAGCAACAAAAAACGTGCAACCTTATTTGTTGCAAGACAGGTTCGAACGAGGGTGTTACAACGTGCAACATCGCTATTCAACTCGTTTTGCAGCAATGTTGCAAAACAAGTTGCACGTTTTTTATTGCCGTTTTACGCTACCTTGAAGGCCGATACATACGAGAGGTTTTGCTCCCGGAGCATGCTTCAGGCTCATTTTGCACGTGTCAGTACACGCGAGTGAGCGTTTTCAAGTTCGCTCAATTTGCCCCAGGAGGTTGCTCCCAATATTTAACCGGTTAAATGTCGTGGAGCATTTTGTGGGGTGGAAATTCTGCTCCCGAGGATGAAGTACACCCACGAAATTGTTGGTACACACGGAGGAGCTTTGGTCCCGAAGCGTGCCCCTGGAGCATGTTTTAGGAGCAAAATCCCTCGTGTGTATCAGCCTTTAATGATTTTTATTGAAGTCCGAGGTGTGAAACCGAACGACACATGTAAAGTAATACTTTGAAAACCTAAAATACTTTTCTTCATTGTGAAATGAAAAGCCTAAATGGAAACGGCTGTTCTTGCGGTTTGAGACTATTCATAAACGAGTCTTGGGTGGCTATGGTGCAAATCATGATCAGTGTAAGAGCTGTTCTCCTTTATGTCCGAGATGAGACTGGTGTTAGCGTATTGTATCCCATTCCTTTATTTATAACTTCACGTGGTTTCATCTTGTGGTAAATTAGTGACTTGTCATTACACCTTCCGAAAAGTCGACTTCTCGACCTAGCATGTGTGCAAAAGATATCGGAACAAGGCAGTCACTGTACTTGGCCTGTTATATCTTTCGCCCCATCTAAGGTAATCCAAGACAGTCTTGGATTCTGGACTCCATGCTGTGGATTCAGATTCCAGATTCCAGATACTGGATTCCGGATTCCTTGTCGGTGGAACTTGGATTTCGGATTCCAATCGTTAGTGGGATTTCAGATTGCACAAGCACAAATTTGCCGGATTACGGAATCTGGCTACCTTACATGGGGCGGATGATTATGCGTTTCTGGGAAACTGCCCACCTACTCCTACCCTAAGCCAATATTAAAACTTACTTCTCACTTAGGGCAAAATTTTGGCTTAGGGGAGGAGTAGGTGGGCAGTTTCCCAGAAACGTATAATGGTCCCATGGGCCGATGTCTCAGTTGATGAAGCCCACTGTCGCCGACGCCTGTTACACGCCGCTATTCGCAACGAGGATTTTTAGCGCAACTCAGCGTTGCAATGTTGGAACAATGTTGTAGCCATTCGAAATGTTGCCACTCTGCATTGCGCTAAAATTCGTCGTTGCGAATCGTCTCGTTTAACATCACCTTCAATGTTCTCTCTGCACAGACTAATCGTTTTGTCAATTTCTTCAAGGTTGCCTTGGTAACCTGGACAGAGAGCGTGGGACTGACATTGGTTCATAGAGATCTGTCGACCATGCACCTAAGAACTCCTTACGGTGAAATACTCGTGTTCAGCATTTTACAGATCTTCCCATTCACCTCAGAGACCAAGAGAATGGGTATCATTGTTAAGGTGAGCAATCCAGTAGTCTTAAAGTAGAAGCCTTTCCTAGTCTGAAAGATGTTATAAAATGCGAGTCGTCATCGATCTTTACCTTGAGCGACTGTCAGATGACCCATCAAAAAAAATGTTTAATAGAATGTGAATCATCAGTGATCGCTACATGAAGTTAGTTTTTAGATGAGTGATCTCATACCAAAATCACAGTACACAACTCTGACCAATATAAAATGGCGCAGACAATCTAACGAGCCAACCAGAACTCGTGGCCAATTCATGTAGTCGGCGCCAAGCGCAGGAAAGTAGGTTCAAAGAAGTCACAAGACAATAAGCTGTGGCTCCTGTTATGGTTTAACTTCTGATCGACTGATCGAAGCGACGTGAAACAAATACCCGTTTTTGATTAAGCGGGAGGTCGAGATGGCTGGATCCAGGCGAGGTTCTTTTTTGGCGCCAAAGCAGACGCAAAAAAAGAAAAAGAAAGAAAGAAACTGAAAAATGAAATAAGCGAGTCCAATATCCAACCATCTTGACCGATCGAGCTTTGTCGATAAAGGATTTATTGTTTGGCTTAGAGGTGTTTTTTCCTTGCGAGACTAAAGCAGGAAATGCAAGTGAGCCAGATAGGTCCATCGTTCAGATAGCCAATCAGAACACAAGATTCGCTTTATCTTCCCGCTCGTAGCTCCAGCTATATAAGAGAAAAAAAGACTATTTTGAATCTTTATTGATTACCTTTTATTTATGGCCGATCAGTTGCAAGGTAATCCTCAGATTATTTTATCTTCATTGTTATAACGTTTATGGTTTATATTGCCATTGTACCACTTGGCTTAAACGAGCTGTTTATTTTTATTAGGATATGTCATCTGGCGAAATAATATTCTATATGAAAGGCGCTGATACGGTGATGAGCAGCATTGTACAGTATAATGACTGGCTAGAGGAGGAGGTAATATTTCCAGGGGGGTAGGGTAAATGACATGAACAAAATAACGACTGGGTGGAGGAGAGGTGAACAATTCTAGGTAAGGGTGGGTCAAATGCCATACAGTGTAATGACTGGCGACTGGCTGGAGTGGTGGGGGATGTAACAGGGATGGGCGACTTAACTGGCGTGTACATTAATACGACGACCGAGTGGAGAAGCAGTGAACTCTTCTAGGGAAGGCTGGGTCAAATGCCATACAGTATAATGACTGGCTGGAGTGGGGGAGATGTTACAGGAAGAGAGAGCGTAACTTGTGTGTATAACGCCGAGGGGCTGGCTGGAGAAGAAGTGAACGCTTCTAGGGACGGGTGGGTTAAATGCTATACACTATAACCAGTGGCTAGGGTGGTGGGGAGAGAATGTTACAGGGAGGGGTGGGTTAAATGACCTGAAGTTTCCACTTGCAGGAGGGAATGGCATACGACTGGAGGGCTCTGTAAATGACATTTTGTCTAATGACTTGCTGAAGTGAGGAGGCAATAGGCAGACTCAGCAAAGAAAACGCGACGTCCATTGACAGCGTGAAAGTGCACGGCAGAAATATGAGTCACTTCATTCTTTCCATTCAAATAAGGACTAAATCTATCGATCTGTCACTGGTCAAGTCGGTTTTTAGATCTGCGCTCGCTGTTGTCACTGTCGCACGTTGTCTTTACTAAATCTGCGGAATGTTATACTAAGGGACGGGTGGCTTTGAAGCGAAATCCTTTTCAAGTTAAGGTTAGAATATAGTGAGAGTTTCCAGTTCAGCAATTTTGTGTAACAGTTGTTTTAATTTCCTGCCTTTTCAGTGCGGTAACATGGCCCGTGAAGGTTTCAGAACCCTTGTTGTTGCCAAAAAAATTCTTACAGAAGATCAGTACCAGGATTTTGAGGTTTGTTTATCCTTTAAACCATGCATATTATCGTAGTATATGAATGTACGGAGCGTTTTCTACAAATTAGAATGCAGGAGGTTTGTGAAACTAGGCCTCTTCTTGAGTGCAAATAGCAGTCTTGGAGTCGCTCCCAGGGACTAAAGGTTATAAGTCCCACGAAATCTTCGATATGTAAAGTGATTGACAGCATGGCTCGCAGGACAAGGCTACACAAACGATCTTCGTCTAGTAATTTTTCCAACAAGCATAAAGGCTAAGAGGTTGGTCCTTGTCGTCGCGATTGTCTGATCTAAGACAAAGTGTTACAATCATAATGCTCCGGTTGGTATTTGAATTAACTGTAAGTGATCGTGTCATTTTCTTTTTGCAGCATCGATACACCCAAGCTAAACTGAACATTGCTGACCGAGCAAACAAGGTGCGTCGCATTTCCTTTGATTTTTGCTAGCCTTGCTTGTCTTTTCTTCCTGTTTTGTCAGACAAGAGACTACTTGAACTTTATTTTAACTTAATCTTCAAGGTTATGGACGCACAAAGAACTTTGGAACATGACTTAGAATTGCTGTGTTTAACAGGCGTTGAAGACAAACTTCAGGTAATTTTTCTGCGCAAAAACTGTTTCGTCGGTTGTGAATAATGACATTTTAAGATCGCGTAGCAGTAAAGTAAAAATACTTTACGTTCTTCTTAAGAGATTTGCAAATTTAAGAAAATCTTTCGCCATTTAATTGTTTAATTGTTGCCGATTAACTACAGACTTTGACAAGTTGTGCTGAAAATTATCGTCAACGGCAAACTTTCACTACCTCCAGATTAATTAAAATCTATTTTCAGATTCGTAAGTCTTAGAAAAGTTTGGGTAAAGCATAATTGTCTGAGAGCTCGTTGCCTCCAGGAAGTAACTGTTGTTTGTTGTTGTTGTTGTTTTAAACAAATTTATACAGCTTCGACTTTAATGAACTGCTGCTATTTTCCTTACAGGTTGATGTTCGTCCTACGCTTGAAATGCTTCGAAATGCCGGAATCAGGGTGAGACATCTCAAGGTTTTTTAAGGAACAAACACATCGTCTTTGAAAACCCTTACACGGGCTGTTTTTTGACTTTCAGATATGGATGTTAACAGGGGACAAACTCGAGACCGCTACCTGTATTGCACAGAGTTCTCGCCTCATTGCCAGAAATCAAATGATACACACTTTTAAACAGGTATTTCTTTTTTTTTTAACATAACACGAGCACCGTACTTAATATTTCACCCAGTCCTCAATAGTCGTATTTAAATACAATCAGCAAAACAGTTTGTTCGTGAATGTATTTGCGGAATAAAAGTTCATATCTGTCTTTGGCGAACTTGGTGAAACTTTTGTTCTGGCTCTGGTTCTGCGTCTCATATTTCCGCAGCCATGTTGGAAGAGTAAAACAATAAAACGATTTTCCTTTGGGAAAAAGTTTCATTTTCATGCAAATGATTTTTTATCGTGACTTTAAACCTTAAACCCTGTAAACCCTAAAATCAAAATCCAGATTCTCATTTGTCACTATACGTTTTCTCATAGGAGTAGTGGAGAGATGTTGTTGAAGTATCAGTTAGATTCATCTTTTGTGATCATGTCCTTAATTCTCGTTACCAATGTCCTTTGTAAAGCATTCATATTACAAAGAGAAAGTTATCTACCCACCTTCTTTCTTATTTCTTGGCAGATAAGCAATCGTTCCGAAGCACATTTAGAGCTCAATTCTTTGAGGCGAAAAAATGACTGCGCTCTGATAATCAAAGGAGATTCATTAGAGGTATGTCTAAAATGGCCGTCATCCGAGTACTTCCGTCTTCGGGTTAACTCAGATATTTTGCCTTTGTAGTTCATCAATTGATTACTGTTCCAATCTGTTCTGCCAGGTTTGTTTACGCCATTACGAACAAGAGTTCATAGAACTAGCCTGTAACTGCCCTGTTGTGGTGTGTTGCCGCTGTTCACCGCAACAGAAGGCGGATATCGTGAGTCTTCTAAAGAAACATACAGGAAAGAGAACTTGCGCAATAGGTGAGATAATCAACCTCTGTGTATCGTGTATCTTTTTGGGTACCATTTGTATGCTACCCAGCACTATGAAGTCCTTTCTTTCTACACTATAGGCCATTTGCACGATGACCACAATTCATTTCGTTTTTCTTATATATTTTCACAAATTAAGTAATCACAGCGAGACTTAAATAACAATAGCCTTTATTCACTTGCGCAAGAAGGCAAAACCCTGAAGAGTTCTGTTCGTAGTAGTAAAATGACTTATCCTGCAAATTGCCTATAGTCGACAGACCGGCCATTTTCAGTTTTTGTGTTAGACTGGGTCGTTGTTGTGTCGAATTGCTCCATGGGACTGTTTTGGGACGCTGTCGCCTCTTATTAGGGAGATTAAACAAAGTTTTTTCTGAGCGACTCACGTCAACCGGAAGTGATGCCTTTTCCTTTATAATATGACTTGACGCTACCAAATTTGTATTGCTAAGTTTTCTTATTCTTACAAACACGATTTCGCCGAAATGAATGAAAAAGGTCCAGGTCCAGGGCTATTGCGACGTTGCACAGGAAAATGCGTGAAAATTATTTTCCCAAGACAGTCCCATAATGCAATTCGACGCAGCACCGACTCCCTGACAACGTGGCGAGACCTCGTGTGCATTAATTAGGTTCGAACTCTGATCTCGTTGTTGTGAAGTCGCTTCGCCTGAGTGAAATATGAGGTCCTAAATATTAGGGTTTTCATGCCATAGTTACTCTTCAGTGATAGGTGTTATGTCTTAATTTTATTTTAGGTGATGGCGGAAATGATGTCAGTATGATTCAAGCGGCTGATGCGGGAGTTGGCATTGAAGGCAAGGTGAGAGAAAATGTCCTCTCACTAACGAAGGACCAAGAGACTGGCAAAATATGCTTTCTATAACGATGGTTTGTGACATGGAGTTCTTTTCCATAGTATGTACAGGGGCGGATCTAGGGGGAGGGTACAGGGGGTGCGCCCCCCCCCCCCGAGATGACCTGCGGTTTTCTAATACAACTGGTATTCTGTAAAAAAAAAAAAAAAAACTATGTGGTTTATTGGTGTTGAAGTAGAGCAAGAGACTAGTGCACCCCCTCCTAAAAAAAATCCTGAATCCGCCCCTGATGTACCATTACTGGGGTGAAGAAGATCGTTCGTTACAACGAGTACTTCGTTATGCCAAGATTCTGCTGTCGTGCAGAAGATAGAACAATAACCACATACGCGTTCGCCGTAAAATCACCGAGTAAAGTCTCTCCAAATGCTGCCTCTAATCTTGTGCTGGCCGATCGCACAAAATGTGGCGTCTAGCTAGTCACGCCGGTCGTGTAGGGTGATCGATAAAAACAACACGATCTCTGTTCTTTTTGAAAAACGCTCTATATGATGAAGAATAATGCGGCGAGGTATTAGGTGTATAAAAGCTGCGTGCTCATTTTTATTTTCTACAGCAGGTTTCACATTCTGTGAGCTAACTGCGTTCTTAGAAAACAAACACCTAACCGTAGCAAAATGCACAGTCTGCTGGTGTTTAACAGAGATTTTCTTTCCATATCCATGGTTTACCCATTATTCTCTCTGTCATTACAGGAAGGTCGACAAGCGTCACTTGCAGCAGATTTTTCCATCACACAGTTTAGATATCTTGGAAGGCTACTGATGTGGCACGGCAGAAACAGGTTCATTTATTTTTTTGTTGTTGTTTTCCCTTTAGAATTTTGATTTTTAAGTGTAGATTGGTTGTGATCACGTTAGTGCCCCTGTCGCTGATTCTGATGATTTCTACGATGACGATGGTGTTGATGGTAACGATTCTGCCGCTGATTATTTTAGTGATGATGTCATGGAGGTGATGATGCTGATAATAGGGAGCTTAAGCAACGACGACGGTGACATCAAAGAGAACGGCAATAACACAATAGGTTTAGATTGGCAAAACAACAACTTTCTTTGCCGTCGTTACACGACTACAACGTGAAAGCGCCTAATTTAACGCTTTATCGAGGACGGGAACACGAGACAACAACTTTCCTTTTCTTTTCCTAAACTTTGATACAGTCCTTTAGAGTTGAACTCCAAAAACATTTGCCGACATTTGACGAATTCAACGAAATGGAATAAGCGCGGTAAAGTTTGAAGCAGCGCAAATTCACTTTGTAGGTGACGTTTTCGTGTCCGTCACCGTCGTCGTTGCTTAAGCTCCCTAATAATGATGACGACGGTGACGATGGTGATGATGATGATGATGATGATGATGATGATGATGATAATCGGATGGTGACGATGACGATGACGATGTTGATAACGATGATGTTATGATGATGATGATGATAATGATGATTATGTTGATGATGAGAATGACAATGACGATGACCATGATAGTGGTGATGAGTTGTGTCAACTCCACTTCCTATATTTTGACAGAAAGACCCTCCACCTCACAAAATTCCTTTTGTCACTGTTTGTATTTTCTTTTTAGTTATAAGAGATCAGCAGCTCTGGGCCAGTTTGTTATCCACAGAGGTCTTATTATTTCTGTAATGCAGGTAGGCTGGCAGGCTTTGCATTTTAACTTCTCCTAATCCATACGCAAAATGAGCTGACTTGCCAACAAGTTGAGCTCAGGAAGTTTTGTCTGCTGTTGCAAAGTTCCCCCCCTTTACTCACGAAGATACTGGAAAGGTAAAACACTATGACAACTGAAACGAAAGCAAAAAGCGAGGGCGAGGGCGAGGGCGGATCCCGACCCCTTACCTTAGCAGTTTTTCAAAACAAGGTAGAGGTTATTTGGGTGTGATTGGACTGGATTTAAGCTTCAACGAATTCTTTCAGCTGCTGAAAATTTGGCGAGCTGCAGCTGATATACGTCTCTCGCGCGTGACCACCAGACCGGAAACGAACAGCAAAGGATTGTGGGAACAACTCTAACGAGAAGAACAAATGGGGAGCTACAAGAGGCTGTCAGGAGCCGATGAGGCTGTTTGAAAGACAGTCGTTTTGGTAACAGCCACATTGTCTCTTCACCGCTGAGTCGTTGTTGAGTTGCTGATCTGTGCCGCGGTTTTCTTTTTGTTTCAGGCGGTATTTTCTTGTGTATTCTATTTTGCTTCAGTTTCCCTTTTCTCTGGAATTCTTTTAATCGGGTAAGTTGCCGTTTTATTTGTTTCCTTGCGTTTCCCATTCAGTCTTTTGCACAGTCCATCACCCTCAGCTACATGGTTTTTGCTCCGTAAAAGAGCTTAAACCAGGGCTCAAAATCATTTTTTGACAGTGGCCGGCCATGTTGACCCGCTAAACATATTTTCGCTCGGTGACTGTTCTGGCTCGTTTCTGACTGGTCAAAATATTTTATATTTTATTTTAAAATTTCATAGCCATGCAATTCCGAAAAAATTATTATTTAGCTGTTTTTGTAATTTCCAGAATAAATGCGATTGAATTTATTTTTAGTTATTTATTTGAGAGCTGTTTACTTAACCGGTCAAAATGACCGGCCAACTGACAGTTTTTCCGGACAAATGGTCATATCCGTTGACCGACCGTCATTTTGAGCCCTTTTAACTGAGACATAACCAAACAATTCTTTTATTCGATGGAGACTCCATAGTTTTCTCATTCTTGCACTTACCAAGTGTCATGACCAGGTACCTTTGCTCTACGACAATGCTGAAAGTTCTTGGTCGTGGTCAAATGTCGTGAAGGCGATTACTTTCATTCTGAGGTGGACGTTTTTAACGGTCAATAATTTTTTGTTCTCTGTATGAACACTAACTGCACAATACTGATTTGCTTCATTTGACTGTAGGTACGGCACGGCATACACAATGCTGCCAGTTTTCTCTCTTGTATTGGACGAGGATGTTCCGTCCGACATCGCGTTAATTTATCCTGAATTGTATAAAGATTTAGGGAAGGTTGGTGATGAAACTAATGGTGTAGTTGTTTTCAGTAATTAAATTCAATATTTCTCGGTTTAAATGTTTCTTTCCCTTGTTTAAGGGTATACTAACGTATGATGATGCGTGTGAGAGAAAAAGAAAAGTAAAATTTCAACCATGGAATGATAGAATTGAACCACTACGATAGAAACTTTGCGCCGTTTTTCCATGGAATTTTGAGTAGTCAGGAAGATTACTGGTAGTCTTCATTTCTTCTTTCTTCTGTTTGTAAATTGCAGGGCAGATCACTTTCATACAAGACTTTCTTTATTTGGGTCCTGATCAGCATATATCAAGGTAAACTTAATAGGAGGGGTTAATTCTCTCCGTCGTGATGATCACGATAAATCCCCGAGTCTTAAAGCTTACCAACAATTCAATGTTCGTTGAAAATATAAAACTGATGACTCCGACTTTTTCCTGTCTTGAATCGAAATTACCTGACTTTTCTACTTCCTTGAGGCTTTTCCCTAACCATCTCCTAACCTTTCATTCCTTACAATGGCCACTGTAAAAAAATCGGGTTTCCCAAGAGGCTTCATATGAATAGAAACACCGTAGGATTCGTCCACATAAATGTTAATGTGATATAGAGCGGTTTTCGTTTGAGTGTCGTAAAACCAAAACCAAAGTAATTACTCTGGCCAATCACATAGGACACAGACAATACATTGAACCAATCAAAACTCGAAGTAATTACATGTGGCTGACGCAAAGCGCGGGAAAATGCATGCGAGCGCGTCACAGTTGGCTTTGGTTTTACTTCTGATTGGATGAAAAGGTGGCGCGAATCTTTTAAGCCAATCGCATCGTGTAGAAAGTGCAAAACCAATTACTTTTCGACACTCAAATGAAAACCGCTCTATCATCCCTTCATAACTTGGTATCAGGGGAGGATCCCGAAAATTCAGAAAGGGGTGGCCGGGACACTTGCCCACTTGCCAGCTATATAAATACTTTTTATTTTCTGGGAATTCTATAAAAATAAGACAAAATTTCAAAGACGAAGGGGTGGCCGTTGCCCCCTCGGCCCACTCCTAACTCCGTCCTTGGGTATCGGACTGAACTGGTTAATGTTACATACTATAATCTTACATCTGATATTAGTAGCACTTTAATGAAAAGCTGACTTTGCTGTTTGTTTCAGGTGGTATCATAATGTTCGGTGGCCTTCTCCTGTTCGATCAGGACTTCATTCACGTGGTATCCATAACGTTCACTTCTCTGATTCTCACTGAACTGATTATGGTAGCTCTTACTATTCATACGTGGCACTGGCTTATGTTAGTAGCTGAGGTCA
>OZ037993.1:20308752-20433752 GCA_964035705.1 Porites rus
TTTTTTCTTAAAGGTGATGCCACAGGAAACGATTCGCAACAAAGATTTTTAGCGCAGCACAGCGTTGCAATATTGTCGCGAATGGTTAAAACATTGTTCCAACATTGCAACTCTGTGTTACACTAAAAATCGTCGTTGCGAATCGTCCCGCGTAACATCACCTTTAATGATATATTGATTTTGTTAGGAGAAAATTGGTGTTGGTGACTTTTGGGAGAAAACAAAAAACTTGCATTTATAACAAAACTTCGGTTTCCTATTAACGACGATGGTGGTCGATTTTAATTGATCTAAGGAACTCAACCAACTGAAACAAGTTAGAAACTATCTCGTATTTCAAATAAACTTCAATCAATTTCCTCACGTTATGTCCCAACAAAAACTGGACGAAATTATATATTAATTTATACCGCTAAAATGTGTATTTCTGAATTTTTGTCAATACATGTTTGGGATCATCTCTTCGACCGTCATGAAAGGTGTCCAAAAAAGTCAGGTTCGTCACCATTTTACTTTTTTCCTTCATTAGACCGTCAAACACGTTAACGGTAAAATTGTTCTTGTATTGATTGTTGATCCTTTCCTTTCTTGCACCATTTTAAACATCAGCAGTAGTCACTTCAACTTCTACTCCAAGCTCAATACTGATGGCTGTGACTTGCTTGACAATCTCAGAGGGGCTGTGAAGATCAATCAACCTCTTCTGGTACTTCTAAATCCCATTAAAAAATGATTTCTCTTTGTTTCTTTGAAGATGCTACGTTGAATAACACCAGCAAGGTCTAGATGCCAAGAGAACGATGTCATTTATATTAAACCATGCATGCTCAAAGACAAACTTGTTCCTTTCAGATTAAGGGTAGTTCCCGGTGAGTTCCGCTTACGTAGCGTTGAACGCACTTGTTTCATTCAACAACATTTTTGCGATGATGAGACATCCCATAATGAAAGGTCGACAGTTAATAGAAACAATGAGGCCCTAGACTGACGGATGTCTTGTTCTAGAATCCAAATTACCCGAAGGTGATCCAAAACCTCTCCTTTGTCCCAACAGAACCTCCTCGCCTCTTCTTCCCTGAAAATAACAAAAAGTAATATCCTACAATTTTAAAGCCCGGTTTACACATGCGATTTTTTGGTGCTATTTCAAGCCTGATTTCAAATCGTTTGTGTAAGATAAGTGGCGCGGGATTTCAAAGCGCTTTGATGTTGCTTAATAGCCCACTCTGAGGTTCGAGGAGGACTGGGTAGGGTGTTGTGTAGAGTGGCACGAGAGACATTTAAGATTACGTTACATGGGACGATTGGCAAACACGATTTTTTGCGTAACACCGCGTTGCAACATTGTTGCGACATTGCTTGGAATGGCTGCAACATTGTTCCAACATTGCAAGGCTGTACTGCGCTAAAAATAGTCGTTGCAAATCGTCCCGTGTAACATCACCTTTAGATTCCAAGGCAAGGACGACTACGAGATTTTCTTAATACTCTCTAGTGCGCGCGCGTGAACCAGCATCATTTCGGCGGGAAAACGCGATAGCCTTCATCATTCTACTCTCATAGTGGCAGGGAACAAGTTATCGAATGTAAACACGAGGAAAAAAGGGATTAAAATCTCGTCCTCGTCCTCGGATCAACGGGTCTCTACTATAGTGGTGGGGGACTAATTTCGATCCAATTTCGAGCGCAAGTTTGTAATCATAACCAATGAGAGAAGCGATAGCGTCCCAAAACCAGTCTCATGGGGCAATATAACACCGACATAGTCCTACCATTGCCATTGTTTCGAACCGGATAACATTTTAACTTCATTTGGGCACATTTGGGAGATACAGGTAAGTGTTTACATCAGATGCGCCTAACGGTGACTGACAAACACACGGCTTTGACAAAAATCGCACAACTATCCGGCAGATAACTTCCACTGCTCCACAAAAAAAGACGCTAGATGAGTCGCATAGTTTCACGAATAGCCTGCGAATACAGGCTTCCCTCATCGTCTCCTCTCGCTGGCACCCTGCGAACAGTGCCCCCTTTTGTCTTCTTGAGTGAAGGAGATTAGGAGGCTCGCCCTGAATCGCGTCAAGCTTGTAAAATCGCCAAAAAGCCGAACTTCTGGACTAGTCAATCTTGTGTTCTCTCGTCAAACTGGTTTTCCGAGTGCGAGCATCCACTTATTGATAAGCCGATGTTCGTAACTAAGCCCGATGTTCATGTACCAGGCGCACAGCTATTAGGGAGGCTTTCGAACCTGTATCCCAGCAAGAGGGCTGCACATGCCCAATAAATATCTTACTCAATTTGTGCAGTGACTTTCTCGATTACGCTAAATTCGAGCTGGTGAAGGTAAGGCTCTGCTATCAGGGTCCCTTCGCGACGGCAGCGATGGAGGCGGCTCTATTTGCCGGTAACTCCACAAGGAACAAATACCCTACATAATTCTTTTTTAAAACACTCTGATACTCACATTAACTAGCACAATGGCTTGGACCCAATCCTCTGTCCTATCTAAGCTGAGATCAGCTGGGCGCTGCTGAGCAATAGGGGATGAAGCACAAGCAAGCAAGAAGTCTCTTGTCAAGCTGCCTTTGCTGGGCTTTGGATCCGCAGTACTACGCTCTGTAACAAAATGTTCAAAGAAAAATTTAAGGCATATACACAAGGCTGCGAATAGCGCAAGATAACCTGAGATTAGGCTCTATTTTTTTTTCGCTTGGTATATGAATTGAAATTCCAGCAGGCAAGGCTAAACGAATAGAGAGCCCAATTAAAGCGCGAATGCGTAAGAAAGAATATATGAAAACTGCTAAACTTGGGCCTGGTCTCAGGTTAAGCGCACGATTACAATGTATAAATTACCATTACGAGCCAAAGAGAAAAGAACATGCGTGTAGCCGAAGCTTCCTTTTGGTTCTGTAGCATTAAGTATCCGGGAGATAACTGTTATTCTTTCACGCAATGGGATGACCTCCACCAAAAACAGAACATACAAAAGCTAATAACGACATGTCTTTGAAACCAATTCCACTGAATAAGTGTCTGCGTTATTGAGGCAGGGCCTAAGGATCAAGTTGAGGATGTTGGTTTTATCATTGGTTTAAAGTTTGTTTTATATGGTTCAAGCTCATTATCGAACAACAGAGACGCATGCAGGTTCACGATGAAAATCTAGCACCACAGGTTAAAGTACGGACAGTACACTCTGACAGCAAGTTATAAGACTCCAGGAGTACCAACAACTGGGTTTTTTCAATTACTCTGATATAATACTACATTATTTCCCATCTGAACAAAACATTCAGGGAGTTTTCAAGCACTTTCAGCGGAAACTCGTCTTTTCAACCCCTCCTTGATATCTAAATTGAAAATTCCATTATAGATAAGTGAAACAAAGGCTCTGGCGATGGGATTGCGTCGATATGGCCAATGACAGGATGCGTTGTTGAGGAAAAAAAATCCAACTAAAAACGTCTAGTGAAAGGAGTATGAGCTCACTACTTGTTTGTTATTGTTACGGGTGAAGACTTCTTCGGAATGTTAACCTGTTAAACTTTGTCGTCTCCCTTCTAATGCTGCAAACAGTCTGCCCACTCGTTCAATCTCTTCTTCAGCACTATCTGGTTGGCTTGGACTTGCTACACTGATGTCTGGATCATCTGTGTACTTTAGCTATAACCCAAGAGATATTACACTTACCATTTAACAACAAATAGTGAGGGTACATTCAGATACTAAGGTGTAAGAGTGTTTTTACCGCGGCAGTGTTAGTTCAGTCGGTAGAGCGTGTTGACTGCAGAGCGAGAGGTGGCGGGTTCGATTCCTGGGGCCGGATCAATACTCAGGGTCTTAAAATAACCGAGAAATGAAGGTACTCCCTTTACACTGCAACAGGCTAGACCTTCGCGTGGCTCGAATGACCACGTAAAATGGCGGTCCCGTCTCCAGTTAGAGACGTAAAATATACTGTCCCCAATTAGTACTTTCGTGCTAAATACATCGACACTCAAATAAAAAGTGCATTTTTTTTTCACAGTCTTACTAGGAAGCCTACGCAACGCCCACGGCGACGGGTACGAGAGCGACAAAAGGCAATAGCTATGTTCACACTATACTAGATACTGGATAGGGCTACGTATCACATATAACAACTGTAATTTCGGCGCGATTTCTGTAACGGAGCGAAGCTGTGCGGCGCCGACCTCTAAAGTGGAGCGTTCCATATCGGATAGGTTCTGTGCCACACTACGGTACAGTATGAACAGGTATTTGGACCTTTTTGGACCGTACAGGGGAAGTGAATAAGTAGGAGCGAGGACTGGAACCCTCTAAGACGGAAGTAAATATTATATTTAGGAGTGAGGATGGAATAAGCCATTTCCGAGTTCCCCCGGGCCTCGGTTTCAAAACGAGGGTAGGTGATCAGCAATTGATATGGAAATCATTTTTCATTCTCATGCAAATAAAACTCATTTCCACAAGAAAGGCTGTACACCTAGCCTCATTTTGAAAGTGAGGGTTTTTGGAACTCAGAATTGGCTTATTTAGTGCACCCAACCCTCTCAGCCAACCGCGCCGACACAATGCTTCAAGTGTGAATAAATTACTCTATTCCGGGCGGTTGCTGTACATGCCAAACCGGAAAACTTTTCGTGTCGACAAGAAAAGCCATCAAATAGTGTGAAAACAGAAAAATTAACCAACATTTGACAAATGCAAAAGGCATGGAATAAGGGCCAATGAGAACAAATCACGCGAATGTACTTTGCTAACGTTTTCGCCGCTGTCGTGGTTGCTTAATAAGTTTCCTCTTATATTCTCAACACAAACTGGACGGTAAGTGAAAATTGCGAGCGAGGCGCGTGCGACACGCGAGGGGATAAGAGTAGAGAGGGGGCAAGCAAGAAAAAAAGATGCACACAGTACTCACCATAACCTTGATCTTGGCAAGCTGATTTTTTGCCAGGTTTACACAAGTGCGGTAACCAGATATAAACAGTTGTGTGTCTAAAAGAAGTAATGATCACCTTTGAATTAAAACAAATGTTCTTGTACATACACTGTAGCTACAGTATGTAAGTGGTTGCTTATTATGCTTAGTGGTAGCTTAAAGTGCCTGTACATGTGTGCACCCTTAACCCTTTAAGCCCTAAGAGTGATCAGCATCAAATTTCTCCTTGCAATATCAATGCTTTTGAAAATAGAGTGGTCATGAGAATTATGGACATTATCACACAAGATGAATTTGCTTGATATTTTATCAACTTCTCCCCTCTACGTCTGTAGGAAATCAATGGGGGCAACAAATGAGAACTTAAATTTTGATCGTAGGGTTTAAAGGGTTAAAATGTAAACGGTCTTACGTTCTAAGAAATGGGTAAAGTTGTGACTAGAATGGATATCTTACAATCAGGTTGGACACCTTATGTTTATTACACAACGCTATACAAGCATAATCCCTTGAGTAACTTGCATTTCTATAATACACTATCCCACCTAGATTACAAGAACAAGCAAAATAAAAGAAATAATTTCCCCCCTTCTTGCTACACCACATTCAGTAGTATACAGGGCAGGGTTGGAGGGGAATCTCCACTGGCTTTTAACACTCCCCTCCCCTTTTATACCAGCTACAAAGCATCACAGAGAAAAAGTACTATAAAAGCTAAAGAAAATTACCGCTTATCATCTTGACATTAGCTCCTGAGCAAAAGGCCAGTCTTTCAGCTAGCAAACTGCGACCTTCTGTTTGAAGATGTTCAAGAATTTCTTCTGACAGTGGAACAAGGGCGCCCTGGTGGAAAACAAAATATGAAGAACTTTACTGACTGCATTAGTAGTGATTATTTATCGTTATTTATTTGGATATTTATCAGTGTATGTAGAGTAATTCTACTACCCAAAAAAACAGTCAGCACTATCACAAGGTTATGTTTCTACAACCACAACTTAGAATTAAATTCCAGTTATCAATAACATTCTGATTAAAAATCAACCCTACATGTAGCTTGATGTCAAGTTAATCATCCTTTGTACAATTCATTTAGTTTTCATATGGCCACTGCCATTGAGAACACCAAAGAATGTACTTCTCTGAGTAGAAAAAAACATTTTGTAGTCTGCAATATACACTGCAGTAAATTCAAAGCTGCAAATAACAGTTGGTCGTCTGACCATGTCTGACTACTATTTACTAATGTCTGACAGAATTTATCCCTCAGTCGGAGTGATAACCGATATAATGTACAGTTGTATGCCTGACAACTTTTCTAGTTTGTCTGACTGAAATACTGCCTTGGTCAGGCATTTTTCCTTTCTGAAAAGATGAATTAACAGACCTGAAACTTTAGTAAAGTAACATGTCCTTAGGTCTTTATTTAACTTACAAACTCTTCTTGAAGTGCAGCTACAACACTGTACACCCTCTTCTTGGCAACCTGAAGGAGATAAAACAGACAATATCAGTTTCAACTTGGTCAGATTTCTGTACTTTTGTTCTCCACATTCTTTTTCCCATTATCACTTTTTGACATTCTGGCACTCTTATTGCAGAGAACTTAAGGGGAGATGTATTCACCACTTCAAAAAGTAAGTAAGGAGTACCGGTAATCAATTCTTTAGACTTGCAAGGGAAGGATCCTCGCAAAGACAGCGAAAGCAAGCAACAAAGATGCGAGATGAACGACGTAACCTTATAGTGACCAACAGCTAAATTTTATTCTTCTAGAAATATCCCAGCCTTATCAAACATTGACGTCATGAGAATGGAGGAAGCAATCACCAAAAAAGTCACTGTTTGTATACCTATTCTGCTTGATGACAGCACAAGGAATATATGGAAAACAGTGCATGTTGATATTAACAACAGAAGTGATGATAGAACCAATCCAAAAGCTAGAAACCTGTTGCATAATTACTCTGCAGTAAGCATATGGTAACATTTCAAAAAAAAGCTTGGTGATGTTTACAGCCTCCACATTTCCTTGCCAATGACACAGCAGAAAGCGTTAGGCACATCATAGTCATGCAATGGATTTCAAAGAAAAAATTAATGTACCAAAACATGAGATGCAAGTGCAAAGTTGTTGTTCTGGTTATAAAAGCAACCGTTTTTGACCTTCTTGATGCTGTCATCATTGTTGTTGCTAAGGTGTGAATAACCCCCCCCCCCCACAACCACCACCACCACCCCCCAGTGCCTTCTACAGGCAGCATCTGACTGTTGTGTAGGCCTTACATGTACCTGTCAATTTGGTTAAAGTGTTGCAAAATTAAATCTAAACATTTCCCTGTGTAGTCACTAAACACTGCTTAAATTTACTAGTACCTTGCACTGTTCAGGGTCACCTCTAATCTCCACTGTACATTTCTCTCTGTTGTGAAATATCCTACAACCTATGTCAATCTACAAACAAGCAATTTAGTTAAGCACTTTTCTTGGAAAATTGAAACTGACCACAACAGTAAAATGACTTATTTGTATCAGATAACATCACTGCCTTGCAGTTGGCTTGGTTTCTCAGTGGGCTTGATTAAGCATTATACACTGTCATTGCAAAGGACAGGGTTACACCTTTGCACGTGTACAGTACTAGTGATCAATCTGAATTTTTTTTAGTCAAGATGGTTCTTTTACTTGGCTTAGTTTGATTGTAAACGTTATATAATGCAGTTAAATGCAATTTAACAGAGTTAACAACAAGGAACACTAGCCCTATCTTGCTGGCCAGCGGTAATGTGTGATGTGAATGAACCAGTATTCCACAAGCTCTTGCTCTAGTGTGCTTTGTAGCACTTTCTAGTGCATTTTCTGCATTCTGGTGTGTTTAGCCAGTTATTAGCAGTTTCCAGAGCATTTCTCTTCTAGCTTGTGATTATTTTTTTTAGTGTTCTGGCATTTTTGGCATGTTTAGCCAGTTTTTAGTGGGCAATTATTCAGCCTTGTCATCTCAATCATGGGGACTCAGTTTATGGCCCCCCTCCCCCCTTCTTTACAGTGACTTGCTCAGTGTGACGGTGCCTGCTTTCTTCCCTTGTGCTTAGGGGCTAAGGATTTGCCAGCCATGGGAGTGCTCTCCTTCTAGGAGCTGGCTGCCATTAGTGGAAGTTCCTGGATATCTCAGCTACCCAACTTCCACCTTGTGACACAGTTGTTAACTTACAGTAAGGAAGACATTTATCATCATTAATTTTTTGGTTAGAATTTTGTACCACAAAACTGTGTATACTTTGAGGAAGAATAAAAATACCTGCATATCTTTAACTTTCCTCCAGTGAAGAGCTGAGAGAAAAAAAAAAAATTTATGATCTCTTTGCTCTGATACTCAAGTATAGAAAAAACAAACAAAAATTATTTTAAAACAATTTATTAGTAGTAAAGTTGCATTAGACAGGGCATCTGACAGATGTACAGTGTATCAAATAACCCACCTTGGCTTTCCTCTTCACTAATTTGAATTTCAAGAAGTTCTGATTCAGATGCCACAAGATTTTCCTCACTGCAATGGCAAAAATAAAGAAATGAACCTTCACACATGTCCAATATACACAAATGGATACGATTTGTCAAACTGATGGTCCATTGGTACCAATGGTAGGATTGGTACCAATAGAAAAGGATGTCATTCCAGTGGTCCTGCTGGTTAATATGCATCACATGAAGGGGACTTAGATTGTTTTCCCATGTGACCTGGCTGGGCACAGGGCAATTCCGATGGTCCATTGGTACTAATAGTACTATTGGTACCAATAGTAAAGGATGTCATTCCAATGGTTCCATTGGGGAATGAGGCGAGGTCGAAATACAAACATGTCATGAGAATTCTTCATCCTATAAGCCATTAATGCAAAACAAGTTCGTTTTTACAGTGTACACCAAACAGAAACCCATTAATGGTCATTATGAATATTCCTCCTTCTATAAGCCAACCACGCAAAACAATTTCACTTTGGCTTGGTTTTGAGCCCTCTGGAGAGTGATATAATTACCTTAAAGTTTCCTTGCTATCATGGGTAGCCTGTGTAGGAAGCCCAAACCCTCCTCTGGTTCTTTTAACTATATTAAAAGAAAAACAGATACTGTATCTACCCAAGGTTGTCATGGAGATTTAAAGTAGACAGCTAGGGAGTAAAATGTAGGTGGCTTCACAATCGAGTATAGTACATGTATTCACAATCTCACCCTAAGGTTGGTTTTATTCTCAGTTTTCTTCGTTTCTCAACCCTTGTTATTCATGACAATGAAAAGTTGGGGCTTGGGGACAAGGTAATTGAGAATGTAGCGTGCAAAGAAAGTAGTGTCCGATAGCCCAGGGCTAATGCCTTTGCTATCGGGCCAGTGAATTCTGTTTTTTACTTGACCCGCCAGGCAAGTGATGTTTATTGAGGAATTCAAATTACAGAAGAACTGTGAAATCAATTCTGCTCATCAAAAAGTTTTTGGGGCTAGTTGAAATGACGTCTGGGCTAGTAAATGCTAGCTTCGGCTTGCCCGAATGGCAAGCTGTAAAAACGATTCTCTTTGCACCCTGGAATGAAACAATTTTAAACCTGAATTTCATTTTGACCTACACACTGTAATCATACACATATATTGTACATGTATACTGAGAATTTGACAGTACAGAGTGGCTACATGTAGGGTACCAGTACCATACACCTAATCTTTTTTTTTTTTTTA
The DNA here is from genome assembly GCA_964035705.1 of Porites rus. Lineage (NCBI taxonomy): Eukaryota > Metazoa > Cnidaria > Anthozoa > Scleractinia > Poritidae > Porites > Porites rus. Next base: position 20,318,429 of record OZ037993.1, read on the forward strand.
ACTATATCCCTTTGATGTTTATTTCAAACTTGGGTTGCACTGCTTGAATTAAAAAATTAATGATTCAACTCCATCTTGTCTTTCAGACTTAAAAGTACTGATTTTACTGTAAGTTTTTTTTAACCAGTTCAGTAGTAAAGGAGAGCACAAAGAGTTTTTTTTCACTTTTAATTGATGGACCATTGATGGCATTCGTTGACTCTACAGAACATGAGCAGGTATTTCATAATGAAATTAAGACCAAACTAGTGGCACCGTCACTACAAAAGTACATGTGCCTGGGCCTACTCTCAGAAGAGGCACCCCGTGGTTCAATTCTTGTAAATGGGCACCTCCCATAAGCGACCACTCAGTCTTTGCATTTTGGGTGGTCGCTTACTAGGGGCTGGACTGTATCTTTGTCTCAACAAAAAAGGAGCCGTGTTAGCAACACCCAAACAATGGACTTAACGATTAATTAACAAGGTGCAGGTCCACTGAGCAAAGAAGGTTGTGGCTGAGGCAGTTAATGAATAAATAAATGACTGTACATACACTGTACATGTAAGTGCAGTAAAAGAACACTTTCCTTCTAAATCAACAAACCTTTCTCATCTGAATCCTGACGTTCAAACTTAATGTCACCAGTGCTGTATCTTTTAGAATGCTCACTTGATGAAGGGGTTGAATCCTTTATTGTCTCATCAACACTCACTGATTTATTAAAACGCCAGTTCTCGTTACCTGAACCACTTCCCCAAAAGTCTGCTGAACTTGAAACCTTTCTAAATCTTTCTCTCCAATTTTCTTTAGATGTACATGTATCATTGACGTTAGTTGTGTTTTGTGGTTGTGTCTTATTCTCTGATGGTCTTTCTCTCCAGCTGTCTGATTCATTATGTAAGCTAACACCTTTGGCACCTTCAAGTGCTTCATCACCTATTGATGCATTTAGAGCTCTCCATTCTTGTGTAGTGTGGTGGTTGCTAGGGTCATCTTTATCAGCAGTTTTGTGCAAGCTTACACTTTCTGTACTCTCTTCATTAGCATTAACGTTTGATCCCTCTCCAAGTTCCCATTCACTTGAGGTTCTACATGTATTGGTGCCATGATCCACTTCAGCAACAATCAGGCTGTTTGAATTATTATCAGATACACCATCGGCAACCTGAAATGAGCAGGAGTCACTTTTTAGCTGATCTTTTGCATCAGATGTCACCAACTCAATTGTTTGACTGCACACTGTAGGTTCAACCTTCCAGTTACATATTGTGGAATCTAAATAATTCTCCAGACTTTTAGTAGTTGAGGGCAACGAAGAGTCACTCTTGAAGGGTCGCCGTGCTTTTTTGAAGTCACCTCTACAAATTGCCGGGATGATTTTGTCCCTTGCAACTGTGTTAGTAAAAACATCATCACTGCCATCACTGCTGCATGGAGATGACACGCGTTCCACAACATGCCCTGTGGAATTATAAGAAAGTGGGGTCGAAGGATTTGTTTCAGCACCCACATTCATATCCTGTTGTCTTCCATTGCTGGACATATCCTCAAAAGGGGCTCTTAATTTAGTATCTACTGTACTGCATGGAGGTGAAGAAAGTTTCTCACTTTGAAGCTTTTTAGCAATCAGATCCGTTTGGCAAAGGTTTGAGTCACTCAAGGTCTTATTGACAGGAGTGGTCCTGAAGCTCTCATTGCCAAAACCAACAGATACTCTCTTTTGGGTCGACACTGGCAATTTTTCATCACTAGTGGATGAACACTGGTTGTGATCTACCAAAACTTGTTGCTCTTTAACAACTTCTTCTCTTGGAGAAAAGTCTTCATGCAAGTTTTGAAATGACATTCTTAGATCACTCTCTTTTATTCTCAGCACAGTCACTGGTTTGCTGGTATTTTGGCTTTTCTTTTCCTCCATGGAATTAATCCTTTTCAAACCATTTTTTAAAGGTCCTGTAGAATTACTGATTGTTTGGTTCCCTCTAGGTTGGTTCCTCATCTGTTCAAGACAAAATAAACCATGGTTGGATACTGCTGGTACAAATTTCTTATGACTACATTGTAGGTAGCCTGCGAACCGCAGACGTTTCTACTCCCTCATCACTACTGAGGAACGTTTCACAAGAAGGAACGTCTGCAACTCAGCGAGAAAAATTCCATACTGATGACGCAAAATTTGTCTGGAATCCAGTCAGAAGCGCTAATTGGTTGATGGAGTAGATTCATTGTTTTCGCTATTGTTTACAAATTACAGACAAAAGACAAAAGGCTGCAAAGGTCAAATGTAAATGCGATGAATCTCTAACAAAACAGTCAATATTTGTGGAATGTAGTCTTTTCTTAAAGTAGCATTTGAGTTTTGCTGGAGCTCATTCGCAGATGAACAAAACACTTCACCAAAATCAACCAGGAGAAACATAAAATTGAACAAATTTGCATTTGGAACCCTATGACTACCAGATTTATTATGTAAACATTGATTTACATCGTCAGTATGGAATTTCTGTGGCTGAGTCACAGACGTTCCTCCTCGAGAAACATCCCTTAGTAGCGATGAGCGAGGAGAAACGTCTGTCGTTCGCATGCTAACATGTAGGTTACATCAACTTTTATCAACATTTTTATCTGCAGTCATAATCCAAGAGTTTTGGTATTTACCAAAGGGACCTGTTCCATAAGAAACTGTACAATTAACTGAATAGAGACTGCTTGGTTTATGTGTATGTTATAACGAGAGCTAGAACAATAACATTATACTGTTGGCACCTAAAAAAGTGTACATAAGCAGGATTATGTACGTGTAATAACAGGAGTTTCAGTCAAATGCATGTAACTTTTCCCAAAGTTTAGCTACTGTCTAAAACCTCTAGTTTCAGTGGACCTCTATATGTTGCAGGTCTTTTGTTTTGTGTTGAGGTTACATTGTGAACTTTGTTTCTTCATCGTTTTCCTCACCAATATTGTGAGGCCTTGGTACAGCTACAAGGCGCGTGCCTCTTATAATCAGGGTACCTGTAATAACGAAGTGTCCCTAGGATGAGAGTGACTTTACATGTGTACAAGATTTGGATAAAATTCACACATTAATAAGCATGGTATTTTTTGGACTAAAAATTATGAAAAGTGTTTTGATCAAAATTAATAACGCTTGACATTCTATCAAAACGCTACAAGAATATTTATAGAAAATATCACAAGAACCAGCACAGTGCTAAAACAGCCTTGCCACAAGTCATCCTTAAATAAGATTGGTAGATACAGTTGTACAATAATGTTAATAATCGTCACTATATGACTTTAATCTCAAATCAGATAGGCTATCAACTGTGCTGATTTCAGCACTAACAGGACAGTGTAATAGGACAGTACACGTCGTGTCTTAGTACTTGGACAGTACATGCCATCACATGTACACACTTCAATGGCTTTTATATTTCACTGCTAGCAAAAAAAAAATCTTAGAATTTCTTGTGTTTTGATTTCAAAAAGAAGCCTAAAATATCACAAATTTTGTTATAGTTATGATTAATTGGTAACAGAACTTTGTGTCATCCAATTCAGTCTGTAATCATACTGAACTCGTGATTTGTCAATCACTCGTATGATTACAGACCCAATTGGACTCCACTCAGTCCTATTACCATTATAAATCATTCTTACAATGTACCTTTTGATATGAAGCATTGTAATAATTCACTGCTGCCACAGGAAGTTTCCAGCCAGAAGATCGTAGCTCCTGAATTTCAAGCAATCGAAACCTGGAATACTGTGAGAGTTCACTAGAAATCAGCTTGGCACTGATCTTCTGGAATGTTTTTTCTGTATTTACAGGGCACTTAGCTTCAAGAAATGTACCACAGGCTTTAAGAACATCACACTGAGCGTCACAAAAGGCCTCACTCATCCACAAATTAGGGGCAGAAGGTCTGCTGTAAGGCCACAAGGCCCTCGCAATCTCCTCTAGGTAACTCTGCACAGCCTCCAGATGTGATTGTGGGAGATCATCCAATCTACTTAGATTATGCAAGAGAGAAACAATGTTTAATTGCAGAGTGTTTGGAGTTCCAAGATGAGTTAATACTTTCAGCAATTCTTCACACGCAATCTCTAGTTCATTCAGCAATAGTGTATAATCACTGCTATCTTGCTGGGTATCTACAAGTTCATAAAAAAGCTGAGAGATAGTAGGATCTCTGTATCGGTCTGTCCAACTACAGGAGCAAAAAACATTAAAGATTTCCTTCATGTTGATGCTGTCACATAACAAGGATAAGCAGCTGTCTTTTGCCTCTTGTAAACTAACACTGCCATTGGCTAGAGAAAACAGCATCTTTTCAAGTTCGACTAATTTGGGTTTACTACGACAAAAATCAACAGCCTGGACCTCTGGGGTGATGAGAGACGGAGATGAGCTTTGTGAAGGCCGCCTCAAGAGGACTCTTTGTATATCTGGTGCACTTTGCGATGGTGAAGCTAGTGCCATTTCTATACAGTTTGGAAGTTTTCTGCCAATACCTCACCTATAAAATAGGGAAAAGTCATTGTTAGCAACACTCACAGTACACTCAGAACCAAATTTAAGGCATGTTGGAAATTTCTGTGATTAAAGAATACTTTAAATAATCATTAAATTTTCACTTTTAAAATTAACTAATGCTGGTGGCAACACAAGCACACTGACTTACAACTGTTGTTTATTACAAAGCACTATGTACCAGATAGGAACTTAACAAAAATCATCAAGATTTGGTTTAAAATTGATGGACAAAATATAAACAACAACAACAACAATACTGCAACTCTGACTTTAATATACATCTAAATACTTTACTTTAGTAAAAATAATTCAACTAGTGGTCTATTATCAATGCTGTGTTCTGATTGGTTGAGTGGCTACTTGGCTATATGTTATAGCCCCCAAGTAGTGAACAGCGCGGGCTTTTTGGCGGCAAAAAAGGATTAAAACCTACATGTAGCTTTTAACTAGCTAAATTTTTTTTATTCTCGATATTTTTGACCAACTAGTTGGATTTTTCTAAAACAATTATTCCTCTCACCCTCATGGCCTCTGAGTCAATAGCCCATGAAGCCGATTTTTCAAACCACCTTAGAAAAAGAAAATTGGTTTGAGTTATCGAGCGCTTGAAAAATTAACGCATCAGTCAATTCCACACTCATTAAGCACAGATGAAGTTATAAGGTGCATATAACTGTGTACATGTAATAAACACTTGGAGAGTTTACCAGACATGAGTTTATCATTCTCATATCTTTGATTGGAAACGATTGACAAGACACTCAAGTCAGTAGCAAACTGTGGAGCGATTGCTTTTTCCTATTTCTTCCGCATTAATTTAAGCGCTTGCTCCGCCAAAACGATTTAGTATGACAATTTTAACTTTTTTTATCACGCCCAGATTAATAGAGGAGGCTTTCAACGCTAAAGAAACACACGTAAGCTTAGAATGTTGAAAACAATAACTTATTCAAGTAAAGGGCCAAACATACGAGTCAATAAAACTGTTTATTAATATTTTGGTCTGGATGCAATATAAGGTCCATGGTGGGTGTCTCTTGTCTAAATTTTTTACTCAAGCGAAACGACCGCAGGGTAAATATCGTCGTCATGAATTACAGTGTCTTTTGTTTCAATCACAAGCTTCATTGTATCTCATAGCATGGGTTGTAAGTTATAATCGGCTAACAGCGTTTTTAAATTAATGTGTTACAGATACTTTGAAAAATTAGAAGGGCCTAAATTAGATGTAAACGTAAACGTTTTTTTAAAAAACATTTCACATTTTTTGACGAAATCGATCGTCACGAGGGAACGTCACGAGCAAGGTTTTTAAAAATACTTAAAAGAAAAGACCGGCAAAAAGCTAAGCTTATTTAAGTTAACATGAAAGTAGGGATCAAAAGCTTGTGGAGCTCGAGCACTAATTTTCTAAATACAGCATTACAATAAAGGGCACCGAAGTGGTCCGGAAACGACCTTTAATTCCTTCAAACGATGCAACATCTGGGAAAGCACATGGACATTAGTGATTCATTCAACTGCCTGAGCATAGCAAAGAAATGGCTAAGGCATAATGGGCTAACAAATTTCCAAACCATCTACATGCAAGCAAAGCAAGAAATGACAAATACTTACTATTCTACCGCAGAAAATATCAACAGAGGCTAAGACGCATGGTGTGCAATCGCCACAACGTCCACCAAGAAGCCATGCTACAAATAACAAGGTCTCTTGAGAGTTTGGCGGGTTTCTTGGCAACTTTCCCATCAGTCTTTGCGCTTTAAAACGAGGTCCCCTGTGGGGCTGGGGCACGGATGTTTTCCTCTCCTTTGGCGGTTCTGCGGCATCTATGATCTAGACGTTGTACAGTGTAGGCTATCCTGCTCCTGGCTTTGATATATTGTGCTATCAGAAGTCTGGGCATTATTTGTCACTACGAGCATACTGGTTTCCACTAATTTCCAAAAATGCACTGCTAGCATAATTATATGTGCATTTTTGGCTAGTACTGAGCAGCACAAAAGCACGGAATTTTTTCTGGGCTTTCACCTGCCGAACGCGGCTGCTAATACCTTGAGATTTCGTACATGAGCGACTCAATACGCTTTTTGCATTACTTGATCGTGTGATCAACTTTAGGTAAACAAGAAAACAGTTCGCTTTTGAAACATTTTGTTAGCACGAGCTGAAAGAACATATTAAAATTAGGTAACCTGTAAATTTTCACTCGTATATCTCAAAAGTGGCAATTGCAACGGCCGCCGAAAATTAGAAGGATTTGTATGGAAAAAACAACTCTTGCCACCCAGTCACGCTTGAGTAGTTTTCCATACAACTCAACTCCTTGTTAGACCCTGTTTACATGGAGTGGGGACCTCGGTCTAGTGGGGTAGGTTTCTTTTGTTTTGTGTCCCCCAGAGCGTGAAAACAAAAGAAAGTGGGTCCCCCACTCCATGTAAACAGGCCCTAAATATAGGTAATAGCATGATTTGTAGTGATATTTGGCATAAATACCACGAGTGATATTTCAAAATTGTTATTCGTAATTTCAGGAGCTATTAGGCGAATGAAATTTGAAGCAATTTTGAAACATCACGAGTGGTATTTATGCCAAATATCACGTACAAATCATGCTATTATTTGTATATACTACTACCCACAAAAGGTTTGTAATTTTCACATGCAGCATGGTATTTCAAATTAAGCTGAAATACCACTGCTCTTAGTCAATCAAATTGCAGAAATTTCTCATGTAGTAGTATAAATTCTGAAATTTTTAAACTGTCGTTAAATCTTTCCCTTACGCATTTAAGGGCTCAAATTGGTTGTTATAAATTAAAAGGAGATTTGAGCCCCATAATGCTTAAGGAAATATTTCGCGACAGTTTGAAAATTTCGAAATTTACAAGGATTTGTATCGAAAACCATTCAAGCGTGACTGGGTGGCAAAAGTTATTTTGCTCATACTAATCCTTTTAATTTTCGGTGGCCGTTGCAACCGTTGTTGTCTTTTCCCTTTCGCCCTTTTCTCCCTCCCTCCTCCCCTTCACCTTTTTGCCCCTGCCACGCAGGCTGTACAGACTTGGACGTAGGTGGGGGGATGGCTGAGCCTTCTGGTTTACTAACTTCGTTGAGTACCCCTAGGGACAACTCTTTGCGCCCTATGCCTTAAATGTGTTAATTTTGTCCGAATCTGTCACGAATGAAACTGGAAGATATGATCAAACTTCCCACAACGATCAGATTCTGCCCTGTTTGTAACTCTGGTATATAGGCCTTTCGAGATTCTGCTCGGCAACTTTTTAGCAACTTTTAGGATTCTGAGCAACTTTTTTGTCAGAGAGCAACTTCTAGCGACTTTTCGGAAAACTGGCACTTTTTTGGTAACTTTTGGGCTTTTTTGAACCAAAATGCTGAATAACCCCCTTTTTGTAAATAAACAAGTTAAAGGGCAACTCTCGGGAAAATTGACCCCGTTTCTTAAGCTTTCTATGGTTTCCTTATGGCCTGTAATATACCTCTCTGGTGAAATTTTCGATATATCTACGAACCTGATTTTTTTATGATTTTTCGAAAACTCGCCTTTTGCCGCCATTTTGAAAACACTCCGATCTCGAAAACGTGTTTTACGTCACAAGTGTGGAACACGAATTGTTTTGGGAAGATTATAAGAGAAAAACGCGCCACATTTCTCTTGCGAATAAAGGAGAAATAGAGCCTCTACTGTTATATTAACGTTCAGGAAATGCATTTCAATGATGGTTCCTGTTTCTTACAATACCTCGGCATTAGATTCGGTGATTTAGATTTTTTTCTGTGTTTTTTTTGGTAGTGTGATTTTGAGACATATCGACCCGAGGTCAATGTTTGTCAACAGCTGAGCTAATAATCTGCACCGTACAATTCAAAGAGCATTATTCCTAAAGAAGATTTAAAATTCTGAAGCAACCATTAATGTTACCTGATGAGTGTTGATGCCCTTCATTCTTCATAAATGACTTTACTTAGCTAGTCCCGGGAAAAGCTCTGCGTATCTTTGAAGAGAACCCCGTCACGGACCGCCCTAGACAACCCCGACCTGATTCATGATACTGACCTTTTGTGTTTTGATTTTAGTATGTTGTAATCTTGTCTGAAATCTGCTGTACCATCCATTTAGCCCTGCTCCTAATTCACTCCTCTCCGAAAGTTCCGATTTCATGATCACTATTATTTTGAACGATTCCCTGCCAGCAGAGGTCTCTCACGACGAGAGAGACCTCTGCTAGCAGGGAATTTGAATGATGGCCTAATGTAAGAATCTAACAAGTTATTCCAGAAGCGCTCTCGAGATTGAGGCGTCAATCTATTGCGAAACCTGTCCACTATAAAATTGCCGTGATAGCACGCTTGCCTCGCTTCTTTTGCAATACTTCTCTTTGGGACACAAGCAGGAAAAAAATCATTAACCCGTATTTAAATCCCCGTTGCGGTACTTATGGAAAACTCCTTCAAAGACAAAAAACGAAAATGGGACCGAAAAAGGAGAGAGAACCAGGCAAGCGCTGCGCGCAACACCAACAGAGACGGAGTAAGTCTCCACCAGTTTCCCATCAATGAAACCTATCGGGACCAGTGGACCGCTTTTGTCTTAGCAAAGAGGACCGACGACTGGACGCCGGGATCTGGTGATATTTGCAGTTTCCATTTTACGCCAGACTGTTATGAAGGAATAGGTGCGAAACTCGCAGGGTTTGCTAAGAAGGCTTATCTGAAGAAGACGGCCATCCCCACAACTCAGGCCAATCCCACCCCTGAACAAATCCAGGAAGCTCGTTCTCTTAAGAGAAAACGTCCATCTGTGGCAACGCGAGGTGATTCAAAGCGGCAAGTTCAACAAAAGGGAGATATAACGCCAAAAAGTCGTCCAAAATGATTTAGTCGAGCCTTGTCTAAACTTACCGCTCATAGGGTGAGTATTAATTTTGTGTTTTTTGTTTAGATAGCTTGGCATGAATAAAAAGTTTCTAAAATATCATCAAGATAAAAGATCATAATCAAAACGCAACAGTGAGCCTTCAAGATACAATAATACAATTTACTGAAATCAGGCAAAAGGTTATGGAGCACGTGCACCAACAGAAAACTGCTTTTACAACGTTAACGTGTCTAGTTTCTTTTTTTTCTTAAAAAAAAACAACCTTTTTTTGTCTATGATAGCTAGTGGCAGCCATAAGAAGACGCGAGAAAAAGAAAAGACCACTGATAAAGTACCGGGACCATCCACAAGTGACAACAGACAACCAACGAGTAACAATCAACCTGAAGTTCCCGAAACAACGGATCTCGCACAGCCCTCAACGAGTGCATCTGGTGACACTTCGTGTTTAGAGACTGGTGCAGGGCAAGAAGAACGAAGTCAGCCTCGGGAGTTTCAAACGGCTAACAAGGGAACTCAGAACATTAAAGTTAAAGTTACAATTCTTCTCATGGGGGGCGCCCCCCACGAGAAGGGAAAAGCCCTGGGAACGAGGTTGGGGTAGCCTTTTGAGCCTGTGGTCGCCTGTGGACTGTGTGTAAACAAAATGGCGGACGCAGCAGCTTTTCGCTTCTGGTAGATCCAGATTGTGAATCTGTGATTACATTGTTAATTGTTATCGCACGAAAACAACAGTCAGCTAGACTTGTAAACCAGATTGTTAAACTTACTGTCTAACTTTTTGTAACTAGCCACTTAGATTCAACTAAAGGTTGCCTAAGCTGTTGTAACTAGTTACTTAGTTGTACCTCAATGTTGATGACAAGGCAATTTTTATTAAAATTAGACATGCTGTCTTAAAAATATTCGAGCAACTTTACAAGACTTACAACGCCTTTGAGCAACTTTTTCAAGTTTGAGCAACTTTTGAGCAACCTTTTGGCATATTTCTTAGCAACTTTTTAGCTTTTTCGCAGCAGAATCTAGAAAGGCCTACTGGTATAATTGAAGACGAATTTCATTTTCTCTCATCTGTCCAAAGTATTCAATCCCAAGGGGAAAATTTTGTCAATTTTAATCAGCTATCTTGCACAGAATAAATAATTAAAGTGATGAATTCACAGAACTTTTCTCTAAATTCACTTTTTGTTAAAATTTCATTTATCTTACGTAATAATTTGTAATTACGGAATATAAACTTTCAAATCATACTGATGACACTAATGTCTTGATTGATCACTGTAATCATTGTTCTTTTTGTTTTTGTTTTTGTTTTTTTTTTTATTATTCCTATTAATATTAGTATTAATCGTAACTTAAAGCTTTTGAAATACTGTAACTGTGTATAGTTATGCAATCTCGCGGGCTTACAAAATCTCCTTGAGATCAATGAACCGAGCCGAGTGGCTTTGGGGACGAAAGTGTTCACGGGAACTATGCAGAAGTGACAGCTTGCGAGATGGCCGAAATGGTAAGTATGGGTGCAGTGTATTTTATACATTGATTTTCGGATGTTGCCACACATTCTCTATAGATTAGATACTTCCGCACATTACCCTTCCTAGCAAACATTCTTAGGGAGTATTTCCTCTGTAAGGGAGGCTTAACCCGTTCAGAATGAACTCGATCACAGTTTACATATATAAGTTTAGATATGAATAATCTGGTAGTTTTGAAATACAGTAGAAGCTTTCCTTGCGCCCACTTTCGTAAGCTACCGACTCTAGTTACGTTTAGAAATGTGAAAACCGTTTGGACATATAAACTCTGTGACCGTATCAGGTCGTTTCGCCCGAAGGTCGGTTCGCCCAATAGCAGTTCGACAAGACAAAGTCGATTCGCCCGTAGCGTATTTGTCGTTCTTTAATCCTGAATAAAGGGAGCAAGCATGGAAAGACAGTGACTGCACAAGTGGAATCCAAGGGCAACTAAAATAACATCTCGAAAGGTGTTTTCACCATGTTTTAGAGTGTTGTATGTCATGGGACAGGAGTACATTCCCGTACATTCCCGAACTACATTCGGGAAATGTTTTTACTGCGAAGCAATGGTTACAGCCTACGGGGCCATCTTAAGGTTGTTCTTCCAAGACCGACCTCATCTTATATGCAACATTCTTTCACGTACCAGGCTGGCAAACAATGGAACAATCTACCAGACAAAATAAGGATGTCGGAGTCCCTCTCTATTTTTAGGAAAAACTTACAAAACATACAGTTGTCTTCATCGTATGACTGCAACTGTGTATTTTGTAAATAGACAATCTGATTACCAATATTTTCTCTTTTTAAATTATTATAATTTTTTTTTTAGTTGATTTAATTTCTTTATTTCTTATTTTTATTCATCACTTGTACATGCACATTATGTAAATTATCACGTTGTAATTTTTATGGCACATTTGCATTTAAACGAGCTATTGCTCATATGCGATATGTGGTTAAATAAAATTACTTACCCGACGGAGCCGCTCGACAAAATACCCGCTCGTCAGGCAGAATTTGAGCTAGCTGGAAGAAAAAAACATTGGTTAGTTAGCTGGCTGGGAAATCTGAATGAGCGCCTTGCTAGCTGAAAATATGACAAATTTATGCCGTTTCTGGCTGGATAAAAAGGTATATTTTTTCTCCTAGCAATCGCACTGTAATTTTTTATATGGATATTAGAGCGGGCGAAGCAAGTAAGTGCGCGTGGAAATCACCCCACGCGAGCTGTGGAAATGACACCTTTTGCCTGTGAAAACGGAAATTTGTTTGGGTGTGTAAGCAAAACGTCCTGCTGTGAATACCTTGTAAAAGATACACGCAGTGAGAAAATGACACAGTTGAGTCAAGCACCGCTTACCGCTTTGTTCGTAGTCGTTTCGCTGTCGATCTTTATAGAAAACACTTTTGTGTGTTGGTGTTTTAATATGCCTGTCTACATATCAGCTACTGGCCTACGTTCTACTTTAAACCTGATGTTAAGGCGGCCAAAAGGTAAGCAAAATGGTTGTGTTTCTTTGTCAGGTTGCCGTGCATGTGTATCGAATTAAGAACATTCGCTAATGCACATAAATGCCATCAAGTATTGAGACGATTGAATACAAAAACTCTCTCCAATAAATAATACACTCTGGTCTCTTAGCGGAGTGAACTCAGAACTGATTTCATTCCGCATGCTCGTTTGCAATGTTGTCCAGGTTTGCGCGCTCAGGAATATTTCCGTAGGAACCAATTTCTCTTTTGTTATGCGCTCACCGGGACGAGAGAAAATGCAAGGGGTGACAGGCCGCACATCTATACCGGCGTGAAACCTTGTGTAAACCTTTTTATATTTTAGCTCTAACGAGCATGTCCCTTAGGGATTTTCCTTTCTTTTAGGAAATGATAGGTGGTTCTTTGAAAATTTGGCGAAGTAACGGTTGGTTTTGTATAAGATTCCAGTTTTTCATTAAAACTTCTTTTAAAGTAGACACTGAGGGCTGGTACTGTGTCACAAAAGGCAATATTTCTTTTTCCTCCTTGTTGTTGTGTTTCAGGAGAGCAGACTCCCTCTCTGTGAACTTTATATCTGATAGAAGGTTTTCTGTCATAGTTTGTGGGTAGCCTCTGTCAATCAAGCGTATTTTGAAATTTGAAATATTTTCCTCAAACGTAGATTTTGAGGAGTTTGTTCGTAGGATTCTCAAGGCTTCTCCTTTGACAAATCCTTTTTTTAACACTCGGCGGGTGACAAGAGGTGAAATGTGTGTACTGGAAGGTTTCCGTTTTTTTAAAATGTGTCTTTACATCAAGGATAGATTTTTCCTTGAATCTTGTGCCTTTGTATACAATCGTGTCTAAAAACACAGTCTCAGTGTCAGATATTTCGGCCGTGAATTAGATAGTTGGGTGATGTAAGTTCGCTTGTTCGATGAAGGCTTGGATGTCTGGTTTACTGATGTCCCATAGGGAAAAGATATCGTCAATGTAGCGTTTCCAAACTGTAGGTTTAAAAACGGTTCTGCTTAGAATTGTCGTTTCAATATGTGCCATGAAAATATTGGCAAAAGAAACTGCTGTCTTTGTACCCATTGCAGTGCCATGGGTTTGTAAGTAGTGTTTTCCATTGAACTGGAAAGAATTTTCTTTGAGAATAAGTCTAAGCATTTCCCTCAGGTAATGTGTAGGAATAGGAGGGTTGTCTTTGTAGAAGTTTTCATATGCTTTGCAGACAATTTCAATGCCCTCGTTTTGTGGTATATTTGTGTAAAGACTTGTGACGTCCATCGAAACAAGAAATGTTCGTTTTTTCACCTTTGTGTTTTCAATAAAATTTATGAAATCGGTGGTATCTTTAAGGTATGATTTCTGTATTTTTGATATTGGTTGCAGTAATGTATCAACAAAAGAGGAAATTCTTTCTGTTGGACCATCGCAGCCGGAGATAATTGGTCTCCCTGTAATGGTTGGCTTGTGAATTTTCGTTAAAGTGTAGAACTCTGGTATTCTGGGTGGATTAGGTGTTTGAGATAGCCATTTTCTTGTCATGTCATCAATATGATGAGAAAATGCAAGGGGTGACAGGCCGCACATCTATACCGGCGTGAAACCTTGTGTAAACCTTTTTATATTTTAGCTCTAACGAGCATGTCCCTTAGGGATTTTAATGAGAAAATGCAAGGGGTGACAGGCCGCACATCTATACCGGCGTGAAACCTTGTGTAAACCTTTTTATATTTTAGCTCTAACGAGCATGTCCCTTAGGGATTGCTTGTAAACTTATATTTAACTACACACATTATGTTGTGGCACAAAGAAGCCAGTCAATTGATTGGTAAAAAAGCAACATGCTAATGGTATTGAAAAATATTGAGCTTTAAAATACTCTTCTCTGATATTAAAACTACAAGTGACATTTATAAAGCGATTGAGTTTTAAAACGACATTCAAAGGACACAGCATCATAATGTATTTAAATCATGCTTAGACGTGATAAATACCCAAAACCAGTGTCAGATCTGGATATCTTTTTAAAAATACTACGTGCTGTGTACAGCTAAACATTGTTCTCTGAGATCGCGTAAACCTAAACTTTACGGAGATATGAAAAGCAGTTACTCTAAGACAACAGCAGCTATGGAAAAATTATTATATTTTTGAGTAGACATATCTGATAAACGGGCTACAAATTCAACAGGAATACGCGCGAACTGAATAAATTGTCTGTTGAACATTTTAAAGGTCCTGTTCAACTTACACAATTTTCCCTTGCTGAACAAAAACTGTACCGAGCCGTATCTTGGTCCGCTATATAGAAGCGATATCATCGTTCAAATTTTAAACTGTAAGATCCCTGAAAGAAGTCTCCTCAATGGAGCAATATATAAAAGGTTTCAAAGGTTTTACGCCGGTGAAGATGTGCGGCCTGTCACCTCTTGCAAGTTTTTACTTTGATGCTTTCGAGACAGTGCCCTGCTCCACCAGTGAAACAGCATAAAATCACAACAAACCTGTTCACGGGCAGTACACCACTGTACAGAAAAGTCAACCTTTAAATGAAAACAAATGAAACAGCACATTTCGAACGAACTAAGAAATTGTTTGTTTTCATGAAAAATTCTATATTTGGATAAAAGGTTTGATAAAGTCTCAAAATCTATTATTTCAACCTTTTTATAAAAACAACTCAGAGCTCTAACTTACAAATGACAAAACATTAAAGGTTAACTCAAGGTTTCACGCCGTTATACATGTGCAGTCTGTCATGCGTTACAGTTACTCACGCCATACGGTGCCATGCTGTGCCAGTAAAAAACAATCTTGTCTACATTCTGTACAGTACACAATTGTATAGTCAACGCAAGCCTTGCTTTAAATTGAAACGAAAATATACAACATAGTCCCTCGCCATTTTGAGGAACACTTATACACCATAAACATTTTAACAAGATGTTTTTATACTTTACAAAAAAGCAAGGCAAGACTCCTATTTTTCAAATTTAAACCTTTCTAAAAACACAACCTAGCTTTGAGAAAACACGGATCGAACCTACAGCAACCTGATTGGTTTTTTGCAAGGAACCAATCAAACCGCACCATTTTCGATCCTCCAAACAAACCAGGGTGGATATATAAACGTTTACTAAATCAAGCAATGCGGAATGGTTCAGAGTTCACCTCAACCATCCCACCACATAGCAACTGATGAGAATCGTAAGATTCGAAACCGCCGGTCTTGCTTGTAAACTTGTATTTAACTACACACATTATGTAGTGGCACAAAGAAGCCAGTCAATTGATTGGTAAAAAAGCAACATGCTAATGGTATTGAAAAATATTGAGCTTTAAAATACTCTTCTCTGATATTAAAACTACAAGTGACATTTATAAAGCGATTGAGTTTTAAAACGACATTCAAAGGACACAGCATCATAATGTATTTAAATCATGCTTAGACGTGATAAATACCCAAAACCAGTGTCAGATCTGGATATCTTTTTAAAAATACTACGTGCTGTGTACAGCTAAACATTGTTCTCTGAGATCGCGTAAACCTAAACTTTACGGAGATATGAAAAGCAGTTACTCTAAGATAACAGCAGCTATGGAAAAATTATTATATTTTTGAGTAGACATATCTGATAAACGGGCTACAAATTCAACAGGAATACGCGCGAACTGAATAAATTGTCTGTTGAACATTTTAAAGGTCCTGTTCAACTTACACAATTTTCCCTTGCTGAACAAAAACTGTACCGAGCCGTATCTTGGTCCGCTATATAGAAGCGATATCATCGTTCAAATTTTAAACTGTAAGATCCCTGAAAGAAGTCTCCTCAATGGAGCAATATATAAAAGGTTTCAAAGGTTTTACGCCGGTGAAGATGTGCGGCCTGTCACCTCTTGCAAGTTTTTACGTGTAGTGGTTAAGTGTAGTCGCGTCGAGTCGAAGATGCCGAGTTCGAATCCTACTGAGTTTTATGTTCCTTCTTTCTTTTTTTTCCCGTTTTTTGTGTTGTTGTTTTCTATAAATATATAGCTAAATAACTGTTACTTAATAAAGTGCAACAAACAGCAAGAAAAGTATTGTGTTTCCAGAGAAAATATCGTGCACCGTATATTAAATATATGGATAAACGATCTGAATTTCTATTATTTCCTACAATTTACTGTGGGAAAACCAGAGTTGATAACCACTTGATCATTTTCTAAACAACGTTCCCACGAGTTCTTTCTATAGACTGATAGTAATTATTCTAGTACTTTCCAACATGTAAATAGGACATTCAATGTCATTTTTGATTCTTTTAAGTCTCACTGCCTAACTAATGCCAGTATCAACAGAATGTGCCGCAGCATTACTATCTTTTAGATACCCTAGTATATTATGTAAATTTGACGTAGAACAGGTCTTGCCTACTGACTTACATGTTTTTCTTGGCAATGTGTTAACGAAACTTTGCTGGCTAGCTCATAACTTACTTCTGCTACTGCTGGCTGGCAAACACCGAATTCCGTTTCACTCTGGCTGGGATTGCGTAATTTTTGTTTTTTTAACCTTGCTGGCTGGCAAAAAACCGTCAAACATGATTACTGGCTGGGATTTTTATTTTCTGAAAGTCTTGCTGGCTAGCAGTGAAGAGCGGGAATTTTTTCCCCGGAAAGTTAAATATTAACATGGGTTGACGTAAAAGCACTTTGCTAGCGTTTACGACATCGTATAATCAATTTTGCGAAAAATGTTCGTTGGGTACTCCTGATGGGACGAATCGACTAATGTATTTGCGACCACGACCACTTCATTGAAGCACAAGCTGGTTTTTTGCTTCTTGATAATCTTAAAAATCAAGGAAAAAAAACTTGTAAGCGATTGTATCGCAGTTAGTACTTGCATTAAAGGATTTTTCTCGATAAAATATAGAATAGTAAAAAACTGACTAAAACATAGTAACCTTCTGTATCATGCGCGGGTACAGTAAACTTAGCAAGACGAGGTAATGATAGAAAACTAATCAATACTCTTGTTAAGAAGCCACTGGCTTAAACACATTTATATACAAAGCTTTCTAATGAAATCTGTCATAAGCGACCACTCTCACATTAGTTTGATTTCCATGGTCGATTACAGAGCTCATCATAACCTGAGCTCTGGTTATATCTCTTATAAATATACTGAGATAATTGTTTATGATTTACGAGACTCACAAGAGCTTTTGCCGTATGATCAGTGTACCAGTGTTAAGCTATTCTAGCCAGCGCCCCAGAGAGCTTGCTCGCAGGCTAACATAGGGAACAGTTTCGCACACTCGTTTTGCAGGATCGTTAAGAAAGTGCAAAGAAAAGCTCTGCTCTTGTTGCAGTTTTCTCAACTAAGTACATATGCCACAATTTACTGACAGATTTAAATAGATTTCGATTTGCAGCTGCCTTCTGTGTGTATTCAAATTATTACTGACCTGCCTTTTCACGATGTGTAAGCGGGACCGAAAAACAGTTCACCATTTCGCACCACACGCCTCCACTAGTTGAACTCCTCGAACATGTTATGCAGAACTGTAACTTGAGGTTTATAAGCTTCTATAGAAAGCTTTATTACTACTGGGAAGTTCAACTCGTTATGTGGTTCAATGACAATGAGAGTAGGACTAATATTAATTTAAATGTTGGAGACGATGTTTGAGGGTCCCTATAGGTTTTTTGGGATCTGGGTTTTGGCCTTTTTGGAACCAAGGATTTGGGATTCACATATCACTAGGAATTGTTCTCGGGTAGGGATATGTAGGGAGATCACATGTTACTGTGATGGCACATTGATATGTGTTCCCCCGAACACATATACCTAGTGTTAATTATACATTGTACTCGCTATCTGTCTTCTCATTGGCTAAGAACCTACAGCTAATTTTGGAAATCAGCGTAACCTACAAATTAGTTAGTGATTTTATCTGCTAGCAGATAACTGACTAATTTGTAGGTTCAATGTGCAATGCATGATTTTCGAGAGCAATGTCAAATTGGTTCTATGCGACAGTGTATCTGCAGTTGTTTATTTCAAAACAATGTATAATAAAACAATTATTAGATTTGGTTTTTGTGATATCCAGAATAATCAAAGCCTCGGTAAGTGTTATCAGCCTCAGCCTTCGGCTCAGCTGAAAACACTTATACCTCGACCTTGATTATTCCGAATGTCACAAAAACCTCATCCAATAATTATTGTTTAAAATGTGTTTCCCCTACAAAGAATCACATATAACTAGCGATGTGCATTCCCCTATGTGGAAAACACATAGCACTAACACACTAGTCATATGTGTTTCCAGGTAGGACAACACACATCACTAGGGATATGTGGTTCCCATGAAGGCAAACACATATCACCAGTGACAGAAGTAATCGGCTCCTGACCAGTGATATTTGTTCCCGGGTAGGGGAACTCACATCACAAATTGAAATGTGTTTCCTGCGTAGGAGAACACGATCACTAGTAATATGTGTATCCTGGGTAGAGGAACTCATATCACGAGGAATTGTCCCTGGGTAGGGAAAACTCATTCCACTAGGGATATGTGTAAGGGGGGAACACATATATTACTGTGACGTCACAGTGATATGTGTTCCCCCGTGGAAATAATATTCTGCTCATGCGTAAATGGAACCATGCTTTTTTCCTTCTTGCCTTTGCTCTTTTATTAGGATTTCAAGTCCTTAAAGACTGTAAGAGTATTATAAAAATTCGTCACTGAGTTTAATTGATGGATACATTTTGTTCTGAAACGGTTAACTTTATTTACAGTTTAAAGTCAAAAGAATAAATTATTGAATTGAAAAGAAATTCATTTGATCCCTGTCAATATTGAACTCAGTTATCACAAAATATCGTAATTTGTCTGTTAATTATGCCTGATGTAAATTTTTTAATACCTTCAACCAACAGCAAATTCAAGGGCAGTGTCCTGGTTTGCTGGAGGTTTCATTTTTGTTCACGTAGATCTCAAAACTTGTAAAAAAAGACATACACAAATCATTTCCCTGTTCCCACTTGTTAATTTGTTTGTTTATTTGTTAGTGTTTTCCAAGGAACTGGAGTAAATGTAGGTTTTTTATAGATTGTGCTAGCATAATTTTTGGCATAATTCATCATTAGGAGCATAATTTTCCACTGTTTTTCGAAAAAAAAGCACTGCTAGCATAATTTGTCCTTTTACCTAGTTTTGCATCACAAAATTGTCAATTATTGATCATGCAACCAAGTTTTTGCAGTTCAGTGTTATACAGGCAAATTTCAGTAACAACTCGCTCATTGTCACATCATGAGATCTGGGTTGATCAAGAAATGATGGGCTCCTGGGACAAAAAGGGGTCGCACAGGAAGTGACCCAGGACCTTTCCTCTGGTCTCAACACATGCGCATAACAAGCTCTGTTGACTCTTTGCTTTACCTGTCTATTTCCATCTATCACTACAAATCGACCTCGGAGGAAGGGGTACTCAATAAATGTATCTGCCCCGAGGTCCTACCCTTTTATATACCATTTTTCACGAAGAAGGTACCCCTTTCGTATACCTTCTATTGACAAATGGTACCTCTTTCACATACCTTGTTTAGAACTTTTCATCTCTTTTCAATGCTATAAATGCACTGTCTTTTAAATAGGAATCAATCACAAAAATAGAACGTTTTCTCAACCTATTAAAGCCATAAAATTCATCTGTTAGCCTTTTTAGGTCCTTTAACAGACCCAAATGACCGATTTCCCTTCCTTTTTTTGTAATTCAGTGAGTAAAATCCTTACCCTTACATAGACTTGAATCCTGAAGAAGGCACCCCCTTTGGGCGGAGCCTCCCCGTATAGGCCATCACAGGGAGTACCCCCTCGGAAAATTGACTTTGTAAGACAGTAATAACCGGGGAGTTTATGATGAATTATGCACTAGTCTCTAGTTGTAGATAGGATAAATGTACGTGTTTGTCATTTACGTGGAACCCCGTTAATACGGCCCCATTGGGCCAAAAAAAAATTGGCCGTATTAACGAGGGGTTTTTTTACAAGAAAATGTATGACGGTTTTTGCCAGGCAGCCAAAACCACGTGGGCGTACCAAAAAAAAATATGAGGATCTGGATATTTTCCAACTTCTCTCTCAATCTGCAGCATTCTTCACATCATAATCAGCCTCATTCAATATTTGCTTAATGTTTGCTTACTGCTTACGCAGTGACTTTTACTTTCGCTTTTATCTTATTCTCGGTTTTCACTGTCACAACATCCAAAATAAAAATGCAAACAATTCAATACAGAAAGTCTAGAGAAATGAAAGAAGATAAATATACAAAAAGCCTTGCCAGAATCAGGTCTGTGCACTATTTCATATGCGAGATATTCAGAAAAACGTTGTACCCAAATTTATAAAGCTTTGTTGGAGACGCCATGCTGGTGTCCCTTTCAAGGGTACAAATACTTCTAGAACAAGAACGCTCTTGAAATCCGCTGTTAGGCTTCGTGCAAACGGACGCAACAACTCCCAACATTGTTGCGCCAAGAATGTTGAGAGTTGTTGCGTGTATGTTGGCAGTAGTGTGCAAACGGATGCAACAACACCCAACAATGTTGAGACCTACAGTGCATCGTGGGAAGGATACAACCCATAAGTCTTTGAAAATGAAGATCATTTCTTCATTTTCATTTCATTTCCGCAGTTCATATATGATTTATTTCATATATCATTAACACTCATAAGTCTTTGTAAACCATGCGTAATGAGCGTGCGCGGCCCCAACAGTGTTGGAAGAGCGGTGCAAATGGATGCAACATTGTTGCGCTACGTTTCGTCGATCACGGAACAAAAGGAATGTTGGGAGTTGTTGACTGAAAAGTTTGACTGGTTTCAAACTTTGCGTAACAACATCCAACAACATGCAACAGGGTGTGCAAACGGACGCAACATGTAACATCCAACAATGTTGGGAGTTGTTGGCCAACAATGTTGTATCCGTTTGCACGGGGCTGTAGTCTCGCTTGCCTGGAGACTAGATAAGAAATGAGGAGGTGATTAATTCTACACGGAACAGGATTTACTCGCTGAAGGTTTTTCACTTCTTGCTTTAATTTATCGAAGGTCGAACAAAAACGTGATGAGAACATGGAGTGTCATTTCAATCATCGCCGAAAATAAACCGCATTCTCATCACAAGACTCATTTGCATACAATGAAAGTCACGATCACGATCGACGTTTTGCTTCTTTTTCTTTTCGACCACTGAAGTGAAAGACAATTCAAGCAATATTCATTCGATAATTCGAGCAATATTCATTTGATGATTCGAGCAATATTCATTCGATGATTCCAACAAAATTCACTTGATGATACACGTGACCTATCTTCCATATTAGGAAAGAAGGCTTGGCTACTGAGTACACAAAATAGTGTAAAAAGGGGGATCGGTAGGCTACACACGACTTTTACCTCGTGCCAGAATGCTGCTTGTTCCATTGAATTTTTTCTCTGGGGTTAGATTATGCTCTGGAGGAAAAAGTTTTGACCGAGCAAATGTGATCAGTTTCCCGCTTATTTCATATTCAGAGGTCATGACACGCATACTGATTTTCTGCGGTTATTGTTTCTGGTCGGCATGATTTGCCCTCTGATGCAAGAGCATTTGACCTCTTTTGAAATGTAAAGCTCTTCATTGCGGCTGAATAAGGGTTTTAGGTTGTTTAATTTTCTCCAAAGTGCCTTCTGGATCTGAATATTCCAATAAGCGATTTTCTTTTAATCCGTGAATGTGATGGTTTCCTGCGATGTTTTGTCACGCTGCGCCCAGCTCGTTAGCGTTTTTAGCAGGATGTTAAATTCTCACGGAAAGTGATTTACAGATCCAAATCTCGAAGAATGGAATGCAGCTTAAACTGAAGCTACATCAGCTGTGGAGAATTGAGATGTGACTCAGTCATGATGGCTCTAAAAGCTATGATTTTTAAACTCCAGCTTGTTTTTCTATGGATAATGTGAGTCGTTGGACTGGAGCACGTAGTTCCTCCCTTGGTAATAACTTTTGAAAAAACTTAACAGTCTTGCGACTGTTCTGTTATTGCCACTTTGTGATCAGGTACATGGTCGATGCTCAGTAGCCAAGCCTTCTATCCTAATATGGAAGATAGGTCACGTGCATCATCGAATGAATTTTGCTTGAATCATCGAATGAATCATGTCTTTCTCGAATCATCGACTGAATTTTGCCTGAATTATCGAATGAGTTTTGCTCGAATCATCGAATGAATACAGTGATTGAATTGTCTCATAAATGTAGAAGAAAATCGAATGCAAATCAAGGCGAGTAATCGAATGTTGCTACAAGTTTATCGAATGTACTGAACAAAATCAAATATATTTGAGTTTTATTGCCAATTTGTGGAAATTATCAAACGCACATACACGACATCGAATATTTCACATTACGGCAACCATACACTTGTTCGATTAGTAATTAACGGGGTCAAGCGATAGAATTCGTGGACCGACCCGTTCCGGAAAAGCTCTAAATTTAATCTTTCCTAACCTTTCTTCGCAAAACAGCCGTGGCTTCGTTCTCGCAAAGTTTCTTATTCCCAGTTTCCACGGTCTCCGCTAGGAACGCCTGGGAGCATGATTCCTTTTTGTGTCCTAAATACGAAGAAAAACGGCTTGCAGATTATGAGTCTCGCTGCTTACGCAAGCGAGACTAAATACAAGAAATGTTTAGATAGCAAAATCTTCCAAAATCGGTTATGTTTTTAACCCACATAAGAGCTTTCCTGGTCGTCAGCTAAATGCCGCGTCACAGCGGCAAAAGCCTGGAAATTCAAGCGTCCTCTATCGCAAAACGAAGAACCCTTTCGAACCGAGAATTTCTTTGTATAAAGGTTTTTTGGTGCTGGAATACCACATGAAAGTAGAAACTTAGATAGTTTCTTAGAGAATTGTTCCCTTCGGTAAGGCCGCGTAAAAACAGCCCACTTCCAGTTCAAGCGAATAACCTTATTATCACTTATTTTTGCGAGACTTAATTAAGTTTTCCGTCTGCTAGGAGTATACATATTGTTGTGAAGTATTTTAAAAGTTATTTGTAAGACGAATCTATCTTATCTTTCAAGTTAAGTTTTTGTTTCATTGAGTCTTCTTTTTGTCCACGTGCTGTTTTCCTGTTTTGATCTTTTGTTTCTACTTGTACTTGAATTTATGCTTATCTCGCGAATTTACTTATTGCCACATTAGGAATGTTATTCGCTTGGCATTGTCAGATGTTAGTTTTTAACAGGTGGTCGGTGTTTGTGGTGTTAGAGCTGACCTTCGTTCTTTGGTACTTGTCAGTTGCGGCTGTGCGTAGGCTAATCTATTCCCTAACAATAGCAAACCTGTTGCAATGTTAGCGATAAGATATACAATAGAAACTCTTCCAGTCAGGTAATCCAAACAACTCCAGCTTTGGCTATAAAATCTGCTACTATACTTGACCTAAGGGAGGAGAAGCAAGTAGAGACGAGTAGAAAAGTAGAAAAGAGTTAGAAGAGTAGGAAGATTAAGATTGTTAGCAGAAGTCAAATAGGAATAAAGGCCAAGATGTAAATCAGATTCCTGGTTCCTCATCGTGTAGCGAGCGAGTTGCTCGAACACACCCCCACAATATGAATAGGAGGGTTGAAATTTCAGTTAAGTGCAGATATGTTTACATCTTGGTATTCGGCCGAAGTTCAGAAACAGATGGAGTCCGGAAACAACAATGATGACATTGAGGTCGATTTAAGGCTATCTGTGCTGAAGCAATAACAAGGTCTTACAAGCCACCTGGTCCCAGTTGTTCAAAAGTTGGATAGCGCTATCCACCGGATAAATCGCTATCCGATGGGTAAGTATTTCGAAAACTTATTGCATTATCTGCTGGATGGTGATTTATCCAGTGGATAGCGCCATCCACCTTTTAAACACTGAACTGCGGCCAGGCTGGTATGCCTTTTCAACCACTTGACAGGCAGTATGGGAAAGCGGCACATTGCAAGAGGATAGAGCAAAGCGGGAATATCCGAACTTGGTCAAGGAAAGACAACCTTATCGCCTGATAATCCATTTGAAAATATTCAGGAGATCCTTATCTAAAAGCTAATTGGCAGCGCCATCGAGTTAAATAGTGCCTCCGTTGCTTATATCGGTGTACTTTTAAAAGATGTTATGTTGCTGACATTGTTGAGCATTTAATTTCAACCAGTTGCTTGTTTCGTTTTTATTCCATTATGGTTAAATAAAATCATAGTCCAGAAATGGAAGTTTAAAAAAGGAGCGCCATTGTACTTGATTCGCGAATTTTTATTACCTTCAAAAACGGTGATGTGACAAAATCGCGACTGAATTTAAGTGCGGCAAAATATTTCTATTCCAAATTCGCGAAAATAAGTGATTATGAGGTAATGTACAGATAACGTTTCAAACATTTTATCCCCGATTTTATTTAGAGGCATGTAGGGAGACGAACAGATTTATAACCTAAAAGCGGTTCTCTTTCCCTTACTAGGAGCTTTCGCTTGGCTTTGATGAGAAATCAAATATATGGCTTCAGCCCTTCTCAGTACTCATTAACTGCATGTTTCCAGTGGAGTACGTGTATGCAGATTGGATTTATTGGCAAACAGCCAGCAAAGTAAAGCGTGCAGATCCAGAATCTCTGACAAGTCCAAGTGAACGCGTTAAAGATACTGGAAGTCAAGTTGAAGGATTTTGCATACCTCGGGTTCTTTTCACGAAAAGTAATATTGATCAAAACACTAAACTTGATTTTAAGGAGCACTGGCAGCCAGACTTTGATGGGATGACAGAAAATGACCCCTTTGTAGAGAACGATGATAACAAGATCATACCTATCTTCATCACAGAACATGCAAAAGACGATCCGAGGTACGTGAAGCTAAGGCTAACAAGTGAATGGAAGGATCATCGCCCTCGCTATAGAAATGTTTCTTACCTCCACCATGCATTTCTGTTGCCTTCAGCTGATCATGCCATGGCTGGCATTAAGAGTGAAAAGACATTTGACGGAGAAAGTGGCAAGTGGTCCTACAGTCTCCACGGGCCTGTACGTAAACTTCAAGGTGGTGGGTTTGTAAACTTCGAGGAGGATGACGCCGCTGTTTTCAAGTACTCGGATGCTTGGCCCGAGCCAGCGATGGAATGGTTGGTTCGACCACGCCCAAGTGGCTGGCCTTCATCTGAACTGGTCCAGGAAATATTCGAATCCGGTTGCCATTTAGCTCCCATTGGTAGGGGAAAACGACTTGAGGAGCCCGTTGATGTATTCAATTATTGTCGAAACCCGGAGGCCACACTGGCCAACTCTTTATTACCCAGTGCGACGGAAGACAGCAGCGACAAGTGGGTGATGGATGAAACCGAATGGCGTACCTCATTTTCCTCGGGCGAAAATAAACTCGGGAAAAGTGTGTCACCCGTGCAACGTCATGTAATGGTTTTGCTAAAGATGTTAAAGAAATTTTACTTTCCTGAGGTGATTTCAACGTACTACTTGAAGAACCTATTGTTTTGGGAGTGTGAGAAGAGAGGTGAAGTTTTCTGGAGGGAGGAAAACTGCGCAAACTATCTGCTGTTCATGTTGGATCGCCTTCAAGAGTGCTTGGAGTCGCGTCATTTGGCGCATTACTTTATGCCACAAAGTAATCTCTTGATGTACGAAGACCCGTCTAGACTGAAAGAAGCTGCTGTTCAAGTCGCTGAAGTGAGATGTAATATACTGCCAAAGACATTCAACTTGTTACGAAAGCTCCAGTTCCTAACTTTTCAGTCTCAAACCTATCTTAAAAATGTTGGTTTGCAGTTAGAAGAGCATTTCGCTAAAATGGAAGACAAAAACCTCTCAGAAGAAGATCGGAAGCAGCGTTCAAGTGCTATACGCTCAATCTTTGTCGGCAAGTGCAAAGATGTTGTAACAAGTTTACAACGGATTCCCTCTATGGAGCGGGATAAGATTGAAACGCTGATAAATGTGTCATTATATGCCTACCAGTCAATTCTTGCACGAAATCTCTGTGCGTTGTGGTTTCTCGACAGTAGTGAAAGCAAAGATCACAAAGCACTGGAAGACGAAGAATTCAACACATTTGTAAGGCAGGAGGTTCAAGATCTTTGCTTGAATGACGCATTTTATGCAGTGGTGAATGTCTTCTTCGAGAGTGCCAAGAAAGGATTGGAGTCTTCGTTAGCGATACCTACCACACGAATGATGGAGAAGCTGAGAGAGGAAGAGTTGAAATCAGCACAAAAACAAGTAGAGGAAGCCAAAGCGGAATTATTAAAAGGAGTGTCGCAATGGCTAAAGACCAGTGATTTGAAGTTAATTGCAGAGAAAGCTACCAAGAAGCTAAAACAAAGGGGAGAGGGTTTCTTTCCCACACAAGAGGACATAAAGAATGCAATGGACGAGGAACTTGCAGCGCTCTTTCAAGAGAAAATGAAAGGAAACTGACGATGTCGGCCAAATAAACTCTCTTCGACAGAGCTAACTCTGTTGTAGCCCGCATGCGTAGATACGACGCCTTTTTCGGGTGGAGAGAAGCGACGACCGGAATATGCTAGGCTGCGTGCGCAGGCTAATATAGCCTGCGTAGCATGGCGGTTTTGTCGGGAGAACTACTGAGCGGCGAAGCCGCAAAAACGCACGCCCAACCAAAACCGCCATGCTACGAAGGCTAAGGCTAACAGTGCTGTTAAAATGTAGAAATAGTTATCGAAAAATTAGATGAACGACTGACGACGACATCGAATTCCTCCTGTTTAACAGGTGTTTAAACTGCTCATAACCATGCCCTGTTTCCCTAGTTTTAAACGATTTTAACCATGCATACCGTCAACTGCCGCTTGAGCTTATAACACCTGGACTTACACATCTTCGTAAGGGGTTTTAGGAGGGATTATAAACGGGGGGGGCTTACTCATAATTGGAATAGAAAAAGCGCTTCGAAAAAAACATGTACAGGTTTTTAATTAAGGGTCAAAACGCCCAAGAGAGGACAAAGCTTTATCCTCTCATGAAAACTCATAATAAATTGAATTCGAGAAAGAAAAGCTTGCTTGGGGGCTAAATATACTAGGAGGGGAAGTTGGGTGGGGGGGGGGGGTGCTCATAATCCGGGTATTTTTTTTGTTTACAGGTAGATGGGCCTATCCCCGGGGGGTTCATTAGTAGGGGGGCGCTTAAAAGCGGCTGCCTACGGTATTTCAGTAACCTAGAGTTAAAGAGATACAAGGTAAAAAGAGTACCATCAAATAATTTCAAATGCCTTATAAATGATGGCATAGCTTATCCCAGGGAATATTTACCTTCCCGAAACACGTCATTGACGAAAGGCGCGATTTACCATGTAGCCACAGCAACCGTGATATTTTCACTTGTGAAGATATCATATTTTCGCACGAAAGCTCACCTGGTTTATATAATGATTTCTCTTGCACTGTCCAAAGTATTCAATCCCAAGGAAAACATTTTGTCAATTTTAATCAGCTATCTTGCACAGAATTAATAATTAAACTGATGAATTCAGAAAATTGTTCTCTAAATTCACATTTGTTAAAGTTTATCTCATTATGTAATGATTTACGTAATAATTTGTTATCAAATCATATCGATGACACTAATGACTTCATTGATCATTGTTTTTGTTTTTTTTTTTTTTGGATTATTATCTCTATATGTCGATGTTCACGTCGCCTGAGGCGACTAATTGTTTTAGTATAATTACATTGATGATTGTTCGAGAAAATAAAATTATTGATCAATTTCCGACACCGAAACATCAACAAATCTTGCTGCCACTTTGAAAACTGCTAGCCTTCAATGTTATAATCACCGCGAGGTGCTTATAGCGGGATGACGCGAAGCTCCTAGCCAATCATAGCACTCTATTTTCGATAATCATCAATATAATTATATGACGGCCCGTTCTGGTCAAAATCATGACAATAAAATTGCACCGCAAGTCAATTTTAATCCAACTGCAGCAAATATTATGGACATGTTGTGTATTTTTTTCATTACTAAACAATACTTTTTTCAGCGTGTTAGTAATTACTTTTAGCAACAAGAGTTATTTTTGTTTAATTAAAGGAATACTTTTTTCATTCATGCCATGAATTATTTTTCAGTGGTACTTCGAATTATTTTTCTAATGTGTATCAAGAATTATTTTTTACTTTGGCCCGAGAATTATTTTTCGCGGTATCGCGAATTTATTTTTTGGTCTACAATACCGCGATACCGCAAAAAATAATTCTCGGCCCAATGAAAAAATAGTTCTCAATACACATTAGTAAAATAATATATTCGACGTATTCGTATACTTAAAACAAAAATAACTCATGTTGCTAAAAATAATTACTAACACGCTGAAAAAGGTATTGTTTATTGATGACAAAAATATGCAACAGGTCCATAATATTTGATGCAGTGGGATTAAAATTGTCTCAGTGTGGTGCAATTTTATTGTCATTTTGACCAGAACGGGCCTCCATATAATTATACTAATAATTATCAGTATTAATTGTAACTTTATCTTAAAGCTCCGTTCTCGCGGGCTCACAAACTCTCCCTAAGGTCGACCTACTTTCCGTTGAGCCGAGTGGCTTTTGTGACGAAAATGTTCACGGGAACTATGCGGAACTAACACCTTGCGAGATGGCCGAAATGGTAAGTATGGCTGCTGTGTCTTTTATACCCTGATTTTCGGATGTTGCGACACATTCTCTATAGATTAGATACTTCCGCACATTACCCTTCCTAGCAGACATTCTTAGGGAGTATTTCCTCTGTAAGGGAGGCTTAACCCGTTCAGAATGAACTCGATCACAGTTTACATATATAAGTTTACGTAAATCATAAATCCGAATGAATACTCTGGTAGTTTTGAATTACAGTAGAAGCTTTCCTTGCGCCCACTCTCGTAAGCTACCGACTTTATTTACGTTTAGCACTGTGAAAACCATTTGGACATAATTGAATTGCGACTTAAACTCTGTAACTACTGCGACCTCGACCACTTTAGTGAAGCACAAGCTGGTCTTTTCCTTAGTGATAATCTTAAAAATCAAGGAGAAGAACTTGTAAGTGATTGTATCGCAGTTGGTACTTGCATTAAAGGATTTTTCTCGATAAAATATAGAATAGTACAAAACTGACTAAAACAAAGTAACCTTTTACGGACGCGAGTACAATAAACTTAGCAAGATGAGGTAAAACTATTCAATATTCTTGTTAAGAAGCCGCTGGTTTAAACACACTGATATACAAAGCTTTCTTTTGAAATCTGTCGTAAGCGACCACTCTCATATTAATTTGATATCATATGGTCGCTTACAAGAGCTCATCACGACCAGCTGTAGTTGTGAGCACTTTTACAAATACACTGATAGTCGTTTACGATTTACGAGACTCACAAGAGCTTTAGCTGTATGATGTATTGTACCAGTGTTAAGCTATTCTAGCCAGCGCCCCGGAGAGCTTGCTCGCAGGCTAACATAGGCAAACGTTTCGTACACTGGTTCAATAGTTTCGCAGGATCGTTAAGAAAGTGCGAAAAAGAGCTCTGCTCTTGTTGCAGTTTTCTTAACTAACACGAGTACCGGCAAATGAGTTCGTAGGCCATAGTTTACTGACAGATTTAACTAGATTTCGATTCGCGACTTCCTTCCGTGTTTATTTTAATTCTTACTGGGCTACCTTTTCACGATATTGTTTAAGCAGGACCGTAAAACAGATCACTATTTCGCGCCACACGCCGCCACTTGTTGAACGCCTTAGAACATGTTATGAGAACTGTAGCTTGAGGTTTATAAGCTTCCATATAAAGATTTATTACATAGTTCAATGACAATGTGAGTAGGGCTAATATTAACGTAAATGTTGGAGACGATGTTTGAGGGTCCCCAATAGGTTTTTCGGAATTCGGGATTTGGCCTCTTTGGAACCTGGGATTCGGGATTCTCATATCTCTAGGAATTGTTCCCGAATAGGAAAAACACATTCCACTAGGGATATGTATTCCCGGGTAGGGGAACACATATCACCAGTCAAATGTGTTTCCCGGGCAAGAGAAGTGAAATGTGTATCCTGGGTAGAGGAACGCATATCACTAGGAATTGTCCCTGGGTAGGGAAAACTCATTCCACTAGGGATATGTGTAAGGGAGGAACACGTATATTACGGGCAACACATATTACTGTGACGTCACAGTGATATGTGTTCCCCGTGCAAATAATATTCTGCTCATTCATAAATAAAACTACGCTTTTTTCCTTCTTGCGTTTGCTCTTTTTTCCGGATTTCAAGTCCTTGTAGACTGTAAGAGTATTCTTAAAATTCTTCACTGAGTTTAATTGATGGATACATTTCGTTCTGGAACGGTTAACTTTATTCACAGTTTAAAGTCAAAAGGATAAATTATTGAATTGAGAAGAAATTCATTTGATCTCGGTCAATATTGAGCTCAGTTACAGCAAAATAACGTAATTTGTCTGTTAATTATGGCTGATGTAAATTTTTTAATGCCTTCAACCAACAGCAAATCCCAGGGCAGTGTCCCCGGGTTCACTGGAGGTTTCATTTTTGTTCACGAACATCTCAAAACTTAAAAAAACACTGTTCCCACTAGTTAATTTGTTTGTTTATTTGGTAGTTTTTTTCCAAGGAGCTAGCATAATGTTTGGTATAATTCATCATTAGGAGCATAATTTTCCACTGTTTGCGAAAAAAAAGCACTGCTAGCGTAATTTGTCCTTTTAGCTAGTTTTGCGTCACAAAATTGTCAATCATTGATCATGCAACCAAGTTTTTAGAGATCGGTGTTATACAGGCAAATTTCAGTAACAACACGCTCATTGTCACGTCATGAGATCTGGGTTGATCAAGAAATGAAGGGCTCCTGGAACGAGAATGGGTCGCACAGGAAGTGACCCAGGACCTTTCCACTAATCTCAACGCATGCGCACAACAAGCTCTGTTGACTCAGTGCTTTACCTTTCTATTTCCATCTATCACTGCAATTTGACCTCGGGGGAGGGATACTCAACAAATGTATTTGTCCCGAGGTCCAACGCGTTACCATTTTATACACCATTTTTTCACGAAAAAGGTCCCCCTTTCGTATAACTTCCATTGACAAATGGAACCTCTTTCTCACACCTTGTTGAGAACTTTGAATCCCTTTTAACTGCTATAAATGCTCTGTCATTTAAATAGGAATCGATCACAAAAATAGAACGTTTTGTGGACTTTATGAAGCTGTAAAATTCATCTGTTAGGGGGGCCCTTTCACAGACCCAAATAATACTTCAACTAGTGAAATCCCAACCCTTTCATATACCTGAAGCCTGGAAAAGGTACCCCTTCCGGGCGGAGCCTTCCCGTATAGCCCGTCATAGGGAGTACTCCCGCAGGCCTTCTAATGCATTTCTAGCATTCTGATTGGTTCACTCAATCTCGGTTATCATTCAAATTATTTCGCCGTTTCTGATTGGCCTCAATCCCCCCGCTAATTCTTCATAACCAGCCATATTTGAAAGAGGTAATTCATCGACTTTCTAAAAAGTATTTTTTCAAGAAAACATGAGGATCTGGATATTTACCAGCTTCCCTCTCAATCTGCAGCATTCTTCACATCATAATCAGCCTCATTCAATATTTGCTGAGTGTTAGCTCATGCAGTGACTTTCTCTTTCGAATTTGCCGTGTAAAAACAACCCACTTCCCGTTCAAGCGATTTTGTTTAGAGGCATGTAGGGGGGACGAATAGATTAATAACCTGAAAGTGGTTCTCTTTCCCTTACTAGGAGCTTTCGCTTGGCTTTGATGAGAAATCAAATATATGGCTTCAGCCCTTTTCAGTACTCATCAACTGCATGTTTCCAGTGGAGTACGTGTATGCAGATTGGATTTATTGGCAAACAGACAGCAAAGTAAAGCGTGCAGATCCAGAATCTCTGACAAGTCCAAGTGAACGCGTTAAAGATGCCGGAAGTCGAGTTGAAGGATTTTGCATACCTCAGGCTTTTCTCATGAAAAGTAATCTTGATCAAAACACTAAACTTGGTTTTAAGGAGCACTGGCAGCCAGATTCTGATAGGATGACAGAAAATGACCCCTTTGTAGAAAACGATGATAACAAGATCATACCTATCTTCACTACAGAACATGCAAAAGACGATCCGAGGTACGTGAAGCTAAGGCTAACAAGTGAATGGAAAGATCTTTGCCCTCGCTATAGAAATGTTTCTTACCTCAACCAGGCATTTCTGTTGCCTCCAGCTAATTATGCATTGGTAAAGGCTGAAAAGTCATTTTACGGAGAAAGTGGCAAGTGGTCCTACAGTCTCCACGGACCTGTACGTAAACTTCAAAGTGGTGGGTTTGTAAATGACGAGGCGGATGACGCTGCTGTTTTCAAGTACCCGGATGCTTGGCCCGAGCCAGCGATGGAATGGTTGGTCCGACCGCGCCCAAGTGGCTGGCCTTCATCTGAACTGGTCCAGGAAATATTCGAATCCGGTTGCCATTTAGCTCCCGTTGGTAGGGGAAATCGACTTAAAGAGCCCGTTGATGTATTCAATTACTGCCGAAACCCGGAGGCCACACTGGCCAACTCTTTATTACCCAGTGTGACGGAAGACTGCAGCGACAAGTGGATGATGGATGAAACCGAATGGCGTACCTCATTTTCCTTGGGCGAAAATAAACTCGGGAAAAGTGTGTCACCCGTGCAACGTCATGTAATGGTTTTGCTAAAGATGATAAAGAAATTTTATTTTCCTGAAGTGATTTCAACGTACTACTTGAAGAACCTATTGTTTTGGGAGTGTGAGAAGAGAGGTGAAGTTTTCTGGAGGGAGGAAAACTCTGCAAACTGTCTGCTATTCATGTTGGATCGCCTTCAAGAGTGCTTGGAGTCACGTCATTTGCCGCATTACTTCATGCCACAAAGTAATATCTTGACGTTCGAAGACCCATCTGGACTGAAAGAAGCTGCTGTTCAAGTCGCTGAAGTGAGATGTAATATTTTGTCAAAGACATTCAACATGTTACGAAAGCTCCAGATCCCACCTTTTCATTCCCAAACCTATCTTAAAAATGTTGGTTTGCAGTTAGAAGAGCATTTCGCTAAAATGGAAGACAAAAACCTCGCGGAAGAAGATCGCAAGCAGCTTTCAAATGCTATAGGCTCAATCTTTGTCGGCAGGTGCAAAAATGTTGTAGCAAGTTTACAACAAATTTCCTCCACGGAGCGGGATGACATTGAAACGCTGATAAATGTGGCATTATATGCTTACCAGTCAATTCTTGCACGAAATCTCTGTGCGTTGTGGTTTCTCGACAGTAGTGAAAGCAAAGGTCACAAAGCACTGGAAGACAAAGAATTCAACACATTTGTAAGGCAAGAGGTTCAAGATCTTTGTCTCGATGAGGCATTTTATGAAGTGGTGAATGTCTTCTTCGAGAGCGCCAGGAAAGGATTGGAGCCTTCTTTAGCGTTACCTACCACACGAATGATGGAAAAGCTGAGAGAGGAGCAGATGAAATCAGCACAAAAAGACGTAGAGGAGGCCAAAGCGGTATCATTAATAGGATTACTGGCCGCAATTGCTAAAGGTTAAGACCAGTGATTTAAATTTAATTGCAGAGAAAGCTACCAAGAAGCTAAAAGAATGGGGTTCGGGTTTTTTTCCTACACAAGAGGACATAAAAAATGCAATGGACGAGGAACTGGCAGCGCTCTTTCAAGAGACAATGAAGGGAAACTGACGGTTTTGGGCAAATTAACTCTCTTCGACACAGCTAACTCTGCGGTAGCCTGCATGCGCAGATGAGACGCCTTTTTCGGGTGGAGACTAAGCGACGACCTGAAATATGCTAGGCTGCGTTCGCAGGCTAACAGTGATGTTAAAATATAGAAATGAGAATAGAAAAATGAGATAAACGACAAACGACGAATATAAGCTAATAAGGTGTAATAGGTGTTTAAACTACTCGTTACCACTCCCTATTTCCCTAGTTTTAAATGCTAACCGTCAACTGCCGCTTAAGCTTATAAACCCTGGGCTTATACATCTTCGTAAGGGGTTTTTGAAAGGCTTATAAACGGAGGGGTTTATATACGAGGGGGGTTATCACCGAAATAGAAAAAGGGCTTCAAAACAATCTATAGCAATGAGGTGATCAAAATTCGTTTTGCAAATTTTACTAGTTTTTTTATTAGCTTCAAAAATAGTAAATCGCATTAGAGAAAAGAAAGACTAGATCAGCTCACCTTATCCCAGGGAATATTTACAATTGTAACAATTAAATATTTCAATTCCGATAAAATTTTAAAGGCTTTGGTCTTTTTAATAAACGTACAGCATAAAAAATATTTATTCATCTTACGTGTAAGTAATTTTGCATCATTGTGTCATACTAAAGATTTCCGCTGGCGGCCATTTTAAAAATGCCCTTACCCCCCCCCCCCCCCTCCCCTTCCAGGAAGGTCATATCCATTGCCTATAATCTTTAAAATGTTCCCCAAAATATAGTATTAGTGTGCCAAGTTTCATGCTTTTATCATTAAGTGCACAATTGACCTGTCAAATAGCACTTATCTGCCGGATTATATTGACTGTTTTTTATTTATTTGGCCAGAAATCCTTTTTTTGAATTTTACGACAAAGTTCTATATTTTATCTATTTTTTTAAGCAAAACTTCATTGATTTACTTTTTTCACCGGATGGATAAATTAAAAATATGTTGGATAGCAGCTTAGGTATTTATTGCTGAAACCAATATTATGTTAGCAGGCTCTTGGCTAGAAAGAACAGTGCCAAATAAGTAGAGGTCATTTTTTGCCTTAGTACAATTTTTTATACTAATTAAACTAGTCTAGTGACTAGTCTGCGTAGACTGCGAGCAGTATCTTATTTTTCTTTGCAGAGTTACTGCGTGCAAAACCTAAGCACGCGAGCGGCGAAGCCGCTTGCTGCGAGAAACGAGGGCGTAAGCCCGAGAAGAAAAAATAAGAGACCGTCTTTTCTCGTCTCGTCTATATAACAACATCGTGGTTTGCAATCGCTCTGGATGAAATCAAGAACTAGACGGATTTTAAGAGAAAAGGCGACCTTCAAGCAGTCTACACTCTGCGAACAGTCGATGTAAAACTTGTTTATTCTCCTTTGCGTTTTAGCTGAAACCGAGGCCCCAAAATGTTATCACGCCTTGCTAAAAAATTTAACAGCTGCGCCTGTTCCCTTTCGTAAATCCGGCCAAACCTTCTATGCTTGAGACCATCATTATTTTTAGTCATATTATGGCTTGAATACAGGCGTTTAGTAATTGAATGTAAGAAGAAGTCTACGTTAGTTAGACGAGTCGCGTAGGAGAGTGCTGCTCACTAGTTTAGTGTACAAAATTGTAAAAAGAATGTGGGAACAACTGAAAATGCTCTCCACTTCATGATTTAAAGCACGAGCATTCCTTTTTTAAGTGGAATTGAACCGCTCATCCGGCTTCCGAAGACTGGACTGGAAGCGACTTTCAAAACTTATAGTCTCCGTATCAGATGGGTCCAGTCAGTTATCGGATACTCGCTGAGAAGTATATATGCATTCAACACTTATCCTAATAAGAAATGGCCAC
Source organism: Porites rus (assembly GCA_964035705.1). Lineage (NCBI taxonomy): Eukaryota > Metazoa > Cnidaria > Anthozoa > Scleractinia > Poritidae > Porites > Porites rus. The sequence continues at coordinate 20,354,542 of OZ037993.1, forward strand.
GGATGATATAAAGGTATGTATATGAACTTAAGTACAGTAAAACTTGTTCAGAACTCCCGGATAACTCCAACTTATTTCACTTTTCCTTGAGTCAATTTTCAGTTAATTTTAACTCGCATATATTTTGGCCTCCGTTGAATTGAATGTTTTTTCTTCCCTTGGAAGTTCAAGAGAAAGAGGGTTTCTTCCTGAACAAGTTACCCCTTGATTCGATGCAGAAAACAAACGTTTATAATTAGTTACTGTGCTTCCTGACAAAAAAAACAACCAAACAAACACACATACAAAAACAGTTCGAATAAAACTTCAAATCTTTAAAAGTCTGAGAAGAGGCTTCGAGATCAGTCTGCCAAAGGATGACGAGTTGCACGTAATATCGCCTTTTTGTAATGTTTTGTCCCCCCTAGATTTATTAATAGCTTATATAGCTATTTGCGAGGTATATACAGTATACTGTAAAACCTTATCTTTTGTACATAAATACATTGTCATTTGTTGGAAAAAAAATGTCGAGATGTACCTTAAGAAATGAAACTTGCCGACACTTTGTAAGTAAATTAGTGATTTTCCTAGAAATCGCTAAATCAAAATGCGTCATAGTCACCAAATTTAGACGTCGCGAAATAACGTGCCATGCCAGGGACTATAATAACACGGCCCGGCATCTGACGTCATTAAGGTTGCACATCCATTCGTACCAAAAGCTCTATTATTGTCGTAAATAAGGTAGTAAATTGCCTTTGAATAAATTCTCTAAAGTCATATTTTCTAGAATCCCTAAGAAGCTGTGTTTTGAAAGGCGAAAAGTTTAAGTTTAGTGATTTGAAGCGTGTTCGTGGTAAAAGTCATGTAATGGGACTATGGTTCACGTTGGTAACCGGACTGATATCACTACTGTCGAGGCCGTATTAGCGCGTTTCTGACGCTTGAGGAAGTCGTTATGTTATGAAATGATTCTTGGTAATTTTTTTTCATGTTGTTTAAAATAAAAGTATTGTTTCCCATAATTAGTTTACTGTCTAACACGTGACCCACTCTTTTTCCCGGCGCGTGTGCAACTTGTTAGTAAATCAATATTATCTGATTTGTTACGCATTACTTACCCATAACTGTCGAAACCCGATTCATATTTAAATGAGGTCCCTGTTTTAGAACTGTAATAACCTTTATTCATTATGGTGGGACCCGAGCTTGTGTGGCTTGGCTTGTATGGTTTTGGAAAAAGGAAAGCAGCAATGGCATCTATTACCAACTGGGTTATATTTTACTTTGGATTTTGCACGCATGTTTTTCCTTTTGATTTAAAATCTCTTGATGTTTGAGGACATAAGATATCTGTAAAGCCGAAGAGATAGATTCACCTGGTTCTTGAGCTTTCTTCTTAGAAAAAGTTCTCAACATGGTGGCTGGTAGCCTCTCAGGCATACGTTCTTGGGGGTTCGTCACGCGTTCGTGCCCCACTTAGTGGGGTAGGAACGCGTGACGAACCCCTAAGTACGTCTGCGTGGGAAGCTAGGGGGCTGGTGGAGTTCAAGACTTTGTAAACCCCCTGTTTTGGTTTAGGCCCTCTGCACTGATGAGCAGGAAGACGTGAGTCAAGTCATTCTCCTTTCGTTACAAAACCTAAACGATTTCTAGGTTCTAAGAAAATGTCGTTAAAATGTCCTTCCAGTTGCTGCAAGATCCCTTGGAGATATAAGTTCTGTTTAATTAACTCTGTCACGCGATTTTTTGATATTATTAAAGATTTAAGGACATAAATATCTCCAACGTGCTTTGGTACACACTAATATGAGCTTGTTTGACCTTTTTGCCCGAAGGGTTATTTAACAGACTTCTTCGAGGTCCTATTAGCAGAAGAAGTAAGCGGATCAAAGGATTACTACCCCCACCTTCAACCCCCAGTTTACGCAAGAAGGGTAACGCGAGGGTTACCCTCCAAGAGCTACACTCCATGTAAACAAGACCTAAGTCAAAATTGCCTAGCATTCTTGGGTTTTCTTGAGGGACAATGAGAAGAGACTATGTAATTTATTTCAACTGTTGTAATATATGCATTGAAATAAGATAAGAGACTTATCTCTACTTGGATGGTGTGTGAAAAAAAAAGTAAGCAGAAAATTCCCCGACAAATCCCTCAAAATTGCAGGTCAAAAGCTTTCAAAAGCTGATTGGGACGCTCCCATTGCATCAAAAAATCACAGTCGTGTATTATCAGGCAAATTTCTATAGTCCTATTCAGGACTACGTTCACTCGGACGATCAATAGCAAGTTTTTAAACATAGTTTGCTATGTCATTTTCATTCTGATACAATGGGCAACTACATTGCTCTTTCCAGCGGCTTTAGGATCAGGCAGCCTAAGTGCGAGCAATTGAGTCTTATATAAAAAGAATAGATGCATGGATGCTTGCAATCACATGTGTTCAAGCTGAATAGGGGAAAAAATAAATAGAACTCCTGGGGATTGAACCAAAGCGAAAAGCCCTCCAACCCACTGAGGGTGTTCTCTTGGCTGGAGAGTACATCAAAGTCTCAGTTTATAACCCTAAAAATATAGGTGTAATTTTTTAAATAATATCAACTTCGAGAGGTATGTTCTGCAAAATAGCGTTCTTTCACTTACGGAATATAACAAAAAATACACTGAACAGTTTCTATCAAGATGAATCTGAAATACTTTTTCATGCATTTATTTCGCCCAAGTTGGATCAGTTTGCAATGCACTTCAGCCTATTATTGCCCCCTCCACAGGGGGAGGCGAAATCCCGAGGAGGAATCCTAGCAGCTCGCCCGTTTATATGGAAAAATACTTACAGTTGAAACATACAGTCAGCATAAGAAGAAAAAAATCTGGATTTGCTTGACCATGGGCCTCACAGAATATTTGCGTAATGATGACGTTTCTATTGTTCACTCCCGCAAGTAAGAGATGGTTAGGATGACGTAAAACAGAAATTCCCCGAAGTGATTGCTTAGGTTGATTTTGTGACAATAATAATAATAATATTGTGCGGTTATACTTCGATACTCTTTTGCGTTACATGTCATCAGTGACATTCTCTAGAGCAACTGTTTTGAAAGTTATGGACCAAGTTAATAACACTCGTTAAGCGCAGATGAAGTTATAAGGTGCGTATAAGGGCCTGTTTATATCGAGGTGGGGGACCCCAGGTAGGTGAGGTAACCCGCAGGTTACCTGGGCTTAGGTGGGGTAACCCGCCTGTCCATATAATCTCACATTTTAATGTAATCACGTTTACGCTTCGGAGGGGAGGGTCCTTGGTAAATTTTTTACAAATTGGGGAGGGTCAAACCTGTTTTATTCTCAACTGGGGGAGGGTCACAGTTTTTTTGGCAAGGAAAAAATTACTCTATATCGCTTCTATTTTGTATATACAAGCAAAGCTACCAGTCAAGATTAATCTTAATTATTTACAGGTGTCGAAAAATTTATATATCAAAAAACGATCTTTTCCCAACTAGGATAATTGTCTCTCTCGACTCGTGTCCTCTTTCGCCCATATTTTGATGTTTCGGGGGAGGGGGGGGGGCTCTGTGATTTATTGCTTTCAAAGCCTCGCGAACTTCCCACTGGCGCTTTCTTTCAGTCACGAAACAGTGGCGAAAGCGTTCCTTGTAGGGACAAGTGGTCCAAAAGGACAGGTAGAATTTTGGCAGAATACTATTTGAGAATTCAGTATATTCGCCCTGGGTTCGGGAACCACCCTAGGACTTCATCTTTTCACTTCTCTGGACTTGCGCTTTCACTTGTTCCCGCAGCCGATGTGCCGCCAACAGAGTCAGAGGAGTAGCGGGCATCCTTTTTAGAATGGCGAGTCGGCAAACAGCAACAATAGCCACAAGTTGCCCCATCTGACCTCATGAAATCCTCGCATTCACCACAAGCACGTTTCCCTCTTTCTACTTCTCGTACATCCTTCCGCATTTTCAAGTTTTCACCGTACAATCACACGCCACGCAATTAACTACTTTGTGCGCAGATGAACGCTGTTATATGAGTAACACTTCCAGTTTGTTATTTTCACTTCCGGTTATTTTTGTCTTGGATAGGTAGGGGGGAAGGGTCAGATGTTTTTGTTTGGGTATTTCTGAAGGGTCATGCATTAATCCATTCCAGGAAGTGGGAGGGCCACGACTTTTTTCGCAAAAAAATTCTAAAATACCTCAGCCCCCCCCCCCCCCAATAAAAAACGTAAGACCAGTGAATCAACGGCTAGTTTACCACTAGCAGAACGATAGACCATTTAATTCTGTGCAGACGTATTTCCTGCTCACATATGTCCTTCTACAGTGTATAAAGATTTTCTTAAAGTATTGTCTTCATAGTCAGAAAAAAAACTAGAACGCGCAAGCGTAAATCCAAGGCTTATTTTCCGGCTATGAAAGAGAAATAGTGAAAAATTGCGAATTCAAATCAAATCTTTTCTGAAGGTTTAGAATAAAATACTCGTGAAAATGAGAATGATTTGATTAAAGCTGTGTAAATCGAACTGAATAAGTGCATGGAACTTTTGCGTTTCCTGTTTTCATCTCACCTATTGTATGGAATAGTATGAAAATCTTTATTATTGATCGGTATAGATATTTCAGCGAGCTACACAACGACCAAGAATACTATTCAGACCGACAACATGCAAAGCAAAGTTTAGCTGTAGTGTCAACTGTATATTGCTCATAAACTGCAAGCAGGGTTAAGACAATTGGTTCTAGTAGGCTGCATTATGTAGAAAACTCTGCTGCTCACCTGGTGTTCAGAAGTCGAATCTTGTAACATACAAAACCGGTACTTAAAATCACCTAAAAGTACTACTTCTTACGTACAAGGAAAACAATTGCATGGTTCCAAAATTAACTGTTGATCTCCTTTAGCCGTATACTCCGACCAGGTTTCCAGTAAGATCCTCTTCAAAAAATCTTCCCTGATCTTCCTGCAATACTAAAGTCTAATCTCAAGACTTATGGACACAGATCTTTGGAATACATTACCTAATAGCATAAGATCAATCCAATCCCTAAATGTGTTTAAAAAATACAACCTATCTTTTAAAAGAAGCTTTTTATTAGTTATATTTTATATTAGTTTGCCAAAGTAGGTAACTTGCATTGCCTTTCTTTTCATAGAGAGAATTGTTTTCCTTTGATGAAAAGTCACACATATGGCTTCAGCCATTTTCAGCGCTGATCAACTGCATGTTCCCTGTGGAATACGTGTATGCGGATTGGATTGGCTGCCTAGCACACAGCAGAGCTAGGCGTGCTGACCCAGAGTGTCCAACATGTCCAAATGAACGAATCAAAGACACCGGAAGCCAGGTTGAAGGATTCTGCATACCTGACTTTGCAGTAAGAAAAAATGATGTTGACCGAGTTTATGGAAGCTTGGTGGATGTAACAGATCATTGGAAGCCTGACTTTGATGAGATGAAAGTCGCTGACTCGTTCTTTAAAAGCGATGGAAAGAAACAGATACAAATATTCACTGCCGAACATGTGGAAGAAGATCCAAGATACGCAAAGTTAAGGCTAACAAAGGAGTGGAAAGATTGTCATCCTCTTTTCAGGAATGTTGACTTTCTTCATCATGCGCTTCTTCTTCCCGATGCAGATCATCCCATGGATGGTCTGAAGCAAAAATCACACATTGGAGGAAACGCCGATTTTTCGTACACTCTCCATGGTCCTGTTCGTAAATTAAAGGGTGGCGATTTTCTTATTTACGAAGCGGATGAAACGACAGTTTTTACATACCCAGATGCGTGGCCTGAGGCAGCGATGGAATGGTTGGTCCGACCGCGCCCAAGTGGCTGGCCTTCATCTGAACTGGTCCAGGACATATTCGAATCCGGTTGCCATTTAGCTCCCGTTGGTAGAGGTAAACGCCTTAAAAAGCCCGTTGATGCATTCCATTACATGCGAAACCCGGTGGAAGCAACACTAGCCAGCTCTCCGGTACTTCGGAAGCTCTTCAGTTCGACCGAAGACAACCGTGAAAAGTGGGTCATGGATGAAACCGAATGGCGCAACTCCTTTTCTTTGGCTGAAAACAAACTCGGAGAGAGTGTTTTACCCGTGCAACGGCATGTTATGGTACTACTAAAGATGATCAAGAAATGGTATTTTCCTGAAGTGATTTCGACGTACTTCTTGAAGAATCTATTTTTTTGGGAGTGCGAGAAGAAAGGTAAGGTCTTCTGGAGAGAGGACAACTCCGGAAACTGTCTTTTATTCATGCTGGATCGTCTCCAAGAGTGCTTAGAGTCTCGCTGTTTGCCACACTACATCATGCCACAAAGCAACCTCCTGTTGCATGAAGACCCATCCAGTCTGAAAGAAGCTGCTGCTGTGGTCGCTGACGTGAGACGCAATATTTTTTCAAAAACATACAACATGCTGAGAAGACTGCAGTCAATGAACTATCAGTCACAAACGTATCTTATAAACCTTGGTTTGCAGTTAGAAGACCAGATGACAACAATGCAAGAGAGAAACCTTGCAGTTGAAGATCACCGAAAGCTTCTAATAGATATACACTCGGTTTTTGTGGGCAAGTGCAAGGAAGTGATAGATTGCCTGCCAATGATGGATCGCCAGGGCATGGAAGCGCTAATAAATGTGGCTTTGTATGTTTACCAGTCACTACTCGCAAGAACGCTGTGCAAATTGTGGTTTATCATTAATGATGACGGCACCAATAAAAACGCATTGATTGAGAAGAATTTTAATTCCTTTGTCAAGGAGGAGATTGGAGCTCTTTTCCTGTATGAAGACATTCTCTCTATTGCACATGTCTTCTTCCACAATACCAGAAAAGGGATAGAATCTTCTATCGCAATTCCTATGACAAGTGCCATGTGGCAGTTGAGAGACGAACAGATGAAAATAGCTCAAGAAAACACTGAAGAAGGCAAGGTAGAATTGAAAGCAGCGCTGGATATATTTAAGTATTTGAAACAAACAGGTAAAAACATGAGTGATTATGTGACAGAAGATGACATTAGAATGTTAGGGCTAGATCCAGAAGAACTTAGAGCGTTAATTCAAGAATTACAAATGCAAGGAGCCATGAAGAATTTTGGGAGACCAAAAAAACGCTAACAAATTAAGACATTAGGATGATGGGGCGAGATCCAGGAGCAATTAAAGCGCGCCTTTCAGAATTAAAAAATAATGCAAAGAGCAGTGTTGGGAGCCTAAACGAAACTAACAAAACACAAACGCAGTTGGAGTTGAAGAGAAAAAATTGCCAAATATCAGCAAGAAAAAAATACTACAACACTTGGAGGTCAGGCAGACGACATGCTCGGCTGAAGTACGATATATCCAAGTCTTCAATCGCGGGGTACCGTTCATTAAAAAGTATTTAAAACTTTATCAGCAGATAGTGACAGCTTTACTTAAACATTAGAGGGCAGCAGATGCGTCGGCAATAACGTTTTATGCAACTGACTCTTGCATTCGTAGTACGATAATCTTGAAAAATAAAATGCAAGCAAAAAACAGATGTGAGACAAATAATTCGTGGAAAAATTCAACATTCGCGAAAAGATTGGGTCGATTAACAGTGACACTAAAACTGTCCCATCAGACTAAGAGAACTTAGGAGTAAAAAGAAACACAGACTGCAGACAGCTTGAGGACCGTTTTAATAGAGACTGCTTTGGAAAACCTGGGGCTGGTCAAAACGTTTTTAAATGAACGCAGACTGCTGTAGAAGTATCGTAGAATTTTCTCCCACTCTACTTAAGGACTTGAAGTTAATTAAAAGTAGTCTGTAAAGGGATCCTTAGTTCTTCAAGAGCATTCGATTATAAAACCATTCTCCTAGACAGATTTTATAAAATTGTACCAAAAGTAAAAAATATATATATGGCTTACCTACGAAAAAGGGCCAGTAAATCAATATTTTGTTTCTTGAAAAATGGTGAACGTCGCCCTCCGTCCGTTACCCAAAACCCCCACATAGTATGCGGGGTCGTGTAGGTGGCTCACTGGGGTATGAAAATAATTACCGTATACCATTGTCCTCTTCCCTCAGTCCAACGTAACGGTATTTTTAACACCAGGGACCAGTTACTCGACCGTCCCGGTAAATCAAAATCTAAAAAAATCGAAGGTTCTAGCTAATAAAACAGTCCATATTGTTTCGTTAACCGATAGTTTTATTATGGAGTCTGCAGAGCTATTGAAACCTCTGTATTGAATGTAAACAACAACAGCTTTCTATAGGGACTTTCTGGAATTCGGGCCCCAGTGATGAAGTACGCAAAAACTCAGTATTTTGTACGTGAAATACGAAGTTGGAAATGTATAGATAAAAAAGGAATTTTCCTTTCTGGAAGTGGAATCGTTTCAAAAAGGTGTTGGTTCAGCAATCAGTATTTCAAACAGGAATAGTCCTGTTCAAATACGTTTAGTTGTAGTATTTTAGTGTTATTGGAAATTATACCTTTTTCCTAAGGTTATCCTAATGAAGGAAGTTATTACAAGACACTCTTATTTTGCCGTAACTGGACGAGCTCGGACAGTTGCGGGTCTAAAACTTTTATTTTCTGAACCGAAGTCATGTTGATGGATATTTTTGGTAATTTTTGATTCTTGTTATTCTTTTGATTTTTGTACCCATTAATCTTTTAATCAATATTTCCTTTTACCTAAAAAGCTGCTCACACCTCTTAAACTGGAGTTTCAATGAAAAAGTCTTGTAATCGCCTTTCTTTCGGTAGGAATTAATTGCTATCCTGTACTGTTTGATTAAGCGTGTTACCTGGTGAATAGCTCGTTAAAATTGTATGATAAAAGTTGTAGTTCGTTCAGCTGTCTCGCTCTTGGGTAAGCCCGCCTTTTCCACATTTAATTTGTTTATTGCTAGAAGTAAATATTGTAATCTGCCGAAAATTTCAGTTATTTTAAGATATTTCTACTAAACTTGTAATAGAAATGTATTACCAAACTGATCCTAAGGCTTGTAATTTTCCCTATTAGACTGGCGTTGTCTTTATAAGAAGCAGTTAAGTCATATATCAAACACGACACGCAGTGCTTCATCCGATATCTCAGTAGACACCGAGAAGTGGGTTGATAAACGAGGCGCAGCCGAGTTTTTTAAGCCCAACTTCGAGGTGTCTGGATATCAGATGAAACACTGAGTGGAGTGTTTGAAATAATCAAGAATTCCTGAAGAAATTCAAAGGGAAAGTTGGCAAAATTTTACGGCTATTAAGATCCGATATCCTAACCACTGTCACGGTAGAGATTTCCTTTGTTTTCTCTTCATGAATTATTGATGAGTTAGAAAAGTCCTAGTATTGAGAATATATGAAATCCGTCAACTTTGCAATGACGCATCATCAGGTTGCAGATGTCTTCTCGAAATTCATGAACTGAATCTGAGTGACAGTTTGCACCTTAAAGTGTGAATTCGGTTGTTTCTCCATAGAAACAGAACGCTAGAACTCTGAAATTGATTGCAAAGTGACTGTGCTGAGACGAAGAGCATTAAAATAGCCGCGTGAAGGACTGAAGAGACTGAACGTTCCTTGTTGTATATACCCGCCCCGAGTTAGTCCCCGTCAACTGGGTTTGGGCTGATACTACACCAGGACCTCTAGGCCATCCGGTTTCCGATTCCAAACTGGAACGAATCAAAATATCTGTGTAAAAAAGCGGCATGACTTACGTACGACAAACGAGCCAAACTACAAAGAAACAAAAAGAGAACGATACTAACGTTCTAATAATGATCTGAGTTCGTGAAAACGTGAAAAAACGGCGGATGAAGGAACGTTAAAAAGACATTAGACTAACGTCAGTATAACCGAGCTGGCATATGAATAAAACCTTTTAGGGACAATTATTATTAAAAACGTCTTAAGTAGGGACTGATGTACATAGAAACGTTAAGATGGTGGCGATGTCGCAAAAGTGAAACCAACACGAAATCACGTGCGAAGCAACTCACGTTTCCTAATCGCTGGGCAAAGATCAACGACGAATTGAAAGCGTCGGAAGGAAGTCCGCCTGAAGTACGACCGTACAAAGTATTAACAAGCTACTATTAACCTGAGCTGAGGAGACGAACCTTTCGTGACGTCACAATTTGCAGTGTCATATTTTACTCAGCCTTTCAGTGAGTTCAAGCCAAGAAATTCCCTCGAAGAACGTTAAAACTCTTTGTCTTGACCTGAAAGGTCCCGCGTTTAATTCAACAAAACCATTCAATGTTGTGGCTCTTCTCAGAAAAATACACATTAAATCGAGGTCGATCATTTTTTGGCCCGCGCTTTATAGCGGAGCTCCTTGCGCGCGAAGCGCGCGCGAGCGGAGCACCATAACTAAGATAAACTACCTATCCGAGAAACTTTGGTTATGACGTCAGCGTACGTCTGTCCGTACGGACTTTCCGGGTAGTGGAAAGTAGTCCGCATGGACTCTTGGGGTAGGGGAAAGTAGAGATTTTTTGGCGGGAAATCGCATGGCGCAACTGGTTTTGAAAAAAGAAATTTCAAAGCAACTTAGCAAAAAGATTTTTCGACAGAGCCTTTATAACTTTTTATTACAACTTATGAAAGCTATTATGTCAACAAACAACAGCAGAGAGATTTTAGCGTGTAGATGACAGGTTTTAAGCAGAGAGCAAAGAGAAGGTGAACGGCAGAGGGCAAGAGTCAACAGGCGTAGAACAAGCGAAGACGATCGCCAAAGAGAGCGCGTTAGAAGTAGAAGAAGAAGACAACATTTTAGCGAAGAAAGTCGGCAAGTAGAAAGAGTCAGAGCGAGAAGAAGGAGAGAAAATTATAGCGAAAAACGCCGGCAAGCAGAACGAGACAGAACTAGAATGAACAGACAAAGGCAACGCGAAAGAGAAATACAAAGGCAAAGAGAACGGCAGCAACATAATGACATGATGACAGAAAGTGTTGTGTTAATGTCACTATGGCCCCGCGTTATTAACATTTTGATTTCAAACTGATCTCGGACACGAAAATTCAGCCAATCATTTAAAAATACAAGCAGGGACGACAGAGGCTTTTCACTTTTCTCACCATAGTCACGCGTTGATCACGCTCTACGACCGTCCAATTTTTATGCTCTGATTGGTCAAAATTTGACAGGTGAGTTCATGCAGAAAATTTATACAGCATCTTGAACCTTGTTTACTTTGACAGCTGAAGCTGACAGAGTATTTTGTCAACTTGTGATGTTTTTTATTACTGTCTTTTCCCACTGGGTGCTTAAAATGAAATACAGCTGCTATCAATAGTCTTCCTTGATTCATGGCTGGTTTGTTTATTGAATTTTTGGTTGGGAAATGCGCCGGTTGTCAAAGTTGGAAATCCGATTTCGGATGCATCGTTTTCGTTTTTCACCTTGCTGGATGCGGGGTTGAAAAGTCCCTCAAGCGATTCTGGCCCTACTTGATAGCTTTCAAGAGCTGCATCTCGAATGGTAAGCCTGAGTAATTATTGTATACAGTGTATGTTTGTTTTTTTATATCTAATTTCATGAAGTCCAGCGCAGGTTTATGAGGCTAATTTATGCACGTTTGTATTAAGATCTGAGACAATGATCTGATCTAGTATATATAAGCTTACAGAGCTTTAAAAAGCCTTTAGTCGATATTTTCTCTCCGCATATAGAATTAAAAAACGTTCCAAAGAGTATTTAGTTATAATTTTGGCTGTAGAAAGAAAGCTTTGAGCGATTTTCTTGCCTCGAGTTCATCTCTGAAAACAGCAAACACCAGGAAGCCGGCTAAAAGCTTTAGGCTTAAGCGTAAAGACTCAGGATTTTTAGAGACGCTTTAATACTTGTCTTCGTGAATGAAAATTGTTGTGTCTGTAAATGTTTCACCGAATTACATTTCTTTTATTGATTGTTAGTAGTCTCTTGCAATTGCTTTGCTGTTTGTTTTCAGTCGTTCACAGACAACGCTTGCAGGAGTACTGAAAATGCCGCGCGTTTGCACATCGTTATAAAACCATTAAATAAAAAAAATAAACAATAAATTCTTTATTATGTTGAAGCGTAACTCTTTTAAAGTTCACTGAAAATTTGGTGCTTGTCAAAAGTGACAACCGGCTGGCCGTATAGGTGATTTTGGAAATTTTTTGAACGGTTTTGCTAAAAGCCCACGCGTGCTTCGTACGGTTCTGAATATTGAATGAGTGCAATTTGTCTTGAAAAAATTGTGAAATACTGCATTTTGTCTGAAGTCTGTACGGTAAAAACAGCGCCTCATATTACTGTTTCACCTCAGATGTGATGCATAAAAAGTATGAAATGTTGGTTTACACGCTCCCAGAGTTGTTGGCAAGATTTGTTTTAAGTAGACTTGTCGAACGCAAAAAATTCTGCCTGATTTGTTTTTTCCATGAATTCGTTTTCCAGGCCTAATCTACTGTGATCAAGAGCTATTATGGCTCTTAAATGTGATCGACGATGATTGCTATTTTTTGGGTGTATATATACCGGCTATCAATTCGATGAAATTTTTTTTCACCCTAAAATCACTTAGCCTTAGCTTTCCCTAAGAAGTCACATATGTGCCCTTAAGTTAACTGATTTGTGGATTACAAGTTTATTGTTTGATTTAAATCATAAATTTATTAATGGGAGCTTCGCTTTTAGCCCTGGCTAAATCTATATATTAGTGTCTTGTTACGCAAACTTGACCGTGCAGAGCGTGGGACTGATGTTGACGCGCGGTACATTCTATTAAAGTAGTATGGAGTGATTATTTCATGCATCTTTACAATTCAATTCAAAACGCAATGGACGTTTATACACAAAAATCATAAAAATTGTAATAAAGTCCCGGAGTTCAGCTGTCGTCGAAGGATGTCGAGACAACAAAATTATAACATTTGTCACAGCTATAATCTGCACTACCTAGGAAAAATCTAGTTTCAACTCTTTTGTGTCTTTCAAATAGCAGGCAGTGAGATGTGTACAAATATTGGAGCACCTGACATGTAATTTTGATAGAACACGCCTTCTGTACGTGTCTCTTTGTTAAACGAGAACTATTAAACATTTGAAAGGAACAACTTTTGCTTTGCTCTCAATTCATTCATCTTGATTTACAACATGTGTTTTTCTCAAAATTTAAATGTAGTGCCAATATTTCGAAAGGCACGGCCTTCGTTCTTTAGGTACGTCAAGCCGTGCCTTTCGAATATTGGCACTAAAATTATACCGTAAATTCCGAAAATAATCCCCTCCATGTATAAGCCCCTCCAAATATAAGTCGCCCAAACCGAAAACGCAAAAAACCCTCCGTTAAATCGCCCCTCCAAATATAAGCCCCCCGAGGCTTGTACTTGAAAAGTTGTCCTCAAACACAAAGTAAAACGAAGCAAAAGCGGTAAATTTACTTCCTTTTTACTTATACGGCTAGCCCAATCGATTTTGAAACGCAAACTTCTCTCCGTAGATAAGCCCCTCCCCTCCCTCAAAAGAGCCTTTGAAAAATATGAGCCCCAGGGCTTATTTCGGAATTTTGCGGTATTCCCAACTGTAAAATCGGCCTTCCTTCTTTCCGTTGTTTAGTAAATGTTTAGCGTTTCCAATTTGGTGCTTACATTACTTTGTGGATTATTGAAAATCAAGGGTCCAAAGATCAAGGAAAATAAAATTAAAAGCGTTGGAAGTCCCCTTGAAGCAGTCAAGTCAAGTCAAGTCAAGTCAATTTGTCACAGAATAATAATTAATACAAATTAGTGCTTTAAAATATGAAATCGAGAGGTTGTGAAGGAAAAGAAATTTTCAATTATAGGTTCATTGGGCAGAGTTTGGGACACGTAAATAGTTCATGGAACTAACCGAGTAGGTGACCCAAACAAGAATATGAGTAGAAGGAATATAGATACAAAATAGATAAAAAAGTATTACTTAATTAATAAAATAGTAGTCAAAGATAATATAATAGTAAAACATTACGAATCAATAAGTACAACCGTACAAGCTACTCTTAATCAGCTGAGGAGACGATTTTTTCGTACTAGCCCGTGAGGCTCACAGTCAGCCTTTCAGTGAGATGACTTTAAGCCACGAATTTTAATCCTTTCAAAAATTGCTATAATCTTGTCTAGAAATACTTCAATGAAACTGCGCGAATGTTTCTTTATAATATGCCAGATTTGATTTTAATGAAAATACGCCCATTTTAAAGTCTTCTCAGAAAAATGCATGAAAAATACAGCCAGCGCCTTGTGTCATCGTTTAATTTCAAAATGAATAAAGTGTATCGATAAACAGGGCATACAAACTAACTGAGAGCTACATTCGGTGATAAATTTTGCTGATTTTGTAGAACTGTTCTTGAAATACTCATTGAAATCCTACGCAAAGTGTTGTTTGTCAGCAACTTATTCTACTGAGTCAATGGAAAATGACGCCCAGTCTATTGGATTTCAGCAGGTTCTTTTCCCGAGTTGTGGTTTATGCTTGCCATCAAGCCTTTTGCTACGTTCAGGAATTTCTTCCATGCATTTTTTATACATTATAGGTTTCTAGTGTAGTTTTTTTCAAACCGCGGACGGACGAACTGCAAATGCCATTGGCAGGTTTTGTTGACAGTCTTAACAGCTTCGTGAATAACACATCCCAAGTTAGTTATATTGAACTGAAAAGTGGAGTCGTGCCAAAGATATTGAGAAAGTAGTTTTAGATGAATTTTGCAGAGAAGAATATAGGCCTCATGTATTCAGTTTTATTTTACACTGAATATTGTAACTGACGTATGAAATGTGTAATGTGGTCACATGTGCTCTACTGAGATACTTGAACAACATCCACGTCAAGTATCATTTACTGACCTAACTGCGCCAGAAGGAAAGAAAAAATTGAAACATTGTGCCACAGTGTTATAAAGACACTATTGGACTTGGCCAAACAGACTTTTTGAACTGCAAGGTCGTGAGAACCAGCAACGAAAGCTGACCGATAACGGCCCTCTTACCCGAAGATGCTGATGCCAACCCGCTGAGCAATTTGGGAGAGGAAATAGAAATGAAGACCATTAAAACAAATGTTCCCCCGACGTTAGAATGTGACAAAGATTAAGCGCTGATTATATAAATTATTTGCCTCGGGGGTTACATGTTTGGGGTGGGAAGAAAAGGGGAGTTTATCAAGGTTTATCTGCAAGTCACACAACCGGCACGGATCGGCTATTATCTGCCTCTATTCTGAATCGGTTGCGGCTTTCACGTAAAAGCCATAAAATGTAAAAAAGGCGACGACCACAATCCTTCAATTACCATCAAACTACAATTTTGGGAGATGGCTGAAGGTGAGCGTATATTATTAAATATATGTTGCAATAAAAATGCTTTACTTTTGCTTGTAAGCTAATTAACATGCGCATACACACATTTTGTTCTACTTAAAATGTGTAAACTGCTGAAAATCTTAAGGAGAGAGCTTTTCTTTAACCAGACATCTCTGCCGAGGCTACCACTGTGTCACGCACTGTGAAATTTGGGAAATTCAAAATGCTGTTTTTTTCAAAATGAAAGACGCTACAAGGCTGGAAACTTCTACAAAGATTTACTTTTCGGTCACCTTCAGCCTGGTGTACATAAGAATTCAGATGGCCTCGCTATTTTGATTTCAGAATTTGATGACGTCATGGTGAAAACACTCTATAAGCGAGGCTTTTTGAGATTGCATTTGTGCGACACACATTTGCCTCGCTTTGAGGAGCTTGCTTACGCCTTACTTTGACGCGCTCAATCACATGGTGATTCGTCTTTTGTTCCATAAGACAATTTGAATGATTATATCTTTTAAAAGTTTTATCCATACGCCAGCTCGTTTATATCTTTAATAATCGTGTCTAGTTTTAATGCTTCTTCACCCGCGCGCGTGAAGGGCACAGAACAACCGTCAAACGTATTGCTTACGCCGTCAGTGAACAACTGGATGCCTCGTACAGCGACGTTAACTTGGACGGGAACAAACAAGCGCTTGCCCTAATCGTGTCAAAGCTTCACCAGCAAAGGCAATCCCTGCACGTCAAATTGGAAACCCTAAAAGTTGTGGACGAAGAAATCTTGTCAATCGTGGAAGAAGAGGAAATCGGAGACGAAATTCGGGAAGCAGACCTCGTAAATGAATTAATTCAGCTCACCATTGCTAGAATTGATAATTTTCTAGAAACTTTGAAGACCCCCGCGAAGACCGTGGACGCACCAAAGGACGAGACACCGGTAAGCCCTTCTAAAGTTGTTACTAGTGACTTCTTACCGTCAAATGACTCTGTTGAATCTCCGGTAAACCTTCCTGTATCTGCTGGAAATGTTGAAACTTCGAATAATCTTGTTGAATCTCCTAATCCAACACCAAGTTTAAGCTTACCTACTCAAGAAACAATCCCTCGAGTTAAATTACCTAAACTGGACTTTAGAAAATTTGATGGAGAAGTTGGTACATGGCCCACCTTCTGGGATGCCTTCGAGTCCTCTATTCATAAGAATCCTACATTGGCTCCTATTGACAAGTTCAATTATTTGAACTCTCTCCTTATGAAACCAGCTCTTGATGCCATTTCTGGCCTGTCTCTCTCTGCATCAAATTATGAAGAAGCAATTGCGATCCTTAAGAAGAGATTTGGAAACAAGCAACAAATTATCAATCGCCACATGGATATTCTTCTTAATGTTAGCCCTGTGACTAATCAAGACACAAGAAAGCTAAGGGAACTATATGACACTGTAGAGTCTCATGTCAGAAGCCTTAAGTCACTAGGAATCCCTTCAAACTCCTATGGAAGTTTACTCTCATCAATTATTATGAACAAGCTGCCTCAAGAGCTACGATTGATTATTAGTAGAGAAATAAAGGATCAAGATTGGCAGCTAGATAATATTATGCATGCATTGGAGGACGAGTTAAAAGCCAGAGAGCGTGCAGTCCCTCGTGATGAGTGTCAGTTATCAGGTGGAATTCAAGGATTCTCAAAGGCTCAGGCGCGTTCAACTACATCTGCTTTATTTGCAGGACATTCAGGACCCACTTGTACATATTGTAAACAGAGCCATCCCTCTAACGCCTGCAAAATAGTGACCAACTCTGCAGCTCGAAAAGATCTTCTCATTAAGCAAGGAAGATGTTTTGTTTGCCTCAGGAAAGATCATCTCAGCAGAAATTGTAAATCAAAGAATCAATGTTTCAAGTGTAAGGGTCGACACCATATCAGCATTTGCCCATCTGGCACTCATGAAGGTAGTGCCACAATAGTACCAATCTTTCAAGAACACCGAGTCAAGAACAGCCTCAGAATCAGCGCGGGAACAATGATGAAGGTACCCCTAGAGCTGCACCCAGACAGGAACAGAACCAGAAACAACTAAAGACCTCAAAGCAGAACCTCACAGCCCTGTATGTCAGTGCCGCTACTCCAGTCCTGCTTCAAACAGCCAAAGCATTGACATACAAGCCTGGCAATTCAGCAGTCACAGTGAACGCTCGTTTTATCCTAGATAGTGGAAGTCAACGAACCTATGTGAGCACAAGGCTAAGAGAGCGTCTAAAGTTACTGACTGAGAACACTGAAAGGATATCGATCAAAACCTTTGGTTCGACAAATGAGAACAGTCAGTGTGTGGATGTTGTCCGACTCTGTGTCGCCACTGAGCAAGGACAAGATGTAGAACTGTCGGCCTTTGTCGTCCCCACAATATGCGATCCTCTTCAAAGTCAATCTGTTGTACAAGCTAGCCTCACCTATGCTAATTTAAAGGGACTTAAACTTGCTCGCTACCATACGGGTGAAGACAATATTGACATTGATATTCTTGTTGGGTCCGATCAGTATTGGAGTCTAGTGTCTGGCAGGGTGGTACGAGGAGAGCATGGCCCCACTGCAATTGAAACAAAACTTGGATGGGTTTTGTCAGGTCCAATCCCAGAAGGAACACAAGTTAATAGGCAGCAAAGTAATCTTGTCACAACACATGTACTGAAGAGTGCAGTAAACCCTGTTGATGTCACAAATGAGACCCTTGATGGAACTCTAAAGACATTCTGGGAACTAGAATCGCTTGGCATTAAACCAAGGACACTGTATGAAGAATTCCAAGAGCAGATATCCTTTACGAATGAGAGGTATGAAGTCCATCTTCCCTGGAAAACGCCGCATCCGCTCCTTCCAGACAACTACCAGTTGAGCAGGAAACGTCTAGAGAACCTTCTTGAACGTCTTCGCCACGAGCCTGAAGTCCTTAGAGAATATGACTCTGTCATAAAGGAACATCTACATAGAGGCATAGTTGAAGTTGTAGAAAAGCCTAGCGAAGGAGAAGTTGGTAAGGTCCACTACATACCGCATCATGCAGTCATAAGAAGGGACAAGTTAACAACCAAGCTTAGAGTCGTATATGATGCTTCTGCAAAATCCGATGGTGTAGCCTTGAACGATTGTCTGTATGCAGGACCACCCCTTGCTGAGAACATATTTAATGTACTTTTGAGATTTCGTGTTAACCAAGTCGCTTTGACCGGCGAAATCGAAAAGGCATTTCTGATGGTGGGTATGGCGGAGGAAGATAGAGATGTGTTAAGATTCCTGTGGGTGGATGACATTGACAACCCCTCTCCAGAGATTGTGGTTCTAAGGTTTACACGTGTTGTATTCGGAGTCTCGTCTAGTCCTTTCCTGTTAAACGCCACAATCAAGCATCACATTGAAAGGTACAAAGAAGCAGATCCTGAATTCGTAGAGAATTTCTTCGCTCCATTTATGTGGATGACCTAAGTTCTGGAGCCCCTGAGACTAATGAAGGCTATGAACTTTATCTGAAGTCCAAACTCAGGCTTGCGGAAGGAGGATTCAACCTAAGGAAGTTTGTATCAAATTCCCCTGAACTAATGAACAGAATTCAAGGTAATGAATCCAGAAACTCTAGATCTGATGCTGGTACATCCAGTAAGGCTGCTGAGCCCAAGAGTGTACAGCCCCCTCGAGCCTATCCAGAAAGGAATGTTGTTTCTGAAGACAAAACTTACGTCAAGAGCATGCTTGGCACAATAAAAGAGAAAAACAGCTCAGACTCAAAGGTCCTTGGAGTACGCTGGAACCCCATGAAGGATGCATTGATATTTGATTTGACCGAGATAGCGAACTTTGCAAGAGACCTTGAACCCACCAAGAGAAACGTTGTTAGTGTTGCCGCGAAGTTTTATGACCCTTTTGGATTTCTTTCACCAGTTGTTATAGAGTTTAAGTTGTTCTTCCAAGAACTTTGCCGAACGAAAATTGGTTGGGATGATCCCTTGAATGATGAATTGTTGAAGATGTGGGGCAAGCTGTTGGATGGGTTAGAAGGTGTAACAGCACTTTCACTATCAAGATGCTACTTCCAAGGAGTTCAAGAGAGAGTTGTCAGTTGTAGCCTTCATGGATTTGGTGATGCATCCAGTAAGGCCTATGCAGCAGTGATCTACCTGCACGTGACTACCACCACAGGAAGCTATGTCAAGTTTGTTGCATCCAAGTCCAGAGTTGCCCCTGCGAAAGAATTATCCATTCCAAGATTAGAGCTTCTTGCCGCTCTAGTATAAGCTAGGCTGATTGAGCATGTTAAGGAGGCCTTGCAATTGGAATTGGCAATTACAGATATAAATTGCTGGACTGATTCCAAAGTAACATTATTTTGGATCAAAGGCGAAGAAAAGGAGTGGAAGCAATTTGTCCAAAATCGTGTCAATGAGATCAGGAGCCTTGTAACAGCGAGTAGTTGGCGACACTGTAACGGAAAGGATAACCCAGCCGATATTCCCTCGAGAGGATTGAATCCTGTAGAACTCTCAAAGTGTACCTTGTGGATGAAGGGCCCCAAGTGGTTAACCAATTTTAACGAAAACAGTGATAGCGTGTTCGACAGCACACATATACCTGAAGAATATTTTGCAGAAATCAGAGCTGAGGAAAGAGCAAAGTGCCAAAAGGAAACCTCATCCGTAATGCTTGCAGCAGTTGAACCCTGCGGTATAGCACAGATCATGAGAGCAGAAGACTATAGCAACCTGCAGAGACTTATAAGAGTTACTGTCCTTGTTCTAAAGTTTGTAAGAATCATGAAGTTATTACTGGAAAGGGACACCCTTTCCCAAGACGAGTCGACGGATCAAGATACTGCAGTCGCAGAAACCCTTTGGATTAAGGAAATACAGAAGTCCTTAAGCAAGAATCCCAAGTTTGATATTTGGAAGAAGCAGTTTGGCATCTTCACCGATCATCAGGGCATTATGAGGTGTACTGGACGCTTAGCCAAGGCGGAGTTACCAACTTCAGTCAAGCACCCCATTTTGTTGGAGAAAGACCACCACATCACATCCTTAATTGTCGAAGACAGCCATAAACGAGTTATGCATGGTGGTGTGAAGTCCACTCTGACAGAACTAAGAGCAAGATTTTGGATCGTACAGGGCAGACAGTTCGTTAGAAAGCTACTGTACAAGTGTGTGATTTGCAGGAAACTTGAAGGAAGGCCATATCAAGCTCCACCGCCTCCGCCCCTCCCAGAATTTAGAGTAAAGGAATGCTCACCATTTACCTATACTGGAGTTGATTTTGCGGGACCTCTCTATGTCAAAAATCATTCTGGCCCTCAGCAGAAAGTATGGATCAGCCTCTACACTTGTTGTGTTACCAGAGCTATTCATTTGGATCTCGTACCCAGCCTCACAGCCTCCGCATTCATGAGGAGTCTCAGAAGATTTTCTGCCCGTCGCGGCACTCCACTGTTGATGGTGTCTGATAATGGGAAAACCTTCAAGTCAGCAGCGCGAGAAATCACGAAACTGATGAACGACCCGGGAGTACAACAGTACTTTGCCAATGCACGGATGAAGTGGACGTTCAACCTTGAAAAGGCCCCTTGGTGGGGTGGCATATTTGAAAGACTTGTCAGATCTGTTAAGAGATGTCTGAAGAAGACTATCGGCGGTGCAACCCTTACCTATGAAGAATTGCTTACAGTAGTCGTGGAAGGGGAAATGATACTGAACTGTAGACCTCTGTCCTACGTGTCTGGTGAGGATACTGAAGAACCCCTTACCCCGTCGCATCTCTTATGTGGGCGACGCCTAATGAGCCTTCCAGACAGCAACAACAGCGACACTCCAGATTATGACATTGATGTTCAGCCATAGGATCTAAGCAGAAGAATGCAGCACCTGAGCAACGTTCTGAACCATTTTTGGAAAAGATGGAGAAACGAGTACCTGATCGAGCTGCGAAATGCCCATCGTTACCTTAATCAGAATGACACTATCAGAACTGTATCTGTTGGAGATGTAGTTGTTGTGCATGAAGAAGATCAGCCCAGAGGAAAATGGCGTGTTGGTAAGATTTTAGGTCTCATCGTTGGATCTGATGGTTGTACCAGGGGAGCTTTGGTGCAAGTCCGATGCAAGGGAGGAAAATGCACGAAACTCAGGCGTCCTGTGCAGCGGCTTTACCCTTTAGAGATCCAGTGCGAAGTTCCTGTCCAACAAGCAACCGAAGTAATCTCAAGCCAGAATCCTGATCCAGTTAGCACTGAAGTGAGAACTGAGCGACCAGTGTCTACACGAAGCTGTCCAAGACGAGTAGCTGCAGTTGAGGCTGACCGAAGAAGGAAGACCTGGCTGGAGGATCTGACTTAATGAACTTTGAACTTTGCTACGAATTATCGTTGAGTTTAGGTGTCTCAATAGTATGTAAGGTTTGTTGACCAGATAGAATTAGGTAGCCAAATAATAATCTGGTCAACAGGGGGGAGTGTTACGGACTTGTATAGCGTTACAGCGTGACATCGGGTCACGTGGAACTTGACGTTTGCAATCATGTGACTTAAGCGTTTTCGTTTTATTTATTCTGAAATAAATCTCTCTCTGTGTGGTTGATATTTATCGATGTGGAACCTTAAGATCCTTTGAATTCTTCGAAACCAGCGACTAACGCCCTGTAAAGCGTTACCTTCTCTTACAAGCATGTATAAATGGCCTAACAGTGGGAACTCAGGCGTTCACAAGTTGCGGCAAAAAGAGAAAGAACAAAATAAATTAAACCACACAATTTCATATCTTACTCCTGACTCACGTTTCGGCCATAGGATGATCGTCACAATAAACATAAACCACGGCAAGGAATTTTTCATGGACTAGACTGGTTTATCAAAAATTATTTAAAATATGACGACCACAAACCGCCATTATTCGGTTATTGAATAACAAGCCTCTGATTGGATATAATATACACTGAAAAAACGGAAAGATGAGCCGCGATGAATACCTCATTCGACATGATGTTTTCTCTCAGGATCGGTCAACGGTAAGTTTCTGAGACCGCGTTCTTGGTTACCTTTAAAAACCGATTTTTCTTTTGGATGGCCGATAGGACGTTGTGAATTAACTCAATAACAGCTTTATATCGGTTCTTTCTAGAAACGGGCCCCAGGACCTAGGCCATCCGGTTTCTGATGTAGGACTTGAACGAATCAAAATATATGTATATCAGTAGGCTCCGGTCAGTTATCAGGCACTTGATGTGAGGTTCCCATTTGACTCACAGCTTAATAAGAAATGGCCACAGATGAAACGGTATGTATGATCGTCTTTAAATACAGAAGAACATGTTATCTTGTACTTGGTTATAAAAACCTGGAACTCCCAGACGCTAACTCAAGCTAATTTTACCTTCTCTTTAACCCAATTTTCAGTTAATTTAAAACTGCTAACTATCACCTGCGACTTAATCGAACTGGTCTTTGTTTCCCTTGGAAGTTCGAGTTAGAGGTATTCTACTGTATCTTTCTTTCAAATTGACCCCTTAATTTGATAAAGAGAATAAACCCTACGAAAAAACTTTCCTCTAATAGAGAAAAAAAAATGTTTACTTGGAGATGTCTTTAAGAGAACACGTCTATCGTAGGATGTCAAACTGCACTTAAAGTGAAGGAATGTGCGTGAAAGCCATAATAACACGTTGTCATAAAGACCAGATAAGTTAAAGTTAGCTGACTCGGGATATAAAACGCATCTTATTTATTTATCATTTTTAATTAATGATACCCTTTTCGTGAGGGAAAACCTGTCTTTTTTGTTTCATAATTGTTGCTAGCTAGAGGCAACACGATTCTGACAGTACTAAGTATTAAAACTGGTTAACTACAGGCACCAAAACCTTCAATAAAAAACAGCTGCGTTTTGCAACGCGAAGAGATGAAGAAGCGATTTAAAGTTGTTGATAACTTTGGTGCTTTTAAAAAGAAAGGTTCTTGACTTCGCGCTAAAGTTCTTGCAATGTAGCACGTCGGTTTAAGGAACTTTGAATTCACAAGTGCCTTCTTTCACAAGTAACAATATTGTGCCGTAATATTCTTTATATCTTTAAGTTGGTGAAAGAAAAACAAAACCCTTGTTAATTGTTTTCAACAATAAATAGTTTGGTTTGTGACGTACAAGGCGTACGCACAAGTCAAACAGAACTGTTGTCAGCTAAGGACAATGGGGACTTAATAAGCAATGACTACGGATGGGTCTAGTACGGTGACCGGAAGTATTTTTTTCCCGCCAAATTCGCATTCTCTCCTTCCTTTTTCGCGATTATTACAAGTCGCTTATTTTGTCAAATGTAGGCAAACTTATAAAGGAAATCACGAGTGCGTCCTGTCACAAGTAACAATATTGTGCCGTAATATTGATTCTATCTTTAAGTTTGTGAAAGAAAAACAAAACCCTTGTTAATTGTTTTCAACAATAAATAGTTTGCATGGTATGTGACGTAAAAGCGCACGCACAAGTCAGGAGAATTGCTATCAGCTACTTATCTCAGTTTTACAGTCGAATCCTGATATGACAAACGATATTACACAGAGGCGAGAAGACATCAAAGTTCCAGTGATAAGGGGATTACACGAGTGAGCCCAGTGAGAGAGTGAGATATTGTTTTTGCCACGAGAACCGATAAAATTCATATACTCGAGCTGATGTCTAATTTTCGTTTTTATTAACTCATTTTGACAATAATGCATCAGTCAGTTATATAAAAACCCCACGCGGCTGGCCAATGCGGGGATTTGATGACGGGCTGACATCTGATAACAAAATACCTGTGCGACCAGGGTCATTGCAGGGTTTTCATTTGAGGCCGGAGGCCGTACGTTTCGTCCGGTCGTTTGCCATTCCACGTCCGGTACTTTGAGATCAATATTGGCGATTTTTTTTTACTACTGTATTATATATTTTTCTTACTAAGGCATCTCATGAACATACTGACTAGAGGATAACAGAATAATCAATTACATTCTTCAAAACGGCCATATAACTCTTTTTTCTTTGCTTATTGAGCGGCGGGATATTTTGTTGGTTTCCCCTCTTCATTTAAACGGAATTGAAGTGACTATTTCGTTCTCATTCCTGCTCGGCCAAGTCTTGAGGGAAATCTTCAGGTAAAAGACGCAACTTGTGTTAGTCAAACTGTTGAAAGAATGAAGAGGATAAGCGAGTTTTTCGTCCCGACGGCCAAGAGAAAACAAGGTAAGTTGAAGGGCATGATTATTCTGAATGAGTGTTTCACTGTACTGCGCTGTGAGCAGTAAAAATGGTAATTTTCTCCCTCCCCCTCCCCCTACCAACTGACCATTTTCATTCAGTAATTTACTTTTTAAAGAGAATTTTAGTGAGCGCCAGCATTGCCTAGGAAACTGTTTCCTTGGTTCCAGAAACGCTGAAAATGGCGTTTCTGAGTATTCAGGAGAGGCTCCTGGAGTATTCTATTTTAAAAAATTTCCTGGGGGAGCATGCCCCCAGACCCCCATAGGTGCTTGCGCCTTCGGCGCTCGCGACGCGCCTTACGGCGCCAAGAAAAAATTCACGTCCGGTGCTTTCAGAAGTATGTCCGCTACTTTACAAAACAGTTGAAAACCCTGACGGTCATCCTCGTTGTTTTAACAGCACGCACACATTTTCCGTAGTGTGGCTTTAACATGAAAAACTAATTAAAAGAAGACTTATTAGTCAAAGTACCAATACTAGTAGTTGCGTAAAATATTTAATTATTTTCATCATTGGTCACATCTTTTCCATCGTTTCACATGGTCAGTGGTCTTAATTGAAGGGGGGGGCACAGGACGGTAAATCTCCCTCCTCCCTAAACTTGGTTTAAAAATTAACGGCTGGCACTCCTAAGAAAGTATAATAACCTTCAGAGCTTGTACCACACGAAGAAGGCCTAACCACCATATGTATGCATACGAAGATTTTATTGACGGAAAGCCCATCCACCCACCCCTCGGGGAGTACTCCCTTATATAAGCCATATACGTATGTGCCTCCTCAAAGGGTAGGGTTTTTGCGCCGTTTCAGTCTTAAACGGGTATAGATTTTGCCCATTTTGGTCTGGAATCAGGGCCAGATCCAGTCCTTGAGATAAGGGGGAGCCCGGTCATCCAGACCCTTAGATAAAGGGAGGGGGATCAGGGTGGGGGGCGGGCCCCTCCCCTGGATCCTCCACTGGGAATTGGGTATGGTTTTCGAGGAAACTACGGGAGTGTATGAACGTATGGACCATAAGGCTATGCTAAAGCTACCCGCGGATTGATAGTTGAGTCAAACTCCTTGACTGTCTTTAACTCAAATTACTCCCCTACCTACTGTAGGTACGAATTACCAGACGTTTTTTACTTTCATACTTTTTGCCCTATATTATGATTCACTTATTTTTGTATATTTATTATCAGATTTTATTTGTTAATTTTTTATCCGAGCATTGTATATATTTTATGATCGTTTCTTTTAATAGTTGGCGCCATGTCTGTAACAGATTTTACCAACTTAATAAATATAGATGTAGATGTATTTGTCGTTTCAACTCCAAATGAATCAGAAAGAAAGAGTAATAAGCGAATTCGAAATGGATTTTAAGAAATCTCGTTTGAGCTCTAGTCTAAATTCTACCTATACCAGGTCTGAAAATGGGCGTGGATTTAAGAGACTGGTCTGAAACGGGTGTGGGAAATAACTTTTTTTTTAGTGTGAAATAGGGTCAGGATTTTAAGAACCGGGCGACTCAAGCCCACCAAAAATTCCCGGGAATACCCCCCACAACCCCCGGGGTACCTACCAGGTATCTATGAGAAATACTTTATCTTATATAACGAAAACTCATTCCAATTTTGCGGTGGCAACTACCTACAGACCGATGGAACAGCCATGGGAACAAAGATGGCCGTTGCTTTTGCTAACATCTTAATGGCCAGAATTGAAGACCAGATATTGAGACAGAGTTGTATTGAACCGCACCCTGGTCACCAGAGGATTTTTCTCGGGTGCGGCGGGATGCTTCGGTGTCGCTGTAGTTAATACGAAATTGTCAGCAAAGCTATTATCCTTTAGTTTTTAAAACTGTTCAGTTAAGGATTAATTTGGATAGTTTCAAATACTACTTTCCTTCACAAATAGAGAAATGGCCTATTTAAGAAAAATAGGACAG
Organism: Porites rus; assembly: GCA_964035705.1. Classification (NCBI taxonomy): domain Eukaryota; kingdom Metazoa; phylum Cnidaria; class Anthozoa; order Scleractinia; family Poritidae; genus Porites; species Porites rus. The sequence goes on from OZ037993.1 coordinate 20,381,045, forward strand.
CTGATCTGAGCCAATCAAATGCCAGAAAATACAATACGCAATACAATCTACCCAATAAGCGCAAAATCCCTGCAACAACGCACCTAAAAAGGTTCTTTGGTTGACGGCTCTTAGTGGCTCTTGGCCTCTTATTGCTGTGAATGTCGTTTTATGACGTCAAATGCTGCTGTTTTGTTTTGGTCTCTTGTCTCGGCTATCATGTGAGAAAAATGTACGACCGAAACTAATGAAACTTTGTATTGGAAAAAAACCATAAACCAACATCAATACATATGCAATACATGTAAAGATGCCAATTGTATCAAATCTCAGCCTTTTCTCGTCTCTATGCCCAAAGTGAGCAAAATTCACTCCTGGCTATGTCAGAGATGTTCTTTGGCTGAACTACCTCGTCTCTTAACGATAGTCTTGTTGATAAATCTCTTGATGTCGTTGATGCTGTTGTCAATATTGACCATGAACGGTTATATAAACGGTTATTACAATAATAACTTAAAGATTGCCCATCTAAATGTTAACAGCATTTATGGCAAATCGGACGAAGTTAATAATCATACTCGACAACTGTGCTTTTGACATTCTTTTCATCAGCGAAAGCAAGATTGATGGTACTGTCTCTTCTTGTTTATTCGCTCACTCGCAATATCGAAATATTAGAAGAGATAGAAGGAAAGGAGGAGGTACATGAGATCCAATATAACGGCTTATTAACGGCCAAATCTCTGTGGAGCCACAATAGGCGTTGAATCCTTGTTTAGATGTAAAAACAAGTGCAAATAACTGGTTTCTGATATCACTCTCGTAGTGAATGCAAAATTATGGATTTCATTCCAGCCTGTTCGTCAGCAGCAGAGAGAATGTACGTTAAACGTAAAGAAATAATTTTTATCGACGGGGATTTTAACATGAACATGCTTGAAGTTCCACCGATAACCCGAACGTCCCTAGAAAAGTCCTGTCTAACCTTACTGATCAATTCTGCCTAACGAACGTTATTCAGGAGGATACGAGAACGACTAATTATTCGAGTACATTACTAGAGATCGTCTTAAGGACGATGCCCACTAATGGGAAGATTTTTTCCCCAGATAATGACTATGTGAGACAAGTAGATCATATCAGCGGCTATTGAAATCCAAAAAGAAAACTGGGGGTAACCACGCATTTTTCGCCCTTCAATATGGAGAAAAACGCTGAATAGGCATTTTTTAGAAAAATGATAAAAAGTTATTTTTTCCCCAAATTTCAGAGTGTACACGTAAACTGGGACAAATGCAATGGTATAATTGTAACAAGGTTTCAAAATAAGCAGCAAATGATAACGAAACAACTGCTCTTTATACCTCTTTTTTTGAAATGTCAGCACAACTGGGAAGTTATCAGCAGTTACCCCTCTCCACGCGTTTGCCTTAAAAATAGTGTAAACGACATTTTCCCCGAACCAAACAATTGATCATTTGCTGAGTAGGCTTATTGCTTTCATTTGGTAAGATAAAAAGTGGGGGTTACCACGCGTTTTTAGAAGTCAAATTGGTTGGTTTCGACCTTAACTTAATCGCTTTGGGGGTTATTTACAATTTTTCCCATCCCCTCCCTGGTCAGTTTCATTATTGCTTCACTCAACGCGGAGTACTCTGGGATGTCCACAATGGCTGACAGTCAGAGAACAACAACCCATGGAAGAGAGCAAAAACAGAAAGTGAAGCAGGTCATTTCATGGACTATAAGGAAAACAAATTATACCATTTCATTCAACTGGAGCTTCTCCGTCTTAAAAAATTTAACAAAAATTTTTGGAGAAGAGCAATCTCCAAGGTATTAAAGATTACTTCCAGCGAACATAGAGTAGTATGGCGAGCTCAAGATCCAAGGCTGGCGCTGTAAACAAACTACTGTACTGTAGTGAAAAATAGTCGACAGGGACTCTTAGACAGGTACTCCTTCAATCGTTTGCTTACCTGTACATGTCCTTAAGAGTTTTTTAACTGTAGTTGTAATATGGATTGTAAACCTCCTATCATTTTTTATCATTTTACCGGGTACCTCGATCGAATATGTTATTAAACTTGCATGCATTCAATGAGCTTATATCTGTGCTTTGCGCTATCTCTTTCGGGCTTTGCCACAAGTTTCATATGACATAAATGATTTGCATATATAGACTCAAGTTCCATACATGATCATGAGCTCTCTTTTAAAAAAGCTGAATAATGCGAAAGTAGTTGTACCGAATGCGTTTATGTACCCTCATATATAAACCGGGCTATTAAAAATGATCATTTTATATATTTCGTTTTGATTTTTTTTACTGTAGAATTCTGTGTCATGTTCATTCACTATTTTTCGTTCCTAAATGTTAATTTTAGACTTAACAGTGACTGTTAAACCTAAGAAAGTTTTAGAATGGAAATACTTTATTTACCTTCCATCTTTAGTTAGTAAACAGCCAAATGGCAGCTATGTCTAAATGCCCAAGTCATGTGTGGCGTGAAATTGAACCTTAAGAAATACTATCTACACGACAAGCTGCCCAATGAGTCAATAATTTTAATGCTTAGTACTGCCAAAATGCTTAAATAACAATGATAATAGTAAATAGCATAAAATTTTTTTACGATTTTTTCCACGATGAAAGCGTTTCCTTTGCGGTCCGCAACTATTTGTGAAGCTGCGATTTCAGCAATCCAAGCAACCTTGTGATAGTTTTTTTCTTGTTTGTTCGACAAATGAAAGCCTCGGACTCTCAATAAAAGGGACATCTGTATGTACTCGAACGCTTTAAGTCTATCTACTGGTGAATAATTACATAAAATCTTACAAAATTAAAGAAATATTCGGGAAAGTGTTTATAGCCGATTAGTTGATAAAACGCGAAGGACGCGAGTGAAAGGTAAGTTTGCAGTTTCTCGATTAAGCGCAGGACTTAAAGCTATTTTCCTTCTGATTTACTGATCCTTGCCTATTAAGGGATTGTTTAATACCCAAGCTCCAAGTGTAACATCTCGAAACAATAACTTTTGATGTCTTAGAATTGACTTTTCTTTGATTATAAAATGTTTGGTCAGATCGACCATACGTCAGAAATAGCAATATGCGCATACTTCTTCGGTTTTCAAAGAACTGACAAGGTAAATAGGAATGATTTTTCACCTGTTGAAAAACGACGCCTCTTTTCCACAAGAAATAACTAGAACCTCCCAGACTTAGAGGAGACAAAACCAGTCCGCGTGTCCTGCGTGTTGCACATTTCTTTCGCGTCGCGCGCGACTACCTTGGCATGCGCAGAAAATGTGCGCAGTAACAATAGCGGGCACCGTCCTTAACATCTCACCCTGATAGACTATCGGCAAGTGGCATTCTGTACGTTGGGATCAGCGGTCACGACCTAATCTTTGTTGTGAGACAACAAAAGCTACCCAAACCGAAAGCAAGAACAGCAGAGTTTAGATTAGTGAAAAATTTGGATATGAATGCTTTCCTCTGATCTTAAAAACGTTCCTTGGGACAGCTCTTATGTCTATGACAACATTGATGATATCTGGTCGCACTGGTCTAGTCTCTTTAAACAGATTCTTGTCGAGCATGCACCTGTAAAACGAGTACAGCTCCGTTAGGTAATAATTAACTGCCGTGGATTAACCCGGACATTCAAAAGCAGATCCGCATACGTAATAGACTTTATAAGAAATTAGTGTCCCTCAGGGTAGTCTTCTTACTCCATTACTGTTTAACAACTTTATGAATGATATGAACAAAACAGTTTCCGTCTCGTCACTCCGCCTCTACGCAGACGACACTGCCCAATACGAGGTGGACAACAGCCCATCTTAGAAATAAAACGAGAAACAAAGCCGTTATAATAGCAAGTTCCTCCATGGTTCGTTTTCATTTATTATATCCCGTATATGAAACCGACTACCATGCAGTATACGTAAAGAATGGACAAGATGTTGCATCCTTTCGTAAGCTTTTAAAGAAACAAAATTTTACTAGATGTCAATGCATTAACTGTATTTGATACTTCTTCTTAATTATTTGTGTACATTTTTTCTTTTTTAGTATTTTAAACATAGTCTAGGGATTCTTATATTTGTATTTTCAATTAGCTTTCCCTTTTTATCAATTTCATCTATATATCAATGTGCAGCAACCTATTTTAGAGTTTTTAGCCTTCTTAAGTTTTTAATTGTCAATCACTTTTAACATGAGTCTCCGGCTTAAGAGACTGGGTAACCACTCCCTGTGTATTTGACATTTAATCTCGCATTTGCGACAACGGTTCTGGAAAATGCGCGAGCACTGAAACTTTGGACAAGAATATCTGATTTGATACAATTTGATACAATTTCTGATTTGTGAAAAATGTAATTGAACCGCCTGTTTCGAACCACGATCCCAATACCGTTTGTGTAGGGATGCACGCAACATGAGATCACAATTTGGTTGATCAATTTGAATGAAAATATACCCTTATATCCCTTCCCACTTCTTCATTTAGTTTCGCTCTTTGCATTTACTCTACATCTCGGAAAGTAACCTATTTTTCCTCCTCTTCGCGAGCAAGTTCAAACTATATGCCCAATTTCATTTCTCTGGAAAGGAAAAAGGTGCTCTCACTAGCCTTCGATGAAAAATCAAACATTTGGCTGCAGCCATTTTCAGTACTTGTTAACTGCATGTTTCCAGTGGAATACGTGTATGCAGATTGGATTTTTTGCCAAACAAGAAGTATTGCAAGGCGTGCAGATCCAGAATCTCTGGCAAGTCCAAGTGAATGTGTTAAAGATACTGGAAGTCAAGTTGAAGGATTTTGCATACCTCAGCTTCTTCTCAGGAAAAGTAATATTGATCAAGCCACGGCCACTACACTTGTTATACAGGAACGCTGGACGCCAGACTTGGACAAAATGACAGAAAATGAGCCCTTTGTAGAGAACGATGGTAACAAGACGATACCTATCTTCACTGCGGAACACGCAAAAGACGATGAGATGTACGCAAAGCTAAGGCTAACAAGTGAATGGAAAGATCATCGCCCTCGTTATAAGAACGTTTCTTACCTTCATCATGCATTTCTGTTGCCTTCATCAGATCATGCCTTGGCTGGTAAGACTGCAAAGACATTTGACGGAGAAATTCGCGAGTGGACGTACAGTCTTCATGGGCCTGTACGTAAACTTCAAGGTGGTGGGTTTACAAACTTCGAGGAGGATGACGCCGCTGTTTTCAAGTACCCGGATGCTTGGCCCAAGCCAGCTATGGAGTGGTTCAGCAGACCGCGCCCAAGTGGATGGCCCTCTCCTGAACTGGTCCAGGAAATATTCGAATCCGGTTGCCATTTAGCTCCCGTTGGTAGGGGAAAACGGCTTGAAGAGCCCGTTGATGTATTCAATTACTGTCGAAACCCGGAGGCCACACTGGCCAATTCTTCATTACCCAGTGCGACGGAAGACAGCTGCGGGAAGTGGGCGATGGATGAAACCGAATGGCGTATCTCATTTTCCTTGGCCGAAAATAAACTCGGGGAAAGTTTATCACCCGTGCAACGTCATGTAATTGTTTTGCTGAAAATGATCAAGAAATTTTATTTTCCTGAAGTTATTTCGACGTACTACTTGAAAAACCTATTATTTTGGGAGTGCGAGAAAAAAGGCCAGGTCTTCTGGCGAGAGGACAACTCCGGAAGCTGTCTGCTGTTCATGTTGGATCGCCTTCAAGAGTGCTTGGAGTCGCGTCATTTGCCTCATTACATCATGCCACAAAGTAATCTCTTGATGTACAAAGACCCGTCTAGACTGAAAGAAGCTGCTGTTCAAGTTGGTGAAGTAAGATGCAATATTTTGTCAAAGACATTCAACTTGTTAAGAAAGCTCCAGTCCCTAACTTTTCAGTCCCAAACGTATCTTAAAAATGTTGGGCTGCAGTTAGAAGAGCAACTCGCAAAAATGGACGACAAGTTCCTCTCGAAAGAAGATCGCATTAAGCTTTCAAGTGCTATTCGCTCAGTCTTTGTCGGCAAGTGCAAAGATGTTGTAGCAAGTTTACAACAGATTTCCTCAATGGAGCGCGATAACATCGACATGCTCAGGGTAATAAATACTTCATTGTATGCTTACCAGTCAATTCTTGCAAGAAATCTCTGCGCGTTGTGGTTTCTCGACAGTAGTGAAAGCGACAATCGCAAAGTACTGGAAGAGGAAGAATTCAATACATTCGTAAAGCAAGAGGTTCAAGATGTTTCTCTTGATAAGGCATTCTATGAAGTAGTGAATGTCTTTTTCGAGAGGGCCGGTAAAGGATTGGATCTTTCGTTAGTGATACCTTCTACACGAATGATGGAAAAGCTGAGAGAGCAGCAGATGAAATCATCACAAAAAGACGCAGAGGAAGCCAAAGCGGAATTGAAAGAAGTGCTGGATTGGCTAAAGAACAGTGATTTGAAGTTAATTGAAGAGAAAGTTACCAAGAAGTTTAAAGAGATGGGTTTCTTTCCTACACAAGAGGAAATAGAGAAAGCAATGGACGAGGAACTCGAAGCGATCTTTCAAGAGAGAATGAAAATAAACCAGGACGGATAGGGAAAACTCTCCTAAAGTGTTGCTTTTAAAGTAAAAATTGGATACATAGAAGAACGACAAAGGACCATAATTATAATTTCCTTTTGGTAATACACTGAAAGTGCTTAAACTGCATTTAACTATGCCCTATTTTCCTAGTTTTAAGTGATTTTTCAGTGCATAATGGCTGTAAGCCACGAATGTAGCGGCTCTATGTTTCTCTCAGTCTTTTAACTTACACGCTCTTTTAAACGACTGATGAAAAAAGTGCAGGTTTTAAATAAGTGTAACATTATCTGATGTTTTCCTGAAAATTATCAGAAACCTTTCTCTGGAATTTTCCTAAAACGGTTTTAATAATAATAATAATTTATATTTATATTTTATTATTGAAATCGCTGGCAGTAACTTCACTGTTTAATTTAGTTGTTTCCTGGATAGATGAATTTCTTGGATGACTAACTTTTATCGCTAACACGGAACTAATAGTACGTTGGCAGGCTTATAAAAAAGAACATTGTTAGATTATTAGAAGTAGTGTTTTTGATAATTGTATCGTCATATTATACAGAATGTGGAAGTCAAGTATTTGGTTTAACTCCAGATGACGTAATGGTATTGTTAACGCCAGGGGCACGTTTCTTGAAAGTCCCGGTAAATTAAAATCTAAAGAATTGAAAGCGGAGGGTCATAGCGAACGGAACAAGTCAATTTTGTTTCGTTAACTTACAGATTTCTTATGGAGTCTGCAAAACGTTTGAAACTTCTGTCTTGAATGTAAACAACTACAGCTTTCTATCGGGACTTTCTAGAAACGAGCCCCAGGACCTTTAGGCCATCCTGTCTCCGATGCAGGACTGGAACGAATCAAAATATATGTATATCAGCAGGTTCCAGTCAGTTATGACGCACTTGATGTGAGGTACCCATTTGAATAATAGCTTAATGAGAAATGGCCACAGATGAAATGGTATGTGTGATCGTTTTTAAATACAGTAGAACATGTTATCTCTTGCTTGGTTATAGTTACCTGGAACTCCCCGCGAGTTTACTTAAGCTAATTTACCTTGAAGTTCCCTTTGTCCCAAATTTCAGTTAATTTACACCTGCTATCACCTCGACTAACTCGTGCTGTTTTTTGTTTCCCTTGGAAGTTCGAATTAGAGGTATTCTCCTGCATCTTTCTTTCCAATCGACCCCTTAATTTGATAAAGAGAATAAACCTTACGAAATAAAACTTTCTTCAAATAAAGTAGAAAAAATCTTTATCTGGAGATGTCCTTAACAGAACACGTCTATCATAGGACGTCAAGCTGCACGTAAAGTGAAGGAATGTGCGTGAAAGCCATAACATGACGTGTCAGATAAGTTAAAGTTAGCTGACTCTGGATATGGTTCAGTTCATACGTTGTGCTTCTGCCGTGCCGAACTTAATTCTTGGATTAAGTTCGACATAAGCACGGCATAGGCACGACGTCTGAATCAAAGTTTTTAATTTGGTGCGGCAGAACAATTAAGTTCGACAAGGTCTGCCGTGCTACACGACTTTGGCATGGCAGCGATTCAAACGTCGTGCTTATGCCGTGTCGAACCTAATGCACAAATTTTGGAAATGTGTTTTCGCGGGTTTCAGCATGCGCATTGAGTCTGTTTATTACCCCAGAGCTCCTTTGCGCATGACGGCCAGGAATCAGAAGCGCAAGCTGACTGGGGTCGAGAATGGTTTATAACAAACATGGCTTCCGTGCAAGTTTGCATACTTGCACTCTTTCTTCCAATGTTGCAGAGTCCGATAATTCATCAGAAGACGAACTACCTTTTGAAGAAAGTATTCCACTACCTGGCTATAAAGAACAAGATGAAGATCGAAGAAGACGAGGAAGCGATCGGCGGTTTTCTCAGAAGAAATAAGAAGAGCAGCAATCAAAAAACTTCCGATAATAACATTCGCCTGACGGTCTATAGGAAAAGTATTTTCTGCTGCATTTCTTTTCTTCGCCTCCTCGAGTTTTGTAATAGTTTTACAAGTAGCAATTTACGTTGGAGTTCACGCTGCGGCGCCCTTTTCGTCACCACTTACCGCTGCACTGACTAATGTGCGAACATTGAATTAAGCTCGATTCTGGCACGACGTGTGAATTGAAGTCGTGCTTGTGCCGTGCTTCTGTCGAACCTAATATTGATTAGAACATAATAATGTTGATTGGAACGTTTAAAAGAGATGTTTAAAAGAGAGGTTCTTGATTTCGCGCAAGAGCTTTTGCAATGTAGCTCGTCGGTTTAAGAAGTTTTTGAAATCATTGATTTACACTAATAAACAGAACCCTTGTCAATTGTTTTTAACAGTAAATAGTTTGATATGTGACGCACAAAGCGTACGCACCAGTCAAAAAGAACTGTTGTCAGCTAAAGACAATAGGGACTTTTAGCATCGACTGCGGAAGGAGCTAGTACGGTGACTGGAAGTATTTTTCCCGCCACGCGTCAATGCCTCAAGTTCAAGGTACCACGACGGCTATTGCGGTCAAAACCTTGCTTTTTAATTAAAAGTAAATTCGCATTCTCTCATTCTTTTTCGCGATTATTACAAGTCGCTTACCGTAAAATTCCGAAAAAAAGCCCCTCTATTTATAAGCCCCTCCAAATATAAGCCCCCAAAATAGTAACGCAAAAAAACCCTCCGTTAAATCGGCCCTTCGAAAATAACACCCCCCCCCCCCCCGGGGGGGGGCTTGTAATTGGAATTTGCCCTCGAATACAAAGTAAAACATGGGAAAAATGTTAAATTTTCTTCCCACTACAAGCTAGCCCAATCGATTTTGAAACGCAAATTTCCCTCCGTAGATAAGCCCCTCCGAATATAAACCCCTCCAAAAATAAGCCCCTCCAAAAGGGCCTTTGAAAAATATAAGCCCCGGGGCTTTTTTTCGGAATTTTACGGTATTTTGTCAAATGTAGGAAAACTCATGGAGGAAACACGTTCGTCTTCGTTTGTTTACGTCCCCAATAAAACGTGAAGTTAATAGGCATTTTCACGTCGTGGTCGAGCAGTGATGACAAAGAAATGTTGATAGAACAATAAGATACACGCGCAAAGTTGTTGATTTGCTAATTAAACTTATTGACTGGCCGTACTGCGCTTCCCGAATACGTAGAACATCATAGCGGTCCGTAGTGTCTAGTACGTTAACTATTTATTTGCATTTTACTTAGAACGCCAGTGTATATTTGAAACCGAATCACAAGATATATATACGCATTTTATCCTTTTTTGGTCATCTTTTGGAAATTTCTGAAGGTTCATTCCATCATGAGCCTCAAACTTCGGTGTCAAGCACGACACCCACTGAAAAATACAGCCAAATACACGAAATACAGTTGAAGGGAAAGAGGATTCCATAACGGATATCATCTCACCAAGTGGCGTGAATAAGACTGATAAAACACAAGTTATCCCTTAATATACCCATGAATCGCCCTTTTATTATGAATGTTATTTTTTTAACATTTCCTTGCCGTGAGGGATCACTGCACGGCTTCAACCGCAGGAAGGGTTCGCCACCATCTGACAAAGTAAGCGAGTTGGGGTAATCGCGATAAAGAATAAAAGAACGCGAATACACTTTTAAGCGACGTTTTCACCGCTTTAGCCGTCGTGGTATCTTAAACTCTCTGACTCCAGGCATTGACGGGTGGCGAAAAAAAATATTATTCTCGTCACCGTACTAGAATCTTCCGTCGACTTTGCTTAAAGTCGCTAATATCACACGAGTGAGCCCAGCAAACGAGTAACGATCAGTAAGATATTTTACTTGCCTCAAGAAATGATAAAATTCATACACCCAACTGTGCATTCGAGGTGATGTATAAGTTTTTTTTTCCGGTTAATTTGCAATTGCTTAAGTTGCAATTACCACTACGACGATCATATCTTCATTCCAATTTGTATTTCCGCAGTTCACATCATCTTCTGCTGGAGTTTCATGTTGTCGCAGATCTTTTACAAACAGACTATCCAGGTCGAGGTCAGCAGGGATGTTGACCGGTTCGCCAGCCGCTACACGTCGTGTCCGACATGAAGGTGGCATAAGAACGCCTAACTGAAGCTGTTAAAGCTTCTTCCTTAAAATGAAAACGCCGGGATCTCCAAGGCGAAAGGCGAGAACTAATCCGCAACGCCACAACAGAATTGAAAAAGAAAAGTATGCCACGCCGCGTCAAAATTTGAAAAGAAAACTTCAAGACATTGTGCTTGGCCGTGTAGAAAAAATAGAGTGATGAAGCACATGGCATGGCTATTGAACATGGCTATTGAACATGGCAGAGTGCCATGTGATTGGTGGAATAAACAATAAAGAGGTCATAAGTGAAAATCACTGGACACAGGACAAAGCTCAAGCACAAGTTGTTGATTCACTAAAATTTCTTTCCGGTGATCAATAAATTATGATTACTTAGGCAAGAGGAATAACAATACTATTGGAGATAAAAGGGTGAAACAGGTTAAAAACACTTTTCTTTTAATGTAAATTTGACGTAACACAGATCTTGCGTAATTTATGTTTTTCTTGGCAATGTGTGAAATGAAACTTCGCTGGCTGGCTGATAACTTGCTAACGTTTCCGTAGGCTTGCAAACTCCAAAGTTCCTTTTCACACTGTCTGGGATAGCGTAATTTTTAGCGGAGCTCTCGCGCGCGAAGCGCGCGAGCGGAGCACTATGGGTAAGAAAATGAAGTAATCTACCCATCCGAGAAAATTTGGTAATCACGTGACCGTACACCGACCGTCCGAACCATAGGCATACCAATGTAAAATAACTTAATCAACAGTTATGGCAACCCAATTGCAACTTGAGGTTATTTTGGCGGGAAATCGCATAGCCACCGGCGTCTTGTAAAGCAGAGACAACAAGAGTCATTGAAGACGAAAACGGAAAGCGGAAATTGTTTCTGTATCCGTGTTGTCTAAAGTATTAAGCTTAGATAAATTGTCGTGTCCACAAATTTGGAATATAGAGCAAGAGAAAGACAGAGAAAAGAGAAAGTGGGCGGCAGGCCAGCGAAGTTCAACGAGAAAAACGGCGACGGGGATTTAGAGCGAGAGAAAAAACCCAAGACGTTTTTTTGTTGGAAGAACATGAAAATTTTGTAGCGGCAGTGACAAAATGAGAAATGCTAGCGGCCACCAATGCAAGGTGAAAATGAGCGCCAATGAAAAGCAAGTGAACGCGAACACGTACGACATTTCCTCCATAAAACATGTGACTAAGAAGTTTCTGGAAGTTTCACGTTGTAGTCGTGCAAAACAACGGCAAAGAAATGTACAAAAAAAGTGTGTTGGACGTGCAAAGTTGCTTTTGCTTATTAGACCTATTGTTGTTTTTCACCATTTTCCGGCGTTGCATGCATTCGCCGCTTAGCATTGCACGATTTTATATTTTGTTTGAACAAACTATAAATATTATCGAGAGCTTCGCTTTTAGCCCTGGCTAAATCTATATATTGGTTTGTTTTAACCTTGCTGGCTGGCCAAAAACCGTCACACGTGATTGCTGGCTGGGATTATTATTTTCTGAAAGTCTTTCTAGCTAGCAGTGAAGAAAGGGTATCTTTTTCCCAGGAAAGTTAAATATCAACATAGGTTGCATAAAAGCACTCTGCTAGCGTTTACGACATTGTATAATCAATTTTTGCGAAAAATGGTCCATAAGACTGACAAAGGACACTTAAGAAGACCTTTATGCAGTGAAAAATACCACAAAACGCAATTGTAGGTGCTCTACATCATAGCAAATTCCAAAATCTTTCCTATTTTGCTGTCTTTCTCCCGATTCGCAGAGTGTACACTATGACGCTTTTAGACCACGAAGCCGTGAACTTTCGCTTGCAATGAACGTCTGATGGCTTATTGAGAAAATGATTCTACTTTTCTGTTATAATGATTACGTTTTAGCTGTTTTGCATAAGTAAAACAGACGTGTGTTCAGCTTAAGTTTTTAATGGTGTCACGTTACCTCGAATCTCTATAAGATGGACACCTCTCTAAGACGGACACGGGGGCCGGTCCCGAAGGTGTCCGTTTTAGAGAGAGTTGACTGTATTGACGAATCCTGATATGACAAAGGATATCACACAGTGGCGAGATGATGTGAATTTTTATGTTCCAGTAGCATGGAAGTTTTTCAACAAGATCCGGGATTCTTTTTTTCTACTCAAAAGAAGTTTCTTGTATAGTTTTTCAAATTTTTTTTGGAGCATGTAATCATCAAATTGTACCCAAAAAGAATAAAACTGAATTTGCTTTTTAAGCTTTCGTATCTAAATTCAGATTTCGCACTGATCTCCAGTTTTGAACCCGGTCATATCCGTGGAAAAACAAGGCAACAACATTACAACATTGCAAAATAACTTTTAATGATATTTCAAGCAGACAATACGTTCCAAAACACCATTCAATAATGCATTCCATTATTTAACTTACACTATGCGTGCGCATAGTTCACAGTTTGTGACACTTAAATACAGTTATCAAGTCCCCACCCCCCAAAATTAACAACTATAAAAACTAGTATTTCAATATTAAAATGCCAAACAAAACTACACTTTTTGCCCCTTGAAGCCTAAGGATTCAATGTTGCGCGCCCCGTGGATTCTTTCAGCCAAGTAGGCAGGAAAGAATAGGATACCAAAGACAATTTGATGCAGCGTCTTAGAAGGAGCTCCTTCCTTGGACGGCTCGCCTTTGTGTCAACAAAATTTGTCAACCAATTGTGAGCATGTCTGAGGACTGGACCTTGTGAAGACCTTTATCTTCGAACAAGCCACCCTGTTCCTTGGAGGTTGTGTTTTAACTCAACTGCAAAAGTTTAGTTGAGTTGTGTTTAAATCCGGCAGCAAAAGATTGTGTCTAAATTCAACTGCAAAAGACCTCGAACTGTAATTCAGCTGTTTGAGGAAAGTTGCGAATTAGAGTTGTATAACAACAAAAACGAGGTACTCCGCGTACCACTCCAATCCCTTCCACCTATCATCTGCAAAGGTTCCCTCTGACACAATTAAACCATTAAGGAATGTACGTTTCTGAAGATCAGTCCCAAACACCACGATTTATTAAGACGAATTTTGAGAGTTCATTCACTTGATCTCAGTTTAAAGACAAAAAACGCCGCGTACGCCCCTTCATTAATTGCACGGGATCTAGGCCTCCACATCGTAAATATTGGCCTATGTACGGTCTTATTGGTACAGCGTACAGCTACAAGGGGACATGACAAGGATACCGCAACACATCAGGCGTCACTGCTATACAGACTGAACTGGGCTTGAGATAACTGGAGCAGCAACGTGTTGATATTGCTGACCACACTGTTCAAAATCAGTTCTCATTTTTGTGAGCGCAAAAGTATTCTTAATTCTGTGCAAACTAAAGATTTCCTCTTCTAGGGCAACCAGGCACACCAACTCCAAACTATCAGGTATTCCGAGCGCCTTCTCTTCTCTCTGGGAAGAATGAAACAATGGGACAATCTTTCATCATTTGTTTACTGAGCAGTGCTCCTTGGATCCATTTCAATAACAGATTAGCAGCCTAAATCACAAACCTGAAGCCTTTATAAGCCATTTTAGGTGGGAAGGATGGCGCAGTGGTGAAAGTACTCGCCTACCTCCAATGTGGCCCGGGTTCAAATCCTGGCGTCGACGCCACTTGTGGGTTGAATTTGTTGTTGGTTCTCTCCTTGGCTCCGAGAGGTTTTTCTCCGGGTACTCCAGTTTCCCCCTCTCCTTAAAACCAACACTTCTAAATTCCAGTTCGATCTGGAACGACCGGAAACGTTTCAACTCCCAAGTGCTCTGTGGGTAAGCAAATTACAAATTTACAAAAAATTACCTTTTTCCCATATTCATTTAGCGGTAGAAAAAGCTAATACTTCTTTAAGTTGGGGGCAGCCATCTGATGCTAAATGTACGTCTTTTTTTTTACTGACTTTATTGGTTTATTATCAGCTAAAATTTACTAGCAATTAACTCAAATAAAACGATTTTTTTGTTGAGCTATGAGTACATAACCAGTCTGGGATCCTCTATCTGTTGCGTAAAGCCTTCTGAGAGCCTACGCAGCAATCAAGTGACCCGAAGTGCTTATACAGGACACCTGAGCCGGTATCGTCAAGTGATCAAATGAACCAAATGGCGAACACCTTTAAGAAGGTTGCTGCGTTAGTGGGAACACTCATATCCAGGCCCCCAACACAACACAGAGGAAGCACGATTGGTTAATACACCAGAAAAATTTATACAGCCCCTGAAATTATGTTAATTACATCCAGTTGTGAAACTAACTGTCAGGCGTGCAATAGTCGTCACGTCATTAAATACGGGAGACGGTTCGTTACCACAGACAATGCTACTAAAATAAACAGTCCATCTTAGTATTTGAACTTTAACGTTCTTGAATGTTCAGTTAATTTGGGAAAATATGTATTGAAACAAACACAATCAAAATTAAAATGTCTAAGAAAAGGGCTCTAGTTTTACAGAGGGAAATTACTTATGTAAAGTACATTGCACTGTTAAGATTTCATTCAAAGGCTACTGCTCAAGACAAACGTAAGTTTCTGTCTTCTTAGGGAAACGTTCTATTGTACACTGATTAAACGCGACTGTAATGGAAAAGAGCTGTATACTTTCAAGGTCAACCATGATTATCCTCCTTAGATAACGGAACTTCCAGTGGCGACATAATTCATAAATCAACAAGTATGCATTTCTTGTCGGTAGGGCGTCAATCACCTTTTGACCTCAAAATCAAAGCCTCTTATGATTTCCTCATGCGATCAACCAGTTCAAATTCCCTTGTCACTGCACTCGAATCGACATTCTGTTGAACTTACACGCGTTTGCTTAGTACTAAGTCAGTACCTAAACGCATTTGCTGAGTTCTAAAGGCAGATAGAGTTTGTTATTTTGATCTGAAAAGTTTAAGAAAGAAAGGGGAGCACGTCAAGTAACTTAATCACCACAGGAATGATAACAGTCCTCAGTCATCAAAAAAAGGAATCATGGCAGTCGTTACATTTGGAGAGTCTACACGTCGTTGGGATCAGACTGACAGCTTTTTAACAGTGTCAAGGAATGATCGAAGAAGAAGAACTTTAAACATAAAAGAAACTCAATGTGTCATCCAAAACCCGCTCTATTTCCGTCGCATTTCGTGATTCCTGCCGATGCATTATCATCTCTACCGACGAGGTGCATCGCCGAACAAGTATCGATTGGTGTCACGTGACCCTTCAAAAGGTAATCTTCCGGCCATTTCCATTTTCTTTCTGCACACATGTCTTTCCCCATTCATGATTATTGAGAAAGTTGAAAATATGGAAGCCAAGGAGGATGTTATTCTTCGCTGTCAGGTAACTTAGGTCCCCAATATTTGTCTTGTTAGCAAGGCACAGGTCCATTTCTCAGCATATAATTCAGTATTTTTTGGGTTGTAGGCAATTCTCATCAGATGGTACCACCTGCTTTTCATACAGCGAGAAAGGTAAGAACCGCTTTGGTAGGTCATTCGAATCGTATGCTTGTTATGGACAAATATTCAGAATTACGAATATTTAATTATTTGTGTATCTTTTGATCGCTGTTTATACGAAACAAAGCATGGAGTATCACTCGGCGATAATGTAGCAACATTCAACATAATATTGTTTTGACAAAACACTAAATAACTATTGTTTTTAAATAGTTTGTTTCCACTCACTACTCAATCTCATGGTGAGTTAAGAACATGTAAAAAAGCGCTTCTTGGAGATAGTGCTCTATTCTTACAGATGGATTGTCTTCTTTGATATTTATATATATGTAGAAGTCCTTGGTATCCAGTGATAAGAGGTTAAAATGGTGGATTTTTTACTCAATGATGCACACGTTCTACAGTTAAACCTCGTTGTTGCGGTCTGTAATCTTTTTGCAAGACCCGCCACTTCGAAGCCTGCACTTTTCTGTAAGAACCACGAAACGGTTCATTCTCGAATCCAAAGGGCAGCTTAGATGCAAGACGTATTAAGCCTTCCAATCTTCTAGTGGTGACGTTCACTGAAGCAGGTGAAATGGGCACACAACATTAAGAAAAGCTTTGCGTCCGGATCACACTCCAACTTTTCGGACCTCTATTATGTTCACGCCAAGATATCTAATAACTCACTTAACGTTCATTTCCAGGGAAAATTGGGAGAACAACGTTCTACAAAATGTTCAAGTAAGTACCAAGGTATCTCATTATGATATTCAGAAGTGATTTCCCCATGACCAAGGCGCTTGTGAAGTTACCAACTGTTAACTGGAATGTTTTCTCAATTACAGGTGGAGACAGCCCAAATAAGACAGGAGTTTGAGAACAATGATGAACAAGAAAGGTAAAGTTTAGATTAAGAAAAGCTTTGCGTCCAGATCACACTCCAACTTTTCGGACCTCTATTATGTTCATGGCAAGATGTCTATTAATTCAGTCAATGTTCATTTTCAGGGAAAATTGGGAGAACGACGTGCTGCAAAATGTTCGAGTAAGTACCAAGGCATCTCATTATGATATTCAGAAGTGATTTCCCCATGATCAAGGCGCTTGCTAAGTTACCAACTGTTAACTGGAATGTTTTCTCAATTATAGGTGGAAACAGCCCAAATAAGACAGGAGATTGAGAACAATGATGAACAAGAGAGGTAAATTTTAGATTATTGTGGCTAATAATACCACTACCACCACCACTACCACCGCAAAAAGTGACAAAATAAGGATAAACCATTCCTCAAACTTGCCATTCCATGCATTCCATGCATAATGGCAGGAGGGTTATAAGCTACAGCTGACAGTAAGAAAATCTCATCACGTTGAAAACATCCAGGATTTCTTTATACAGTGTAAACATCTACTGGAAGCTTTACACCACTCCCTTTATTCTTCTTCCCAACCAGCAACAATCACCTCTCTTTTAGTCTTGGAAATACCCAAAATCCAAAGCCCCTTCTCTGCTTCTTTCATAATTCTGTTATCGATATTTTATAGGATTCGACTGGAAGAGGGAGTTACGATGGCATTGTAATATAACAACAGGTGCTGAAAAAAGAGCAACAGAGGTGGGTCAGAATTGTCAAAAGAGGGAAGCAAGGCTTGTGATAATCTGTGTAGTACCTATTGTAAGCCTCAATACACAAGAACACAACAAGTAGCACAGGATTTTCTCTCCTTGCCACAAAATAGACACGGATTACCAGGATTGGTTGTGAATTGACTTCTTGACCAAAAGGCTCACTTCGTTCTTATATTTTAAACATTTGTACTTCTTCTTTCTTTTATATATATATCTACTTCTTTCCCAAACACATTTTATCTAAGCATTCAAGACTTACAAGCATCCGTTGGAATGTGTCATCATTGTCATCATCATTATCATGTCATCCTCACTATTAACATGTACCATAACCATCATCATTATTATTTACATGCCATCAAATCACAATAAAACTCCAGAACAAGCATTAAAAGTGCTCGTTATAACTTTCATCATCATCACCACCACCACCACCATATTATCATCGCTATTAACAAATAATTATCATTCTAATTCCATCACCATGATCATTAAGATCATCGCTCTCACTTTTAACATGCACTACCACCACCACTATCATCATTATTATTTACATCTCATCATTGCCATCAAATTCACAGTCAAACTCCAGAAGAACCATTAAACAAATTCATTATTTGAACATTCAGCAACATCATCATTAACCTGCCTCCATTGTCGTCAAATCACAATCAAACTCCTGGAGAAAGCGAATGAAACAGAGGAGTTGTCCAGTGATCCATGTAATATCCACACAATATAAATTCGAGTGATCCACCTTGATTTCAATTTGAGCAAACACTGTGAGACCAATAGGTCTAGAAAACATCACCTTCAGCAATGGTTGTTAGCCTTTATCTTCCAAGATCCAATTCTTCTTTGGAATCTAAGGGATTTAAGGAAAGAAAAAAGAACGTTAACATTACAATACAAAACGTGCCAAACTTTTTAACAGTATCACCACATATCTACATTCAAGCCAAAACTTAATAGTATGAAATTAAATGGATGCAATTTTATTCTAGAACTGCAGGGGGCGAAGCTACGTACGCAGTCGCGAAAAGAAAACCTTCAAAAAAATTCAGACTTTAAAGGGATTCAAAACCCATCACCACTGTGATACAGGTGCTGTGCTCTTGTCACTGAGCTAAAGAGCCTACTAGCATCTGGCCACTCAATGAGTTCGTGTTATATCCGGAGTAGATGAAGATAGGAAAGTGAATCAATGAAATTTTGCTATTTACAAGCATTTTGCTGGCTTTCTAGAAGCACTGTAGTCTCATTTATACAGGGTTAACATAGATCTAAAGTAAAATATTAAAAAAAGGCGAGAAGGTACCTGAAATTGTGTTTAAGACAATAGACACAATTACATACAGGTATTCGTCTGACTGGAATTTGTGACTAAATTTACCTTAGGTCGAGGCTAACCCTGTAAAAATGAGTCTTCAGTGCTTCTATTCAGCGGCCGCAGCAAATTCGAAACTAGAGCATTGCCTTCTTGAACTATCTCGTTTGAAAGTGTAATACTAACGTAATCTTCCTCTTTCTTATTTGTTTTAACAGCAAAAATATGGCAATCAGGATGAAAAGTTTGGAAGTTTTCCTACGGCGAGAGAGATTATTGTATACTACCATATTTATGTAAAGTAATTTAAAAAAACTTATTATTTAAAAAATTTTGATGTGCTAGCTAGCTACTGACTGGAAGAACCCATCAAAATTTATGTACTTGACCCAAAGTTAGCCATCCAAAAAATATTGATTAAAATGGCGAAAGAGAATACTTTAATATAATTTGAAAGTCTAAGCCAGATTTATAAATAATGGACTTATTTCATATCTCCAGAGAGTATTTATGTTCATGTATGGTAATGTACAGATGACAGAGTTTAAGAATAAAAGAAAGGGACTTATTATCTATTCCATTACGATAATATTTTCTATAATATTATGTCTTGTTTATTTATGTTCAGGTACGATTATGTATAACTAAGATCGGTTCTGGTCAAAAATGAAGTGAAGTTATTGGAAGCTGTCTTAAAATATGTTGGCCAGCCTACCCCACGCCCCCTTCCTTCCCCATTTTCTAAACATTGCATATTTCATTAAAAAAAGGAAACGAAGCATGTCGTATAACTTGTAATCGATAAACATTCGGAGGGTGATAGTGTCATTCCATAATTCCACTCCCGTTCTTAGGTCTTACCAGCGATTGTTGCAAGCTTTCGGTTATCGAAGAAGGATTCTAAACTAAGCTGGTCCCACGTAGAAATTAATACAACATACACAGGTTAAAACTTTCGGTCTAAACGCACCCGGATTCAGAGGGTGCTTTGGTAAGCGAATCAATGCATTATAATGATGAAATGGGGTGCGAAACATTTCAACAGTATACCTGCGTTTATCGCAAGTCGTCAGCAATAGTAAAATCTGTGTACAACCCTTGTCTAGCAAACGGATGGGTATTAAATTTAATCTTTTTCTTGATCTCGTGACAGACAGACAACCACCAAGACTGCCAAAATAACTGCTTAACGCATCATTTGATCTGTTTGAGTATCTCTCAAAATGACGCTTATGTCATGCAAACCAAAGCAAAACAAGAGTAAAGCCACAGCTTTAATAACACCCCACAAATGCTAAGGTCATTCACATGGTTGAAGACACAAAATAAACAGGCTTTACTGACTCACGCAATTCAAGGGCATCTTACACAACGTTGAATCAAAGGATGATTTGAATGACTGTAATTAAAAAAAAAAAACCCTACAGTATAATGGCGAAAAAATGCCAACGTTAATACCAAAACTACATGGTTTTTGAAAGGTTAATGGTAACTAGTTTGCCTTCGGCTAATCTGAAAGGTCACCAGGCCTGGTACTATAATATGGAATATGATGCATACTGATTTATTATTTCCGCATTTTCCGAGAAAGTGCAGAAAGGTTGGCTGCTCGTGTACTGTTCGGATGAACTGTTTTGCAAGCTTTTCGTTTCGCTTAGTTAACACTCAAGAGCATCAGATGAACCACACGAACATCCTAGAGGAGCTTGCATCCATTTCAGCACGAAGTAGGAATGAGCGTATGAGTAGAATACTGCTCATGAGTGAATTTACATCAGAAGACTCAAACAAATGCGGTCCAGTTTGCGAACCCAGAAAAAGAATGATCGGGTGGATTAAAAAAAGATTATCAAAGCAACAAGATCTTCGAGTAAGCCACCAGGAAGGGACAATGCAAAGTATAGAGTGAAGACAGAACGTCAAGGTTGCAGTTATAAAGGTAAAGGGACTTATTGCAAACCTTAGACTATTAAGAAAGCTGTTTGTAGAGCAACTGAGTAATGATAGCAAGTTCTTTCCAAGACAGAAGCCATATTTTATTCTAACCAAAGGGACAAAAATTCAGCACAAATTTAGGTTAATCATTATATGGACGCTTAAAGAAAACGAACGAGAAGCCGTATACACCGCCATACTTTGATTAAATCTTATGACATCTCATTTCACTAAGCTCGCTTGACTGCATAAATTAAACATAAGTGCATAATATATTCAAACCCGGGCATTCTCATGCGTGCAGAAATATATCTGGAACACGGGCTCAAACCGCAATTCACGTCATCTCTACACTCACTTTCGCTTTAGTTTCAATAAAAACAAGAAATGCGAATCGAGGTGAGTTACTTGTGAATAGATAATTTTGCTCTTGTAACGGAAGGTCTCTGCAGACATTTGTCACGATGCACAGAACGTTTATCCTCCATCATTTAAGACTAAGTGAAAGGAAAATGTAGTGTGAAATTAACAGAGAAGCGCTTGCATTGCACTAAAAAGCGCAGCATTAAATGTACATTGTAACTTGAAAATATATAGTTTTAGCTAGACGCTCGTTCCTTTTTACCACTTGCTTTATTGAAATTTAGGATTAATTTAGGATAAAAGATTTTTATGGGTAGGTTTTAGTGTGGAAACGTTGCTGTGTTATTTGTTTTTGCCCATAGATAGATCTTATAATGCGTAGATTTTTTAACAAATTAAGATATTTTTTAAACGATTGTGTATACGAGTCCTAGCTTCTAGCTTGTAATCGTTAGTTTTATTTACTTTTGTAAAGTATATTGTAATTCTGTTGATCAGGGGAATATGCGAAAAACCCCATACTCTACTTTACTTTACTTCATAATCTTGAGGCCATGTTTCCACGCTTTTCTCCCGAAATTTCAGGGCAGTTCATCACAATTCCAACAATGCAATCACTACACATGTCAGATAACAGAGTACCAGGAAGATCAGTATCAATACCCACTGGTATGTCATCAATTTTACCAAGACTGTCAACTCAAAATAAATAACATGTCTTACAAACTTAAGGTCATTTTCAAGTTTTACGCTGTTTCCTTTTCAGCATGAAGACAATGAAGAAAGACCGTATCACCGAGTAATACGTTCCTTTCGAAAACTTCTAACGATATTGTGGACTTCACGAGACTTCATTATCCTACTTTACGAGAAACGAGTTACCCAAGACTTCACATAGCTATATATTCTCCATATAACTACAGGTGAGATGTTCCGTTCCTTTCCCGCCAGCCACACAAAGTTCCTTTCAGTCCACAAGCATATTTTTTTGGACAATAACAAAAACCTCGCTTTGATTACCTTCGATGCCTTAAATGTCTAAATAGGCCTTTTTTCACAAATACCCAAATACTCTTTGCTGTCCTTCCAAAATTTTGCATAAGCATTGTTTTCAATTTCTCTTGGGACGATTTTTGAGTCCATTTCTTTTCCAGTGGCTAAAGCCATAACGGTTTTCTAACATTTTTGTCGTCCTTAAACAGAGACAGTCCAGGCAATGGATGGAAAGGATTGAATTGGGTAAGTAAAAGTTCAATGACATCTTGAAGACTAAATTGACCCAAAACCTCTCCTTGCGTGGATTTAAAATACTTTGGCTTAAGGGGGGGGGGGGGGGGGGTGGAGTATGGAGGTTGTTTGGGTGAAATGATGTTGATTTGGGAAGGAAATATGAGGGTAGATTAGGTAAACACATAAACCAGTTAATCCGCTGATGGATCAGAATCACCTTGCTGTGGTGGTGGACTATCTGGTAATTGTCTAGTAATTATTCACTTGATATTTCAATTTCTAACAACCCACAAACCCAATATTTTTCCTATTTTCCCAAAATTTTAAACATCTTCCCCCCCTAATTTTTACACTTTAGAAACATTCGAAAAATCATCCAAAAATTCTCAAATAATTATTGAATTAAGGACTACAACTTGTGTCATTTTTTGATTGACTGAAAGCCTGGCTAGATATTTAAGAAAAAGGTTGGAAATCAACGAAAAATAATCCTTTTAACCAAACTCCCCCTTAACGAAAGATTAAACATTGATTTTTGTGGTCCTAAACTAGTTCAGAACACCATGAGCCTGTTATCCTTAATGGCTGAAAAATCAAATCAGACTAACACAAATATACAGATCTCCAAATCATTCAAAAGGAACACAATCTGTTTTAAAGTCTTTGTACGGCCGAAAGAATAAAATGTACAAAAGACTTCTGGTTTTGACTTCGACGTTTTACAGTACTTTTGACGCTCACGTTTCATTGCTTCATTATAATTGGCTTCCTGGAATAGTTTCGTTTTACAATGGCAGGTAGCAGGGTGTCTACAGGAATGAATGCAAGAAAATGATCTGCAAGCCAACAAACACTGACATTTCACTTTAAGGAATGGTCGTAGCACTTTCATGGTCAATTTAAGCAATTACAAAAAGAAGCCTGAATTTGCTTTCATCACACGCATATTGAACAAATTTGACATCCGCAGTTCATATAAGATTTATTTCTGACACATTTGCACAGAGGAAAATAAATATTGCTTACCGGTTTGGATGAAAAGCTTTAACGAGTTAGAGGGTTAGTGCAGTTTAACAATAATAACTTATGATTGAAATGCACATCTCGTGAACGAAGCCTGTGGGTTTTACTTCTTTTATTGAATTGGGGAACGTTTGTAATGTGGAACACTCCATATTCTTATGGAAATTGCCGTAATGAACCTAACGCAATTGATTTATTATTTTTTTCAGGTATAAGACGAGTTGTAAAAATTTCATAGTATGAGCACTACAAGGAGTTGCAGCCATCATTTCACAATGAAATTGTACATAAACTTGCGCAGGATTTATGTTAGTAAGGGGACTTTTCAATGTTTACATAGGACAACACGCAGTGAATCCCTCGCGCCAAGCCCATATCTGGAAGATATCAATATTGTTAATAAAAATGAACCTGTTTATACTAAGTTGTCTGATTGTATGTACTGAAGTGTGGCATGGCATAAACAATTCCAATTACCAAAGCTTTGTTCAGTTCTAAACCGTGCCTCCATACCCCACTACCAAACTATCGCCCCATGTAAGGAAGTCCAAGACAGTCTTGAATTCTGGATTCCACGCCGTCAATTCCGGATTCTTTGTCAGTGGAACTTGGATTCCAGATTCCTTGATCTATATTGCGGATTCCAAAGCCCAGGATTCCGGGTTCCACAAGCAAAAATTTCCCGGATTCCCTTACAAGGAGCGAAAACTACATGGTAAAAGCAGGTTCACGCTCGTTTAAAACTAAGACTATCTCCACAATATACTGTGTAGGTCTTGAGTCGGTACGAAAACCATAGCGGATAGGGCTTACACATAAGAATAGTGATTTCGGCCCGATTTCTCCAACGGAGCGAAGCTACG
The DNA here is from genome assembly GCA_964035705.1 of Porites rus. NCBI lineage: Eukaryota > Metazoa > Cnidaria > Anthozoa > Scleractinia > Poritidae > Porites > Porites rus. Next base: position 20,405,488 of record OZ037993.1, read on the forward strand.
TCGCGCCAATCTCGCGCGGATCACTGTGCCACACTCTGGTGTAGTGTGAACAGGTATTTGGACCGTAGCGGAAGTGAATAAGTAGGAACGAGGACTGGAACCCACTGGGACGGAGTCAGGAGTGAGGACTGGGATTTAGTGCAACAGACCTCCCAGCCCAACCGCTCTGACACGATTTAATTCAATGTGTGTGAACGAGGTGTTGCTGTTCATTTTATACCGAAGACCGTTTCGTGTCAACACTAAAAGCTGTCCGGTATACTGTAGACATGGCCTAACGTTCCAGTTACTAGGTTAGGCACCACTCAGGAGATAGACAAATCTCAAAAATGCTGAATCAATAGTCAACAATACTTTAGGAAGATTTCACTAACCCACTTTTACGGACCGAAGACATACAATCGCTAACCATTGAAAACTACTTCAAGTTCACCGCAAAGCGAATTTTTAAGGCCATTTTGACGATGACGGCATTTGACTAAAACTACCAGAATTCATTTCGTCTTCGCTTAGTAATTTAAATTTGTCAATCTCGCCGAGATTTAAAAAACAATAGCCCTAACTTGCACAAGTAAACAACAAACTGAAGGATTCTGGAAGTTGTAGTAAAATGACGTCATCGTGCAATTGTCCTATTGATAAAAGGTTTCCGTGACTTTTCAACAATGATATTGTAAAAAATTTAAAAACTCAGTCACTTTGATGCTCATTAGTATCTAAAAACTCTCAAATCTGATTAGCTAAAAGGAGTCTCGATTTGCGCATTCATAAAGCAGTATATCAGGCTCAAAAAGCATAAACAAAAAAAAATTGGTCTTCGTAAGTGCGATGAAATTATTTTATCAACTTGTTTTTCGCAAATGTTATAAATATGTAATTGGTATCAGAACTTCGTGTCTATAATTACACACGCAATTAAACTCCCATTTTTAAGGGTCGGAAGGACCCCACTCAGTGCTATTACCATTACAAATAAACCGAACGAAGCCACGTGCTAAAAAAGGAGTAAGAGTGCTGGTAAAGCATACAATCACTGACGTTTCTTAGATCGTAGTTTTCAGTACCTGAAAGACCGTTTCCTAATTTTACCTCGTTTAACAATAAGAAGTCTAACTCAAATAAACTATGTGAGAGAAACTCTTTGAAATAACTGACACATAAGTGATACAAACCTCGCAAAAAAATCCTAACGGGAACTGAACGTGTGCTGTTCTTTTTCCGTCCTTCACTGAACAAACATGACTATGAAGGTTATATAAAAAGTCTCGTCATCAAGCGACGAAAACGCTGCCAGGGATAACCGCTGATCGCATAACGGTATGCCTTCCTGAAAGAAAATGTAGAAAGTTATTAAAAAGGCTGGAAGCACTAAATATACTTCAGTTCACATTTGGCTCCTAAATGTTGCTGAGCAATCCACTACTAACTTAGTTACACCACAAGCTTGAAGATGACAAATATTTTGATTTCGAAAAAATTAAGCAAGGCAGATTTTCAGGTATACTTAAGATGGTTTAACATGTACATAGAGCAAATTAGTTGGCCTTGTCTTGCACTCATATTACTGCCTGAAAAATATATTGGCCAAATATATGGGCGGCTTGAGTTTGTTGAACAAATAAATATTTACGTTTTCAGTAGGTATATGCCGTTGAAACATTCCAGTAATAACAGGTTTTTAAGCACGTAATCTCTTAAGACTGAAATTTACCTTAACCGCAAAAAATTCCAACACGTGTAGTTTAGGGAGCTTCGCTCGGCATACAGTCAAGTTTAGGATATTGAAGCCGCAGCCCCTTTAACAAAATAAGACAGCAACGAAACCATAAGAAGATTGGCTTTTAATGCACGTATTCCTGGACGCCTGATTTTCGAAGACCAGTTAGGGTTATAATCCATGGTTAAAAATATCCACGATTCGCTTTACTTTCTTATAGCAGGTTATGAGCCGTTGTTTAGGGCTAGCACAAGTAGGATTTTGAGTAAAGCCAAAAAAAAATTCTGGTTATATGATCCTAGACTAGAAAGAAATGGTTTTAAAATTTCTTTAAACCTCGGGTTAAAGTTAATCACTCCACTGTACTCCGGACCCGGCTTAACACATTTATCACGGTTCGTTCATGACATCTATCTACCGGAAAATACACTCACAGGTCTAGACTACGGGTAGTCCCCATTTTCCCTCAGAAATCGGGGAAAATCGATAAATTAAATTGCTGTATCAAATCGATATTATCGATTTTCATGATTTTAACGATTTATAACGGTAAGTCCGATATTGTTGTTTTTTTGGCATCTGAGTTAAATAGTACAGCTGAGAAAACACATCCATGAGTAACACCTGATCAACAAAAATGAAAATAAGAAATGTGGAAACTATTACGGACACAAGATTCTCTCTAAGGCCGTGACCCTTTTGTACATAATAACAGAAATGGTTCGGTTTAATTACATTCGCAGTTCTCGCAGGCAAGTACCACGAGACATGCAACCTTAGATAAAAGATTTCCCAGCCTGAATTTCAGACATCCTCTAGAGTCAAAGGGATGCCCCAAATTCAGACTAAAAGATTTCTCTGGATAGCTTTTCACCGTTTTCCGTTATCAATCGATAAAACCACTTGATCGCTAACGATTTTTACTTATGGGCTAAAGCAGGAAGTAACTACACGCGGAAATGAGGTTATTTTGAAAGGACAGCAGATCTTGAAAAACTGGGAAAAATAAAAAAACTGGCCAAATTATCGGCCATCCGAAGAAGACTTTCAAGCGAGTTTTAAAGAAAAGATAAGATTTTTGTAAACTTTTTTGCAAAAAAATGATAAATTGTTTGATCCTTAGACTCTCAATTGCAACTCAATTTTCAACAAATTCACTGTTTGCATGAAATCAGTTTTCATTTTTGGATGCACAGAAGAACAGATTTATCTTACGATAAAAATCGATGGAATCAGTAAAATCTAGATAAATCAATAAACAAAACGAGTGTGTCATCGACTTCTATCGATTGATCGATACAATCGATATCAATCAAATCAGATTTACCGATTTTTGTCGTTTTATCGATTGACTACTCCGGGCATACCAGGACCGCCTAAATCGCTCTCAAAGATCGAAAGTCAAGTTTATGAAACTGCGAAAGCTCACGATGTTTATCACCGCTGCTTGTGTTTTATTTTTGATCAGACTACGATGGCCCAAGAACAAAAGTTTCGTACCGTATGTTGGTTTAAAGGCGAAGCTCTGAAGGTAAGTAAACTTCCTTTCGGCTAAGTGCAGGAGTCGTGTGCTGCCCGCCACCAAGAGAGTTTCTAACTATTAGGCGTTAATTATAGAAATATATTTTGGTCCTTTGGAAAGTTGGTCGCTTATGGGAGGTGGTTGCATATACAGGAGAGGTCGCACATGAGAGGCTCGATTGTATGGTACTGTACTGAACTTCTACTTACCCTCTGGAAGGCCTTGAAACGCAACCTACAATAGATTGTTACGACATGAACTTTTCGTATGCAAAAGTTTCGATGTTTCATGAAAGCGGACGTTCCATGAAAACTCAGACTGTAAATGTACTTTTGTTTTGTTTTGTTTTGTTTTTTTTTTCTTTCTGCGAACTGGAGTAGAATTTGTAAATAAAATTGAACCGGCTGAAAGTAATTCTGTTTCATCGGCTTAGTTTGAAGTCCGAACAGTAAACAAAGCGCACAAAAAGGAAAACAAACTGAGTAATTGAACAGTGCGTGATTATTGATCTTTAATGGCGTTAAATTTATCGTGTAGCAATATATGGAGTCGCGCAAAAGTTCGAACCTCTATCCTCCAGATTAGAATAGACATACCTTGTAATAAGAAATGTCGTTCACAAATCTTCGGATTATGTATCGTCGCACAAGAGAAGTTTTGGATATTTTCCATTTACCTGGCGTTTGCTGAATGATATAGTCTGATGACCACCATTGAAATATAATGCTGGCATAAATTCGACTTTGAGATCTGGAGTGGTCTTAATACCCTTTGCAAGATAGAGTTTTACAGTAGACAAAAGCAGAAGCCTAAAAACAAACAAAAAATCTCTTTTCCTTTCACACAAGTTCTAAAGCTAACCAAAGAAAGATGGGGATAAAGCTGGAAAAGGAAAATGACGTTTTCAACTAAGGCACTTATTGACAATAACTCAAAATCACGGGGTTGCTTGATCCGAATGGCAGGTTATTTAATCCTTTTCACAGTCCCATGACAAATAAACAGGGGAAAACAAAAGTAACTCAAGTTGAGGTGAGCGCTTCAGTAAACGGGACAGAAATTAAAAGTGATGTTTTCAGAAGTCGCAAATGCAACATGCTTAATGGTGAATCGACGAAGAGTTGAAAGGGGTCAAAATAAACACAATTCAGTCAATAAAGAGCTTTCAGAACTTTTCATGAAATTCTTTGAATGATTCGGTATAGTATCTATATTTAGACATAAAAAAGCAGCCGCCAATAACTAGCCACATAACCAGTTTAGCCGGTTTGACCACTTCAAAGACTTCAAATCAACGATCAAATAATAATGACAAAAACGTAATAAATAACAGATGAAAAGGTCATAGCCAAAGGGTGTTTTGCACGTGAAGCTTCAAACAGACTCATTCGTCTCAAACAACTACATTTTATAATTTTGTTCCCAATAAGCACTACTAAAATGCAATAAAAATAACATTAATAAGAATCTAATACTTCCCGAAGTTCTGTTCCTAAACAAACGATGCAGTGTTTGGCACACGTACTAGTTAACCAAGTGTGTTTCCTTTCGACGTCTTTTCCTAAGACGTCTGCCGCTTTCGCTGTTGTCAAGTTCGCGTTTTTCTGTGGTAGGAGAAAGTAAAATTCTTACAAGCGAAAGTAAACTTTGCAAACAAAAGGCAGGATGCCAATGGGCTATTATGTTAACATGACAATTCTCTTTATTGACACACCGTTGGAGTGCACGGTCGGACTTGCTTCTTCGCTTCTCCGATGAGCTTAGAACTTTCAAGAAGCTTAGTTAGAGAACCTAGCACCTCTCTTTTAGATAATTTTCAAAGAGATTGAGCAGCTTCTACAACCAACTGTCAGGATATGTTAGAAAATTGATATTGAAAATGTTCACAACAAGTGACGTCATATTTTTACACTCTTGGGGTTTCTGTAATTCCGACTTTAGACAAAGTTAGTATACCATGATCGTCCTTTAATTTAAAAAAGACTGACCAATATCAATGCTCATTATGGATTTACGTGAAGGATTATTTAACTTGGTGGCGATTATAATTCCTTTACCATTGTATGAATGGTTGAGGTCATGACCCTATTCAGATATTTTAGTTCTTAGTTTTCAATAGACTTCATACATGATGCCGCGGAAATCAAGGGTCTACTGAACAAACAATATTCACGAGACGCACGACTCTGTCAGTGAAACGGAATCCGCCAAGTAGTCAACTTAGGTCAAAGACTGTTGTCAAGTTATGGCGCCTTCACTTCTGTACTTGTATTTCTGGATTTATCGCCCGTTTTTGTGTCTGTCCTCAAATACAAGAATGGGAAACAGAATCCAGAAGTATGTGAAACATTAGAAGTCCTTAGTCCCTTGCTATTCGGTGGACAAGACAGTTGTTCCATCTTCTGTTTTAAGGATACAGTCTACTGAAGACCATTGTGAGACATTGAGTCAACAAAGAAACAGCAAAATGAAGACAGTCGAACCATCGACGATCATTTTAAGAGAAACAGAACAACTGAAACATCTGATGGTATGTAAAAAGAACTAATTCCACTATTTCATCGTCGCTATTCTGGGCAATCACCAACTGTTAATTTTTCCGCCCATTTCACGTACATGTATAGTAGTGAGCACAGCTGCCCTGGAAATAAGAAACGAACGCCACTCTAAATTGGAAATAGGAATTCGAGTTAATCTGAAGTACTTTCACGCACAAGTGTTCAACGCAAATATTTTTTCCATTCTAAAAGACACCTAAAGCCATAAGCCAGAAATAAGTCACGAATTAATAAATACCATTAATTTCATTAAGTATCGATATTTAATTGATATTAATTTACTCATCCCATGATTCTTTGCACCAAAACAAAGAATCCCGATTCATTCGTGAGTTCAGTGTTGTTGGACAAAGAGAAAATAATTTTTTTTTTTTATCCATTTAAAAGGATTTCAGAGATGGAAAACCTTGGACAGTTGGATGGCCTAAGAGAACAAAATAACGGAGATTTGGTAAGTTCTCAAATGTAATCTATGAACATTATGTTGGCCTCATCATTGCTCGCATCGAAAACTTTCTGTGAACGAGTTTTACTCTTTGGCGCTACCTACATACACTGCGAGTCAATTCAGGTTCAATTCAATATTCTCTCACAAAAATGTAAGAATACGCATTTCTTCAGTCGAAAGTTCAGAACATGGCACACGATGTTAAGAAAACTTGGTGCAGTAAAGTTGTGCAAACATTGAATAGTACAAGAGAAATTGAAACAGGTTTCACGTCAGCCACTGTTTTTGAATAAATCTTTGCACCTTTAAGCTACACGTTGGGCGCTATAATGGTGAGCACAGAGAGCGAGTTTACGTTTTGAGAGCCGCTTTTGCGGCCTTTAGATGGAAGAGGTTATAGATGCTTTAATCTGAGAATCCGCTTTTTCGAAGGCAAGCCTCGAAGACATGAAATACCCAGTGAAAGTACCTCTCCTGGTGGTGGAAAAAATTTTACTAGTTAAGGTTTGCTAGAGGACTAAAATATAAAGTTCAAGCCTGGCCTTTTCTTTCATTTGAATTAAGCGATGGCTGTTTTTTTCAGAATTTAACGAATCAGGAGTTAATACTGCGAATACTACGCCTCAGAGAAAGAGCCCCGCAACAAAATACTGAACAACGTGATGGAAGCGACGGACAAACCAGATTAAACTTGGTTATGCAGTGTCCACACTGTCTTAGGTAAAACGACATTTCATGCACTCTTTCTCTTGTAAAAAAGCTGCCTATTGGTATATATAAATTATTAAAATAATGCACAATCTGCAATAAGAACAAACGAAGGGATACTGATCAAATTCGCTATGTATATATTGCTGTTCATTTAACTGTGTGTAAATTTGATTTTCAACGTAAAATAGTGGGATGGATTAATTATGTGTGATTACTTTAAGGGGTAGGATACGATGAATTTAAAGCCATACAAATCACCCAAATTTTGCATAAAGTTACAAGTAAAAGTTATTGATATTGATATTGGTATTAATTTTGTCTACAAATTACACTGGATAATCTTCCCCACTATATTTCTCTATTTAGTTTTCATCAATCGTGCACACTTGAATAACATTGAAGGGTGTTCTGTTGTCTTTTACTATTTGCAGTTTTTCTCTTTTTTCTTTCAAACTATATTTTTTACATGACAGATTTGAACTGAAATTTTCTTGTCTTTTATTTTACTCTTTGTTTTCTTTCGTCAATCAAGCCAATTTTCATTGCAATTAATTTAACAGAATTCTTAATGTCACCATTGATAATTCACTTTGACATTTAACACAGGCATAACGAGGAGAAGAAATTGTCTCAGATGAAATGGGTTTTGTCTCTTCCATCGGTATGTTAAAGAGTTTAATCTTACCATTAGCCGTACTTGTAACTGCAATCTAGTGAGCCCTCCATCACACAGACCAGAAAAGCTGTAGTAAAACAAAAATATTAATAAATATGATTTAATTAATATCAAAATGGCATTATTGGAAATCACTCACAATTTCAGGGCTGCAGCATGATACTATGCTTAATTGTTTGACGTAACCCTTTCACTCCCAGAGTAAATGATGGCTCTTGTAAGATGTTTCAGAAACTTTTGAGTCTGTGGTGAAAAACGTATGGAATGACCATTCCAATTATTTCTCTTCAGCAGTATTTTCATATGGTGCTATTTATTTAGTATTTAGTTCTAACTTTTGTGTCTGTGGAGAAAATCCTATGGTGTGACTATTCAAATGAATTATTCTCTTCAACGGTATTTTCATATGGTGCTATTTATTTAGTATGTTGTTCAAACTTTAGTGTCTATGGAGAAAATCCTATGGTGTGACTATTCAAATGAATTATTCTCTTCAACGGTATTTTCATATGGTGCAATTTATTTAGTATTTAGTTCTAACTTTTGTGTCTGTGGAGAAAATCCTATGGTGTGACCATTCAAATGAATTATTCTCTCTTCAACGGTATCTTCATATGGTGCTATTTATTTAGCATGTTGTTCTACCTTTTGAGTCTGTGGAGAAAATCCTATGGTGTGACCATTCAAATGAATTATTCTCTTCAACGGTATTTTCATATGGTGCTATTTATTTAGCATGTTGTTCTAACTTTTGTGTCTGTGGAGAAAATCCTATGGTGTGACCATTCAAATGAATTATTCTCTTCAACGGTATTTTCATATGGTGCTATTTATTTAGCATGTTGTTCTAACTTTTGTGTCTGTGGAGAAAATCCTATGGTGTGACCATTCAAATGAATTATACTCTTCAACGGTATTTTCATATGGTGCTATTTATTGAGCATGTTGTTCTAACTTTTGTGTCTATGGAGAAAATCCTATGGTGTGACCATTCAAATGAATTATTCTCTTCAACGGTATTTTCATATGGTGCCATTTATTGAGCATGTTGTTCTAACTTTTGTGTCTATGGAGAAAATCCTATGGTGTGACTATTCAAATGAATTATTCTCTTCAACGGTATTTTCATATGGTGCCATTTATTGAGCATGTTGTTCTAACTTTTGTGTCTATGGAGAAAATCCTATGGTGTGACTATTCAAATGAATTGTTCTCTTCAACGGTATTTTCATATGGTGCAATTTATTTAGTATTTAGTTCTAACTTTTGTGTCTATGGAGAAAATCCTATGGTGTGACTATTCAAATGAATTATTCTCTTCAACGGTATTTTCATATGGTGCCATTTATTGAGCATGTTGTTCTAACTTTTGTGTCTATGGAGAAAATCCTATGGTGTGACTATTCAAATGAATTATTCTCTTCAACGGTTTTTTCATATGGTGCAATTTATTTAGTATTTAGTTCTAACTTTAGTGTCTATGGAGAAAATCCTATGGTGTGACTATTCAAATGAATTATTCTCTTCAACGGTATTTTCATATGGTGCAATTTATTTAGTATTTAGTTCTAACTTTTGTGTCTGTGGAGAAAATCCTATGGTGTGACCATTCAAATGAATTATTCTCTTCAACGGTATTTTCATATGGTGCTATTTATTTAGCATGTTGTTCTACCTTTTGAGTCTGTGGAGAAAATCCTATGGTGTGACCATTCAAATGAATTATTCTCTTCAACGGTATTTTCATATGGTGCTATTTATTTAGCATGTTGTTCTAACTTTTGAGTCTGTGGAGAAAATCCTATGGTGTGACCATTCAAATGAATTATTCTCTTCAACGGTATTTTCATATGGTGCTATTTATTTAGCATGTTGTTCTAACTTTTGTGTCTGTGGAGAAAATCCTATGGTGTGACCATTCAAATGAATTATTCTCTTCAACGGTATTTTCATATGGTGCTATTTATTTAGCATGTTGTTCTAACTTTTGAGTCTGTGGAGAAAATCCTATGGTGTGACCATTCAAATGAATTATTCTCTTCAACGGTATTTTCATATGGTGCTATTTATTGAGCATGTTGTTCTAACTTTTGTGTCTATGGAGAAAATCCTATGGTGTGACCATTCAAATGAATTATTCTCTTCAACGGTATTTTCATATGGTGCTATTTATTGAGCATGTTGTTCTAACTTTTGTGTCTATGGAGAAAATCCTATGGTGTGACCATTCAAATGAATTATTCTCTTCAACGGTATTTTCATATGGTGCTATTTATTTAGCATGTTGTTCTAACTTTTGTGTCTATGGAGAAAATCCTATGGTGTGACCATTCAAATGAATTATTCTCTTCAACGGTATTTTCATATGGTGCCATTTATTGAGCATGTTGTTCTAACTTTTGTGTCTATGGAGAAAATCCTATGGTGTGACCATTCAAATGAATTATTCTCTTCAACGGTATTTTCATATGGTGCAATTTATTTAGTATTTAGTTCTAACTTTTGTGTCTATGGAGAAAATCCTATGGTGTGACCATTCAAATGAGTTATTCTCTTCAACGGTATTTTCATATGGTGCTATTTATTTAGCATGTTGTTCTACCTTTTGAGTCTGTGGAGAAAATCCTATGGTGTGACCATTCAAATGAATTATTCTCTTCAACGGTATTTTCATATGGTGCTATTTATTTAGCATGTTGTTCTAACTTTTGAGTCTGTGGAGAAAATCCTATGGTGTGACCATTCAAATGAATTATTCTCTTCAACGGTATTTTCATATGGTGCTATTTATTGAGCATGTTGTTCTAACTTTTGTGTCTATGGAGAAAATCCTATGGTGTGACCATTCAAATGAATTATTCTCTTCAATGGTATTTTCATATGGTGCTATTTATTTAGCATGTTGTTCTAACTTTTGAGTCTGTGGAGAAAATCCTATGGTGTGACCATTCAAATGAATTATTCTCTTCAACGGTATTTTCATATGGTGCTATTTATTTAGCATGTTGTTCTAACTTTTGTGTCTGGAGAAAATCCTATGGTGTGACCATTCAAATGAATTATTCTCTTCAACGGTATTTTCATATGGTGCTATTTATTTAGTATGTTGTTCAAACTTTTGTGTCTGTGGAGAAAATCCTATGGTGTGACCATTCAAATGAATTATTCTCTTCAGCAGTATTTTCACATGGTGCTATTTATTTAGAATAAAGTTCTAACTTTTGAGTTTGTGGTGAAAATCCCATAGTGTGACCATTCAAACGAATTCTCTTTAGAAGTATCTTCGCATGGTGCTATTTATTTGGTATATAATTCTAACTTTTGGGTCGGTAGAGGAGATCCTTTGGTGTTACCATTCAAATGAATTATTCTCTTCAGCTGTATTCTCAGATGGTGCTATTTGTTTTCCAACATTCTACAAAGTGAGATTGGGAAATTTTGCTTAACTTTGATTTTGCCCACTTCTGGGACTTAAAAGGCTAATAACTGATATTATATGCCCTTCATTGCACATGCTTCGCAATCAACAATTTTCGAATGTGGTACAGTTGTTTACAATCATACAAGAGACCACTTCTGAATAATAATTTGACACAGGTTCCTTCACCCTTTACCCTGCAATGGGGGTCAGAATTCTTGGACTGGCAAATTCAAAATTCCTCTCGAGCGGTTGAGCTTTGTGCAAAATGGGCATTACATTGTTGTGAGGAGAACAAGGAGATGGAGCCCTTGAAGCACTGCAAACATTTTTGGTTAGGAGGAAACGCATAATTTAAGTAACGGTTTCCCTATTTGCCCGTGTACCTTTGACATTCGAAGTGACAGAGATTAACTACGGAAGAATTTTTTTACTTAATAAGCGCTCTACAATTTAAATATTAAATTCTAAAAAGTGATTTTTTTTTATTGCAGACACTTGCCATCGTACTCTGCTTTGCAGAACTGAATATATTAGCCTATTTTGTTTTTCTTTTCAGGTTCCAGACAGACTATAGTTACCGCAAACAGAGATTTGGAAGCTATAAACGGCCACTCTAGTGTCCACTTGATTTAGTTTTGTAAAATTTTTCTTTACTCCTTTTTCACGTTCGATGATTTAATGTCATGAGGATAAGTCTGATTTTTGGTGGAACTGTTGAATATTAATTGGTGAAATGACGTAAGAAGAATTCGGCCCAATAACCTAAATGTCAATTCGCTACTTGCACACCTCCCATAATGCACCTTATTTGCCCCCCAAAATTTTGCATGCCCTTTTTTTTCATTTCCCCTGGGTATTACACCCGTCCCAAAAGAAATTGAAAAACAGTGCCTATGCAAATAGCTTCTTTTTTAGCGGGGGGTGGGGGTTGGGCGACGAAGGGGGGCAAATAAGGTGCATCATGGGAGATGTGCACGTGGCGAATGAAGAACGTTGTAAGAAACTATATATAAACTGTTTCCTAACGCCAGACAAGCCAGCTGGAAATTAATTTTGATTCAGCGTGGATGAAAGAGTGACCAGTGGCTTTTTGAAGTGCTATTGAAAGGCCTGTTCTAAGAAGCTGGTTTCCATTCAAGGAATATCCATATATTTAAGAGAATCACGTTTTGTACATTAACTGTTAATGTACTTGTTCAATGAACTCTGTAAATCCATGATGACTGTTAATTTAAAACAAATGCGCATAGAGATGTAAATATTAAATAAAATTAGGGTTACGACTAACAGAACCCGTTGTCTATTGTTGTCCTCTGATAATACCGCATTCCTCAAAATCGCTCCCTACAATCCCAGGACCATATACGACATGAACCCTATGCAAAAAATGGCTGCCGGATTAATATTCTTTTGTTTAAATTAAAATTAGCCTGACTAGCCTCGCTTTAGATAATGTATTCGTTTGAATTTTGTTCTGGAGAACGAGGCTAGTAAGGCTAATTTTGATTTAAATAAAAGAATATTAGTCCAGTCGGCATTCTTGCATTGAGCCTATGTTAAGTCGGACTACAACATGTAAAGCACAACATGTATCTCCCAGAACTAATCTGGTCAGTTCTTCTCTTCAAGCATTTCTCGTCCTAAATGAAGTCTGTGAGATCATTTACATGCATTTTGATGATTCACGAAGCCAGTATGCAAGATCTAAAGTTTCAAATGTTTGCACAAGGAAAGTGATAAGACAGTGGGACTTAAATATCAGCAACACTGTAAACACCAGCGCTAGACAAGCCATTGTTTACTACAAATTACAGATTAGTAAATAGTGATATTGCAAAAAACATCACAGTTGACTGACTTCTAAAGAAATCGACTAAGCGCCAGCTGGTGGACCACGTGTGAGAAAAAAGGCATGAGACATGGGAGAAAAGTCAATACTTTAACAAAATAGATGAAAAACAAGAAATCGAGAGTAAGGAAGGCAGAATTTTTCAAACTGACAAAGCTGACTAAAAAATTTGACGATGTTCACTGGTGTTGGTCTGTTGGAGTGTGATATTTAAAAGGACCGTAACATGTACAACGTAAAAACAATGTCATGCCTGAGAAAAAAAATGTGAAAGGTCGCGTCCAACATTGTTGTGAAAGCTGTTCAAACGTGGTCCACATGTTACGACACGATCCGTCGCAAACGAGGGCAAACAAAAAAGAAGAAATATTGGATGTTGTTGTTATGTGAAACTGGTGTGTTCAAACGAATCCGGCATGTTACACCGAAAATGTTGGGTGAAGTTGGGTTGCATCTTGATCCACAGAGTGGGGCTTAACTCAGTGCCTTAGAAAGCCGCAAACACCAGGGTTTCTAAAATAATGGAGTGGCACCCAATTCAGCTTCACAAGAGGACTTTCTTTTGCAGTACTGAATTAGGCAATAAAGTTCGACAATTTTAATAACGAATAGCAATAATTTCTATTTTGAATTAACCGAAAACCGACAAGAAAAACAATCTAAAAAGGCGGTCTCCACTTCCCGTATGTTCTGTTTACAGGCGAGCCACAACTCTAACATGACAATCCAGTCGATTTGACAAAAAAGGCTAAACCAACAAGTAATTTATGAACCTCAGGGTAACACATGGTCCCAGTCTAGCATTCGATATCTTTCGGCAGACCTTTTTTTCCTGAACAAAAACCGGACAACAACACATTCCGTTGTTGTTCAATAAAAGCGCTGTAGACTGGTATTTTAGCAAGAAACTTGTAATTAAAGCTTCCTTCCTTGCCGCGTAAATTGTCACAATTTACGCGACAAGGACAACAAAATACATTTTAAAACGAAAGGTAATATGGTGAGCGACCCTTACTTTCGAGTCCAATTCAAAATGGAGAGTAAGAAAATGAAACAGGAAAAGTCCGCAGATTCCTGTACACCGGAATAATATAAATTCTGATCCTTTGTAAGGAACATATGCTTACTATAACAAACGGTTTCTTTGTGACTCAAAGAGTGGCAGAAATGACCGAGTTAGGCAGCATGTTCGTACTCAAGTAGAGTTACTAAAAGCAGCGCATATTATTTGCGAAAGTGTTGCATTAAATTAAGAGTTCACTGATTTGTCGCCAGGACAGGATAAACTTATCTTGTTTGCGCCTAATACCAAAACGACAAATAAGTATAAATAAAAACCTTTAAATTCTCCTGAGACGCAGTCTTCGTTCATCTTCAGGCAAAACCATTCAAAACGACCGCCAAATATCCAACTGAGCTACATTACGCCACGCGAGAACAGTTTTTTTGATATACCGTTAAAGACACGTGGGCGGAAATGCGAGGAGCCTTGACCCCCCTGCCTCGCCCTAATTTTAATCACACAGTGAACGGATATCCGCTGACTAGGAATGCATCCACGCATTGCTAAAATCTGTTATTCAGTCATAAGAGTGATCAAAGCGTAAAAGTTAGATTACTTAAAAAACTAGCACATTCATGTGGCAATTGCACACAAGTCCTAAAAGACAGAAAACAGTTGATACCTGAGTAGCACTGTCTGTTAAAAAATGGTGCTTTTAAGCATTTTGATGATCCTTGCGGCGGATTTCCACTGTCGCACAGCGCATAATATCAACGAATCACATAGAATGCGGTAACCCACGTCTTCTTGAAACTAATAGAAATTATAACATCTAAGACAAGACCACTATGAAGTTACACTGATGATCACGAACTTGTATTTACTCACTTGGCCCACGATGATTTAGTCTTGGAGAAAAAAAACTAAAGGAAAGAAAAGGAAAAAGGAAACAAACAAAAAACTAGCAAAGGAAAAGTGCATGTCTTCTCTTTCAGAAACACGCAAGAATATTGAACTAATTCTTGGTTACCTCACTTAGTAGTTACAGGCCCTTGCAGCTAACCCACAGGCCTGTGCCGCTCTCTTTCACCATTCAGCATTTAAACGTTCTAAGAAAATTATCAATTGAATATATTGACCACGGATGATCGCAAGCTAGTCACCATTGCGCAATTACACAATGCAAAGTCAATCGAATGTAACAGACCTGTGGGCAGATTGAGGCAGTGTGGCCAAACGGTCAGAGAGTCGTCCATGTATACCGTAGGCGCCGAGTTCAAGTTCTACCGTTACTACCAGCTTTCTCGGTAGTCCCGAACTCAACTCCTCCCACATGCTAGAAGACTACCATCAGAGGTCTGCCTCCTGCCATTTGGGATTCTTAATCTTCTGTTTATTCGAAGAGTTGGCTTTGGTCCCAAATTAAGACTTTGCGCTTCACTAAATACTGCCCAGGGTCAATGGTCTTTGAGTACTATCAATATTGTTAAGATCGGATATAAATTAATAATCACTTTTAGCGCATGTACGTAACTTGGACCATAATGTTTTCACGTGTTTCCCTAGTATTCATGATTATAGTAGTTTAGGGGATCAGTTCTTTAAACACCTGGTGCTCTGTTTTTGTCGACCAGGATAATACTAATAAAACCGGGCCTGCTAATGTGGGAATGCATAAAGATCTCTTGCACTGAGCTGGTTTATTACATGGAAAAGACAAAGTCGCAGTAACAAAAGCTGAAGGCTCTACATTAGGTACAAAAAGCAAGATGAGGCTAGATCATTAAGCCGCCGGTTCAAACAAGACACAAGAGAGGTTTATGCAGAGTTTAGTGCGTTGTCCAATGCGGAAGAGGAGCATCCTAAGTACCAGATACCTATTAGCGCTAGAACGGAAGGCAATGATATTGGTATGTTCGAGGATATTGAGAAGGTGCGCAGCTTCTCGGCGGAACTATGCGAGAAGAGTGGAAATGGTAACAAGGATGCTACCAATAGAAAAGAAATTGAAGTGTCTCAGGACCAGACACTAAACTAGTAATGGAAGCGTGCACATGCTCTCCATGAGGGTGTCCTACAAGCTTTCTTCCCCATCTCTGAGAGCAATGTGGATTATTCTACTTGGTTTTTGCACAAGGTAGAACGAAGCCCATCCCTCAACCAGGCGAGTTATCGAGTGTGAATGAGCGACGAATAACACGTCTAAGAAGTTTCCATCTTGTCTCGTTAATGGAGAGTGGAAAGAGAGGGGCCAAAGAAGGATGTAGTCGCACACTTGATAATATGATGATTGACAGAATAGTCACCGTTTCCCCTGTCACAGGGAAAACCGAAATATGAGTATGGAATGGGTAGATGTGAAAAACGCTTATGATTCTGTGGATGACAAATGGCTCTGTGATATTACGGAAGGGTACCGCTTCCCTTACTGGCTCTGTAGATTAATAAGACATGAGGTTGAAACACCAAGATAATAGCTTTCAATAAAAGTGGAATTGAGATCTCCCGCGCTATTAGATTCAATAGGGGTCTACCTCAAGGTGACGCCCTCCATCCCCGTCTCTTTACGCTGTGCTTAAGTTCAGTCGCCTGGTCTTTGAGTGCAACGGAGGGGTATAGGTTATCCATATCAATAGGCACAAAGATAACATATCCGATGTCTATTGATGATCTCAAATTGTATACTTCATCTGAAGCCAATCTGAACAGATATAAGACCTAACACTCTGCGATGCAGCACATGGGGTTTTACTGGAACCCAAAGAAATGTAATGCCATAAATGCCAGGGAAAGGTCACATGTGCATGACGCAGCAAACCAAAAAGACAAGATCAAAGGGCGGTTTAAGGCGGGGTCTAAAGTTTCAAGGAGTATGCGAGCCCGCGCTGCAGGATGATAAGGGGCCCTTAAGTTCGCGCCAAAGGCTCACCTGCAAAGAAGTCGGTAATTTGTTCTTGTCTTCTTCTGATGTCACGTAACAGCTTCTAACCCGTGTTATCTTCCTGTGCTACCTACTAGATTTGAACCCAGCACACGGGTCCATCACTGAGCTCAGATCGACTGATAGGGAGGTGAGAAACATCATTCGCAACGGTGGAGGTAAACATACACTCAGCTCCACGGCTGTAATGTACCTGTCAAGAGACAAGGGTGGACGTGGCTTGCGATTAGTTGCACAGCAATATTAACTCAGTGTCAGAAACTGTATCAGCACCCAGCCCCTTCAAGAGAGCCGATCAGATGTTTGAAGAGAAAGCAGCTGAGAAAGGGCATTTATCGTTCGTTGCTGAAGCACATAAGTTCGAAGAGAAGCTGGGGACGACTCTATCCCTTAAGCATCCAGAACCATCGTGCAATTCGCTCAAGAGCTCAGAGGTAGTGATACAAGGAACAAAGATGAAGGCGCACCTGATGAAAGCTGCAATAATAAGCTACAAGAAGACATCAAGACAGAAAAGTGGCACGGGGATCTGCCTTCTTCTCGACGGCAAGACGTATGCACCTACTCACGTCATTGCAGGTGTAATCGAGCTCTACGAGCACCTAACACTGACCATAGCGTATACTTCATGTAAGACAGGAAACGCCCAGGGGGGGGGGGGGGGGTGTAACGTGTACGAGGTGCAGGAAAGCTGCAGAGACCCTCCCACATGTTTTATCGGGGTGTTCCGTCTAAGCTGAATCAAAGTATTCAAACCGACACAATGCCGGGTTGAAGATGCTTTTCTTCGAAACATGTAAAGACCTCTGATTGGTGGATTCCGTTCCCTGATAGTACTCGCCACTAACACCCAAATCAATGTACGAGTCACCTGATGCGCAGGTCTATTGGGATGTGCCGGTTTACACTAACCATACCTGTGTCAAGGCTAACAGAGTGGATGCGCGTTTTGTGGGAAAGTCTGGACAGTAGAGGTGAGTTGTCCGTAGGTGGAGAATCGCGGAAAGAAGGATGATGAGAAGAGAGCCAAGTACGGTCCTCTGCGATGGCAGCTGAAGAGGAAGTACCAGACGATCGAGCATTGATGTGTAAGGAGGTTGGTCAAAAGAATTTGAGCTGACTATGAAGAAACTTGTCGGTGAAAGGGCAAAAGATGTTCTGCGAAGAATGCAAAACACTACAACCTCGTCTCGTTCTTTCAAGGCAGCTGTTGTTAATCTGTCGAAATTTCGTAAGGACGTATTAAGATCGTGCTTTGATCTCACTGGGATCTCACTGGTGACGTTTAACGTGCTTTTTTTGGATTAGTCTAGATTCGAAAAATGTATTGATGTATTTCTTCCTTGTATTTTAATATCTTCACTACTATCAATGTATATATTTATCATTTTGTAAATTTTGCTTTACTAATATTCTTTAACAAAGTTTGCTTTCGTGAGTAATTTAACAATAATAATAATTATCACTAAAATAAAATCTAAAGAAGTGCAACGTTATCCATGTCTGGAAGGGCAAGCAAGTTGAAGATGCAGCAAACCTCAAATTGGACGAGACAACTTTGGCTGAGAACCTTAAAACTGGGGCAAAGTTGAGAAAACTTTGGTCGAAGACCTTAAAACTGGGACTTCTGCTAGACTCACTAGCAGAACGATGGACGATTACAGAAATTCGCCGACAATCAAATTCTGTGCTGACTTATTCCCTGCTCACAGATGTCCTTCTGCCATAAAGTTTAAAAGAAGACTAGAATGCGTGAGCGTGAACTGATCAAACGTCCTTTTAATTTCTAAGGCTTAATTTCCGGCAAATAAAATGAACTAAGTGTAAAAAGTGAAAGAGAAATAGCGAAAAATTCAACTTCCAATTAAATCTATTCTTATGGTTTAGAATAAACTGTTCTCGAAACTGAGAATGCTTTGATCAAAGCTGTGTAAATCGAACTGAAACTGTGCATGGAAACTTGCGTTTCCTGTATTTATCTCACCTGTTGTATGAAATATGTGTGAAAATCTTCATTATGAATCGGTATATTTCACAACGAGCAAGAATACTATTGACCGACAATATACAGAGCGGGGGCAGCTATAGTGTCAACTATTACTAGTAATAATAATAATAACCTTCTCAGGCGGGTCCTCCATCAAGAAGAAACCCTCTTTGCCTCCCAAAGTCCATGGTTTGGACTCGGATGTTGAAAGAGAAAATCAATCGCAATTACACTAGTATATCTATAATAACAACAACAACAACAACAACAACAACAACAACAATAATAATAATAATAATAATAATAAAAGGTAGTGGCGTCCAATCAGTACGCTTTACCAGTACTTACATACTTGATGTGGACACAATCTTGGCCAATAGCAAACATCCAACAGCTTTACCGAGAGGGAAGAAAGATCATCGTAGAGAATGGAGGAAATCACCCTAAGGGATGGACAGCGATACTCTACATGTCTAGGAAGCTCGGTGGAAGAGGTCTCAAGTCCGTGGAGAATGAATACAAGAATACTAATATCAGAGCAGTGGTAAAGCTTTATTGCAACGCTGACCCTACGATGGCAGCCGTAAGATCGTTTGAATAGCTAGCCGTACAAAATGGACGCCACTCCATCATTAAGGCTGGTACGAAGTACGCAGAGGAGCTGGATCTACAGTTGTGGTTAAACTTCCGTAACCCAGTTGCAGTTGCCGATGGCAAAGAAGTCGAAGCTAAGAAGGCAAAGCAGGCAATCTACAAAGCCCGCCAGCAGGAGATACAATCAACGGTATCTGAGGAGAGATGGCAAGGAAAGCTTATCAAGAACAGATGGGACGACAAGAAAGTTAAACTGGAGAATTGCTTCGCGTGGCTTTCTTCATGGAAGAATGTCCTAACGCATACCATCGCTGGAGTTCAAGAGCTTTACCAACAGCTGTTACCTACCGAGGTTTACTACAACAGAAAAACAAAATCAGAAGTCACTGATGAAAAATGCCGCCTATGCGGGGATTCCCTGGAGAATGTGCAGCAGTGCACTGTAGTGCACTGGCACAGACTAAGTATCTACAGAGGCATAACAATGATTTCAAGATTTTATTCTTTGAAGTCCTCAGATCTTAAGATCTCATTACTTGAACCGTGGTTCTCACAAGTCACACCCAAGCAGCTGCATGAGAATGAGCATGCGACCGCCTTCTGGGACGTCCCATTATTCGCTGACGCAACTCAAAGTAAAAGCTAATAGAATCGACGCCAAGGTCATTGACAAGACCAGCAAGCAAGTCAGAGTGATTGAAATGAGCTGTCCTTGGCTGGAAAATAGAGAGTCTAAAGATTCCGAGAAGACAACGAATCACCGTCAACTGAGACTAGAGCTGACGAACCGATATCCTGAGTACAAGGTCAATCAGTATAACATCATCATGGATGTCCTTGGGGGCTGTTCGAAAGAGGTTGAGAAAAATATTAAAGAGATTGTAGGAGACAAGTGTGAATCAATTATGCGCCAAATGCAAAAGGCAATCCTGTCTAGTTCATTACACATTGCTAGAATGTTCAAGCTGAGCACTTAGATATCGGCAGGACACCTATTTTAACAGATACTTAATCTTGTACATTATCGAAATTTTATTTACATACCTTAGACGTTGCCATAATTAAATGGACAGCTATATGAACGATGGGTTTCCACTTACGAACATTTTCATTTTGTAATTAAGACGTCCACAAAGCTTTTAGGTTTTTATTTATTTATTTATTCAATGTTTATGACACTCTTATCAAATCATTTTTTACTCAGACTTTTATTTATTGATTGATTGATTTTTTTTTTTGCGCAAATTAGTGTGTAATTGTTACCATAAATTTTAGTCGATGCTGCGGCTGGTTACGGTTTGCCGCCCAGCCAAAGCTTTTATTTTTTACTCTGGGCATCCAGACGTTTGTACTGCCATTACAATAATATGGATGCCCTAAAACTTTTTCGGAAATCCTTCGAACAGATTCTCTCCTTTGTACAGACAGTTCATACATTTAGCATGGACATAGTGATGGAATTTGGGATAAAAAAGTGTGGGGTACTTGTACTAAAGCGTGGTAAAACTGTTAAAATGGAAGGAATTGTACTCGACAGACGGGCAAGTTGTGAAGGAGATTGATGAAAGTGGGTTTAAGTATTTATGCATTACGGAAACAGATCAATTGAAGGAAAACGAGACGAAAGACCTGTCCTCGAAGGAGTATAAACGTAGACTTAAGTTACTGCTAAAGACAAAGTTGAGTGGAAAAAAATAAAATTATGGGCAGTTGTAATTCTGAGGCACAGCGCTGGTGTGGTAGAATGGAGGAGTGATGAGCTAAAGGAGTTGGAAAGAAAGACTAGGAAAATGATGACAATACATGAAGAATTACATCCTAAAAGTGATGTGGATCGGGTAAATCTGCCAAAACAGAACGGAGGAAGAGGATTGATCAGCTGTAAAATGTGTGTGAAGACTGAAGAAAATAATCTGGCATGGTATGTTAGGAATTTGAAGGAGAGATTGATGGAAGTAGTGAGAAAGACAAAAATTCTGAACGGTGGGGGAGCAAAGGAAAAGAATGAATTCAAACAGGACAGATAAATATGCCGCCTTGAATAGATGGACAGAGAAAAAAATGCATCGTCAATTTACACCGGAAATGCCTGAGAGTTGACAAAGAGCGGACTTGAAACTGAAGCACTAATTTTTGCAGCCCAAGTACAGGCACTGAGAACAACCTATGCTGAGTTCAAAATGGAGCACTCCGTGGACTCCCCGCTTTGTAGTTTGTGTGGCCAAAAGGGTAAAACAATAAATCATATAATTGGTGAGTGTAAGTGTTTGGCGCGAAAAGAGTACAAGAGCCGAAGACATGACAACATTGCCAGGCTGGCCAATTGGAAGCTCCGCTGTAAGTATGGCTTGAACAGAAATGAGAAGTGGTACGAACACCAACAGGATCAGGTAGAGGAAAATGAAAGATGTAAGATATTGTGGGACATGACCATCCAGTGTGACCATATTATTGAGGCCAGAAGACCTGATATTGTTGTTGATTAGAAAGAGAGTAACAAGGCAATTATTTTGGATATTACTTCACCACGGGATCACAGAGTTTAAGAAAAGAAGAGTGAACAGGTTGAGAAATACCAAGATCTGAAGAGAGAGATTAGAAAATTATGGGAAATTAGACGTGTGGAGGTGGTACCGGTAGTGGTTGGTGCACTCGGTGCAGTAAACAAAAAAGGGCATACATGGCTTGGCAAGCTGGGGATTACCATTAATACGGGTTTGCTACAGAAAACAGCTTTGTTGGGAACAGCAAGGATCTTAAGGAAGGTATATTGGAAAGTTGAAGGTGGAGAACTAACGCACGGGACCTTTGCCCATTGGCTATGGCTCGCTCCCTTGGTGTAATGTCGGTACAACATCCACCAGAGCTAAAGCATTTCGTTGATGATAATAATCATGATAATGATAATAATAACAACAATGCAGTGTAACAGCAAAATGTGAGGAGAAATGAAAGAAAAGTATGAGGCACAAGCCGGTGAAATTAGGAAGAAGATATCAGTCGCCAAGGCTGAAATGGAAAGGTACAAGACAAACAAGAAACTGACAAAAAGGAAGGAAAGAAAAATGGAACAAAGCTATTACAAGTTTGCAAACGGCTATCCGTTGCGGAGATTGTAAAGCTATGTGGAGTGTGAAAAGTCAAAATTGAGAAAACTGAAAAAAAAAAAACGTTGGTGGAAAAACGAGGAATCTAGAAAGCTAAACAGGAAGTTCCAGCTTGATACCGGAGGTGTGACCTTGGAAAAAACATCGAAAGTCAAGCGGAGTGTGAGAGACCAAGCTACGACCAGGAAAAGCTGTAAAAAGGTGAATACGGAAAAAGAACGTTACATCCGGTTAAGGAAGCGATTGATTTCTGGAAGCTCTTTTGGGAACAGGAAGGAAGTGGAGACCCTTCGGCACCATGGCTGGGAGTATTGAAAGAGGCAATCAAGGAGAATGTTTCAGAACCCCGAGAAGATGGATTTACATTTGAGTACACGTCAGCTAGGAAAGTTATAACGAAGAAGAAGAATTGGAGTGCTCCTAGGCCTGACAAAATCGCCAGTTTTTGGTGGAAAAAAGAATATAACTTACAAGAGGGCGTGTCCAAGATTTTTTAAGCAATCGCAAACAAACCTCAAGACATTCCTTGGTGGTTTACGGGCGGAATAATATCATTAATTCCGAAGCCAGGTCAATTTTTCAGCGAAAATCGGTACCCGATCACCTACCTAAATACCATCTACAAGTGGTTTACTTCGTGCCTGTTAAAACCGATGAAAATAATCGCTTGATGGAGCGAGAGCAACGTGGTACGAGAGAGAAATGCAGTGGAACTCTTGACATCCTCCTTATTGATCGAATGGTGTGTCAAGACAGTCAGAGTGGAAAGCGGAATCTCAGTATGGCTTGGGCTGATGTTAGAAAGGCCTTTGACACGATAGATCACGGATGGTAAGGGGGAGATGTTTGAGCTTCATCGATTCCCTCGGTGGTTAAGCGTAGCAATACGGCAATTGATTAATAGGTGGAACACTAGATTCGAGGTTAGGACGAACCAAGGGATGCAAACGTCAGAAATGATAACTTTTAAGAGCGGATTGCCGCAAGGTGATGCGTGAATCACACAGACCCCTTTTAATTTTTATGTACTACATGCAGTACCCCCGCTCCCCCACCCAAAGAAATGGTCCCCACTTCTTTGCATCAAATCCCTTTTCTTACATTCAAGTCGTCCGATACAGACGTTCTGTGATTTGCTAACAAATATAGGGTCAGCGCTTTGTGGGTCATCGCACACAAACGAGTGTTTTATGACAAAAAAACATTCCTCACAATAACAATTAATCACTTTCATTTCTAAATGCAAATGGTATGCCACGAGGCATTCAAACAAAAAACGTTTCATTGATAACTTCAAGCTTATCCATAATAACAGCTTCGGCGTGCTTCTTTGTATTTTGTTTGTTATTTACTTTCTCATTGTTAACCACCACTGTGACGCTTTTGCTTAAAGAAAACAATTAAGGAATGACGAACATAACGGTTGAGTAGTTAAAATATTGCATTGTCCTAAAAATAAGCTTCGCACACAAACTCATTTAATGCTCAGCATTAAATCAGGTCAAATCCGCTGATATAATTACCACAAACTATCATATATCACATGACCCCGTGACATGTTCAAGAATCTGAGCATAGAATTCCGTGTCTTGAATGTCTAGAAGGTGATTCTGAAATGAGACAAAGCAAGAGAGTGTACCATCACGCGACTTCACTATGAACAACGAAGCAATTCGAAGCAACGCAATGACTTACGACTAATGTCAGTTACCAAGATACGTTCGACACCCACCACTAATTTAGCACAATGGAGAAGCTTGAGTGTAATGAGAACGACTGAAAGACATCTCTTAATGTCTAGATTGCGGCACATTTTATCGCTCTCAGTCCGGCAAGTACGAAAACTACCAGAATGTTCAGTACGCAATACCAAGCAACAGCCTGGACAAGGTTATTATCAAAATACCTTGGAATCCTAACACAAGAAAACGACAAGTACGGAAAAAAAGGTTCCATTACGTCGTTTAACGGATTCGGGTCCTTCAATGTACGTGAGAGAAATGAACGAACTAACATGGGTGATGGGTATCGCTGTCAAATGAGAGCACAGTAATAAGTCATGGAAATGAAAAAAAAGATATTTGTTTTAAAACTGTACAAGAAACCACCATTACGAGAGATGCAAGGAAAATTATGTTTCCTTTACCGACAAAAAAAGAGGACAACAGTTACCAGTTGCAGTCTTAAATGGACTACGGTCAGAAGAACGAAGATCAGCTGATGATTTCAAAATATAATGGCAAACCTCCTGCAAACTCACTAGCAGTAACTAATGAACTGGGTCAGGAATTTGACGGTGATTCTTCAGTGTAAGGGTACGATTATGACACACGCTTGCCGAACCCACTAAAACAATACATAATGAAGCGTCAAAGAGTTGCTACTCTACGTTTAAAAAATTAAAAGAAAATTTAGCAAAAAAAGGAATAATTAGGTCCCTTCCACAAACTGAGTGTACAAATGGCTTCAAGATTTGACATTTACGTTGGAACTTTACTGAAGACACAAAGATGATTGAAAAGGCATATATTTGACTTACAATATGCAACAGAATTCGGTGACAACAGGAAGTTGTCGAGCTGTTTAGTGGTCGCCAGTCCTTCTCCGCAAATGATGTTTGTCGCAGGACTGGAGAGGGGACAAAAACACGTCGTATATCTCGTATATTTCATATTATCACCCGACAGATTTTTTGCAATAATAACAAACGAACGCGTGGATACCGTGGATTTTGCACGTGTTCCTCAAGCAAGGAATCTTTGGTGAAAAAACAGCTGAGAGAACTACATCCCTCAGAGAAAAAGGTGCTTCAAAGCGAAAACCTTTGCCGAGCAGGTAAAACGCCTGGACCATTACAGTGTGCATTTGTCTGAAACGAAGCTTTGACGTGACCGACCAGCCGCAAAATAAACGACTAGAAGATAAAAATAATAACCTTAATTAACTCTTTAGCCATAAAGTTACTTTTTTTTATTGATCTTAGGTATCCAAAATGGCAGAGATGAAGTTAGCACGCCTCCCAGCTAATCCACAAGAGGATTGCCAGGTGAAAAACGTTTTTACAGTGCTGTACCTAAAGCCACATACGTAATGAAGGCATATTAGTCCTGTTTTAGGATTCTTAAATTTTGTATATTTTTTTGTTTCCTTTCAGTACATCCAACTGAAACAGAGTCTGTACGAGTTACAGCTTTCACTGACCGAGTACTTCTGCACAATTCTGACGATTTATCACCATGGACAGAAATCTTCTTTTGAGGACTCAAGGTCTTTATCAGCTTATCCTTCCATTGGTATTTCTCTTACAAAGAAATCGTTTACTGAAAACGAATTTGTTAATCATTCACTGTTGTAAGGAGGTGCTCCAACTGCAATAGTTTGACACTTTGATTATTACAGTCAAACCCTTCAACCTTAAATATTAACAAGCATGATATGCTCTACACTATTCTTCCTACATTTTAAAAGGTACTGATAAAAAAAAAGTTGTCAACAAATAAAAACGTTGTTTTCACTCATAGATCATTTCCTTTTTTCACGACTGTTAGGGGTTAAACTCCAAGACATATCATAATACAGACATTAATATCTTCTAATTGTCTCTTTTACAAAGCTTTATACAGACTGAAAGACCGCAAAGATTGGCCTTGGTAAGCACTCTTAAATTCAGTTTGGTAATCTTTTGCAACGTTGTTTTTGAACCTCACGCTACGTCCTCATGTTAGATGCTATTCACCAATACATATCCAAGTGGGAAGAACTGCATTGCATTTTAATTTTATGGATTAAAACTTTGTATTTTACAATTTTCTACAGCTAAGTACTACAATACATATTTAAAGATCCTTATTATTGTTCTCTGTGTGTAGGAAAACCCAAAAGAACAAGAACTTCAGACTGCTTCATTTATTAAGAAGGAAATGGACAGAATACTAGTAAGTAACATCAAAGGAAAGAGATTCTGATATTAGATAAAGTCAAGTATCTAAGTTTTTTTTCCTGTTTACTACAGAAAGATCCAGCTCACCATGGCAGGGATGAGACTGCCCCAAATAGAGAACTACTAGACGCTTTTAAATGTCTGTGGACTTATTTTCAGTTAAATGAAGGAGCGGGCACACAAAGAGATCCAGCCATACCTTCGTTTGACAGTATTTACCAGCCCAGCAGGTAATTTGGACAGTTAACCACTCTTTCCAACTATATCATCACTTTTTTGACTATCTGATCCTCATGAATGAAACTTTGTTATCTGTGTTCGCACCTTTAAATTCAATAAACTTACGAGTATGATAACTGAAGGTGTAACTTCTTCACCTATTTGTTATACATGTAATTCAAAACTAAATTTATACGGGTTAAATTAAAACTAATCTTCTAATACTTTATTCTTACACAGCCATTACCATGCCCAAGAATGGGGAGAAACTGTATTGGTAAGTTAAATAAATGACAAAAACTCGATAAAATCTTAGAAAAAAAACAATGAAGTAGCATTATGATCCAAGGGGAACTGGATAGCACTGTTAGAGAACTGGGGAAAGATGTTACAGGCAACATTGTCAGTTGGCCTTCAAAAAAGGACATCTTATTAATCCCATAATCTTTTCTTTCTTTTTTTTCTCGGTAATTCCACCAATAACATTTCAAAAATCATATAGCCATATCACAGAGTATATTCAACTTCGGAGCTGATGAAAGTCCTGCCATCTACCACATGGGCGTGGCAGTTAAATGAGCTCTGTCAAATGGTTTACATGGCTCCTTTGTTTAAATCTTTTGTAGTGCAACAGAGGTTTGAAAGAAGACTGTGAAGTTGTCACTCAGATTCTTCAACAACAAACAGGATTGCTGAAAACTAGTGGAGTGAGTAGATTTCAAGCTTTACTTGATTTCTATTAGGAAAAAGAACCTAAACTGAAGCTCAGCTTTGTCATGAAACTCACTGACATCAGCTTAATTCAGGTTATTCGTACATCAACCCACATTTTTGTCTCTTGAAATTTACTTAAACCAGGTTAACAACTTTCTTCCTATTTGTAATGTTACTCTTAAAATGCCTGTCGTACTAACTAGCATGACCATTTACCAAGTTTGGTCTGGTACTTTTTTTATTTTAATGTTAAGGAGAACGTTTTTCCAGAAGAATTTCGCTAAAGGATAACTTTCAAGTCATTTTCTTTTTCTACTGTTTATTAACAGCAAATTGAGACCTCAGAGGAAATTAACCAATCCCTAACAAGAATACATACCTATCTGAAGCAAAAGACAATAAAGCCAAGTCCTTCAAGGCCGACCAGGTAGCTCAACATATTAAGTATTCCAAATGGAAGAAACTTTATGAATACTCAGAGCATTTAAATAACGGCCATTTTAGTGAACTTCAATCAAGTGTTATCTTTCGTCCAAGACAAAAAATTGAAGAGAAAATAACTGCTGTTAGCCTTAAAGTTGGGGTGACTGTTTTATTTCCATAAGTATTAGTTGTAAGTGGAATATCCTCCTTTCTGACCCTGTATGTTTTGAGGAGTGATTGGTAGATTTTCATTGAGTTCTGCCACTGTATACATGCATGTATCAAGTTGGGGTGACTGTTTTATTTTCATAAGTATTAGTTGTAAGTGGAATATCCTCCTTTCTGACCCTGTATGTTTTGAGGAGTTATTGGTAGATTTTCATTGAGTTCTGCCACTGTATACATGCATGTATCAAAAAGGCCTTATATTTTCAG